>OZ012737.1:2816635-3416635 GCA_963859935.3 Lathyrus sativus
TCCTCAAGACAAGAAGGAAATTTCCCAAAGGAGAAGTAACTCGATACAAGGTGAGACTTGTGGTGAAAGGGTTTCTTTAGAAAGAAGGAATCGACTTCGACGAAGTTTTTGCACCTGTTGCTAGGATCGAAAAAATCAGGTTGGTTGTTTGTCTAGTAAACATAAACAACTGGCAACCATGTCAAATGGATGTGAAATGTGAATTCATGAATGACCTCTTAGATGAAGAAGTTAATATTGCACAACCAGCTGGGTTTTTGAAACAAGGCGGAGAAAGCAAGGTATATAGGCTGCATAAAGCTCTGTATGGACTTAAGCAAGCTCCAAGAGCTTGGAATAAAAAGATTGATAGCTTTCTAAGGGAGAAAAAATTTATGAAGTGCACAGCTGAGCATGGAGTATATCTAAGAAGAAGTAATAGTGAATTGTTTATACTATGTCTCTATGCCGATGAATTGTTGATAACAGGAAGTTGTAAGAATGAAGGAGATCGAAGACTTCAAACATGACCTACGTGAGGAGTTTGAAAAGTCAGATTTAGGAAATATCTTAACTTAAAGGTTAAGATATATTCACTTAAAACTAACACATGAGTATTTTAATGGAATTTATCTTAGCTATTGAATTGATAATAATAAAGGGGTAGAATTTAATGTCAAAATTAATATTTGACATCGGTGTCAAATAACCCTCTCCATATATATATATATATATATATATATATATATATATATATATATATATATATATATATATATATATATATATATATATATATATATATATATATATATATATATATATATATATATATATATATATATATATATATATATATATATATATATATATATATATATATATATATATATATATATATATATATATATATATATATATATATATATATATATATATATATATATATATATATATATATATATATATATATATATATATATATATATATATATATATATATATAATTTTAGTATAAAAAAGAAAAATTTTCAATCATATTTTGTAAGGAATTAATATTTTAATTTGTATAAGTTGGAGGTTGATAATGGATTTCTCCATTAAGTTTGGATCTTGTGTTGAATGAATGTGTGATGGGAAGGAAGAGTAAGAAATGGGTAAGAAACTAACTAACTATCCACTTAAACGAGAATTTGGCAGTAGAATTCTATAGAGTAATCGACTTATTATTAGGGGTATGCAGACCAAGTCCAAATTCCTATTTCTAGCCAGAAAGTCGTAAGCATGCTTTGGTTTATCCTCATTAGTATTTGACTCACTAGGTTTATTAATCTGGTTTGGAAGTTAGATTTCTAATTGATCGTAATTATGGAAAATCGAATTTTAGTCTTGTTAATAATCACTGTATCAATTAATGAATATATTTGTTTCATTGGACTTAGTTTATGTAAAAAAAAATGCACATTAAAAACTTATATCAAATGTTGAAAGGATTTTATAAAAATGTACATTGACATATGAGTGAGCATTTATTAAATTATTATGTATGGGTAAAAAAACTAAGTCATTATTTGTTTTTATGAATTTCTTAAAAATATATTTAGTTGAAATTGAATTTTGTTATGTAATAAATACAAATTTCCCTATAAATTAATAAGTCATGATGTAGATTTTGTTTTTTCTTTTTTATTTCAATAAAGATTATATAATCAATAAAATTAGGTATGTTAAAATAAGTCATCTTTTTTACATGATAGTGCTTTGGTTATGAAAACATTTTATATGAACATTGTTGATATTTGTAATACCCCAAATTTTGCCCTGAGATTTAGTCGAATCATTTCGCATTTTATTGTGCATCTCATTTTAACTAACCGCTAACAAGTTCGTATAGTTGGTTGACTTTTGCAGGAAAATATCTGGCGGTGCGCTCCGTAGGTCATGAAGCGTAAAATGGTCATTTGCGTGTAACCGGCGTCAATTTATGAACTTTGGGCTGGGGACAGAAAGGTTGGGCCGTTGAGTGAGTTGATGTTGAGTTAGGACTGAGGTGTAGTTGGAAGAGTAATTGGACAGTTGGATTTAGCCGGATAAAGGCGCTCGCTTGATTTGCCGGAGAGATTAGTAGGAAGTTCGTGTAGGAAACGGGGTCAGTCGGCAATTGGATGAGTCCGGGATTAATAAAAAATAGAATTTTAGGTTGTTTTTTCGTCTCATTTGAAAAATTAAAAAGAACAAAAATATCTCCTTTCAATTTTGTCAATTTACTTCCATGTTATTAATTTCATGTCGGTTTAAATTCATCACATCTCATTTTTTAAAAAAAACTAATCGATCATTATTTCATTGTTTCATATTCTCATCATTTAGATAAGTTTATTCTTAAAAAAAAATCTTGTTCACTTTAATATATTAGTTCATTTTAAACACTTTTAAATTAATCACATTAGCATGCTAAATTAATTTAAACCAAAACTAGTTTTTAATAATGATGTTTTTACAATATACATAATTAAAGGTTTTTTTTAGAAATAACAACAGATCTTTACAAAAAAAAAGGAATAAATAACTTAAGATTTTTATTAATAGTAATTTAGATTAACAAAAATAAATAAATAAATTACAAAAGAAAAAATATAAACAAATTTGTCCTAAGTTTTTTTCCTAATGTCCTAATCCACGTCGTCGTCCCGATTTCGACTTGTTTCGGCGTCTCTCCGACTATTCCTTCCGAACCTGCAATTCAAAATAACCAAATAATACAGTTTTATCAGTTAAGTTTGACACCCTCAGAGCAGTGTCATCATCGGGTGTCGGGAGGGTAACGGATTTCTCCGTCTCCGGCTCCCAACCCAATTCTCGGCCGATGGCCGGATCAGGCAGCTTGTGCTCTTATATTTTTCCAAGGCACCGAGAAAGAGAAGAGGAAAATTGCTTTTGAAATAAGCGGCTGTGGCTAAAAGAACTTATTCGAAAGGCCGGTTTGAGAAAAGTGATTGTTCCCGAAAGGCGGTTTGCCATAAGTTGAACCTTAACGCCAACCTTTCCGAAAAACCCAATTCAGAAAATCCTACAGAGAAAATCCAGACAAGTTCAAACCAGAAAACCAGAAAACCAATTAACCAGTTAACCAATTCATCAAACAAGCAAACTGGATCAAACTAGTTCAGGAAATCCAGTGAACTGTTTCAGCCAACAAGGATCGAGCCCAGTAGACATCAAAAACAGAAATCCAAATCAATATCAGCAAGCAAAACAATATTAGTCAGTAGATCCGAAATCAAAGCATCAAAACAAATCAATAAACGTAAGATCCGAGTCACCGAAAACCCAGCCACAACAGTCAAAACGCCTTAACAATCTGTTCCGAAAATACTTCAAAAAATCAAAGCCCACAAGTCCGATTCGAAAAGGGTATAAATAGTTAACAAGAAGATCCACAAACCCTAAGCTCAGTGCACAAGAAAAATGGCGGTCGCAAGAGAGACTCGGGATTCAAAGAATCATCATCATCATCACCATATTCGTTAAATAAAGAAAAAGAGGATTCAAACCGGAAAGAAGAAAAGGAGATAGCAAACCCACAACAAGCGGCCGACACCAGAGAGTCTGTAGAACTTCTCATCATCACCGGAAACTCGCGGCGGCTGTAAGCTCGGAAACTCACTACCGCTAGCAAAGAGAGCAAGTTAACGGAAAACCACCCTCACCGTCGCCATTATCATCACCGCGAAAGAGAGAAAAGGTCATCACCGTTATGGGAAAAAAGCGTAAGTTTTTCGTCAGGATAAATGGTTTTTTTTTCTTTTTGTTGTGTTTCAGGTAGAGAGTAGAGCAGTGAAATCAGACATGCAAATGGGGAGGTCATGGAGGACTCACGGCGGCGGCTACAGAAGGATGCAGAAGAAGAGGAAGAAGAGGGGAGAATGACAAAGAAGCCCTAATGGGCCGTCAAGCATAAATATTAGCTTTCTAAATTATGTCTTCATTTTTTATTTATTATTGATTTTGTGTAATGTATCATTGTATTGCTTAGATAACTAATTCTTAGTCACGTTTTTTAAAATAATAAAACTAATATATTTTCTTTAACCAAAACTTAGGTTTTCTTTTTAAATTAGAATTAAGGCGTCTTTTTAAACCAAAATTAAAACATTTTAGGAAGATTTAAACATTTTTTAGTAAGATTAAAACATTTTTTAAAATTAATATTTAAAACATTTTTTTTATTAAATAAAATTTTGTAAATAAACATTAAACATCTTTTTTAGGAACTTAAAACTTTTTTTGAAATTAAAATTTAAAACATTTTTTAAATTAAAATGTTGTTTTCAAAATTAAGATTTAAAACTTTTTTTATTATTAAAACTTTTTTTAAAATTAAAATTAAAACTAAAATCTATTTTCTTAATTAAAATTAAAAATTTATTTTCTTAATTTAAAATTAAAAATCTATTTTCTTAGTTGAAAATAAATGTCTTTTTCATTTAATTAAAACTTATAATTTTTTTTTCTTATGATTAAAACTTAAAACTGTTTTTCATTATTAAAACCTAGAGTTTTTTTTTTTCATTATTAAAACCTACATCATTTTTCATAATTAAAATTGAAATGTTTTTCTATTCAACTTAAAACATTTTTTACTAAAATTAAAACTTTTTCAATATTAAAAGTGAGACGTATTTTCGGTAATTACAACAAAACCAAATTTTCTTCATATAAGAAATTCTAAAATTAAAGCATGTATTTCTATCTCTTTCTTTTCATAATAAAATTCCAAAATTAATTTCTCCTTTAAAAACAATAAAATCCAAAAATAAAGGTTCTTGGTGTAGCCATTTCCGTTTCATCTAACCTCAACAGTTCATTTGTCCCAGCTTATTATTATTTGTTCGTTTTTGGCATGGATGTAGTTTATGCGAGGCCATAATCGCAAATTTATTTCCCGCTTTTGTTTTGGGATTTGTAATTTTCGCATTTCTTTACCGTTTCTTTACTTTCCGCATTTTTAATTTCCGTCATATAATTATTTGCCATTTTGCACGTTCTTACCATTATTTTCCCCTTCTGAAGGATTAGGTCTAGCCGTTTGACCGCCGAGTCAATAACCCTTTCCTTTGACCCTTTTCAAACCCTAATAGCCTAGGCGTCTTGCCGTGGACGAAAATACCCTTTGCCCTAGCTTTAGGTCAAAGAGTCGTCGTACTCTGTCTTAAGGTTTCTCGCCGTGGAATCCCTAATTTAACCCTAGTTTTCAATTCAACATTTCAACGTAGAAATAGGAGTTTCAAAATCCACGTAAGCGTGTCCTTAAGATACGTTTATTCCCCTTGAAACCTTGACCACGATCAAGAAGTTTCTAACCTCCCTTTCGAGGGGAACTACGATTACTCTGATTCCATTCCCTATCCAGGATACGTAGGCACAAAATGTGAATCTTGCCGAGTAAACTTAGGACTAACTTTTAGGTCTCTTTAGGTCACTTTATCCCTTAAGCTTAATATATATTTCAGACAGATAATAAAATAAAAAAGCAAACAATAAACAAAAGGTTCCTGTAGAGTACTACAAAAGTTTAGGGTGCTAGTACCTTCCCTAAGCTTAACCAATCCCTTACCTAGGTCTCTCCCTGCATTGTGTTTACGATACAAAAATAGGTTTTTTCTCTTTTGACCTTTTCCTTCGGATAAATCAAAGAGCGATTGTAAATCAAGAATTGTGATTCAAACTAATTAATAGTTTGGTATCCTATTTCCACCGCAACAGAAAATGGCGACTTCACTCGGGACCGCCATAATTTTTAAGGGTTATCCCTATTTTGTTTATTGTATGATATTTTTCATTATTAATTCTCTTGTATATATTATTATTGTGCCTTGCATGGGGGGTACCCTGTTATTGTGAGATAAGTCCTAACCCGGACTTGAGTGACCTTATTATAGGAAGGTGAGATATTTGACGAGGCTTGCCGGGAGTGAGTCCCGAACACGTTGACTCGAGAATCACCGCTCAGTTGAGACCCTTTCGAAAACGGTTCGGTTGATCGAGTTAGTCGTGAAAACTTTTACTATTTTTGATTGGAGTCTATGATATTGAGGACCGTAGTACCTTAACACCACTTTGGCCTTATATAGGACGTAGTGCGAGAACTATGTGGGAGTAGTCCTACAATAGTTGCTACGCAATGCTACACTCAAAAGAGGTTCTCTCGAGAATATTATCAACCCCCGAGTCAGTCGGAAAGTTGATAATATCCGAAGGATGGACCAATGACTTTGGGCACTTCTTAGAACCTTGTTCTGCAGGTACAACTAACCTTAGTACATACCTTATTGGGATGGGTAGACCCTAACTCCTTACACATACCTTTAACCTAAGACTTATGAATATATGTGCATTGCATCCATAAAAGCATCACATTGCATTACACTTTATGGAATTCAAATCTTATTTATGAATATTGCAGGATTATGGACTACAATAGAAGAAAAACTTTGAAATATACTTTTAAAAGTCCTAAGCTAGATGACCTAAGGAAGCTAGGATCTTTAGTCCAAGATTGAGAAGGATTCTGTAACCAGTATGGAAGGTTGTTATCTCTGTTGGAATATAAAATGAAAGAAGAACTTCTTTCGGTTTTGCTACAATTCTATGATCCCGAATACCATTGCTTCACATTCCTCGATTATCAGCTATTACCTACTTTGGAAGAATAATCTCAGCTTGTAGGGTTACCTATTCTGGATAATTCTCCTTTCCCTTTCTTGGAGAAGGACCTCAAAGAACAGGATATTGCTAAAGCCACATGTTTGAAGGTATCTGACATTAAGGAGAATATGACTCATAAAGGTGAAATCTTTGGGTTACCTACGAAGTTCCTAATCAAGAAGGCTCAATATTATGCCGATTATCTGAGCATGCCTACCTTTGAGACGATCCTTGCCTTGCTTATCTATGGAGTGTTCCTCTTCCCTAATTTTGAAGGATTTATGGACCTTAATGCCATCGAGATATTCATGCAAAGGAATCCAATACCGACCTTATTGGGTAATACTTATCATTCAGTCCATCTCTGAAACCTCTGTGGTGGAGAGGTGATTACCTGTTGTATGTCGTTATTGTACAAGTGGTTTATTTCGCAGTTGCCTAAGTCCGGTCCTTTTTGGAGTCCCACTCAAGGACGTTGGTCACAAAGGGTTATGGCCTTAACTCACTCCGATATTGATTGGTATAATCGCATGTACAATGGAATACTAGTCATTGATGGTTGTGGAGATTTCGCTAACATGCCTTTACTCGATTTTAATGGAGGAATAAGCTACAATCCAGTCCTAGCTCGCCGATAGTTAGGGTATCCCTTGAAAGAACCACCTAAAAGTATCTACGTAGAGAAGATATTCTTCGAAGTCAACAAAGAGCTTCAGGATCAAATTATATCTTCTTGGGGACACTTGCATAGGAAAGGTCGAGAAGGTTTGGGTAGGCCAAATTGCATTTCCATGGAGCCTTATCTTCAGTGGGTCCGAGAAAGAGATATCAAATTGAAGATGCCCTATCCTCGTCAAGATCCTTTGCCTCCGAGAGAAGAACCTGTCCAATATTTCATGTTCGAGGCTGAAACATTGAAGATCACTTTGAAGAAAGCTCAACATGAAGCAGAAACATGGAAGAACAAATACCATGTAATGGTCAGCGAGTCGAGGAACTTCAAAAACAGCTTCAGTCAAGGAAAGAGAAGGCACTTTCTGACAAGAGGAGAAGACTCTACAAGGATTTATTTTCCTTCGATTCTCCGCCTACTCGTCAAAGTTGTGGATAATGCTTCCTTAGGGCCATTATTAGCTTTTGCTTAGTTGTTTCCATTAAAAACTTTATATTTGATTGTAATCCATTTATTTTCAACTAATAAAAATTTCTTTGTTATTCAGCAATATTCGTAAATATTTGAATTCCCTGAAGTCATTTCATTCGCATTTTGCATCATATTTTGCATTTCATGTGTCTCCCGATTTTCTCATACTCGGTTCTCTCGCCTTCCAGTTTTGTCACCCTGAGTCGATACAATACTAGAGCTCAAGCTCGAAGAAGGATGGAAGAACACGCTCAAGAGATGGATCGTGTTAACAACGAGCTAGCAGACCTTCGAGGTAATGTTGGAACAATTATGGAATTGCTTCAGGTTATCAATGCAAAGATGGATACTCAGACTACTGTGGTTTCTGAGATTAACGCTACTACTATCGTGGATCCTCCGGTTGTTTCTGTTGAGAATCAATTTCCTTATGGTCTTCAGCAGAGTTTCATACATCCTCCTGTCGTTACATCAGCTCAGCAAGCTATTCCTGTTGTCACATCAGTTCAACAAGTTGTGCCCGTTATACAGAATGTTCAACAGACAGTGCCTTTGGTTTCTGAGCCTCACAAGGTGGTCCCTACTTTCACACAAGCTAATGTCCGCACTCATGTGCAGCCTTATCTTAATGAGCCTGTTTATGAAATTCTGGATGATAATGATGGAGGGTACCAACCACGTGATAGGCTTCGCGAAGAAGTTATTACTATTGATAAAAGATTGAGAAATATGGAAGGAGACCAGATCTTTGGTGCTGCTGCTAGAGACATTTGTTTGTTTTCCGGTCTAGTTATTCCGCCAAAGTTTAAGACTCCGAACTTTGACTGCTATGAAGGGACTACTTGTCCGAAAAGGCATTTGATTATGTACTACCGCAGGATGGCTGCTCACGTGGAAAATGATAAGCTGATGATCCACTATTTTCAAGACAGTCTAAAAGGTGCTTCGTCGAAGTGGTATTTGACATTGGACCAGTCTCGCATCAAGTCTTTTCAGAATTTTTTCGATGCTTTTATTAAGCACTATAAGTACAATATGGATCTAGCTCCTGACAGGCATCAACTGTTGAGTATGACACAGAAAAGTTCTGAGAACTTTAAGGAATATGCCTAGCGATGGAGGGAAATTGCTTCTCAGGTTGAACCTCCGTTGACTGATAAAGAACTAGCTGATTGGTTTGTTGACACCGTTCGTCCCGAGTTCTACAAGAGGATAGTGGGTAGTGTGACTACGAACTTTGCTGATATTGTTGCTGTTTGAGTAAAGATTGAATTGGCTATGAAGAGTGGAAAAATTTCTAGTGGTTCTAGCAGTACGAGTTCGAAGGACCAAGCTAAGAAGTCTTCTTTCAATCCTCAGAAAAAGAAAGAAGGAGAAACTCATGCCGTGTCTTCGGGTAAAAGAGGAAATCAACAATACCAATATCCGCCACAGTATGCTCAACCACAAGGCTATCCGGTTCAGTATGCTCCACCCCCATATGTGGCTGCTGTTGCACCATCTTTCAGTCAACAGGCTCCTCAAGCTCCCGCTTACCAGCCTATGCAGCAGGCTCCTGTTTATCCGCCTCCAGTTTATCAACAACCTCCGCCTAACTATCAGCAAGCGTCCAACGCTCCGGCAAATCAATAACCGAGGAATCAGGAACCCCGCCAGAATGCTCTGAGGAGACCATACAAGCCTTGCCCGCCGATTCCAATGACGTTCACCGAGTTGTACCCTTACTTAGTACAACGAGGTTTGATTACCACCCGAGCTTTGGGGCCGCCTCCGAATCCTTTGCCAGTTAACTACAATGCCGCCGCTCATTGTTTATTTCATGAGGGTGCGCCCGGTCACGATCTAGAAAACTGCTATGCTTTGAAGAACATTGTGAGAGATCTGTTGGAAAAGAAGATTTTGTCATTCGATGATCCGCCGCCCAATGTCAAAACAAATCCTCTGCCTACACACGCGTCTGTTAATGTTGTTAGTGACTCTCCCGACGAGAGTTTTATTCATGATGTAACACAGATCAAGACCCCTCTTAAGGTGTTCCACGCGAAGCTGTTCGAAGCAGGTCTGGTATATGTTCCTCATATCGGTTGTACGAGCTGTAAGGGATGTGATAAGGGTTATGTGATGGTTTAGAAAGACGTTCAGAGGTTGATTGATGACGGTTTCCTGCAAGTAGTTAACAAGGCGAAAGAAGTAGCCGCAATCGAGCCTACCTTCAACCTGCCCGAGTCAAGGGGTAGGAGGCCAGTGTTTAACCTGCCAGCACCTAAGTCATTCATGCCAGTGTTCAGTATACCGACTCCTGTTGCTCCAAAAGTGGACCAACCAAAACCATTGGTTATTCAAAAGCCGAGTCCATTTCCGTTCAATGATCCCAAAGTTGTACCTTGGAAGTATGATGTAACCGCGATTGATAAGGAATCTGGGAAGGTCATTCCAAGAGAAGAAGTGAAAGCGGATGGTGAAAGTATGACCAATATAGCTGGGGCAAGCAAGATGACCCGCAGTGGTCGTGTTTACACACCCCATTTTGATGAGGCACCACCCAAGGAGACAACTGCTAATACTGCTGGGCTTGCCAGAGATAAAAATAAGGAGGTTGTTACCAATGAGGAGGACGCGGAATTCTTGAGGATAATTCGAAAGAGTGATTATAAGGTTGTGGACCAGCTTCACCAGACTCCCTCCAAAATTTCGGTCTTATCATTATTATTAAATTCACCTGCGCATATAGCTGCTTGCAGAAGGTCTTGACTCAAGCTCATGTTGCTCAAGATATCACTACTGGCCAGTTTAATAGTGTAATTGCTAACATTACTGCTTGTAATACTCTCAGCTTCAGTGATGAGGAGTTGCCAAAAGAGGGTCTGAATCATAACCGTGCTTTGCATATATCAGTGAAGTGTCAAGAAGATAATTTAGCAAGAGTACTTGTGGATACTGGGTCGTCATTGAATATCCTGCCTATGAGGGTTCTTAGCAAGATGGCTTACAAAGACATTGTGGTGAAGCCTACTTCTTTGATTGTTAAGGCTTTTGATGGTTCACGGAGATTAGTGGTTGGAGAAGTGGAACTTCCTATGCTGATTGGTCTGCATGTATTCCAGATCACTTTCCAAGTTATGGACATCAATCCCAATTACAACTGTCTACTTGGGAGACCCTAGATCCATGCCGCTGGGGCAGTAACTTCTACCTTGCACCAGAAGATGAAGTTCGTGGTTGATGATAAGTTGGTGATCATACATGGTGAGGAGGATTTAATGGTTAGCAACTTATCGTCGTTCCGGTATATTGAGGCTGATGAAGACGCTTTGGAAACATCATTCTAAGAACTCGAGATTGCTAATGCTGTTTTAGTGGAAGTCAAAGAAATTGCAAGAGTCCAAAGTAATCCATCTTTTGCATCTTTGAAGAGTACCAGATTAACGATCGACAGGGGCATTCCTGAAGGTTGGGGAGAAGTAATCAATATCAAGACGAAGACTGACCGCTACGGGTTGGGTTACAAACCAACTCATGAGAAAGTGTTTGCATCTGTCAAAGGGCGTCCGGAGGTTTTTCAAGAAGTGTTCGTCAGTGGAGGTTTTCAAGTTAATGCCATCAGCAACGGTGACGAAGATGAAGACCTGAGCAGCCTAGTGTTCAAGAGTGATGCAGCTTTGAGCAACTGGGAGGCTATAGAGATTCCAGTCATTTTTCCATTGTCAAAGTAATTTAATTTTTCATATGTGTTTTCAAATCCATAGCTCTGCCCAAGGCTATTGGATCGCTTTGTAGGGCAACCGTTCATTTTAAACAATTATTAATAAATGCATTTTGTTCTCGTTCCATCTTGTTTCATTAATAAAACTTGCAATCTTTTCAAAAACAAACTAAAAACATTTTCATTTTCTCTCGCATTTTCATTGAACATTTGATAAAAATAAGCCTTTCAACATGCAGTGACATTACAACCCTTGTTGAATCCGATGACTCTATTGTCTCTCCTGATTGGTATTCACCCATTTACCAAGATGAAGATGAGGGTGAAGAGGATTTTGAAGTGCCCGCTGAGCTTACAAAATTGGTGGAGCACGAGTACACAAAACTTCAATCGCACAAGGAGAAGGTAGACTTGATTAACCTTGGCACAGATGAGGACAAGAAGGAGGTCAAGATTGGTGCAACACTGAAGGCTGAGGTCAAGCAGAGATTGGTCAAGTTGTTGAAGGATTATGTTGATGTGTTCGCATGGTCGTATCAAGATATTCCCGGTTTAGACACAGATATTGTAGTTGACAAGCTACCGCTTAAGCCCGAATGTCCCCCTGTTAAGTAGAAACTTCGAAGAACGAGACCTGACATGGCTTTGAAGATTCGAGATGAGGTTAAGAAACAGTTGGATGCAAGTTTCCTTGTGGTTGCGAAGTATCCTAATTGGGTTGCCAACATTCTTCCTGTGCCCAAAAAGGACGGTAAAGTCAAAATGTGTGTAGACTACAGGGATTTGAACAAGGCTAGTCCAAAATACGATTTCCCTTTGCCTCATATTGATGCACTTGTCGACAATACAGCTAGCTTTGCAGTTTTCTCATTCATGGATGGTTTCTCCGATTATAATTAGATCAAGATAGATCCTGCCGACAGGGAAAAGACTACATTCATCACTCCTTGGGGAACCTTCTGTTACAAAGTTATGCCCTTCAGTTTGAAGAACGCAGGGGCAACCTATCAACGCGCTATGACGACACTCTTTCATGACATGACGCACAAAGAGATCGAAGTGTATGTGGATGATATGATTGCCAAATCTCATAACAAAGAGGAACATTTGATTCATCTGTTGAAACTGTTTGAATGACTCCGGAAATATCAGTTGAAACTAAATCCGGCTAAGTGTACTTTTGGTGTCAGATCTGGAAAGCTACTTGGTTTCATCGTCAGCCAACGAGGAATCGAGGTAGACCTTGATAAAGTCCGAGCCATTCAGGATATGCCAGCTCCGCAGATCGAATCCCAAGTCAGAGGTTTTCTTGGACGTTTGAACTACATCTCCAGGTTTATATCTAACCTGACTACCATGTGTGAACCGATATTCAAGTTGCTTTGCAAGTGGCAGACCATTGATTGGAATCCTGATTTCCAGCGGGCTTTTGAAAAGATCAAGGACTACTTACAAGAGCCTCCTATCTTGATTCCTCATATTCATGGAAGACTGCTATTCATGTACCTCACTGTTCTGGAGAAGTCTATGGGTTGTGTACTTGGGCAACATGATGAGACCGGACGAAAGGAACATGCTATATACTATCTGAGCAAGAAGTTTACCGATTGTGAGAACCGATAATCACTTTTGGAGAAGACTTGTTGTGCGCTAGCATGGGCTGCTAGGCGTCTCAGGCAATACATGATGTGTCATACCACCTTATTGATTTCGAAGATGGACCCAATAAAGTACATTTTCGAAAATCCTGCTCAGACAGGGAGGCTTGCTCGTTGGCACATGTTGTCATCAGAATATGACATCCAGTACGTACCTCAGAAAGCTATCAAAGGAAGTATCTTATCAGATTATCTTGCAGACCAACCAGTCGAAGATTACGAGCCTCTTAAGTTTGACTTTCCAGACGAAGACATTATGTGGGTAAAAGATTTCAAAGAGCCAGAGTCAGAGCCCGAGGAAGGTCCCGAAATGGGTCTCTGGTGGAAGATGATGTTTGATGGTTCCTCCAATTACAGTGGGCATGGCATATGCGCCGTTTTGATGAATCCAAAAGGTGGATATACCCCATTTACAGCAAGGTTAGATTTTGAATGCACGAACAATGTCGCAGCTATTGACCTCCGAATCAAACTTCTTGAAGTAAGCGGAGATTCAACTTTGGTTATCTATCAAGTGAAAGGTGAATGGGAAACCAAGAATGAGAAGCTAGTCCGTTACAAAACCTACATTTTGGATTTGATTAAGTACTTCGATGAGATCAAGTTCGAACATGTTCTGAGGTCTGAGAATCATATTGCTGACGCCTTAGCCATGCTAGCATCCACGTGGAAGGTCAAATTTGTCAATGCAGCGCCACTCATTCGAATCGAACATAGAATTGAACCCGCCTACTGTCTGGTGATTGAAGAAGATGAAACTGATGAAAAGCCTTGATTTCATGACATCAAGAATTATTTTCTCACGCAAGAGTATCCAGCAGATGCTTCTTACCTTGACAAAAGGACTTTGAGAAGACTGACATCCAAGTTCTTCATCAGCAATGACGTGTTATACAAACGAAACCACGACATGGTTTTGCTTAGATGTGTTGATAAACGTGAAGCGGACATGTTACTCCAGGAGATTCATGAAGGGACGTTCGGAACTCATGCCAACGGTTATGCCATGTCCAAGAAACTCTTGAGGGCTGGATATTATTGGTTAACTATGGAATCAGACTGCATCCGATACGCTAGGAAATGTCACAAGTGCCAGAATTATGCCGACAAAATGCATGTACCTCCGGCACCGTTGAATGTTTTGACTTTGCCGTGGCCTTTCTTGATGTGGGGCATTGAAATTATTGGGGAAATTGAGCCGAAAGCTTCTAATGGTCACCGGTTCATTCTAGTTGCTATTGATTACTTCACCAAATGGGTAGAAGCCGCTTCCTATGCCAACGTGACCAAGTGTCGCTACTGCGAAAATCGGCGCCGGCTGAACAGAAGAGTCGCCACCGTGCGTTATTTATCCCACGGGAGGGAAAGGAAACGCTCAGAGTAAACCTCGCACAACACGGGAAAGGCATGGTCGTCGCAACCAAAACCTGGATTCGGGAGTCGGTTACGCAAGGGGAAGGTATTAGCACCCCTCACGTCCGTCGTACTCGACGGGATCCACGCTTGTTTTCGGGTATGGATTGTTATTCTATCTACTCTAATGGTCTGGGGTGTTGCCGTGAGAATCGTGATACCAAGATATTGATTAACTTGAATCTTAATTCTTAAATTCACAACCGGTCTTTAATTTATCCAAAGGATAGGTCTAAAGGAAGAAAGAACCCTTTTTCGCGATGTAACAACAACGCTAAGAGATTCGGGGATCGGGGGTTGATTATGCATAGGGTAGGTATTTCACATCCTAGACATCTGTAGTACTCTACAGGAACCTTTTGTTTGTTTGTATGCTAAGTTTGTTAAATATTTGATAAGTTTTGGGTATTGGGTAAAAAGGTGAAGGTTATGATAGATGAAGACCTAAGATTGTTTCTAAGTTTGCTCGCAAAGACATCGCGTCCTCTGCCTACGTATCCTAACTAGGATAGAATCAGAGCAATCGTAGTTCACCTCACTAGGGTTGAAGAATGCTTGATTGCGATCAAGGTTCAAAGGGGAACAAACATAATAATGTTTGTGTAGAGTTTCACAAAACTCTCTATGTCTATGTTGTAACACTCAAAGGGGGAAGTAAGTGATCATATCCATGATCCTTACATAGAGTTAACAACTCTATCCTAGGGTTCTAGTTGCAAACACTCCTAGTGAGGGGGAAGGTTGCTCGTCAAGATATCGCATCTTGTGCCTACGTATTCTCATTGTTCAATGAGAAATCAGAGCGGTCGTAGTTCAGGCACGAACTACAGAATAAGGATCAATTGGTTCTTTCCAGACCAAAAGAGGGAAGAAGGTTCTATCCAGACCTATGAGTTTATATCCTATTGGTTCTATCCAGACCAAAAAGGGGGTTAAGGCTCTTTCGAGGCCAATGAGGGTATTGAGCTATCTATGACCCAAGGGTCAATAGAGAGACTTTCCTTTGGAAGGGAGGAGATGAGGCAACTTGGATGAGAACTAAAACAGTTCCATCACTTGGGGAAGAAATAATTAACAAAGTAATCAATACTTTAAACAAAAGGGGCATGGTTACAACCAAAGATCATGTATCTTAACAAAGATGAAAGCATATCTTAACAAAGATTAAAGGTATATCTTAAGTAAGATTGAAGGTAACAACCACATGTATCGATGACAATCAAATACAAGCAAATTAGTTTAACCTCATAATTTAGGAGGAAAGCAATATGAAATAATGGTAACAACCAAGGGAGAGTACCCTGACATGTTAACTAACATAGTATAAATGAGAATGAGTGAATATCATAAAACAAATGATCACGGTGAAAAAGAAATTCATCTGCATACGCGAGGTAACAATCTCAATATAAAGGCAACTTACAAGCAACCAAAAGGCATGAAAATATGAACAAACATGGAATTAAAAAATATCACATGAAAGTAGGCATCAAGATAAACACAATGCAAAAAGAATGGGTTCAAAATGATGATAAATGGATGAGTTATGATTTTTTGAAGTTTGGATGAACAAAACATGAAAATCTAAATGATAAAAGGAATAAAATGCACATGGTAAGACAATGAATCAAACAAATTTGTTTATTTAAACATGTTAACAAAATTTTAAGAATAATACAAGATAAATCTCACAAGAAAAATCAAGTTACAAGTTGAAAATTTTCAAGATCATCATGGTAAAAAAACAGTCATGGTAACATGTGGAATGCAAGTGGAAAGTTCACATTTATGAGTTTTACCTCTTGAAGCAAGCTTAAGCAATAAGAAAACCAGAGATCTTGAGAGCTCTTCCAAGATCTTGTTACATAAGTGTGGAAGTGACTTGGATAACTTCAATACATCATACTTTATGTGCTTGAAGTGTTTCTTGAGTTGGAAGAAGTTTGGAAATGGTTTTGAAAGGTGTTTTTCAAAAGCAAATTTTGAGGGATTCTGGAAACTTAATGAGATTTTGTAAGAACTTGTGATTGTGTAAGAAAGAAAGTTCTAGCTGGTTTCTAGCATGGAACTTGTGTTTTTGATGTAGGAAGTGAGTTCTATTTATAGCCAAAGGCCTTGGATCAAGGTATGGGCAAAAGTGAAGCAAATTGCCAATTTTAACCTTCCATCATGAAAATCTTTGAGTTTTCCAATGCAATCTTCATACTTGTCTTTAAGCCACTCTACTAAGATATTCTCCATACCCTATAAATTTTTTCATCATGCTTGATAGGATAGGAGGTGACTTGTTAAATTAAAGTTGATGATTTGACAAGGGTAGCCACCTTTTTTCTCTTTCTTCACTATTCACTTTTGCAACTTGCATTAAATAATGATTTCCTTTGATCTTTGTACCATTTTTCGTGTGACTTGATATTAAAATGTTAATTATCAATTCAAACATCATAAATTAGGTTTAGCCTTTGATTAGCATCGATTTGGAGAGGTTTTGGAATAAAAAAACTCATGTTGGCCTAGTTTTGCGAATGTGAGTTTTTGCCAACTTGTGGATCTTGGTTCTCTCTAACCAGGAAGAGTTATGGAACCCACTTGTACTTTTTAAAAATCCACAATTAGGTAATACAATATTTATGCTTGTGTTAGGAACTCACTCCCCTTGAAACTAGGTCAAAAACCCTTGTGTGGTTAAGGAGTTATGGCTTTGCCCTTTTCAAAACCTTAATTCCCAACTTTTCGATTACTTATCAATTCTTGATCCAATGGTCACCAAACTTCATGAATAGATGTGATATACCATTAGGAACATAATTGCCTTCAATTTTGGGTTAAAATCATGTTGGTCAATGAGTTGACTTTTCAGAAAGACGAACCGATTAATTGAAGAACTCTGAATCGACTGTTGGTGTTCTGGGTCCTCTGAGGTCTTGAAACTTCTTGAGTGAACTTCACTAAGACATATGAGCTTCATGGACCATGATTCCATCATTGGAACACTATTTTAATCAAAAGTCAAAGTATAGTTGACTTTTCCTAATCAGAAACCCTAATTGGGTATCCTGAACTGCACTGTTCTCAATTCCTGGGTGACAACCTCAAATTGGATTCATACTTGACCCCATGTAGTATCCTTGATCTTGTTTATAGTTGAACCAATCAAACACATTGATTGATCAAACCACCGAAGCCTCAATTTTGATGGTACGGAACCCTGATTTATCTGCATCTTAACAAAGATAAACTCGAAATGGGTTAAGGTTAGTTAATCAAATGAATATGATCCTAAAATGATGATGAGGATCTAAGGGGTCAAAATTTGGGGTGCAACAGTTGCCCCTATTTAAATATCTTCACTAGATGGCAATGAGAGATGATAATCCTCATTGAATCGTAGTGAAAGGTATTTAAATATAGCAAACCAGAAATTTTGTCCCTTAGATCCAATGGTATGCAAAAGGACCAATACTGAAATGAAATGAGTTCTAAATGTTGTTTTATGATGCTTGAATGTAAGACAGATGCAGACACACGAGCAAATATAAAAGAACGAAAATACGATGAGTAACCACTCACGAGGGACTCAACACACTGGGGGAAACTTCAAGGCAAATTAATCAAGATAATTCAAACATGACTAAAGATGATGTTCAAGGGAATCTTTCACACAGGGGACATAAATTCCACCAGGGAAGACACATCTTCATCGGGGAAAGAAGATACAAACCTCACTGGGGATAACCAGATGAGGGAGCCCACCGGGGAAGATGATAATTCTTCACTGGGGAAACGAAAGAAAAGAGGCGCAAACCTCGTCGGGGAAGAAATCCACTGGGGAAAACTTCGCTGGGGAACAAATCCACTGGGGAAACAAATCCTCACCAAGGAAAAGACGGAATGGAGACACGAACCTTGCTGGGGATAACCAGACGAGAAATTTCCTATAACGAAGAGTTCAAACGGGATCTTCAGGAAAAGGTTAGAAACAAAACCGGATGCGTCGGGGAAGCTAGTATCCACTAATTCTCTGAGACTCGGCTGGAAAAGCAAAAGCTTCAACTGTGAAGACTGGTGACGACCAAAATAACAAATAGCTTCAAACAATGCTAGTTTCCACTAGACTTACTGGGGAGGATGGTGATGACCAATCTAAAGTTTGGTTTCCAAAAAGTGCTAAATACCACTAGACTTCCTGGGGATATGGTGACGACCAAATCAAAGTTCCAATTACAATTGGGAATTCCAAACAATATTGATAAAACACAGGACTTCGGCTGGGGAGTTGGTAACAACCGGCTAATAAACGATTAATTTTTTAAGCAATGCTAGTAACCACTGGATTTAGAAAGAACTGGATTTTTCAAAGAGTTTGGTGACGGCCAGGTCTGCAGACAGGAAGCATAAGTATATCCCTCAATACTTTAGGAACAAAAACTAATACCCTCAATACATTAGGATACAGCAGAGACACAACCCTCAACACATTAGGATTGGACGAGGACCCTCAAACCCTTAGGATCAAAAACTAATACCCTCAAAACATTAGGAACGAAAGTTGAACATCCTCAATACATTAGGATAAAGAAGAGACACCACCCTCAACACATTAGGATTGGACGAAGACCCTCAAAATCATAGGATCAAAAACTAATACCCTCAAAACATTAGGATATAGAACACTTCATGCAAATGCAACCACTTTAGTCTCTGGGAATTTCTGAACTTGGGATTCAAAGTATACATCTCCAAAGATACACAACCTGTGCTCGGGATGGCAACAAACATCTTCCAAAGGTACAAAACCTGTGCTTGGAATCCAACAATACATCTCCAAAGGTACGAAACCTGAGCTTGGGATGGAAACCAACATCTATCTCCAAAGGTACACAACCTGTGCTCGGGATAGAAACAAACCTCTTCCAAAGGTACGAAACCTGTGCTTGGAATCAAACAATACATCTCCAAAGGTACAAAACCTGAGCTTGGGATGGCAACAAACATCTTCCAAAGGTACAAAACCTGTGCTTGGAATCCAACAATACATCTCCAAAGGTAAGAAACATGAGCTTGGGATGGAAACCAACATCTATCTCCAAAGGTACACAACCTGTGCTCGGGATAGAAACAAACCTCTTCCAAAGGTACGAAACCTGTGCTTGGAATCAAACAATACATCTCCAAAGGTACGAAACCTGAGCTTGGGATGGCAATAAACATCTTCCAAAGGTACAAAACCTGTGCTTGGAATCCAATAATACATCTCCAAAGGTACGAAACCTGAGCTTGGGATGGAAACCAACATCTATCTCCAAAGGTACATAACCTGTGCTTGGGATAGAAACAAACCTCTTCCAAAGGTACGAAACCTGTGCTTGGAATCAAACAATACATCTCCAAAGGTACGAAACCTGAGCTTGGGATGGCAATAAACATATTCCAAAGGTACAAAACCTGTGCTTGGAATCCAACAATACATCTCCAAAGGTACGAAACCTGAGCTTGGGATGGAAACCAACATCTATCTCCAAAGGTACACAACCTGTGCTTGGGATAGAAACAAACCTCTTCCAAAGGTACGAAACCTGTGCTTGGAATCAAACAATACATCTCCAAAGGTACGAAACCTGAGCTTGGGATGGCAATAAACATCTTCCAAAGGTATAAAACCTGTGCTTGGAATCCAACAATACATCTCCAAAGGTACGAAACCTGAGCTTGGGATGGAAACCAACATCTATCTCCAAAGGTACACAACCTGTGCTTGGGATAGAAACAAACCTCTTCCAAAGGTACGAAACCTGTGCTTGGAATCAAACAATACATCTCTAAAGGTACACAACCTGAGCTTGGGATCAAATAATCTATCTCCAAAGGTACACAACCTGTGCTCAGGATAGAAACAAACCTCTTCCAAAGGTACAAAACCTGTGCTTGGAATTAAACAATACATCTCCAAAGGTACGAAACCTGAGCTTGGGATCAAACAATACATCTCCAAAGGTACACAACCTGAGCTTGGGATGGCAACCATCGTGACTTAGTTTGGAATGATACACAACCAAATTGTCAGTATTCGTCGTCCATGGATTTTCATAATGCCAGTTACCAACAGGCCTTACTTGAAATATGATTGGTCACCACCAAATTACTTATACCAGTATCCACTGGATTTTCAAACAATGCTGGTCACAACCGTGCGTTAACGTCCTTAAGATAAACTTCTCAAATGAGACTGCCATTTATTGTTGATGAAGGTAAGCTTCTCTAAAGAGACTGCCACTTATTGTTGAGATGATAAGCTTCTTGCCAGATATTGCCACTTATTTGTTGAAGACGAATAAGCTTCTCTACAGAGACTTCCACTTATCGCTGATGAAGGTTAAGATTCTCCCAAGAGATTTCCACGCACCGCTGAAGACGATTAAACTTCTCCGAAGAGACTGCCATTTATCGCTGAAGACGATTAAACTTCTCTGAAGAGACTGCCATTTATCGTTAATGACGAATAAACTTCTCCGAAGAGACTGCCATTTATCGTTGATGCAAGTTAAGCTTCTTCCAAGAGATTTCCACTCACCGTATTGTAATGTAAGATGTTCTTCTTGATAGATAGTGCAAAATAAATGCACGTCCAGGTAGGTTCGGCGACCGACAGGGACCAAAGTCAATCCAGAACCAAGCTGGAAAGAAACTGTCAAACAAGACTCCAACCATTGAGAAATGAACTCGAATGGTGACTTACCTTATCCAAACATGGAAAAAGACAACTGAAGCAACCATCATCCACGAGGATTAAACTCTGTGGGGAATTGAGAAAGGATGGACATTTTATGCTTAAGGGCTAACAACTCTATTGGAGAGAGACAACATACCCAGTCACTGAGGAGGGAACCAAAGTGAAACAGGAACAAGTAACATCCAGAGATAGCAAAAATGCACGGATGTTATGCATATGCTTATGCCATGCTTATGTTTATGCTAACGAAACAGACAAACAAAATCGGAGATGAAATAAACATCTCGACACGGAGACCCAACCAATTTTACCAAAATTGGACATCAAAGGGATGATCATGAAGAACAACAATTCCACTTCAAGGTTACCACCTTCTTTGGGAGAGAGTAATCTTCTCAGGCCAAAACATCAAGACTTCACATGGATTGCCATCATGAGTTTGAATTCTTTGTTGAAGGAAAATCACCAAGGGAAGTTCCAAGATCAACCGAAGTAACAACTTAATCGGGGAGCTGACAAAGGGTATCATGAGACCAAAATCTTTCTGCCCTATTGATAGTATAACAATCCTCTTTTAGTGAGCAACGACTCTTGCGACAAACAGTCTTCAAACCTTTTCTGCCCCAGATTTCATGGTTTGTGAGAAGAAGTTATAAGGATGCTTTTACAAAAGAACTGGCATAAAGATGCTTCAACTGTCTTCAAACTTTTATAGAGAGAGATTTACAAATCTCAACGTGATTGTCCCAGCTTAACGGTATTTGTACAACAAAGTCTTCAGACTGTGGAAGTAACGACTGGGGAACAGACTTGCCCCTGCTAGCTGGTAACTGCAAAAGATTTGCCCCAGACTAAAAAGCTTCATCTGATCTCGACCTGGTTGGCTCTGATTAGCTGAACATTGTAACAAATGATTAACAAATCCTTCAAATTGGTTGCCCCAGGCTGGGCTTCCTTTATCAAGTCAAATTCCCTAGCTGACAGTGCTTGTTGGGATTCTTTTGGCATTAGATTGTCTTGCACGCAATATTATTCATTAAAATTGGCAATTTTCAATGTAAAATTCATGCAATCTTTTGAAAACATTTTTTAATAAAACACACACGACGGAGTGATCAAGTGATCAAAGTGAAAGTGATCCAATCATTTTACAAATGATGGATAAAGTGATGAACACATACAATCAAAGATCATTAGGAGTCAGGTTATCCAACTTTGATGTAATATGCTTTCAAAACAACCTTACCTCAATTAGGTCTGTTAAGGGTTGTATCGTGGCTCGGTTCATGGTTCATGAAACAAAGGATAAAGGCTCAAAAGTTATTTGTCCCACCCACTCTCCATGATGAACTCCAATCCTACACTCAGTTAACTCAAACTATATATTCAGGTTCTTACAGACTTAAGAATTGGACTGATGATAGTTGGTGATGGCTTACAAACCTAAGGTAGTCACAACTCCCTTACAGTATTTGATAGCTTTTTGCTATTTGAGGATTTTTAAAAGTGATAACTCTTACAGAATTCCTCTCTTTTGTTATCCCTGACTTTTGTCTGAACTGCTTTGTTCGAATATATAGTCAATGGGATGCCCCATTTTTGCCTAAGTCTCCTTCATAGGTTTCGACTTAGCGGGCTTTTTTGTCTTTCACTTTTCTTTTTTCTCTCTTTTTTTTTTAGAAAGGAGGTGACTACCTAGTTTAATGGATACGGTGAACCATCATCGTCTTTTATGTTGAAAAGCATCTTCGACACTTTCTTGTTGTGTACGAAGGAAAACCTGAGTGCACCACCTTTATATGAAAAGTATTTTGTATGCACATATCTTTAAGTTAACCGAGGACTACCCGCCCCAGGTTTGAGATTTAATGTTTCGTTTTTGTAAAGAAAGAAAACTCCTACTTCTAGGCTCAAAGGGGTTGACGAGGGATTATCTTCCTTATTTCTCCAGTGTTTAGGGATTGAAACAATGCCTCACACCATCGGCAAAGTTAAATTGAAAGCATATCAACAGCAGTTATGGATATAATTTTCATCATCCTCCCCAATCTTTGCTTTAAACAACAGTTTAGTAAACAAAAGAAATTTTCTTGCATTTTTGGTATTTCATAACAATGAAAGAAAAAGAAAGAGTGAAAAGAATGGACTTAATCAAAATATGCACAAAAATTTCATTAAATATTGCCAAATTCAAATAAACAACAGTTTACAAGCAACACAAATGCAAAGAAAACACAACAAAATGCTGAAACAGTCTACAGCTGCCAGCTTTAGGGAATTAAAATTGTTTAACAAAACATATTTCAAATTTTAGGCCCATGCGGGGAAACACCTTCAACAACCACATGCTCCTTGTGATATATAATTATGAGGGGTCTCACGGGTCCTTTGCCTTTAGATTCAGGAACCGTAGCACAGTCATTTGATTTATCCTCCTGAGGTTTCAGCAGCTCTTGGAGTCTCAATTTAAAACTTTCACACTCTTCAACTAGGTGCCCTGCTGTCCAAGTATGATATCCACATTCCACTCTCGGATGGTCTTCCTCGAGGATCAAGCGTTTGTCAATGATTAGCTCTTGCACAAGATAACTCAGTGCTATACATGCATCCAAGTTATGTCCTTCAGCTCCTTTGTGAAATTCACAATTCAGGTTCGCATTATGCCACGATCCTGGCACAGGATTAGATAATCGTGGAGTCACTAGTGAGTTCTGAATCAGTAGAGGGTAAAGTTTGCTTAACGGTACTGGAGTTTGTCTACCGCAAGTCTTATTTTTCCTGACATGATCCTTCTTGTTCAATTTCCAGCTTTGAGAAGCTTGAGGAGGAACAAACACTGAGTGTTGGGCGTACTGACACGATTGATGGTTATCTGTTTGTTGATGTCGAGGATGTCCTTGAGTTGGAGGAACCATCAGAGATAATGCATCCCTAGTTTCTCTGGATGTAACATGGTCAGAGTGACCCTCTTTCTTCATCATATTCAGCAATGTCTCAAGCACCCAATTCATTTGACACTTGAGAATTCTGATGTCCTCTTTCAGCATTTCCTGAGCTTTCAAAAGTCCCTCCATTGTTGCCATTTGTCTCGGATATGTGCTAGGTATCTCTTCTCTATCTCTGATCAAAAGCGACGCAAGGCTGAGAAATGCAAATGCAATGTAAAAGCAAACTAGTTTTACAAAACTCAGAAGATTGACTAGGTCAAAACCCTCATTTCATCAATTGTTGGAAAAGTTACAACTTTTAAAAATACCAGAGATCGACTGAGTTTTACAAAACTAGTTGCGACATGATATGTTTATGGTGATATAATGTGATGATGCACACATAACACAAAGGTAAGTATTCACAAATACAATGCATATACAAAGACATCCTAGGATCAAGATCAAAGCAAGGAGTCAGAGGTTTACCCATCCCCAAGGATTTGTGCCATGGGTTAATTTGTACCTGCCGAACGGGTTCTACAGAGTTCCCAGAGTCATCAACCCATCTTTCAAATATTATCAATTTCCCAAATTACTTGGTAACCGATAATATTCTCAAGAGAATCTCGTCTGAGTGTAGTATCGCGTATCAACTACTTCGGAAATACTTCCTTATAGCAATCGCACTACGTCCTAATAAGGCCAAAGTGGGGTAGAATGTATTCTAAAAGTTCACAGTGTCATGGGATCCTTCGTTGAAAGTAGCATTATTTTCACGAATACTCGATCAACAATACTAAAACTTTCAAGAGGGCCTACACTGAGCGGTGGTTTCTCAAGTTAGCTTGGTCGGGAATCAACTCCCTATAAGCCTTCTTGAATATACCACCATCCTATCATAATTTCACTCAAGTCCGGGTATAGGACCGTCTCACCACTCAAAGCACCCAATACCTAACATACAAACAAATATATTGACAAATATACATGTTAAGCAAATATTTACAAATATAGCATGCAATTAAACAAAATAGGCTAAACCCTCAAGTTCTAAGCAATCCTCCCCAGTGAAGTCGCCATTTCTGTTGCCGTGAGAATCGTGATACCAAGATATTGATTAACTTGAATCTTAATTCTTAAATTCACAACCGATCTTTAATTTATCCAAAGGATAGGTCTAAAGAAAGAAAGAACCCTTTTTCGCGATGTAACAACAACGCTAAGAGATTCGGGGATCGGGGGTTGATTATGCATAGGGTAGGTATTTCACATCCTAGACATCTGTATTACTCTACAGGAACCTTTTGTTTGTTTGTATGCTAAGTTTGTTAAATATTTGCTAAGTTTTGGGTATTGGGTAAAAAGGTGAAGGTTATGATAGATGAAGACCTAAGATTGTTTCTAAGTTTGCTCGCAAAGACATCGCGTCCTCTGCCTACGTATCCTAACTAGGATAGAATCAGAGCAATCGTAGTTCACCTCACTAGGGTTGAAGAACGCTTGATTGCGATCAAGGTTCAAAGGGGAACAAACATAATAATGTTTGTGTAGAGTTTCACAAAACTCTCTATGTCTATGTTGTAACACTCAAAGGGGGAAGTAAGTGATCATATCCATGATCCTTACATAGAGTTAACAACTCTATCCTAGGGTTCTAGTTGCAAACACTCCTAGTGAGGGGGAAGGTTGCTCGTCAAGATATCGCATCTTGTGCCTACGTATTCTCATTGTTCAATGAGAAATCAGAGCGGTCGTAGTTCAGGCACGAACTACAAAATAAGGATCAATTGGTTCTTTCCAGACCAAAAGAGGGAAGAAGGTTCTATCCAGACCTATGAGTTTATATCCTATTGGTTCTATCCAGACCAAAAAGGGGGTTAAGGCTCTTTCGAGGCCAATGAGGGTATTTAGCTATCTATGACCCAAGGGTCAATAGAGAGACTTTCCTTTGGAAGGGAGGAGACGAGGCAACTTGGATGAGAACTAAAACAGTTCCATCACTTGGGGAAGAAATAATTAACAAAGTAATCAATACTTTAAACAAAAGGGGCATGGTTACAACCAAAGATCATGTATCTTAACAAAGATGAAAGCATATCTTAACAAAGATTAAAGGTATATCTTAACAAAGATTGAAGGTAACAACCACATGTATCGATGACAATCAAATACAAGCAAATTAGTTTAACCTCATAATTTAGGAGGAAAGCAATATGAAATAATGGTAACAACCAAGGGAGATTACCCTGACATGTTAACTAACATAGTATAAATGAGAATGAGTGAATATCATAACACAAATGATCACGGTGAAAAAGAAATTCATCTGCATACGCGAGGTAACAATCTCAATATAAAGGCAACTTACAAGCAACCAAAAGGCATGAAAATATGAACAAACATGGAATTAAAAAATATCACATGAAAGTAGGCATCAAGATAAACACAATGCAAAAAGAATGGGTTCAAAATGATGATAAATGGATGAGTTATGATTTTTTGAAGTTTGGATGAACAAAACATGAAAATCTAAATGATAAAAGGAATAAAATGCACATGGTAAGACAATGAATCAAACAAATTTGTTTATTTAAACATGTTAACAAAATTTTAAGAATAATACAAGATAAATCTCACAAGAAAAATCAAGTTACAAGTTGAAAATTTTCAAGATCATCATGGTAAAAAAACAGTCATGGTAACATGTGGAATGCAAGTGGAAAGTTCACATTTATGAGTTTTACCTCTTGAAGCAAGCTTAAGCAATAAGAAAACCAGAGATCTTGAGAGCTCTTCCAAGATCTTGTTACATAAGTGTGTAAGTGACTTGGATAACTTCAATACATCATACTTTATGTGCTTGAAGTGTTTCTTGAGTTGGAAGAAGTTTGGAAATGGTTTTGAAAGGTGTTTTTCAAAAGCAAATTTTGAGGGATTCTGGAAACTTAATGAGATTTTGTAAGAACTTGTGATTGTGTAAGAAAGAAAGTTCTAGCTGGTTTCTAGCATGGAACTTGTGTTTTTGATGTAGGAAGTGAGTTCTATTTATAGCCAAAGGCCTTGGATCAAGGTATGGGCAAAAGTGAAGCAAATTGCCAATTTTAACCTTCCATCATGAAAATCTTTGAGTTTTCCAATGCAATCTTCATACTTGTCTTTAAGCCACTCTACTAAGATATTCTCCATACCCTATAAATTTTTTCATCATGCTTGATAGGATAGGAGGTGACTTGTTAAATTAAAGTTGATGATTTGACAAGGGTAGCCACCTTTTTTCTCTTTCTTCACTATTCACTTTTGCAACTTGCATTAAATAATGATTTCCTTTGATCTTTGTACCATTTTTCGTGTGACTTGATATTAAAATGTTAATTATCAATTCAAACATCATAAATTAGGTTTAGCCTTTGATTAGCATCGATTTGGAGAGGTTTTGGAATAAAAAAACTCATGTTGGCCTAGTTTTGCGAATGTGAGTTTTTGCCAACTTGTGGATCTTGGTTCTCTCTAACCAGGAAGAGTTATGGAACCCACTTGTACTTTTTAAAAATCCACAATTAGGTAATACAATATTTATGCTTGTGTTAGGAACTCACTCCCCTTGAAACTAGGTCAAAAACCCTTGTGTGGTTAAGGAGTTATGGCTTTGCCCTTTTCAAAACCTTAATTCCCAACTTTTCGATTACTTATCAATTCTTGATCCAATGGCCACCAAACTTCATGAATAGATGTGATATACCATTAGGAACATAATTGCCTTCAATTTTGGGTTAAAATCATGTTGGTCAATGAGTTGACTTTTCAGAAAGACGAACCGATTAATTGAAGAACTCTGAATCGACTGTTGGTGTTCTGGGTCCTCTGAGGTCTTGAAACTTCTTGAGTGAACTTCACTAAGACATATGAGCTTCATGGACCATGATTCCATCATTGGAACACTATTTTAATCAAAAGTCAAAGTATAGTTGACTTTTCCTAATCAGAAACCCTAATTGGGTATCCTGAACTGCACTGTTCTCAATTCCTGGGTGACAACCTCAAATTGGATTCATACTTGACCCCATGTAGTATCCTTGATCTTGTTTATAGTTGAACCAATCCAACACATTGATTGATCAAACCACCGAAGCCTCAATTTTGATGGTACGGAACCCTGATTTATCTGCATCTTAACAAAGATAAAATTGAAATGGGTTAAGGTTAGTTAATCAAATGAATATGATCCTAAAATGATGATGAGGATCTAAGGGGTCAAAATTTGGGGTGCAACATGGGGTAAAAGAAATAAAATGAAAATAAAATGACTCGGCAAAGTATGGCACTTTATGCCTACGTATTCCCGTCTGGAACGAGAAATCAGAGTCAACGTAGTTCGCCTACCTACGGGAAAGGAGGGGAAGGTTGCTCGCTAGGATATCGCATCCTATGCCTACGTACTTCCACACAGCATGGAAGATTAGAGCAAACGTAGTTCGGGCCACGTACGACACAAGTCTGTCTTGATTGATTTTATTCCTTCTGAAAAAGGTTTTTTTGATTAACAGTCCAAGAGGACAAAAATGACGTCTTGATGAGTTCACATTCTTTTACGGAAGAAGTGTATTTTATTGTGTTTGAAATTTTTATTGTGTTTTTCTGTTAGTTTTGAGAAAGAAGAGACAGAACTCTAACCTACGGTTGCGAAGGGAATCAAACTAACCTAATGTTATCATGCATGGGTTAAGACCTAGTGTCTATCATGCTCCTCTCTTGCACAGAGAGAAACAGAGATCCTAAGGGAATAGACGGAAACAGAAACAATATCAGATATATACAGTAAAGCGGTAAAATGCATGGATGCAACAATACAAGTGAGGCAAGGGAGTCCCACTCAACCTCGAACCTAGAAAACAATAGGCAAAAGTGAACAGACTTCACTTTCAAACCAACAGGGTAAACAGCAAACAATACAGTCAGGAAAACCAATCAATACATCAAGAAATGAAATACAGCAGAAAAATGAACAGCATCAGCAGCTCTGACTTCAAGCTTCAGCAAGCATCAATCTCCATCTCCACAGCCTTCAAGCAAGGTCTTCATTATCAGTCTTCCATCTGTAATGGCTTTACTTCAAGTCCCAATCTCCAGGAGGAACATCAGTCAACAAGATGAAGTGAATGAATGTTAGACAGTTAATTACCTACCAAGGGTGGTTCATCAACTGTTAACATTAAACAGAGAGTTTCCTCTCAAAAGTTCTATCTTTCAAATATATTCACTGATCCTTCCAAAGGAAGGAGGTGGATATTTGAAAGAGACTTTGAATCATAGAGAAAGGATGGATGCAGACAAAGCATTCCATGTTTGAGAAACAAGCTTTCTAATCTAGAGCTCTGCCTAGCTCCTAAACCCTAATCTCCTCAACAGCTGCTAGCAGGAATCTCCTCTTCAACTCTGGAAGTTGGTCTTCAGTCTCTGGATCTCCACTGGTTTCAACATCACAAGTCTTCAGCTCTCCCAATCCCCAAGCAATCCCAATACCCATACAGACAAACAATAATCCCCAGAGGGCACACCACACCAATCAATCAAATATAGCAGCATATACTAATAGCAGTAGGGGAATCCTAGTGATTTCTAAGGGGATCTATCCTATACCCATAACCCCTATAGTCCATACCCCAAAAATCAAATGAAAATTTCCTAAAAGAATTAAACTATCTCACCTACGTTGATTTAAAACCCTAATTCTGTTCATGTTGTTTACACCTACACTAAACACCTAAAATTAATTCCTAAAAATATGAACTAAATTGTATGTACAAGCTAACAATGTCTATTAATCAACCTAAAAGGAATGGACAAAAAATATTAAAGCAACTATTAGAACGAAATTTATCAAAATCATGTATGAAATGAAACACCTAAAATAGGCATTTATTTGGAAAATATGAGAAAAATATCAAATAAAAATAAAATGCAATTTTTATTTTTTATAATTTTCTAGACAGAATTATTGACTTATAGAAAGAACAAGAATCAAAAAATATTAATTTTTCATTTTCATATGATTTTTTAAAGATGCAAAAATATTAAAGGAAATAAAAATGACAAAATATGGAAATTAAATGGGAGGGGTGAGAATAGCATTTGCGCCCTAGTTATAATCCAGGTGGGCCACCAGCTGGGAGGTGCGAATAGAACAAAGCAATAGGCCCAGCGCGCTTCAGAATTTCAACAAAAAATCAAAAAAACACAAACGGTGCAGATAGTAGAATTCTTAGTTGAATAATATTGGGCCTTGGCTGAGAGGGGTGTCATTAGCAAGTAAAGTTTGAGCCCACTCAGAAACTTAAGTGAAACGCATCGTTTCACTCCTAGGACTTCCCTCCGTTTTCAACTTCAAACCACAGCCGTTGGATTAGACTCAGAGTCGTGGTCAAACAAGAGATCCCACGGCTATCCATCATCGTCCCCAATGGATCATCTAGGGTTTCAGAAAACCAACCCCCATGCATGTTCCTTCCACCTCCTCGTGCTCTCTCCATTCGTCATGAAATCACAAGATTCAAAAAGCAAAAACGATCCATTTTCTTCCCTCTACACAACCATAGCATCAACTCCTCCTAAAACTCAACCAATAAATGAACCCGATAGGTAGAACAGATAGAATCCACCATGAACACCTGGTATCAACTGCTTCAATTCTTGCCAAAACTTATCCTAACCTAATCCACACCTCATACTGGTCATTCTAAGCTATATAATGAGAATTATCGTGCCATATTCCATGAGATACAACCCTTAACAGAATTGGTGCATCATACTCAACCTTCATGAAACCTCCCCAAACTCATCAAAATCAGTCCTCTACCCTATCTTAACAACTCTATACTAACAATTCCCTAAGATTCTAACTAAATCATGCAATACGAAAAGAAAACAAACTTGGTGCAAAATGGTGAAAACAGTTATGGAAACCCTTGAATCTGATGCTTGCAGTGATTGGAACTTGCTCAGTGACCTTGATTAGGAGTTCTGTATGCAATGAATCTTGTGCAAACTCCTTGAATCTTGTACTTGAAACCTTCTTGCAAATTGGATGATGAAGATGGATGGTACAATCCTTGCTCCAATCTGCCAAATCTTTGATGGAATTCTGATCTAGGAAAGGTATTGATGATGATCCAAGCAAGAAATGTGGAAATTGATGGAGATTTGAGAGGGTTTGAGAAGCTTTTGCAAAATGAAGAAAGTGAGTGAAACTTGTGATTTTGAGAGAATGAGATCACCAACCATGGCATGAACCATCTCATATCAATATATAGGTGTCCTTAGAACCTCCTAGAAACTTGGAGAAGCTTCTCTTGCATTCTTTCCTTTGGATTTGGTTTATGTATCTTCCATTACAAGTAACCATGAATAACTCCCAAAATGTGAACTAAGCTCAAAATTCTACTTTAGCCAATGTCTTTAAAATGATCTTTCCATTCAAAATGACCTATAATTTTGCTTCATTTGGCCAAAATATGAAAAAACTCATTTTTAAGTCCATTTTTATTCATTAAATCCAACAATTTTGAAACCTTGTGCTATGAATCTTTCCAATCTCTCATGGTCACTTTTATAGACTCAAAATGCCATTTGGAACAAGTTTGATGTTGTAAAGTTTTCCATTTGAAGCTTCCTTGTATGAGTTTTGGGCATAGGTTGAAATGACCTGTAATTCTCAGATGACCAAAATACCCTTTGCTTACCAAGACCATAAGTAGAGTTCCACAAATCATATGAAGGCATACTATACCATTCTAGAAAGCTAAGACAATGAGGAACAACTCTTATGTTGACTATAAATTCATTTGAAATTTCCTTGAGGGGTAAACGTAGCTTGGAAGACAAGTCACTTTCACAGACAAAATTTCAGATACCTCAGATGACCTGTAACTTGCAAGGACCATAACTTGAGTTCTATAAATCTCCTTAATGTCTTCCACCACTCAAATTAAAGGTCTTGATATCCTCTACAAGTTTCATGTTGGCCAAGGATCCATTTGAAGCTTGCATTTTGACTTATCTTGCTTGGAAATTTGACCTAAACTAGGGGATTTTACATAGAAACCCTAATTTAGAAACTCCTCTTCTCCTTGATTTCTCTTGATTTCTTCTTAGCATAACAACATATCCTTATTCTTCATGTCAAATGATGAACCCCACATCTCTTCAATAGCCCTCAATGCCTTTCAAACAATCCTTTGACCTAGGGTTGACCCAGGGTTGACCCAGATGAAACCCTAGTTGACTGTCTTCAACTGTAATTCTTGTGATCATACCAATGACTTGTCTCCTTCTCAAAATGACTTTCTAAGTCCTCCAAGATGTCTAGATACTCCCCATGCCTTCAATTCATAGCTCATACTTTCCTTATTGATCCCCCAGGTACACTCAGTTAGGAGGTAGATGAACTGCTTGATCCATTGACTTGATAGCTTCCCAATTCTTCCTGATGACTTGAATGAGATTGAATTTGAATAATAACCTCTTGATAGGCTTCCAGAGATGAGAATGATGATTGGTTCCCTGTTGAATGACTTGCTATGCTTATGCTATGCAGATGAGTAACCTATGTACATGACTCTATATGCAAATGCTAATGATATTGAAACATAAACCAAGTGAATAAGGTTGGGCAAATTTTAGGGTGCAACAGCTGCCCCTATTCAAGCGACTTGGACCCGATTGGGTGAAGAGCCCGGAGCCTTCAGACATTCGCGATACGAGACGGTTGAATACTAGGAACCCGGAAATTTGCCAATCGCAGAAATAAACTGCGTTCCTGCTTGGGGAACGACATTCATCGACTGGATCTGACTGTTATGGAAATCCACTGGTCTCGTGCGACCGTGATGGGAATTCTTCTCATCATCCTAAAAAGATTTTATCATCGCAGAGATAGAACACTGTCCACGTCAGGACGCCTGCTTCGTCAATTCGAAAAAACTTCAACAACTTTGCTGGGGATGGCTCGTCTGCCTTCTCGTCAGAAATAAATCGTCCACGTTAGGAATAAACTCTTCCACGTTAGGAATAACACCGTCCATGTTAGGAATAAAATTGTCCACGTTAGGACTCACCGTTCCACGTTAGGAATAACACCGTCCATGTTAGGACTAAGACTTCGTCTGGATCTGTCCGCGTCAGGACTACACTTTCCGCGTTGGGAATACACCTTCTTTCCACGTAAGGAATCAATCTTGCTATGTCCGCGTAAGGACTCAATCTTTCCACGTAAGGAATAAACTCGTCTTTCCACGTAAGGAATCTCCCTCTCTTTCCACGTAAGGGAACTATTTCTCTTCCCCGTAAGGAAACCAACTTGATCTGTCCACGTCAGGACTAAATTGTTCCACGTAAGGAAACAACTTCTCTTTCCACGTAATGAATAGACCTGTCCATGTCAGGACTCTCGTTTCGTCTTGATTTGTCCACGTCAGGACTCGCCTTTTGACTTATTGAGAAAATAAAACTTGTCCACGTTAGGACTCATATCTCAACCTGCTGAAGAAATAAACTTGTCCACGTCAGGACTTGCGCGTCTTTGACTTGCTGGGGAAATAAGACTGTGTCCACGTCAGGACACATACTTTGCCACCAACACGAAGAAAGATAAATTTGTCCACGTCAGGACTCTCGTATCTTGCCATCGCGAAGAACTACAAACTCGTCCATGTCAGGACGCACATTTCACCATTACGAATAAAGCTATCTGCTGGAAATAAATGGTCCACGTCAGGACTCCAACACGAAGAGTAATCAACCTTGTCAACGTTATGACTTCACACTCAATCAATACCGAGAACTCGAATCTGTCCACGTTAGGACTAACACACATCGTCAATTTGAGGAAATGTCCACGTCAGGACTCCACCTTCCAACAATTCTGAGAAATCGAACCTGTCCACGTTAGGACCAGCACCTCCTATCAGCCCAGGGAAACAAAACTGTCCACGTTAGGACCCCACTTCTCTAGCACAAAGAAAACCTGTCAATAAAACTGTCCAAGTTAGGACTCATCCTTCCATTGGTCCGCAAACTTCTTATCGCTGACATTACAGCATCTTTGCCGCTGACTCTACTGGGGATATTTGAAAACCAAACCACTGGATGCCTGTTCTGATAACTGGCGGTGGCCTCTGAAATTCTGGGTCATGAAACCCTTTAATGCTGACGTAACAACAACTTTGAAAGAAACGATCCGCTGGTCGGACTAGAGAAACTCCAACAAGAACCCTGGCGGGGAAATAAGTAACTCTGCTTAGGGACAAAGAGAAACTTATCCTGCTGACTCTGTGGGGAGTAGTGCCACAGCTGACACTTCGTCGAATGTCTCCTGCCGAGACTTTGAACGTTTGGTAATTCATTGGAGCAAGAACTCCTTCCACCTGCAAGAGAGCAATACTCGAAACAAACAGTTAGCCAACCTGGTTCATGTTTCGAATGCACGTGTTTGACAATGACGCAATGCTCCAATCGACATAGGAATGCTACACGTTTTATTTGGTGAACGCCAGTATGACGCTATATGCCAATGCGAATGCAGACTCGAACTGCTGGGTACAGAAACTACTTCAGCAAAATAAATGCTGAAGACAAATGCCGACTCCGCTGGGGATAGCCAGATGCTACAAAATTATTCCAGCAAAATAAATGCGGGAAGAGGAAGTTGACTCAGCTGGGAAATAGGGAACTTAAACCAAACACCTCGTTGAAGTAACACCCTGTTGGGGAATATAATTCTGCTGGAGAATAGCAGATGCGCTTGGTATGATTGAACTTCTGCTGGAGAGTGAACGGATATCACACGGTATTTTGACAAAATAAATGCCAGGACCCACACCAACTCTTCCGGGGAGAGTCTTAATCTTCGAGTTCCACTGGGAGGAATGAAAACACTGGTTGGAAAGAGAACTCCGTTGGGGGAGAGTAAATGACCCTGCGGGGAAAGGTAAACTGCCTGAATACAGCTCACCGATATTAATCATTCTGCTTGATATGCACTGTCTGAATACCGCCTTACGATCTGGGGATCACCAAACTCTACTGAGGATGAATGGTTTCGCTGGAGCATGTCCTTTGGATAAGCTGCGACTAGCTGGGGAATTCTACCCTCCTTCAGGAAGAACATGCATGACCTGCGTGGGGGTCAAGTCTCTGGTTATCGCAATCTTTTGATCATCTTCCTCGTACGGTTATGAAACCTGCAACAACACAAACAATACAAGACAAGCCTATGCAACCAAATCGATTCAGGTTAGTGACGTTATTTTCAGTTAATTCAAAGCTTTAGCAATTGTTGGCAAGGGCCAGTGATGTTATACACATACTAGTTTCAATAAACTTAGGCGTTTTATCATGCACAAAACAGTAAAGAACCAGCATTAAGTACTGAATAACATATTTTATTGATTGGGCCCCTGAATGGGCGGAGTTTTTTGTACACGGGATGTAACTCCTGAAAAGAGGAAGCTACGCGAAGCAGATACACAAGTATGCACAAGAAGCATAAATATTTGACAAATTAAATTTGTACACATGTCGGCAACGGGGTGCAGACGAACACCACGAACTGATCCTCCTATGACTCATCTGACTCTAATGCTTTCCCGGTATCCATACTTCCGAAGCGGTTGTATCTGATAATCGACCCCTCAGGTATTCTCTCGCACTGATGCTCACCGCAGTCATTTGCTTTTCAAATCCCTAACTTTTGCGTGAACCGCCCTTTGCAGGTTTTCAGTTCACCGGGATACCCTTTTTTGTCGAAGCCGCCCAGTGTAGGTTTTCAACTTCGCGGGTGTACATTTTTTGTTTTATCCCTAACTTTTGCCCGAACCTTTTATTCTGTTTTTGGTTCGCCAGGATGCCCCATTTTTGCCTGGACTCTCTTTTTTTTTCTGTCCAGCGGGTCAATTTTAAGCAAAGTATTTTTTAACTGCGTCCGAATTCACAGGCGACGTAAAGTCTTCACCATCCATAGTGGATAACAATAACGCTCCTCCTGAGAAGACTTTCCTAACAACGTATGGCCCTTCGTAATTGGGGGTCCACTTGCCCCTGTGATCTGCCTGCGGCGGGAGAATCCTTTTCAGCATGAGGTCGCCCGTATGAAAGCTTCGCGGATGTATCTTCTTATCGTGTGCTTTCTTTATTCGGCTCTGGTACAAACGACCGTATGCTAGAGAAGCTAGCCTCTTCTCATCCATCAAACTCAATTGGTTCAACCTGTCTTTCACCCATTCTGCCTCGTCCAGCTGAACGTCTCGCAATACCCTCAGAGAAGGGATCTCAACTTCCAATGGTAATACCGCTTCCATCCCATATACCAACGAGAACGGAGTTGCCCCGGTTGATGTGCGTACCGTCGTACAATAACCGTGCAAAGCGAAAGGTAGCATCTCATGCCAATCCTTATAGGTCACTACCATTTTCTGAACGATCTTCTTGATATTCTTATTGGCCGCCTCAACAGCGCCATTCATTTTGGGTCTGTAAGGGGAGGAGTTGTGATGTTCGATCTTGGAATTCTGACAGAGCTCCTTCATCATTTTGTTGTTCAAATTTGAACCGTTGTCCGTGATTATCCGCTCGGGGATCCCGTATCGGCAAATGATATCTCTCTTGATGAATCTGGCCACCACTTGCTTCGTTACATTTGCGTAGGACGCCGCTTCCACCCACTTGGTGAAATAATCGATTGATACTAGAATGAACCGGTGCCCATTAGAAGCTGTCGGCTCGATCTTTCCAATCATATCAATTCCCCACATCGAGAATGGCCATGGCGATGACATCACATTCAGAGGACTCGGAGGCACATGGATCTTATCAGCATAGATCTGGCACTTATGACACTTCCTCGCAAACTTGAAACAATCAGTTTCCATAGTCAGCCAAAAATAACCTGCCCGCAGCAGCTTTCTTGTCATAGCATGCCCACCAGCATGCGTACCAAAGGTACCTTCGTGTATTTCCTCCATGAGCAGCTTCGCCTCTTTCTCGTCTACACAACGCAACAGCACCCAATCGTGGTTTCTTCTGTATAAGACGCCATCCGGATTCAAATAGAAATTACCCGCTAATCTCCTGAGAGTCTTCTGATCTTGACTGGATGCCCCAGTCGGATACTCTTTGTTCTTCAGGAAATTAAGGATATCAAAATACCACGGTTTGTCGTCGGATGCTTCATCGATAGCAAATACGAAAGCTGGTCTGTCAAGCCGGGAAATAATGATTCGGGGAGCCTCATTCCAGAAATTGACTTTGTAGATGGAAGACAAAGTGGCGAGGGCGTCAGCCATTTGATTCTCTGCCCGCGGTACGTGATGCAACTCAACCTTGTCAAAGAAAGGCAACAATCTCCTTGCATAATTCATGTAATGTATCAAGTTGGGCTGACGTGTCTCCCATTCCCCTTTTATCTGATTCACCACCAGAGCTGAATCTCCGTATACATCTAAATTCTTGATTCGCAAATCAATGGCTTCTTCAAGCCCCATTATACAAGCTTCGTATTCGGCCTCATTGTTGGTAACAACAAAGGTCAATCGGGCAGTAAACGGGATGTGCGACCCGTGTGGCGTAGTAATGATTGCCCCTATTCCGCTACCGTAAGCGTTCACAGCTCCGTCAAATATCATCTTCCATTTGGAACCCAACTCTGGCCCTTCGTCTGGCAACGAATCTTCACAATCTTTCATCTTTAGGTACATGATATCCTCGTCAGGAAAATCAAACCTCATCGATTGGTAATCTTCAATAGGCTGCTCTGCCAGATACTCAGACAGCACACTCCCCTTTATAGCCTTTTGCGAGACGTATTGGATGTCATATTCAGTCAAGACCATCTGCCAACGGGCAATTCTCCCTGACAAAGCCTGCTTTTCAAACACATATTTGATAGGATCCATCTTCGAGATGAGCATGGTTGTATGATTCAGCATGTATTGCCTCAAACGCTTGGCGGCCCAGGCTAGCGCGCAACAAGTTTTCTCAAGCATTGAATATCGAGATTCACAATCTGTAAATTTCTTACTCAAGTAATAGATCGCATGCTCTTTTCTCCCTGTCTCATCGTGCTGACCGAGAACACAACCCATGCTTCCCTCAAGAACCGTCAAATACATGATCAAGGGTCTACCCGCCACCGGGGGTATCAAAATAGGAGGCTCCTGCAAATACTGCTTTATTTTATCGAACGCCTTTTGACAATTTTCATTCCATGTTACAGCATGAACAATGGTTCGCACGTAGCAGTTAGGTGAGATATGAACCGGGCGATGTAGTTCAACCTCCCTAAAAACCCGCGCACCTCTTTTTCCGTTTTAGGCGTCGGCATTTCTTGAATCGCTTTTATTTTAGCAGGATCGACCTCTATTCCTCTTTCGCTTACGATAAACCCCAGTAGTTTACCCGATCTCACCCCGAAGGTGCATTTGTTAGGGTTCAGTCTCAGCCTGAACTTCCTAAGCCTTTTAAATAGCTTCAGCAGATTCACCAGATGCTCTTCCTCCGTCTGGGATTTGGCAATCATATCGTCAACATAAACTTCGATCTCTTTATGCATCATATCATGGAAAAGAGTCGTCATCGCACGCTGATATGTTGCCCCAGCATTTTTCAAGCCAAAGGGCATCACTTTGTAGCAAAATGTTCCCCAAGGCGTTATGAAAGTGGTCTTCTCCATATCCTATGGCGCCATTTTAATTTGATTGTAGCCTGAAAAGCCATCCATGAAGGAGAATACGGAGTATTGAGCAGTATTATCAACTAGCACGTCAATATGAGGAAGCGGAAAATCGTCTTTTGGGCTTGCTTTATTCAAATCTCTATAATCCACGCACATCCGAACCTTTCCATCTTTCTTTGGCACTGGTACGATGTTGGCAACCCAAGAAGGATACTTTTTTACAGCCAGGAAACCAGCGTCCCACTGTTTCTGAACTTCCTCTTTGATCTTCACTGCCATATCTGGTCGAGTTCTGCGAAGCTTTTGTTTGACCGGTGGGCATTCTTCTTTCAATGGCAGACGGTGCACAACCATATCTGTATCGAGCCCTGGTATATCTTCATACGACCAAGCGAATACATCACTATACTCCCTGAGCATTTCAACCAGTCTTCGCTTGATATCACCCTGCAGTGCGGCCCCGATACGAATATTCTTCTCAACCCCTTCCGACCCCAAGTTGATAATTTCGATGACCTCTTCGTGAGGCAGAATGACTCTTTCCTCTTGCTTCACCAACCAAGACAGTTCTTCAGGAATGTCGCTATCTTCGACAACCTCTTCTTCGGCCTGAAATACCGGGTGCTCAAAGTCGGGACGAGTCATAGGTGGTTCAAGGATGTCATCTGAAATTGTTATCCTGCAAAAGGAATGGTTAAGTGCTTCAAAATGCGTATAAAGCGAATAGCCGTGTTGCCATTTTATTGGAAAATATAAAACAAGAAAACAGAGATTACAGTATTTGCACATGAAAAAACGCCATTTATTTAATGATTAACACGCAATGTTCATAACAACACAGCCCTAAGCAACTCACGATGCCCCGGGCAAGACATCAGATTATTCAACAATTAATAAAGCAAAGCATTATTGTTTAAGAGTCACAGGAACAAACTCCTGAATAGACCAGTTGCACAGTCCCTGTCCTGGCGTGCTTGGCTGAATCTAGGCATCCATATCACAGTCGCTGTCTCCTTCGTCAGACTCCGAAGCAGCATTGATGGTTTCATGACATACTCCACTGGCAGAGCTGGTTATTGGACCTCTGAAACGGGGTGCCCCCACAGCAGGTGCTGACGACGACGGTTGGTATCCCAGCCTGAACCGGTCCATCTTTACAGGAATATCGAGCACTTTGCCCCAACCCTTTGCTTCTCCTGCCTCCACCAGAGCTTGAGCTTCTTTATACGACGAGACGGCTATCTCTGGCACTTTGCTCGGCCCGGGACCTTTGTCCTTGATACGCAACCCTTCAAATTCCTGGCAGGGTGTCTCGTGGATCTCTCCGTCGACCTCCACATATTTAAATGACGACAGATGGCTGACCAGGATGTCTTCTTCTCCACATACGGTGACTACGCTGTCTCCGACCATATATTTCAACTTCTGATGCAGGGTAGACGTGACTGCCCCAGCCCCATGGATCCAGGGTCTTCCGAGCAGGTAGCTATATGCGGGCTGTATATCCATGATATAGAATTCCGTGGCGAACACCTCCGGCCCCACCTGTAGAGGCAATGTTATCGATCCAAAGACTGTTCTTCGCGTGCCGTCAAAGGCTCTAACTACCAAGTCACTGGGTGTGCACAGGATTCCTCTGACATCCAGCTTCATCATCGCTTTCTTGGGCATCACATTCAGAGACGATCCGGTGTCGACCAATACATGCGACATTACTGATCCTCTACACTCAACAGATATGTGCAGCGCCATATTATGATGTCTCCCTTTCGGGGTCAAATCAAAGTCGGTAAAGCCCAAGCTGTGGTGTTGCACCCTAAAATTTGCCCAACCTTATTCACTTGGTTTATGTTTCATTATCATTAGCATCTGCATATAGAGTCATGTACATAGACTAACCATCTGCATAGCATAAGCATAGCCAGTCATTCAACAGGGGACCAATCATTATTTTCGTCTCTAGAAGCCTATCAAGAGGTTATTATTACAATTCAATCTCATTCAAGTCATCAGGAAAGAATTTGAAAGCAAAGAGTTCAGCAGATCAAGCCTTGAGTCCATCTCCTAGCTGAGGGTATTTGAGGGTCAACAAGAGGGTTGTGAGCTGTGAGTTGAAGGCATGGAGAGTATCTAGACATTATGAGAGACTTAGAAAGTCATTTGGAGAAGGAGACAAGTCATTGATGAGAGCACAAGAGCTATAGTTGAAGGCAGTCAACTAGGGTTTCATCTGGGTCAACCCTAGGTCAACCCTAGGTCAATTGATTGATTTAAGGGGCATTCAAGTCTAGTGGAGAGATGTGGGGTTCATCATTGGACATATAAAGAAGGATATGGAGATATGCCAAGGAGAATTCAAGAGAAATCAAGGAGAAGAGGAGTTTCTAAATTAGGGTTTCTGTGTAAAATCCCCTAGTTTAGGTCAAATTTCCAAGCAAGATAAGTCAAAATGCTAGCTTCAAATGGCTTCTTGGCCAACATGAAACTTGTAGAGGATCTCAAGACCTTTAATTTGAGTGGTGGAAGACATCAAGGAGATTTATAGAACTCAAGTTATGGTCCTTGCAAGTTACAGGTCATCTGGGGTATCTGAATTTTTGTCTGTGAAAGTGACTTGGATTCCAAGCAATTTTTACCCCTCAAGGAGATTTCAAATGAATTCTTGGTCAACATAAGAATTGTTCCTCATTGTCTTAGCTTTCTAGAATGGTATAGCATGCCTTCATATGATGTGTGGAACTCAACTTATGGTCTTGGCAAGCAAAGGGTATTTTGGGCATTTGTGAATTACAGGTCATTTTAACCCATGTCCAAAACTCATACAAGGAGGCCTCAAATGGAAAAACTTACAAAATCAAACTTGCTCCAAATGGGATTTTAAGTCTAGAAAGAAGGTCACAAATTGTTGGAAAAGCTCATAGCATGAAATTGCATGATTGGTCCAAAGTTGAACTAAAATGGCTTATAATTTGAATAAAGTCAAAAAGAAAAATGGTTTGGGAGATTTATAAGTCCAAATGGAGACTTCCAATATATGATTTTGAATGGAAAAGCAATTCTAAGAACAATGGTTCAAACACTTTTTTGAGTTTAGAAGGAAAAAAGAAAGATATTCATGGTTACTTGCCTTTTAAGAAACATTTCAAAAATGGATCAAAGTTGGAAGGCAAGGGAATGTGCAAGATGGATCTAGAAGTTACCATTGGGGTCTATATATTCATAAAATGAGAATTGAGCAAGGGTTGGCTTCATTTTCACCAAGAATCTCCCAAATTCTCTCATTCTTTTTCATTGAATTTTCATTCCAATTCCTCAAATTCTTCACCAAATCATCATCAAAATCAACTTCATTCTACTGATTCATCATCATAGATTAGAATTCAATCAAGAACAAGGTGTGATTCATCCATTTTCGAGCACTTCCATCATCAACATCAAAATTGAAGTTGCAAGTGGATAGCACAATTCAAGTCAAGAATCATCAAGGTATTGCATACAGAATCAATCACTGAGTTAATTGATCAAGATCCAAGCCTTGGAAGCCTCAGATCCACGAGTCTCCATAGCTGTTTTCAAGATTTCATACCAGGTACATTTTCTCTGCCACAGCTTGATTCAATTCGGTTAGCTTGATTTTGTTAGTTTAGATATAATGTAGGTGGTTAGTAGAGCAATTAGGATGAATTTGGAGTGGTTTGGTGATGTTTGTTAGCAGGTGGTAGAAACTGTTAGGGCTTGAAACTTGTAGTAGAATGCATCCTAAGCTTAGCTTGATAGATCAGAATGATGACCATTATGCATAGATTAGGTTAGTGTAAGTTTGATTGAGAATTGTTGTGATGCATCTCAGAGGATTTCCATGGTGACCAGAACTTGTTGTTATCGGGTTGAGTGATCTAGTGAATTTCAGATTGAACTAGTGCCATAGATGTGTAGAGGGAGAGATGTAGAATGTTTTTCATGTTGGCATCATGTTGATTCATGGCTTGGAGAGTGAGGACAAATTGGTGGAATGGTGCTCGTGCATGAGCTTTCATGGAGGCAAACCCTAATTCATTTGAACTGATGAGGAAGACATAATCTGGACCTTTCATTTCATGTTGGACCCTTGACTTGGAGAGTAATCCTAGGGCTGAGGTTTAATCTGATTTTGGGAGGGAATGTGTTGGTGCCAAACGCACCGTTTCATTAATTGAAACGGGCGGGCCTCAGATTATGTTGCTAATCCCACCCCCAGTAATAGGCCCATTATCCATTTGAATGTGAATCCAACGCTATTTTCACCCCCTGCGTGGTTTTTATTTTCGTTATTTCTGAAGTTGTGCTGGGCCTTAACCAAAGTGCTACGCGCACCCCACCATTGTTGGCCCATCCTGGATATAACTGGAGCGAATTGATGTTCATACCCCCTCCCTCATTTTAATTCAATTCAAATTTTTTTAATTCCATTTTTATTTTTCACCAACTTTGAAAATTCATAATAAATTCATAAAAAATCATTTTCATTTCATTCTTTTTACACTATTTTCTTTAGGATGTCTAGAAAATTATAGAAAAATAAAATTGCCTTTTTATTTTTATTTCATATTTTTTCCATATTTTCTAAATAAATGTCATTTTAAGTAGTTTCATTTCATGCATAAATTTGTTAATTTTTGTTCTATTAAATGCTTTCATATTTTTTGTTCATTCTTTTTATGTTGTTTAGATTAGATGTTGAACTTGTAGATTCAATTTAGTTCCCATTTTTAGGAATTAATTTTAGGTGATTAGTGTAGTCTTGAACAACATGAACAAATTAGGGTTTTTAGGTGATGACTTAGGAAGTTTGATTTCATTTCCCTTAGGACTTAGGGTTTGAATAGATTAGTTATGGGACTATAGGGGCTATGGGTAGTTATTAGATCCCTTAGAGAAAGTCAGGATTCCCCTACTGCTATTAATACTGTCTGTATATCTGATTGACTGGTGTGGTGTGCCCTCTGGGGATTATTGCTTGCTTGTGTGGGTATTGGGATTGTCTGGGGACTTGGGAGAGCTGAAGACTTGAGAAGGTGAAGATCATTGGAGATTCAGAAATTAAAGATCAACTGCCAGAGTTGGAAAGGAGGTTCTTGCTAGCAGCTGCTGAGGAGACTAGGGTTTAGGAGCTAGGCAGAGCTCTAGATTAGAAAGCTTGCTTCTCAAACATAGATGGCTTTGTTTGCCTCTATCCTTTCTCTATGATTCAAAGTCTCTTTCAAATATCCACCTCCTTCCTTTGGAAGGATCAGTGAATATATTTGAAAGATAGAACTTTTGAGAGGAAACTTTCTGTTTAATGTTAACAGTTGATGAACCACCCTTGGTAGGTAATCAACTGTCTAACATTCATTCACTTCACTCTTGTGACTAATCCCTCATCCTGGAGGTTTGAGCATGAAGAAAAGCCATTGCAGATGGAAGACTGATGATCAAAGCCTTGCCTGAAGGCCATGAAGATGGAGATTGATGCTTGTTGAAGCCTGTAGCTGATTGGAGATTACTTGAAGCCAGATGTTGATTCAGAGCTGCTGATGCTGTTTATTTTGCTGTTGTATTTCATTTCCTGATGTATTGATTGGTTTTCTGGACTGTATTGTTTGCTGTTTACCCTGCTGGGTTGAAAGTGAAGCCTGTTCACTTTTGCCTATTATTTTCTAGGTTCGAGGTTGAGTGGGACTCCCTTGCCTTGCTTGTATTGTTGCATCCATGCATTTTACTGTTTTACTGTATATATCTGATATTGTTTCTGTTTCTGCCTGTCCCGTAGGATCTCTGTTTCTCTCTGTGCAAGAGAGGAGCATGATAGACACTAGGTCTTAACCCATGCATGATAACATTAGGTTAGTTTGATTCCCTTCGCAACCGTAGGTTAGAGTTCCGTCTCTTTCTTTCTCAAAACAAACAGAAAAACACATAAAGATTTCAAACACAATAAAAGACACTTCTTCCGTAAAAGAATGTGAATTCATCAAGACGTCATTTTTGTCCGCTGGGACTGTTGATCAGAAAACCCTTTTTCAGAAGGAATAAAATCAATCAAGGCAGACTTGTGTCGTACGTGGCCCGAACTACGTTTGCTCTGATCTTTCATGCTGTATGAAAGTACGTAGGCATAGGATGCGATATCCTAGCGAGCAACCTTCCCCTCCTTTCCCGTAGGTAGGCGAACTACGTTGACTCTGATTTCTCGTTCCAGACGGGAATACGTAGGCATAAAGTGCGATACTTTGCCGAGTCATTTTTATTTTCATTTTATTTTCTTTTTCACCCTTGACCTATAGTTTAGATAGAATAACAATCCATACCCGAAAACAAGCGTGGATCCCGTCGAGTACGACGGACGTGAGGGGTGCTAATACCTTCCCCTTGCGTAACCGACTCCCGAATCCAGGTTTTGGTTGCGATGACCATACCTTTCCCGTATTGTGCGAGGTTTACTCTGAGCGTTTCCTTTCCCTCCCGTGGGATAAATAACGCACGGTGGCGACTCTTCTGTTCAGCCGGCGCCGATTTTCGCAGTAGCGACATGTGGCCTGCATTCACATGTGCCAACACTCCTTCCAGCTGATTCACGGAGACGTCTTGGGGTACGAAGGAAGTATCCAGGACTTTCAACAAAGCATTTCTGTGAGCTTCCGAACACAAGAGCAATAACAAGATGGATATTTTGGACAGCGTCTGCTGTAGATGCTCCACAATCTTATAATCACTTTTTCGAATCAAGCGCATGAACTCTTCTACATCTTTCGATGCCGCTTCTTTTTCGCTCGCTTGCACTGGGACATTCTCAACCATCTTCCCTTTCCCTTTCGCTAGTCTTTCGGCCTCCACTTCAGGTGATATAAAGATCCTACCACTCCTTGTCATACCTCCTGAACCAACAACGTTATCGACAGTCTCAGCTGGTTGCTTATCAACATCAATCTTTATCCCGTCACAATACACCTCCAACCCATATGACCATGGGACTGCTTTTGTGTTCTCGTACGGGATTGGCCCGGCCTTAGTTATGGTGATTGGTGGTCGCTGGCCTTGTGCGGCAATAGTGATTGTCTTCCGAGGAATCGTTACAGTGGCCACATCACTCTGATTATCTGCTACTGCCCCTGTAGGCTCTTCAGTTGCTGCTCGGTCAAACTGCAATGTGCCTCCGTCAATTAAAGCCTGAATGCCTTTCTTCAAATCATCACACCCTCCAGCTAGGGTCCAGCATTCTAAGCAATACTCGTCACATCCTGGATAAACACCCCCTTGCAACAATCTGCTTTTTATCTCTCTCAGCGGCGTCTTTAAATCGTCGACATTCATAACCAGATTCAACCCTTCTTCAGTCAGGATGGCGTTTGCCCCGTGATTAGGCATGGGTTTCTGCACTATATTCGGACCTGCCGTTCCGAAATTAATAGTCTTATTGTCCAAAAGATCCTGCACAACATGCTTAAAAGCATGGCAACCCTCTATATCGTGGCCCGGAGCCCCAGAATGAAACTCACAGTGCCTGCTTGCATCATAACCATACGGAGGAGTTCCCGTTATTGGTGCCAGAGTTTTCTTCTCTACCAAATTTAGACCCAACAGCGTCTGCAAAAAATCTGCATAGGTTGAGGGAGGCTTCTCAAACACTCTTCTTGGTTTACCACCCTGGAATCTTCGCTGAGCCTGCTGTGCCCCCTGTTGAGGCTGTTGCTGCTGATGCATTGGCTGCTGCTGAGACGGTTGTTGTTGTTGAAGTGGTTGTTGCTGATATGGGATAGTAACACTCGCCACCTGCTGCGGCTGATGATATTGGTTTCGTCCCCTGCCTCGGCCTCAGCCTCGGCCTCCAAATACTGCGCTTGCCTCGCCCTGACGGCGCCCACCAAAAGCCTTCCTATTACTGCCAGATGCAGTTGATTCCTCAGCCTGGAACTTTCCTTGCTTAATGTTACGTTCAATCTTTTCTCCCATCAAAATTTGGTCTGAAAAACTGGCCAGGAATGTATGAAACAGCATGTCATGAAACAAGCCTGTGAATGTGCCGACGAACATGTCATTCATTTCCTTGTCTTCTAAAGGAGGGCGGACCCTGGCAGCCATATCGCGCCACCTTTGCGCGTACTCTTTAAAGCTCTCCCCCTTCTTCTGAGACAGCCCTGCCAATTGGACCCGATTGGGCGCCAAGTCGCTGTTATACTTGTAGTGAGCTACAAATGCCTCTGCTAATTGCTTCCATGTCTTGATATTGGTTGGCTCCAACCCCATGTACCACTCTAGGGAAGGGCCTGACAAACTATCTTGAAAGAAATGCATTAGCATTCTCTCATCAGTTGAGTATGCAGACATCTTTCTGTAATAAGCCCGCACGTGCACTTTCGGACATGTGTCCCCTTTATATTTATCAAACGTAGGAGCTTTGAATTTGATTGGCACCCTCAAGCCAGGTACCAGACCCATTGTTGCCATGTCTAAGCCCACAGCACTTTGGTTCAGGACCCCCCTCATCTGGTCTTCCAGCATTCTGATCTTCTGGGAGTCATCCATCGGCCCTTCGAAACCTCCACCGGAGAAAGCGTCCTCCTGCTGATCTTCTTGCCACATACCATTCCCAGCTCCGTACCCATCATATCCATTATTACGGCCAGTCCTGATCTGATTCATCACTGGGCCTCGGCCTCTGTTGCCGTATCCCTGAACACCTCCAGCAGGCCCAAAAGCCATTAACCCAGCGCCGTTTCCATTTCCGAAACCTCCGTAACCCTGATTGGCCACGCCATAACCATCTTGCCCAAAGCCTTGAGCATTGAAACCATACTTCCCAGCGTTATCGAATCCCTGATCGTTGAACCCGAATCCAGCATTGCCAAAGCCGTTGCCTCCCATATTATCACCCAAGTTGACATCACCAAGCCCAACGTTATGGACAGCAGTCTCATTCCCAACTCCGACGTTACCGTTCACAGCAGCGGTAGCGTTGTTGACATTAGCAGCAGGTATATTGACTACAGGTGAAGCCACTGGCGTGGGAGTGCCGTCTCCATGAACAATATCGACCCGTACAGACTGATGATCCTCATTACCGTAACCAGCATTTCGGGCCAACAGAGGTTGCACCATGGCTTGCAAATTCTCCTGACCTTTTGCAATAGCTTCCATGGTCTGCATAAAGAGAGCTAGCTTCTCGCGCACATCTTGCATCTCGTTCTGCATTTGATCCATGATTCTTCGACAGTTGGTGCGAGTAGAATAGCGGTGTGGGTGCTGATCTGCAATCCTGAAAAGTACCTGGTACAGAGCAGGAAATAAGACACCATCCAAAGATTACCTGTAATGCAATATGAATATGAATGCAATGCAATGTGTGTCTGTGCATTAGGGAAATTCATTCCCCGATTCTAGTGTGAAGGTGCCGGTGCAGTGACAGTGCTTAACAATATAAAGGTCAGAGCTGAATCACAGAAAGCCTCATATATTGTTGAGAAATCAATAAGCCCGGAATACAATGTCATTGAGAGTACAAAGAAGGCATGACCTCAACCAACAATCCTGGTGATGGTCAGCACTGTGCAAATAAAGCATACAAGTTATTACATGAAATGATCAAATCCTCCCATAAGTCTGGTACTCTTCTAGCAGCTTCTTGGTCTCCGGATGGCTTGGTCGATCCAGCAGCCCTTCAACAAGTTGGTTTCTTTTCTTAAGAACACGCCGCACGTCTTCAGCAGTTTCTTCCCATGCCCCTTCTCCGAAGCGATCCTCTAGTTTACGCTTCTAAGACACAACTTCATCTCTGCCTTTGATGGCCTTGTTTAGTGCATTCTGGAGACTGTACCGGGTCATCACTTCTTCTTCACACTTCTTGATGCTGGACTTCAACTGTTCTTCGAGGTCGGAAATTTGCTGCTTCAACTTATCTTCCCTCTTCTTATTGTTGGTGAGCGTAGCATTCCAAGTCTTATTGCAAGAAGAGATCTCTCGGTGAGCGATGTCAAGTGCTTTCTTCTTGGATTCAAGCATGTCATGGGAGCTTCTGAACTCTTGCCCCAGACGTTCGCGCTTCTTCCTCTCCTCAGTCAACTCAGCCCCTAGTCTGTTCATTAGCTCAACCTGCTGTTGGAAAGCGTGCACGACCTTGTTTTTCTCACTGCGTATCTGGGCTAGCTCCTGCTCTAACCCTTCGTTGATCTTCATCAAGGCTTCTTTTTCTTTCACAACTTGCTCGTAGGCCTCCCTAGAAACAGTAGTTGGTTCTGCTACCAGAATAGGAACAAGGATTGGTACATCTGGAAACGGCATCCGCAACTGACTTGCTCTCTCCTGGATCCAAACTCTGTAAGGTGCATAAGCTTGACATTCGTTCTTCCCTAACAATGGCTTCCCTCTTCGGTTAATACGCGTCCAGGCATGCTGCAACTTGGCTAATAGCTCTCCCTTCAAGTCTCCGGTGAAGTACAGAGATTCCTGTACTTCTTCCTCTTTTGGTGGGTTCTTCAGCGCATATCCGAACTGACGGACCAACAGTGACGGGTTGTAGTTGATACACCCTTTTCTTCCTATCAGCGGGACATTAGGGTACCCAGAACAACTGAAGATAAGCTCAGATCCCAGCAGATCTCTATCAAACCATTCAACGTCCTCGGAAGATAGCCTCGTCAGGCGCTCTGACCAGCTAGCGGTGGTTGCGCTTTCTGCAAAAGATCCCTTCATGGAAAGATGACTCTTGAACCACATATTCAACAAAGGAGCACAACAGTAAACAACCTTTCCCCTTCTGTTTTCATTCTTGTAGTGCAAGGAGTGGTAGAAGTCTCCGATCAACGTTGGCACTGGATTGCCGGCAGCAAATAGGTGGAAAGCGTCCAGGTCTACGAAATTGGGCAAGTTAGGGAACAACACAATTCCATAAATGCATAAAGCCAAAATAGCATTAAAAACCACCCAACATCCGTTCTTGGCATACTCCTGAGCTTTGCCACCCAGGAAATCAAGAGAGAAACCTGGAACCCCAAGCCAAGAAGTCAATAACAGCTCTGCAGCGTCCATATGCAAGGCTTTGGCTAAGTCCTCCAGCTTGGGCTCAGCATCAGAGTGAATAAAGGGAACCTTGTTCTGCACCGGTAGCTCAGTAAACTCCACATACTCCTCAATGGTAGGCCCTAGAATGAAGTCAGCAAACGTAAAACATCTCAATGCGGGGTCGTAGAACTGCATCAAGGTATATAGCCCGTTCATCTCATCAGTAGTGGGCTTGCAGACTAATCTCAGTAATCTCCCATGACTCATTCTGAAGCTTCTCCTAACCTCCTCATCAGCAAGAGATATCAGACCAAGCAAAGAAGTAATATCAGGTGAAGGCAGTTTATACACAATTGTTTTCCTGAAACCAGCCATACTCACAACTCAGAAGTCCGGGCACTAGAATCGGAGGATATGCAAATGCACCTGCAGCACAGACACACGTTAATGGGATGCAATGATAATGGGTATGCAAACAATGCAATGCAAGTAACATGCAACAGGGACCAACTGCCGTAGCCGAATAGCCTGAACCATATCAAGAAGTCTCAGATAGACTCTACAGAAGTCCTCAAACCCTGGTCTCAGATAGACCTAAAACAAAGCTCCAACAATGGTCTCTGACAGACCTCAAGCCATAACTCTAACTGGTCTCTGGCAGACCTCAAATCACATCTCCACCTGGTCTCTGACAGACCTCATAACTCTCCAACTGGTCTCTGACAGACCTCAGGACTCTCCAACTGGTCTCTGACAGACCTCAGGACTCTCCATAAATACCCTGGATCTCTGATCAAGAAATAACCGGTATCTGAAGGTCTAGTTACCTGCATAACCCCAAACCCTCTCACAGGTGGATGTCCTAGTAACTGACAAAGGTATGGCATCCTATGCGGTCGTCGGCGTCACAGACTTTCAGGGTTGATGATACGATTCCCAGAAGGAGTGGCATCATCAAATCCTGAAGAGGCCTCACTTAGCCAACTTCCAAATGATCGGTTCCCGGAGTCGACAATTCAGCTGACCAACAACCCCTTCGACCCAAAGGGTAGAAAAAGAAGCCAACCAGAAGAACCTCGTCCGAGTGTAGATTTCATGAGACACTAATGCAAGCAAAGCCGGCACGCGCCCACTACTTTCTACTCTAATTCTAGGTGCACTCAAGCCCAGGTCCGGCTTCTCACTCAATATCAGAACACCTGTCACACCCCAATACAACAATAATAATCAATATATAATGTTGAAAATAAAGGTCAGAAATATAAATCCATACAAAATCCTCGACGGGAAAGCAAGCGTTAGGATTGACTCTCTTAAGGGACGTTGGATCCCAAATGCATAAGAACTGTCGCAGTCCTTAGCAGCCAGGGGACGTTGGATCCCCAGCAGAGTCGCCAGTTGTCGCTACTGCGAAAATCGGCGCCGGCTGACAGAAGAGTCGCCACCGTGCGTTATTTATCCCAACGAGGGAAAGGAAACACTCAGAGTAAACCTACCGCGAAGACGGGAAAGGAATGGTCATCGCAACCAAATCATGGGTTCGGGAGTCGGTTACGCAAGGGGAAGGTATTAGCACCCCTCACGTCCGTCGTACTCGACGGGATCCACGCTTGTTTTCGGGTATGGATTGTTATTCTATCTACTCTAATGGTCTGGGGTAAAAGAAATAAAATGAAAATAAAATGACTCGGCAAAGTATCGCACTTTATGCCTACGTATTCCCGTCTGGAACGAGAAATCAGAGTCAACGTAGTTCGCCTACCTACAGGAAAGGAGGGGAAGGTTGCTCGCTAGGATATCGCATCCTATTCCTACGTACTTCCACACAGCATGGAAGATCAGAGCAAACGTAGTTCGGGCCACGTACGACACAAGTCTGTCTTGATTGATTTTATTCCTTCTGAAAAAGGTTTTTTTGATTAACAGTCCAAGAGGACAAAAATGACGTCTTGATGAGTTCACATTCTTTTACGGAAGAAGTGTCTTTTATTGTGTTTGAAATTTTTATTGTGTTTTTCTGTTAGTTTTGAGAAAGAAGAGACAGAACTCTAACCTACGGTTGCGAAGGGAATCAAACTAACCTAATGTTATCATGCATGGGTTAAGACCTAGTGTCTATCATGCTCCTCTCTTGCACAGAGAGAAACAGAGATCCTAAGGGAATAGACGGAAACAGAAACAATATCAGATATATACAGTAAAGCGGTAAAATGCATGGATGCAACAATACAAGCGAGGCAAGGGAGTCCCACTCAACCTCGAACCTAGAAAACAATAGGCAAAAGTGAACAGACTTCACTTTCAAACCAACAGGGTAAACAGCAAACAATACAGTCAGGAAAACCAATCAATACATCAAGAAATGAAATACAACAGAAAAATGAACAGCATCAGCAGCTCTGACTTCAAGCTTCAGCAAGCATCAATCTCCATCTCCACAGCCTTCAAGCAAGGTCTTCATTATCAGTCTTCCATCTGTAATGGCTTTACTTCAAGTCCCAATCTCCAGGAGGAACATCAGTCAACAAGATGAAGTGAATGAATGTTAGACAGTTAATTACCTACCAAGGGTGGTTCATCAATTATTAACATTAAACAGACAGTTTCCTCTCAAAAGTTCTACCTTTCAAATATATTCACTGATCCTTCCAAAGGAAGGAGGTGGATATTTGAAAGAGACTTTGAATCATAGAGAAAGGATGGATGCAGACAAAGCATTCCATGTTTGAGAGACAAGCTTTCTAATCTAGAGCTCTGCCTAGCTCCTAAACCCTAATCTCCTCAACAGCTGCTAGCAGGAATCTCCTCTTCAACTCTGGAAGTTGGTCTTCAGTCTCTGGATCTCCACTGGTTTCAACATCACAAGTCTTCAGCTCTCCCAATCCCCAAGCAATCCCAATACCCATACAGACAAACAATAATCCCCAGAGGGCACACCACACCAATCAATCAAATATAGAAGCATATACTAATAGCAGTAGGGGAATCCTAGTGATTTCTAAGGGGATCTATCCTATACCCATAACCCCTATAGTCCATACCCCAAAAATCAAATGAAAATTTCCTAAAAGAATTAAACTATCTCACCTACGTTGATTTAAAACCCTAATTCTGTTCATGTTGTTTACACCTACACTAAACACCTAAAATTAATTCCTAAAAATATGAACTAAATTGTATGTACAAGCTAACAATGTCTATTAATCAACCTAAAAGGATTGGACAAAAAATATTAAAGCAACTATTAGAACGAAATTTATCAAAATCATGTATGAAATGAAACACCTAAAATAGGCATTTATTTGGAAAATATGAGAAAAATATCAAATAAAAATAAAATGCAATTTTTATTTTTTATAATTTTCTAGACAGAATTATTGACCTATAGAAAAAACAAGAATAAAAAAATATTAATTTTTCATTTTCATATGATTTTTTAAAGATGCAAAAATATTAAAGGAAATGAAAATGACAAAATATGGAAATTAAATGGGAGGGGTGAGAATAACATCTGCGCCCTAGTTATAATCCAGGTGGGCCACCAGCTGGGAGGTGCGAATAGAACAAAGCAATAGGCCCAGCGCGCTTCAGAATTTCAACAAAAAATCAAAAAAAACACAAACGGTGCAGATAGTAGAATTCTTAGTTGAATAATATTGGGCCTTGGCTGAGAGGGGTGTCATTAGCAAGTAAAGTTTGAGCCCACTCAGAAACTTAAGTGAAACGCATCGTTTCACTCCTAGGACTTCCCTCCGTTTTCAACTTCAAACCACAGCCGTTGGATTAGACTCAGAGTCGTGGTCAAACAAGAGATCCCACGGCTATCCATCATGGTCCCCAATGGATCATCTAGGGTTTCAAAAAACCAACCCCCATGCATGTTCCTTCCACCTCCTCGTGCTCTCTCCATTCGTCATGAAATCACAAGATTCAAAAAGCAAAAACGATCCATTTTCTTCCCTCTACACAACCATAGCATCAACTCCTCCTAAAACTCAACCAATAAATGAACCCGATAGGTAGAACAGATAGAATCCACCATGAACACCTGGTATCAACTGCTTCAATTCTTGCCAAAACTTATCCTAACCTAATCCACACCTCATACTGGTCATTCTAAGCTATATAATGAGAATTATCGTGCCATATTCCATGAGATACAACCCTTAACAGAATTGGTGCATCATACTCAACCTTCATGAAACCTCCCCAAACTCATCAAAATCAGTCCTCTACCCTATCTTAACAACTCTATACTAACAATTCCCTAAGATTCTAACTAAATCATGCAATACGAAAAGAAAACAAACCTGGTGCAAAATGGTGAAAACAGTTATGGAAACCCTTGAATCTGATGCTTGCAGTGATTGGAACTTGCTCAGTGACCTTGATTAGGAGTTCTGTATGCAATGAATCTTGTGCAAACTCCTTGAATCTTGTACTTGAAACCTTCTTGCAAATTGGATGATGAAGATGGATGGTACAATCCTTGTTCCAATCTGCCAAATCTTTGATGGAATTCTGATCTAGGAATGGTATTGATGATGATCCAAGCAAGAAATGTGGAAATTGATGGAGATTTGAGAGGGTTTGAGAAGCTTTTGCAAAATGAAGAAAGTGAGTGAAACTTGTGATTTTGAGAGAATGAGATCACCAACCATGGCATGAACCATCTCATATCAATATATAGGTGTCCTTAGAACCTCCTAGAAACTTGGAGAAGCTTCTCTTGCATTCTTTCCTTTGGATTTGGTTTATGTATCTTCCATTACAAGTAACCATGAATAACTCCCAAAATGTGAACTAAGCTCAAAATTCTACTTTAGCCAATGTCTTTAAAATGATCTTTCCATTCAAAATGACCTATAATTTTGCTTCATTTGGCCAAAATATGAAAAAACTCATTTTTAAGTCCATTTTTATTCATTAAATCCAACAATTTTGAAACCTTGTGCTATGAATCTTTTCAATCTCTCATGGTCACTTTTATAGACTCAAAATGTCATTTGGAACAAGTTTGATGTTGTAAAGTTTTCCATTTGAAGCTTCCTTGTATGAGTTTTGGGCATAGGTTGAAATGACCTGTAATTCTCAGATGACCAAAATACCCTTTGCTTACCAAGACCATAAGTAGAGTTCCACAAATCATATGAAGTCATACTATACCATTATAGAAAGCTAAGACAATGAGGAACAACTCTTATGTTTACCAGAAATTCATTTGAAATCTCCTTGAGGGGTAAACGTAGCTTGGAAGACAAGTCACTTTCACAGACAAAATTTCAGATACCTCAGATGACCTGTAACTTGCAAGGACCATAACTTGAGTTCTATAAATCTCCTTAATGTCTTCCACCACTCAAATTAAAGGTCTTGATATCCTCTACAAGTTTCATGTTGGCCAAGGATCCATTTGAAGCTTGCATTTTGACTTATCTTGCTTGGAAATTTGACCTAAACTAGGGGATTTTACATAGAAACCCTAATTTAGAAACTCCTCTTCTCCTTGATTTCTCTTGATTTCTTCTTAGCATAACAACATATCCTTATTCTTCATGTCAAATGATGAACCCCACATCTCTTCAATAGCCCTCAATGCCTTTCAAACAATCCTTTGACCTAGGGTTGACCCAGGGTTGACCCAGATGAAACCCTAGTTGACTGTCTTCAACTATAATTCTTGTGATCATACCAATGACTTGTCTCCTTCTCAAAATGACTTTCTAAGTCCTCCAAGATGTCTAGATACTCCCCATGCCTTCAATTCATAGCTCATACTTTCCTTATTGATCCCCTAGGTACACTCAATTAGGAGGTAGATGAACTGCTTGATCCATTGACTTGATAGCTTCCCAATTCTTCCTGATGACTTGAATGAGATTGAATTTGAATAATAACCTCTTGATAGGCTTCCAGAGATGAGAATGATGATTGGTTCCCTGTTGAATGACTTGCTATGCTTATGCTATGCAGATGAGTAACCTATGTACATGACTCTATATGCAAATGCTAATGATATTGAAACATAAACCAAGTGAATAAGGTTGGGAAAATTTTAGGGTGCAACACCAAGCAAGTTGTCGCTCGATTCCTTAAGAGAGAAATTATCTGCCGCTACGAAATTCCGAGCCGAATCATAACTAACAATGGCACCAATCTGAATAACAAGACTATGAAAGAGTTGTGTGACAGCTTCAAGATTGCGCGCCATAATTCATCTCCTTACCGTCCTAAGATGAATGGAGCCGTGGAATCTGTGAATAAAAAGATCAAGAAGATCCTGCAAAAGATGGTTAAGACGTACAAGGATTGGCATGAAATGTTACCGTTTGCTCTGCATGGGTACAGGACGACAGTTCGAACTTCTACAGGGGCAACACCTTTCTCATTGGTATATGGAACCACGCCGTCCTCCCCATTGAAGTTAAGCTACCTTCCTTAAGGGTATTGAGGGAAGCCAATCTAGATGAAGCTGAGTGGGTTCAAGATAGATTGGACCAGCTGAATCTCATCGACGAGAAGCGTTTGACAGCTATGTGCCATGGTCAGCTATACCAGAAACGGATGAAGAGAGCCTTCGACAAGAAAGTCCGAATCCGTGAGTTTCAACAAGGAGAACTTGTATTCAAGAAGATCTTGCCAGTTCACAAAGACATGCGCGGGAAATGGATGCCCAATTACGACGGCCCATTCGTTGTTAAGACAGTTTTCTCCGGAGGATCGCTAATTCTTACAACAATGGATGGAGAAGAGCTCGCACATCTTGTGAATTCCGATGCAATCTGAAAATATTATGCCTAAAAAAAAACATAATAAAAAAAATAATAATATGGCTCGCTAAGTTGAAAACCCGAAAGGGCGGCTTAGGCAAAAAGGAGCGTCCCGGTGGATTGAAAACCCGAAAGGGCGGTCCAGGAAAAAGTTAGGGACAAGGCATTTCACTGCATCGGATGACACCGAACATCGCAGACACAATTACAGAGTACCTTTCAAATCCAGTCAATCTCTTTAGAAGTAATGTTTTGGATAGTCGTAGTCATTAGGGACAGTAGGTCGTTGGATTAAATGTAACCGTTCCCATATTGCAAATTTCAAATTTGTAATTTCCCATGGGGCTAATACTTTAGCAAGCTACCGTTCTTCAATAAAATTTACCTTTTGCTTTTCAATTTCCTTGTTCACCTTATCTCCATTTTATTTTTGTTAGGCAATTTGCTTTTGTTAATAAAATTTGAACGTGAAAAGTGTTTTCAAAACAAAAATAATTTTCTCAAAAAATACATTTAGAAATGAAAGCTACTTTGACTCATGGAAATCTGTAAAGGATCTCCTCGCTCCCCGGTAAGTCTCAGTGTTGCATAAGCATTTGATCATACCAGCATCTTCCCAGTGATAGTCCCCAGCGAGACTTTAAGCTGACAACACTTTTGGGATCCATCCGATAAATCCTCAGTGACTCCGATGCTGCCGAGATTTTCCTGGTATCCTCTAAATGATATATGTTCTTGAAGACCCATTCTCAGCGGAATTATCTGTTCCTCAGTGAAGTTGCCTTACCTTCCTCAGGAATGTCCCCCAGGAGATTGCCATATTCTCCCCAGTAAGTCTAATGAACCCTCCTCAGGGAAGTTTGATATCTTCTATCCCCAGTCGGATGTACCTGTCCCCAGGAAACCGAAGTACTATTCCCAGACCGTTGCTACGCTATCCTCATGAAACTGCCTAACTCCACATCTTCCCCACGAAGCGGATATTTATTTTATCCCCGGAAGTCTCTGATCCTAAGGCTTTCTTTGGCTGAGTATGATTTACGATAAAAATCCCTCACGTGAAGTCATTACATCTTATCCCCATGCATAGATCATGAATCCCCAGTTGAAGTCAGGACATCATACTCTCCAGCGAGGTTATTGTCGCAGCTGCGAAAAACAACCGACGGAAAAATAGAAGAGTCACCACTTTTGTTATTTATCCCAAAGAGAGGGAAAGGAAACGATCGGAAAAACCTGACGGAAAAGGGAAAAGACAAGGTCATCACAACCATGTATGGATTCAGGATTCGGTTACGCAAGGGGAAGGTATTAGCATCCCTCACGCCCGTCGTACTCGATGGGATCCACACATTGTTGTCTATCTAAAAGGGTGTGTTGATACTATCTAGCTAAAGGCTTAGGGACAAAAGAAAAGGAAAAGAGAAATGACTCGGCAGAGCATCGCCGCTCTGTGCCTACGTACTCCCTCGTGCAATGGGAAGCCAGAGTCAACGTAGTTCGACTATAAGGACCACAAGTTGGTTCAAAGGATTTTAGGCCCGAGTAGGGTTAACAAGTAGTTCTAGCAGTTGGTGTATGCAGCTCGACCATTGGAGACTTAGGCATTACCGTTTGTGGTAGAACTAAAAGTTAACGACACTCTTTCATCTGAAAAGATTTTCCTGGTTAAGATCCTGAAGGATGAAAAAGGTTTTTGTGTTTTTGTGTTTTTTAGAGAAGAAGTGTTTTGAACATGATTCATAACTCATGTCGCACTAGAGACTATGACCTAAGAGTGAATGCGTCGTATATCACCCAAAGGGTGTACACTAAACACTCTAGGTCATTGAGAGGAGGCCCCTAAATTACCATTTCTCAAGTATCTTAAGGCTCGTAGCGTGCTACACTTTCCATTCTTTATTAAGTGTTTTATGAATGTTTGAAGATGAGAAGAGAAGAAAGGACACTAATGGGAGACTAATTAATCCTAAAAGTTGTCATGCAAATTGGACTTAAAGTTGATATACAAAAGGGGACTACCTAATGTTATCATGCATGTTTAGAACCCTAATGTCTATCATAACCTCAAGAGGTTAGAGAACTTATGGGGAGCATGGCAAAGAAAAGCAAAAGAAGAAGAAGAAAAGAAAGCATATGCAAATGAAATGCAAACATGAGATGCACAACTAGAATGAAAGTGGGAGGAAAATAGTGTGGGGCAGTAGCCTCCACAAGCTCATCTCAACCAAGCATGCATATGGAAATGCAAGAAAAGAAAATAAGAAGATGAACACAAGAAGAAACCAACCAAACAAGAACAAACCACACAAAGATGCATCAAAAGTGGGATGAAATGACCTAAGTCAAACAACATCAACCACACCACACAAACTAAACCAAATGAAAGGAAAAGGAAGCTCAAAATAAAAGTGAGGATGGGAGGCTATATGAGGGCAGCAAGGACCTCATATCATGCACTCAACCATAAGCATCACCCATCAAAAGCAAAGAAGCACCAAAAGTGTCCTCAAGGATTCATCATTCTAGGTATGCTTCAAATACCTCCAAAGGAGGGACCAAGCCACCTTAAATGACACTCCAAGGTCATTGGACTGAAGGTAAAGATGAAGAGGAAAGCTTAAAAGCAAAATCAAATCATAACAAAAGGAAATGCAAGCTAGAACACAAAGAAATGCAAGCAAACTGCACATTGAAACCCTAATTGAAAGCTCAAAAGAAAACAAACAAAAGAACAAGGAAGAAACCATATCATGACCTAAAATTGAACAAAAATTATCCTTAACATGTTAGCAACATGAAAAAAAGGCATTGAGAGCTCAAAGGATCCAAAAATGTCATATCCAAGTCAAACTAGGTCAAGGTACATGTGTGAACCTCCCTTGGAGGTAACTTGACTTGCAAGTTACCTCAAAAATAAGAAAATGGTTCAAAAATAATCAAATAATATGCAAAAGGTACTTAAACATGTTGGCAAACAGAGGAAAAAAACTCAAAGCAAATATCCCCTCAAAGCACCATCAAAAGAAAATAATATTCAAGATGAACCACTTTGAAATGGGAGAATCGAGGGTCAAAAGAAAAGCTCCAAAAGTCAACCCTAAAGTCAACCAACCAGGGGCAAAATGGTCCTAAAAAATTGTTCAACTCATCATGTGTATGAGGATCAATTTTCATTCATTGTATCAAAAGAAAATGAAAGAAACAATTAAAAGAACAAGCAATGTCACAATTTAACTCATTTAAAACAACTCCAATATTTAATTCCTTTTTTAATTGAAAATAAAATCAAAAAATAAAATAAAAATATCCTAAAAATAAAGGACATCTCAAAGTTCAAAGAAAATATTTTTGTGGATTTTTAGAAACATTGGAGCTATTTTATATGATTTAAATTGAAACAGAAAACAAAACAAAATAAAAAAGAAATTAAAAGTAAAAAAAACCAAGAGCACGGTGCTAGTAGCAATAGAAAACAGTTCAAAACAAAGATGGGCCCAGAAGGGGGGTGCCATTAGCATGCAAAGCCCAAGTCCAATCAACATACAAGACAAAAACAAAATAAATCTGGTGAATCGTGCGTGAAACGGTCAACAAGAGCATACAGTGGAAATCAACGTGGAACGCTTGATCAAAAAGTAGGACAATCATGTGGATCACAGCCTGCCAGCTCAATTAATGAAAGTTTAAACATGATTACGTGTGACAAGTCAAAGTGAGAGCACCATGTTTCTTAATCGTGACCGTGCGTGTGAAAAGTAATCAGATCGTGAGGCCAACAGCATGACACCTCATCATCTTCCTCACTCAAACTTGGAGGGAACACAGGTGATGGCCGGACTGCAACTCCGGTCATCTTCTTCGCTGCTACGGCCACCGCGAAAACAACAACAACACGCAGGCAACAATTCTTCACCATTTTGGACAAACTTTATATGAAAATTAATCTAGAGATCACGAGGATCACAAATCCAGCATCCAAATTCCTTAATAATGCAGAACAAACTCAACTCGAAGCCAAACATATTTATGCATCAAGAACAAAAGTTCACCAAGCTCACTCAATTTTGTGCAAACATCATCTACATGTTATGGAGATCACAGATCAAGCAAGAAGTAAGCAAGAACACTGAAGAACAGATCAATCCAAGTCCAAACAGTTTGGAGCTCATAACATCAACCATCACAAATGCCAGTTCGTTTTAGTTATTAATGATCTACATGTTTCCTAGGTCTCAAGTATGCAAAAATGGAAGAGAATCATGGCAAATGAGAGAGATAAGTTGAAAAGAAGATACCTAGTGGAAAACTTCCACTGAGCCTTCAACTCTTGATGAAGCTTGAAGATAAATGTCCAGAATCACTCCACAAACTTCAATAAAGCTTTTGCAATACACAATTTAGCTTGAAATGGCTTGGATCTCAGAATTCGAATTTTGAATTTTCTTCAATTTTTCCAAATGCTCTAGCTCCAATTCTGCTTCCAATTCGTGTCCTGATGATTTGTAAATGGTAGAAACCTTTTATGTGATGGATTTGAATCATAAGAAAGCCCAATGACAGCCCCTAGAGCCCAATTGCAAATCCAACTTTTCTTCACTTTTTCACTTGTTCAAGTGCACGAAAATGCCTCCACTTTGCCTCCAAAATGCTTCAAATCATCTGCTGGTAGTGTATGGAGTATGAATGGCTGTGATTTGATCCTTGTTTGATCTCCATGGTTGATATTGATTGTGTAACTTAAGCTTGAAGTAAGCTTGAAAATGACTCATCAAAACTCACCAAATTCAAATTCTAACATTGCCAATGTGTTTGAAATATAGTTTGCACTCAAAATATGTACTCATTTGCACAAAAATGATCCAAAATGAATTAATTCCAATTTTCTCATTTTAAGGCTTTTTCCATGAAAATCACTTTAGGAATTCACCATTCCAGCCCAAATCCATGAATTAATTTTAACACCATTTGGAACACATTTGATGTTAGAAAAATCTCCATTTGAGGTGTGCAAGTTGGTGAAATGGACCTATAATTTTATGACCTATAATCTCACTTTCCTAAAATACCCCTGACTTGCAAGCCTCATAACGTGAGTTCTACAACTCAGATGAGAGACTTCTAGTACTCTTTGGAAAGCTAAGACCATGACCTACAACTTTCATGTTCATCAAAAGTTGAGGAAAAACATCCTTGTAGGTCAAACATGGCTTGGAAGTATGTTGACTTTTGTTGACCAAAATCACATTCATCTGATGACCTGTAACTTGTCTGCATCATAAATTGAGTTCTATAAATCCAATCAAGGACTTATAGTACTAAAAAAAAAGATAACAGCATGCTCTACAAGTTTCTTGTTGGGCAAAAGTTGAGATGAAACTTGTATCTTGAGATAGGTGGTCTTGAAGTTGGGGACTAAACAGGGAATTTTACACTAAGAACCCTAATTTAGTAACTTCTCACACTCTTGATTCTTGATGAATTGATCTTGAAATGATATATTAGACACCTCAATGCAACATCCCATAACCATAGAGACTTGGAATTGAGTTTTAATCTCCTTCAATTTCACATTTTACTGAGGATTAACCAGATGAAAACCCTAGCTGCAACATTCTTGATTGTGGCTTCTTTCACATCACACAACAACTTGAATAAGCTCCAACATGGCTCTCAAAGCCCTCAATAAGCTCTCTCAACATCTTATGTCCATAATAATGAATTCACAATCCTATGATGATCTAGAACTGGCCTCCAAGTTAGGAGTTGACCCACATACATCCATCAATCCTCTCACAAGACTATGGCCCACTTCTAGGTGACCTGATGACCATTCAAACTTGAGTAACACCCCTTGCTTAGGCTCAACCCTCTGAGTAGACTCCTCTTGCCATGAACAACCTCTTGATCCCCTATTCAATGAAAAATGCTATGCAATGCAAATGCTAGAAAGAAATGAAATGAAATATAAACCAAGTTAAGAAAAGGTTGGGCAAATTTTGGGGTGCAACAGCTGCCCCTATTCAAACGACTTAGACCTGAATGAGTGAAAAGAGAACGACTTTCACGCTATCAAGGTAAAAGACGGTTGAATACCAAAGAACCCGGAAATTTGCCAACCGCAGGAAATAAATCTGCAAACAAGAATCTCCGGAGATAACTGCTTTGATTACAAACACATTCCGCTGGGGAAAAGAGGAACTTAGCGAGTAACTCTGCTTGGGAAAAACCTGAAATAGGGGAATACTTCAAATTTCCAGAATCTGGATATTCAACGAACAAAATGAATCGATGAAATCTGTCGGAGCCTGAACGTTTAACATAATAGCTAGAGCCTGAATACTCGACGTAATTGCCGGAGCCTGAACGCTCAACGTAAGATTGAACGGAGCCTGAATACTCAATGAACAAAAGGATATATCATTTGCCAATTCACCAGAGCCTGGATACTTAACGGAGAAGTTGGAGCCTGGATGCTCAACGTAAAATTGACCGGAGCCTGGATACTCAACGCACAAGAGAAATTACCACATATTGGAAATCGGTCGGAGTCTGGATACTCAACGTAATATATCGGAGCCTGAACGCTCAATGAAAAAAAACTGGAGCCTGGATGCTCGACGAAATAAATCGGAGCCTGAATGCTCAACAAAGAAGTCGGAGCCTGAATGCTCAACGAAAGTTGACCGGAGCCTGAATACTCAACGGACGAAGAAAACACTCGCTGGAGTTCTAAGAATACTGTTTCAAGTTGACGGAGTTTGGACACTCAACGAACAAGTTGAGCTGCATCGTAACTTGCCATGGTCTGGATACCATACAATGCTAAGGAGTGCATCATACATTGAAAGTTTGTCGGAGTCTGAACGCTCAACGACATTGACCGGAGTCTGGATACTCAACGGGAGAAGGGAAAATATCACAAATATACCCATCCGAAACTGAACACCACACTGTCTTCACTAGAGTTTGGATACTCGACGGGAAAAGCACAATAATATCAATCACCATGGTCTGGATACCACAACCCTCTTTACCAGAGTCTGAATACTTGACGGAATAGGAAGACCCCATCAACTGGGAATGGACCGGAGTCTGGATACTCAACGGACAAATGACTCCATCATAACTGCTTATCATGATCCTATGAGATCTAAAGATAGTGTTGGGGAATAACATGAGCCGGGGTATGGATACCAGGCGGGCTAAAAGAAATCACATGGTCTAGATACCAAGGGAAAATATCGGATCTCTGAAGATACACCTGAAACAAAGAGATAACAACCTGGCTTATGTTTCACATGCATATGTTTGAAAATGGCGTAATGCTCCATACGAAATGGAAATGCTACGCATTTGGGTAGATAATATGTGTAACACCTGAGGTGAAAGAGGATGGTGGTTATATGTAACACCCGTAGGCGAGGGAGTGGTTGTCGGTGTCATGAGGCATGACAATGAGACACTCCTAGCAGCTTCTAGGGGAAAACCGAATTCACATCCGAATGAGAGGGATCCTGAGGCTATGCAGGTATGGGACTGCATGTTTGAATGAAGGCTTATAAGGATTAATTGGTACTACCTATACCAACAAGATTCATCTTCTTTTCGGTAGCCCGTTCATAAGAACTCCACAGTTAAGCGTACTTGACTTGGAGCAATTCTGGGATGGGTGACCTTCTGGGAAGTTTCCTGGAAAGCGTGTGATTGAGGACAAAGCATGCTGAAAAGACCCGTGTTGGTTTGTGGGGTCAGTCGGTAATCCTAAAAAGCAATATGGGGCGTTACAAATGGTATCAGAGCCATACCTCTCCCAGTACGATGTGGTTCGGGGACAAACCAAGCGGAAGTTGGTGGGCATGTAACACCTGAGGTGAAAGAGGACGGTGGTTACATGTAACACCCGTGGGCGAGGGAGTGGTTGTCGGTGTCGTGAGGCATGACAATGAGACACTCCTAGCAGCTTCTAGGGGAAAACCGAATTCACATCCGAATGAGAGGGATCCTGAGGCTATGCAGGTATGGGACTGCATGTTTGAATGAAGGCTTATAAGGATTAATTGGTACTACCTATACCAACAAGATGCATCTTCTTTTCGGTAGCCCGTTCATAAGAACTCCACAGTTAAGCGTGCTTGACTTGGAGCAATTCTGGGATGGGTGACCTTCTGGGAAGTTTCCTGGAAAGCGTGTGATTGAGGACAAAGCATGCTGAAAAGACCCGTGTTGGTTTGTGGGGTCAGTCGGTAATCCTAAAAAGCAATATGGGGCGTTACAATATGCACGCATGCAGATGCAACGGAACTGAATCAGCAAAATAAATGCTAGAGATATAGAGAACACCCTGCTGGAGCAAGAAAATAACCCTGTTGGGGAAACCAAAGATTCTGCCAGAGATAGAGCACAAACTTGCTCATGCCAATAACCATTGGACTTATGCCGAGAAACGGGCCCTTATTGGCCTCTAGGGATTGCTCCACTGGGGAACAAACCTACCCAGGCTGCAAATTACTCCGTGGAAAGAAAATCCAACCATAACTCACTAGGGAGTTCATACTAGCATGCACCTTGCGGGGATTAAATGTGCATCAACTGCCGAAGGAAAGCGTACACGCTACCTGCTCGCTCAAACCACACACAAACTCTACTGGGGATAAAGATGTGAACTTCACTGATCTGGTAAGTAGATTCAGGCTGGGAATAGGACGAACTTCATCCATACCTTTTTGCCCCGAGGGTAACGACCCTGCAACACTGAACAAACAGACAAGATATCCTACGCAATTGGAACCATCTTAGTCATCATTCGTGACGTTGTTCAATTAATTCAAAGTTTTAACAATTATTGGCCAAGGCCTGCAAGTTTATGTAAGTGCAAGTTCATCAAAACATTGGGCGTTTTCACAAACAAAACAGTAAGAGTTAAAACAAAGCACACAAATCAAGTACTGAATAGTATATGTTTATTGATAAATGGCCTGTAAATAGGCAAATTTTTACAACAGATGCAACTCCTGAAAAGAGGAAGCTGCCCAAAAACAAATACAGATATATACAGAAATATACAAAAGTGTACAAAAATGTCGGCAACGTGGCACAGACAAACACGATGAGCTGATCCCTCTATGACTTGCCCGACTCTGATTTTTTCCCGACGCTTCGTCTTCAGAAGAGATTGATTAGGATAAAAACGACCCTTAGGTTCTCCCAATCCACTAAGCAGTAATGTTCCAACGCGGACCGCAGTCATTTGCTTTTTCAATCCCTAACTTTTTCCTGACCCCCCTTTCGGGTTTTCGATTCACCGGGATACTCCTTTTTGCCAAAGTCGCCTTTTCAGGTTTTCGACTTTGCGGGTTTACATCTTTTCATTTTTATCCCTAATTTTTGCCCAAACCCATTCTTCCTTTTTTATGGTTCGCCGGGATGCCCCATTTTTGCCTGGACTTTTCTTTTTGTGTCCAGCGGGTCTCTTTTAAGCAAAGTATTTTTTAACTGCGTCTGTGTTGACAGGGGATGTGAAATCCTCACCATCCATGGTGGCTAATGTTGCGGTGAGAATCGTGATACCAAGCTATTAATTAACTTGAATCTTAATTCTTAAATTCACAACCGAACTTTAATTTATCCAAAGGAAAGGTCTAAAGAAAGAAAAACCCTTTTCGCGATGTAACAACAACGCTAAGAGATCCGGGGATCGGGGGTTGGTTATGCATAGGGTAGGTATTTCACATCCTAAACATCTGTAGTACTCTACAGGAACCTTTTGTTTGTTTGCATGCTAAGTTTGCTAAATGTTTGCTATGGATTCAGATTGGGTAAAGGTGTAGGTTAAAACCTAAAGATAGTTTCTAAGTTTTCTCGCAAAGACGTCGCGTCCTCTGCCTACGTATCCTAACTAGGATAGAATCAGAGCAATCGTAGTTCACCTCACTAGGGTTGAAGAACACTTGATTGTGATCAAGGTTCCAAGGGGAAAAAATATATCCATGCTTGTGTAGAGTTTCACAAAACTCTCTAGATCTATGTTGAACTCTCAAGAAAGGGAAGTAAGTAATCATATCCATGATTCTTACATAAAGTTAACAAAACTCTATCCTAAAGTTCTACATTGTGAGACCAATTTGTTCTATCTAGACCAAAAGGTGGGAGAAAGGGGGAAGGTTGCTCGCCAAGATATCGCATCTTGTGCCTACGTGTTCTCATTGTCCAATGAGAAATCAGAGCGGTTGTAGTTCAGGCCCGAACTACAGAATAAGGATCTATTGGTTCTTTCCAGACCAAAAGAGGGTGAAGGTTCTATCCAGACCTATGAGTTTAAATCCTATTGGTTCTATCCAGACCAAAAGGGGGAAGGTTCTATCCAGACCTATGAGTGTAAATCCTATTGGTTCTATCCAGACCAAAAAGAGGGGAAGGTTCTATCTAGACCTATGAGTTTAATGAGCTATCTATGACCCAAGGGTTAATAGAGAGACCTTCCTTTGGAAGGGAAAAGATGACGCAACTTGGATGAGAACTAAAGAGTTCCATCACTTGGGGAAAGTAAACTTAACAAAGCATAAACATTCACACATGATGAATATAAGGGATATGGTTACAACCAAGAATGATCAAGCATATTATAATAAGCAAGGATCTAAATCAGGATGAATGGTTACAACCAAAGCAAGCATTTAAGATATTACAATATCAGGCAAAGATTTCAATCACGATAAATGGTCACAACCAAAGCAAGTATTACAATATTAATGATTTCAATTAAGACAGATGGTCACAACCAAGAACAAATCTTAACAAAGATGGGGAAACATCGTAACAAAGATGGAAAGGGATCTTAACAAAGGTTACAACATATCTTAACAAAGATTGGAAAAGATGAAAGTTACAACCGTGTAAACAAATCACAATTTGAAAGTAAACATGTTATAATTTTAAGATATATCAAGTGTAACAACAATATGTATTTGATGACAATCAAACACAAGTAAATTAGTTTAACCTCATAATTTAGGAGGAATCTAAAATAAGATTATGGTGACAACCAAAGGAGAGTACCCTAGCATATTAACTAACATGGGATGCAAGAAATCTCACAAGAAGAACAAGCATATTTAAAAGGAAATCACCAACAAGTAAGATGACGATCTCAAAAAAAGGGACAAATTTCCATATAGGCAAAAGATAACCCAATTAATAATAACAAACAATATTTTTACACCACATGAAAGTAGAAATTAAAACAAACACATTGCAAAAAGAATGGATCAAAAAGGGTGAAAAATGAGAGAGTTATGAATATTTGAAGATTCATATATTTTAATGTACAAAACAATATTAACAAGTAAAAATAAAAGAGAAAAAAGCAAGGGGTGGGAGTTGAACCCACGCCCTCCAGCCCAATACGCGCGTGCAAGGAAAAAAAGAAAAATGGGCAAAAGGGTTGATCCTCCTCAGGGATCGAACCCAGGTCTAGGCTTTGCAAGGCGTGAAATGAATAAGTTGCTTACAATTGGGGTGGCTATACATCCGTTGATATAGCCACCCCCATAAATATATATGGCGTGGTCTTATGAATTTCTGGGCACCATGAAGCAAGAACAAGGCAATTTTCACAAATGCGTTTTGATATCAAACTCAACCAATTCTTAACCAAATCAAACAAACCTTAGATCAATCTTGGGTGTTTTTAAACAAGGAAAAAGATGGTCCAGGTAGAATTTTGAAAAGAGGCTTTGAAATGAAAACACGATGGTAGTTGCAAATTTGGATGAAAATGCATTTACAAAGCAAATGAACAAACCAGTCATGCTATGGTCAGGAAAAAGGGCTCAAACACAATTCAAATATCATATGCAACAAGTTCATGCATTCAAACAAACTACTTATGAGTTAAAATTCCAACTGTCATGTGGAAATGAGATAAAAATCAAGACACTTGCAAGTGAGATAATGAGATTATGAGACAGGCCAAAATAAAGTGAATGAATCACACAAACATCCTCAAAACAACATATAGACTGTGTCTAAACCTTAAGAAAGCTCACAAACAACATGGATTTAAAAAAACATATGACAATTGCAACTTTAGTGAGTGAAGTGCATTTTGATGATCATAAACTGGATCAGTGGAGGACAGTGTGATTAAACAGCATGAGCAATACATAAACATGATATTGAGAGTGTTCTAACAAGAAACTAATTCAAAACAACCCTGGTTCAAAAAGTGGCACATGAATTGCTATGATAAACATACAATGCAACAACATCCAAAACAAGCAAAAAGTGTAACAACTGACATGCTCTTGGCACAAATATGAGACCTAGCATAAAAATGCCTATATCATACATTTAAACACCAATTCCAATGCAAGTTTACAAATTTAGGACATAAAAGAGCACAAGTGTTTTTCAAAACAGTTTTGACAGCTATGGTATGCAAACATGGTTCAGATGCAAAGAAGATCTCACGTTGACAAACAATACATACACACATCACAGATATAGAGAAGGGTGAGTTATCACTCTGAGATTAAGCATACTGCAAGCATACAAGATTTTGGTATATAGTCATGACAGTTTTGGCTCAAAATGCAATTAAGTAGTAAAATGCAAATGTAGGTAATCTTAGACCAAATCAAACATCTATGCACATTGGAATAAAAAATATGAGTGAGTTACAACTCTAAAATCATGTATACACAAACAGAAAAAAACAACTTGAGTATGTTGTGGCAGATTTTGTGGATAAGTGTGATTTGGAAGGTGAAATGTGAAAACAAGCCAGGACAACACAAGTGACCAATGTGCACACACCAGAAATGTCATCATGAAAGTGTTTTAGGTTCAAGTAAGAGCATGTATCAAGTAGAATGAAAATTGGTATATTGGTGCAAAAGTTAAAAAATCTGCCTAGGCATACATTCACCACAACAGGGCAATTTTAAAGCAATGACTTATTTCATGAAAAAGAGGTTATACACACATTATAATGATGCTAACAGATGAGATGCAACTCAGAAAAGGAGTGAAATATTTACCAAGACATAAATTAGCATTTGAAGCTCGTGTCATACAAGAACAACACTTTGAATATACAACAAGCCAAAACCATGACAGTTGGAAAATTTGGGATCATACACAAGTTTTAAATGGATAGACTACTGGTTCAATGCACACAAATCATGTAAAAAATGTTTGAAACAGAAAGTGATATATTTGGTCTCATGATATTTTGAAGAAAAATGCAAGAGAGGCATGGTAAGGCAGCTTGAACATTTAGACAGATTTTGAGCACAACAACATCATGCACATTCTTGAAATAGGTAAATAAGTGAGTCTCTAAACATAGAGTCAAGCAAAAGCACACCAAGCCAAAAATGACATATTAAACCAAATTGGACAGCAAAATCAAACATGTCTCACAAGACAGCACTAATGACTAAGCTTCATCCACCAACACAAGCATTATGAACAAAATCAAACATTGACCAAAGACTTGAGGCATGAGGAATAGCAAGTATGACGACTTAAGAACCACTTCAAAGCAATGATAGGCAAGACAAACATGAAATCATCATAATGAAAACAAAAGGCCACATTGATTCACACATGATCAAGGGCAAGGGGGGATCTATGAGCAACTTACAAGTCATCTACATATCTCACTAATGAGCTAGGTTTATAGTTCTAGGGCAAGCATATCACTTTTTCAAGGTTGGATCCTAAATCTACCAATGACCAAAAACTCACACATAAGTCTAAACATGATAATGAGGCACAAACTTTCAATCTATCATCCACATATCATTTACAAATGACAACATATTTGACAAAATAAGCATTATGATCATAAAACTAGGATTCATGACAAAGAAGCACAATAGGGCAGCCATGGTATGTTTTCACACAAATAACCATAAAATGACAATACATGACAATGTATGATTTATAGATAGCTATAATATCACATACCTCTTGTTGACCAGCCTTGAACAAGCTAAAAAGCTTAGAAACCCAGAGATAATCCTTCCTTTGCAATGAGATGAAGCTTACTTCTTCTTGAAGCAACAAAACTAAACTTCAAGACAGTTGGATTTAGGTGATTCTCAGTTGATTTTCAATGCTTTGGACAGTTGTAATATGACATATGTGAGGTGTGTGGATGGTTAGAACAGCGAGAACAAGCCTATGCAGGGATTTGGCAAGTTTTGAGTATGGTGGTCAAACTTTCTTGGTGTGAAAGTTGACTTTTTGCAAAATGGTAATTTTGAGAGATTTGCGGGTATAGACACCTTCTATACCATATTTAGAGATTGTGTGGATGGTTTTTAGAGGCTTGGGAATGATAGAATTGGTCTTGAGCAGAGTTTTGCTCAAGAAGGTTTTTGGTGAAAATGGTGACTTTGAGATTTTTTGAAATTCTTGAGGAATGAGAGGAGAATGAGAGCTATGTTTTCTCCATTTTTTTGAGATTTCTCTGGTGTGTTTGAGCTCATAGAGGAGGCCTCTATCTATAGCCAAGCAAGAGTGGGGGTAGCCTTGGTCATTTACCACTTTTGGAGGGAGATTTATGAAGAAAATCTTGCCAAATCTAGTGGCAGCCATATTCACATCAACTCCATGGCTCAATGCAGAAGAAAACCAGCTGATATGAGGGAGTGAGGTGACCTGAGATGATGCTAGAGAAGTAGGGGACTGCAGCTGCCACATGTCTTGAAAAGTTTCTCTTTCTTCCTATTATTTGAATAAAATAATGTCTACTTGCCATCAACTTGCAATGTTCATCAAACCAACTTCCCTTCTGGTTTTCTCTTCATCCATACCTCATATTATCAGTTTGTAACATAATCCAAGGGTGGAGAATGAATCAAGTTGTGAAAATTCAGTTTTGAGAAACTTTGACAAAGTGGTTCCAAGTATGACAGGCCCAACTTCTATGGTGCATAACTTCCAGCTCAAACATGCTATTGAAGAATTCTACCACAATTTGGAAAGCCCTTAAGTAGCTCTACAACTTTCATGTTTTGGGAATTTCCAAATTCTTGGTGGAACTAGGTTGGAAAACCCTTCAAAGTTTCTGAAAAAACCACTTACAAGTGTTAAATAACTTAGAAATTTTCTAAGCCATTTCCCCTTCAAAAATGAATTTTGCTATAACTCCAATTCTATGCATTTTTTGATCATGGACCACTTTGAGAATTTTGTAGGATTTGTCAAGAGCTTTCTAATGAGCTTTGAAACACTTCAATTGGATGTGTGGTTGAGGAGTTATGGTGTTGCCCCTTTCGAAACCCTAATTCCCGATTTTTGCAATTACTTCTTAACCCTTGATCCAATTGTCATGAAATTTTATGGGGAGGTGTAATATGACATAAGGAACATTTTTGATTCACATCTTGAAGTCAAATTCCTTATTGTTGAAGAGTTGACTTTTCGGTTAACCGTTCGAACGATCGGTGTCCACCGAGTCGCCCGTTGATGATCCGGACATCCTGAGGACTTGAAACTCTTTGGATGGACTTTACTAATCCATAAGAACTTAATGGACCAAAATACCACCATTGAAATACTCTTTAAAACAAAAGTCAAACTACGGTTGACTTTTCCTGATCGGAAACCCTAATCGGGTATCTCAAATTGCACTGTTCTCAATTCCCGGGTGAACACCTCAAATTGCACTCATTCTTGGTCCAATGTATTATCCTTGATCTTGTTTGAAGTTGGATCAATCCAAAACATTGATTGATCAAACCACTGAAGCCTCGATTTTGACGGTACGGAACCCTAATTCATCTGCATCTTAACAAAGATAAACTGAAAATGGGTTAAGGTTAGTTAATCAAGCAAATATGATCCTATAATGATGATGAGGATCTAAGGGGTCAAAATTTGGGGTGCAACAGCTAACAACAATTCTCCTCCGGAGAAAACCTTTCGACCGACATATGGACCTTCATAATTGGGAGTCCATTTGCCCCTGTGATCCGATTGTGGTGGGAGAATCTTTTTCAGCACAAGATCGACCGTCTTAAAGCTTCGAGGGCGCACCTTCTTATCGTAAGCTTTCTTCATCCGACTCTGATACAATCGACCATATGCAATTGATGCTAGCCTCTTTTCATCCATCAGACTAAGCTGATTCAAACGGTTCTTTATCCATTCTGCCTCATCAAGCTTGACGTCAACCAAAACTCTTAAAGAAGGAATCTCGACCTCTAATGGTAGGACAACTTCCATACCATATACCAGCGAGAAAGGAGTTTCCCCGGTTGATGTGCGTACCATTGTACGATAACCGTGAAGAGCAAAGGGCAACATCTCATGCCAATCTTTTTAATTGACAACCATCTTTTGCACTATCTTCTTAATATTCTTGTTGGCCACTTCGACAACGCCATTCATCTTCGGCCGATAGGGCGATGAGTTGTGATGCTCGATTTTGAAGTTCTGGTATAACTCCTTCATCATCTTGTTGTTCAGATTCAAACCATTGTCAGTAATGATTCGCTCGGGAACTCCATATCTTCAAATGATGTCTTTCTTTATGAATCTTGCTACCACTTGTTTGGTCACATTGGCGTACGAGGCTACTTCAACCCATTTCGTGAAGTAATCAATGGCAACCAAGATGAAACGATGACCGCTGGATGCGGTTGGCTCAATCTTGCCAATCATATCAATGCCCCACATGGAGAAAGGCCACGAGGATGCCATAACATTCAATGGGCACGGCGGTACATGTATCTTATCTGCATAAATCTGGCATTTATGGCATTTCTTCGATAATTTGAAACAATCTAACTCCATAAGCAGCGTTGCATATGTATGTCCGCTGGCATGTGTACCGAAAGTACCCTCGTGGACTTCTTCCAAAAGCAGCGTTGCTTCTTTTTCATCCACACATCTCAACAGAACCAAATCATGGTTCCTTCTGTAAAGCACACCATCTAGGTTTAGATAAAAATTGCCAGATAACCTCCTTAGTGTCTTCTTATCCTGAGCCGAAGCCCCTGGTGGATACTCTTGCTTCTTAAGGAAGTTTTGTATATCGTAAAACCATGGCTTGCCATCAACAGCCTCTTCAATGGCGAATATGAAAGCGGGCCTGTCCAAGCGGGAAATGACTATTCTGGGAGCATCATTCTAGAAATTCAATTTATACATCAAAGATAGCGTTGCCAAAGCATCGGCTATCTGATTCTCTGCTCGTGGTACATGGTGAAAACCTACCCGATCGAAGAAGGGTAACAACCTCCTTGCATAATCTCTGTAAGGAATTAGATTCGGTTGACGAGTTTCCCATTCTCCCGTGATTTGATTAACCACTAGCGCTGAATCACCATATACATCCACATTCTTGATTCTCAAATCAATAGCCTCTTCCAGACCCATGATACATGCTTCATACTCAGCTTCATTGTTAGTGCAAGGGAACGTCAACCTGGCAGTGAACGGGATATGAGTTGCATGAGGAGTTGTAATAATTGCTCCAATTCCACTACCATAGGAGTTGACGACACTGTCGAATATCATTTGCCACTGAGAATCCTTCTCTGGACCTTCACCATGTAATGGTTTTTCACAATCGTTCGCTTTGAGGAACATGATATCCTCGTCAGGAAATTCAAAATTCATCGGTTGATAATCTTCGATAGGCTGCTCAGCAAGGTACTCTGACAAAACACTTCCCTTGATGGCTTTCTAAGAAACATATTGTATGTCGTACTCTGTCAGTACCATCTGCCACCTGGCAATTCTTCCTGAGAGCGTTTGCTTCTCGAAGACTATTGCACCCCAAAATTTGCCCAACCTTTTCCTTCTTGCTTTTTGATTCTTTGCACTTCATTTAGCATTAGCATTTGCATATCATAAAGCATTATTGCAGGGGATTAAGGAGTGTGCCCATCAAGAGAGGATTTCTAAAGCTTCTAAGCCTAATCAAGAATTCTCATGCCAAGCATCAAGGGCATTTCATTAATTCAACCAAGTCAAAGTCCTTTCAGAGGAGCTGATTAAGAGGAACATGGTTCACCTCCTGTCTAGGAAGCCATGCAGAGGGAATCTGAGGTCTTAAAGCCATTGATATGGTGAATATTTGTCATGAAAGTGCCTTGAGGGTCATTATGGAGCTCATTCAAGTCATTATACTAAGTGCAAGCAGCTACAGTTGAAGGCGTTACAAATAGGGTTTTCATCTGGTCGACCCTAAGTCAATTGTTGATTTCAAAGGAGACCCAAGCTTATTTTTAAGCCTTCATGGTCATGGAATGGTATGTTGAAGCATTTGAGATGTTTTTCTAAGGTCAAATCAAAAGAATCCAAAGTGTGAGGAGTTGCTAAATTAGGGTTCTCAGTGTAAAATCCCCTATTCAGTGCCTGACTTCAAGACCACTTATCTAAAGATACAAGTTTCATCTCAACTTTTGACCAACATGGAACTTGTAGAGAATTCTCTTAGCTTTAATTTGAGTACTAGAAGTCCTTGATTGGATTTATGGAACTCAAGTTATGATCCAGACAAGTTACAGGTCACCAGATGAATGTGAAATTTGTCTGCAAAAGTCAACCAACTTCCAAGGAACTTTTGACATATAAGGATGTTTCTCCTCAACTTTTGGCCAACATGAAAGTTGTATCTCTTGATCTTAGCTTTCCAAATTGTACTAGAAGTCTTTCATCTGCTTTGTAGAGCTCAAGTTATAAGCTTTGCAAGGCAGGGGTATTTTGGGAAACTTTGATTACAGGTCATAAAATTACAGGTAAAGTTCACCACTTTTCATAACTCAAATGAACTTTTTTTCAACATGAAAGTTGCTCCAAATGGGGTCATTTGGTCAACCAAACCTCAAGTTATCAATGGGCTAGCTCATGGTTGAAGATTGGTGAAAGGAATTTTGGTAAAAGCATGTGAAAAGCCTAGTTTGTGATCTTGCCAAAATTTAATCAAATATGGTCATATTTGTGCTCATTTTGAAGGGAAAATATGTTTTAAGATCATTGGTGACAAAATCAATTGCGTTTGAGGCATGGTTCATGGACTATTTCAAGCTTTCTTCATGTTTAAGCAACACTTTGGATTATGACCATTAAGATCCAAACAAGGAGGGATTTTGGGCCCTTGATCTTTATTAGACTACAAGGAATGGAATCCAATAAAAAACAAGGAGAATTGATCATGGTTTCATGGTTGTTCATGGGCTTCCAACTTGGAAAAAATCTAAAATTCAACTTGATCATTTTCTCACAATTGGGCCCCCAATTCATTGTAAACTTGTTCTATAGGTATTGTAGAGCAGTTCCATATTTTTTTTGGATAGTTTTGGTGTATGAGCAGAGTTATAGTAATTGAAAAAGTGAGCTCCAAGTGATTTTTGAGTTTTTCATTTTCATCGATTCAAGCCTTCTCACCTATCAAAACACCTTCAACAACTATCATTGAGTGATTCTACATAATTTTCCAGAAGAATTCGTGTCCCATTGAAGCTCCACAACTCCATTTTCAGAGGTATCGAAAAATCAAGATTACTCATTAATTATGCATCTTTCTTGCACCATTTTTGCACCATTGTGTCACCCTTGATGTGAATCAAGTTTCTGGTACCTTTGTGGGCATTTTCATGGAGATTTTTGGTTCTTGGCATTTTCTTGGATGGCCACGGGTTTGGAGATTCAGTGAGTAATAGCATGATTAAACACCATATTTGAGTTCCTCATGAAATTTGCCACGATTTTGGTTCAAGAAACGTTCAGTTTGGTTGAGTATTAAGTGAGATACGGTGTAGAGAAATTCACCGGAGCAACACCGGCCGCCCCTCATGGCTGTACTGTTCGTTCCCTCCTTCCAAATGTTCAAATGGAGAAGACGACTTTGCAACCTTTGGATTAAATGAGAAACTTGGACCAAGTACTCACATCTAACGAGGCAGAACGTGCCACCTCACTGTTTCACTTAAGTGGAATCAGCTGGGCTTAAGTGACTTCTGTTCACACCCCCCATACGGGCCCAATCCAAAAACAAACTGAATGTCTTTGCTATCCACCACACGGTTTTTATCATTTTCTTTGTTTTCCTTTTATTTCTTCATTTTTTATATGTTAGTTTTAATTACGTGAAAAATAGTAATATTGCTTATTTTTTCTTGAGATTTTTACACCATAATCTTTGACGTGATTAGAGATCCCATGAATTGGAAAAACTGATTTTGGATTTATTTTCAATTTGTTTGATTTTTTCTATTTTTAATAGTCATTAAAAATACGAAACTGTACCATCTTTCTTGTAGAATTTTTTTGAGGTACCAAAACAATGAATAAACTCCTAATATTTTGTGGGATTATTGTGTACATCTTGAGGGATTCAAATATATTTTTCTCTGGATTTTATACTATCATTTGTATAGGTTTTGAACACCATCTTTGGGCCTGCTCTAGATCGCCTTGTTTTAGGGTATCTTTGGATGTTTACTCTCTGTTTGAACACTTCCTCTTGGATTATTTTTCTAATCTTTTAACCTCTGATTTTTGACATATTTTAGGTTCTTGGAGAATTGATTTGGCATTTTTAGATGCGTTTTACTATTTTTTCCTTATTTTTCAAGTTGGCTCATAATTTGGCACTTCCGCTTGTACACTTGTATTGTTTTGGCTCCAAAAGCCTTGTATTGCTTGCGTGATGGATACTATAGTGATGGCTTATTATTTTGGACTCATTATAGATCACGTGGACAAATTGGTGGCTATTTATATTGTACATGGCTTGCCCATTTGATGCTTTACTTTCATGCTTGTACATAGTGATTCCATATAGTGGTTTATTTGCTCTCATTGTAGGTTTCTCTTGATTCCTTACCATTTTCTCCTTGATATTAATTTGTGGCTTAGGTTGTATGATTAGAATATGCCACCCTCTGTCCCATGACCTTGGTGTGCCATTTAAGGAAGTTTTAGGTCCCTCCTTTGGAGGTCTCTAAGGCATGCCTATAGTGGTGAATCCTTGAGGACTTCCTTTTGTATGATTTTTATGGTTTTCCCTTATTGCATTTCCTTATTTTATTATCTTGCATTATTTCATGATTAGCTTGAGGTTGATATGAGATTTTGGAGGCTCCTTCCCCACACTATTTACCTCCCTCACTTGCATTGCATCTTTGCTTCATATATTTGCATTTCATGTATGCATTTGTACAATTGTTTTCTTCTTCTTCTTTTGTCTTCCTTCCCTTAGGATTTCCATTCTTTCTTGTTCAAGATAGAATGTGATAGACATTAGGCCTTTAACCATGCATGACAACAATAAGTAGTTCCCTCCTAATCTTGACCATAGGATGAACTTTGCATGACAACTTTAGGATTGAACTAGTTTCCTTTAGTGCGTCCTTTCTCTTCTCATCTTCAAACATTCTTTAAAACACTTAATAAAGATTAACACGTGTTGTACGCTACGAGCCTTAAGCTACTTGAGAAAGGGTTGTTGAAGAGTTTCTTTTCAATAGCTTGGGTGTTTAGTATGGTACCCTTTGGGTGACATGCGACACATTCACTCTTAAGTCCAAGTCTTTAGTGCAACATGAGTTACAAACAAAACTCAAAACACTTCTTCTTTAAAAGACATAAAAATAAACATTCAAATTCTTTTTGTCCTCTTGGACCTTTAATCAGGAAAACCATTTTCATAAGGAGAGTTTTGTTAACTCCCGGTTCTACTGCAAACGGTAAACGCCTAAGTCTCCAAAGGTCGAGCTGCATACACCAAACTGCGAGAACCGTTTGTTAACCCTACTCAAGTTAAAACATAATGAACCAAACCTGTGGACTTGTTAGCCCAAACTACGTTTGCCCTGATCTTTCATACCAAATGAAAGTACGTAGGCACGAGATGCGATATCTCGGCGAGCAACCTTCCCCCATTTCACCCGTAGTTAGGCGAACTACGTTGAATCTGATTTCTTGTTCCAGACGGGAATACGTAGGCACAGAACTGCTGTGTTCTGCCGAGTCACTTTTCTTTTATTTTGTCTCTAAGCCTTTAGCTAGATAGTATTAATCAACCCTTCGAGATAAACAATTAAGCGTGGATCTCGTCGAGTACGACGGACGTGAGAGGTGCTAATACCTTCCCCTTGCGTAAATGACTCCCAAATCCAGGACTTGGTTGCGATGATGTCGCAGTGAAATTTGGATACCAAACTATTGATTTGTTTGAATCTTTAATTCATTTTGCAACCGAACTTTGATTTGTCCAAAGGAAGGGATAAAGATCGAAATTCCCACAATGCAATGCAAATGCAAGGTTTAGATTGTTTAGGTTCGGGGGTTGGTTAAACTTAGGGAAGGTACTAACATCCTAAGTTTCTGTAGTACTCTACAGGAACCTCTTGTTTTATGTTTGTTTATTTGCTAAGTGTTTTTATATGCTTAAGGTTAAGATACCTAAGGGTTTATCTCTAAGTATACTCGATAAGATGTCGCATCTTATGCCTACATATCCTTACGGGAGTGGAATCAGAGTATTTTGTAGTTCACCCTAAAGGGTTAGAGGAGTTCTTTGACTGTGGTCAAAGTTCCTTCGGGTTAGGGTAGTTGTTTTGATTGGGTTTAGGAGAAGAGACGAGTCTTCACGTTAAGGGAGAGATAACCACCACAAGTGTAAGAGGGGTTGTAGGAAATGGTCTTTGCATCATCTTAAGAAAAGGTCTTACATACTCGGATGGTCGCCAAGTATGCCTTTATCGCTCTTAAGGAAAAGTCCCTACATGTTTGATTGTATTGTTGTGGAGGTGGAGATTATATCTCGCTTAAGATGATTAACATTTGTTCTCTATTGTGTTTGAAAAAGTTGTATTCTATATTGTTTGTTTGTCTAAGTTGTAGAGATAATGGTCCTTCTTATGGGGTAGGATCTATCTTAGAGATCGACTTGAGTGGGATCAAGGATCATATGGGGGGAATGATGCAAATGATGTGCAACTACACACAACGTTGAAATATGTGTAGGTTTTTCCTTTGGACGGATGCAATACGGTAACATAAATTGCGGTAAATGTAAAATGACTGTAGAATAAATTTGCAGAAATGTAAAGTCATACATATACGCATGAAAGCGCTGAAGTGTAAGTGCGAGTGTCGTGAGTGAATTGATTAAATTGCACGCTGTTGATTGATTTTAATTGTTTGATTTGATTTTAGATGAATAAGATTTATTTAGATTTGAATTGTAAGAAAAAAAGTTGGTATGGATAAAATGTTTCAATATGCTAAATGATTTAATTATATTATATAAAACTTTAAATGAAATGATTTATTTCATGGCTATTAAGAGTTGAATTAAGTAAAAAAGAGAGTATTTCATTATTTCTAAAACACTAATTAGGCTTGATTATTAATTATAGATAAATTGGTAAACATAAATTATTTATAAAAGATTTTATATTATAATGAATAACTATTATCTTTTAAAGTTATTAAGTTGATTTGAAAAAAACTAAATAAAGCTTATTAAAAAAGAGTTGATTTGAATTAATTTTATTAATAATAAAGTAGAGATTTTTATTTGAGAAAATGAGTGATTCAAATATTATGAAATGGTTATTGGGGAAAAGTTAATTAATGGTTAATTGATTAATTAAAAAAGGTTATTAGATTAGTTAGGTGAGATTAACGATGGATTAGAGGGGTGGTTAGTATGTGTGGTTAGTGAGTTAGTGTGTGATTAATAATTACAATCAAGATAAAAAATAAAAAAAACAAAGGGAACCCTAATTTTCCCAAATCGCTAATTCTTTCCCAAATCGCCCCCAGTTTCCTCGTGCTCGCCGATTTCCTCGTCTTTCTCTCCTTCTGCTTCGCGATTTCGCGATTTCTTTCTTCTTCTTCTTCTTTTAAATCTGAAACAAACACGAATGGATCAATAAAAACTAACAAGAAATGGACTCTTACGTAGGCGTGGCGGACGGGCTTCGACGGTATGGTGGAGCCTTGAGAAGCAAGGGCGGTGACGGTTAGCGAAAGGGCTTCCGGTTGATGACGGCGTGGTGATGCTGAAAGCTTGGATCGTGGCTTCTCGATGGAAGATAAGTTTCGCCTTTCCTCCTCACAGTCACTTAGGGTTTCCAAACTTTGTAGAAGTTTTATGAACTGTTGTCAATCCTCCTTTTTATCTCGAATCCCTCCTTTATATAGGCCTTAAGTTTGAGATTCTCTGATTTGAATTTGGTTAATCCAATTGAATGCTGAATAGGGATTTTCCTATTTGGTTATGATCTGGTTTGAAAAGTTTCCTCTTTTATCCCAATTTTGCTTAATGCTCGTTAATGAATCCCCAATCCCTGATATGTGTATCAAATCTGTAATAATTTTGGATTGGATATTCTCTGAATCTTTTGTGGGATATTCCTGATTTTTGCTAATTTGAGGTTGCGTTTTTGGCAGGTGTAGATAGTGTTTGATTTTGGGCCAAATAAGATTAACAACTCCAAAGCGAATTATGTTAGTTGTGGTGTAAAGAGCTTTGGCGAGCCCGAAGCAATGGTTTACGTTGGAAGCAGGCCCAGGTATCAAACGCTTGTGCTCTCAAGAGCCTCAAGAGACTCTAAGTAATTCTCAACAGCCAGAAGTTACTAATTGGGAAGCTTCTCGTTTAGAGGAGGTGAGACGTAACAATCCTCAACTTGTCTCATGCAATAAACCGAACTCTGTCAAGACTTTTGAGTAGTTGTGCTGGAGTATCTCAAATGTGTCTTCTCATGCATTTCGCCTTGCGCAGGTATTGCCTTGTCTCGTGAATGTACTGCTGAGGACTGTTGTTATGCCTATGATGAGGTTTCATTCAAAACCTATGGTGAAGGTGATGCTAAGGGTGTTGCTCGCGCGTAATGATGACGGGGTTTGGAAGTTGAGGAAAGTAACAGAATGGATAAAGATGAAGATTTGCTACTCATTTAGTTTGGAAAGGGGTTGCAAGGTTGGTTGGAGTCATGAGAGCAACGGTACGACGATCTTCGATACATAATTCCCTGTAAATGATCCTCATCTTACTTTCTGGTGCAGCATCATGGCAACTGACCATGAATTGGGCGTAATCTCTTAGTCGTTCCTCAGAATAGCCTGTGTAATGCTCTCATCCAATTCTCATTGATCCTCTTCTCTCTCATGTATGTATGTTGTTGTTGCATTCGTGAATCCCTACTGCCCTGATACATAACATCCTCTCTTTCTAATTCTCGTCTTGATTTGTACGTGTTACTTACTGCCTATGGAATTGTGAGTTTTGTGCTATGTTTTTAGTAAATATTATGCCCGTGTTATGCTTCTCGTGCGTTGGTTTTTTGTAATTTCTATTGATGTCCTTGTCATTGTATATGAATCTCCTTTCTTTGTGTGATGCCCCCCTGCTGTTATGCCCCTGCTGTTGTGTCGTATGCTATGATGCCGGCATCGGTCCCAATTCTGTGTATCATTGCGTTCTATTTTATATGCTCATGAATTCTTTTCTTTGTGAATATTGTGTACGGTTTGTTCGTGTACCCCTGGTGCCTGCTATGTTTATGATTTCTTGACTTACAGGTTATTGCAATGTTCTCTAGATTACAGGACCACTCAATTAAGCAAGGGGAAAGAGTTATCAACGGAGGATCTCGTCTTGGCGTGTCTGTCGGTAACTGCTGGCTAACTGCCTCTAAAATACCTTCAGTGGTTTTTTTGCAATTAATTATGAGACTCTCATTTAATGAATGCCTTCGCGCATTTCTTTCACATCTACCAAATTCATCAGCATCATAACTTACCTGTTCAGTATTCTTACGCAGGGTTCTTCGCTAACTTCGCGGTTATATCAGTATCAAACAATGTTGTTCTGCGTGGTTCTGCTCAAAACGCACAGGATTTTCCTCCAGATGTTTCTCAAGTTCAACAGGGAGCATGGGAATGGAGTCTTTGCTAAGAAAGAATGATGGTTTTGAAGCAACAGGTTGTTGTCCATACTGTTTGAAAAAGAGTTGTCTAGCCTCAATTATTCAACAAGCATAATTGACAATGGAACAGGTTGTGAGAGATTTGATGAAAGAAGAAAAGGCCAGGAAAGCAATTGCGGACGAGCTCACGCAAAATATGGATAAACCAACGACCGGTGTAGCAAGAGTACCATAGAAACTGATGTAGCAGGAGTACCGTAGCTTGGCACTTGTATTTGACATTATTAGTTTCACATAGATGGAGTAGTTAGTAAATTGTAATTACTAAACACAAAAATCTTTAATTGCAACTGTATAATAAATAAGCATCCCCCTGTTGATGTCCTCATTGCAGTGTTAATATAGGTGATGAATTATGCATATGAGCCTCACGCTTAATGTCCATCGCCCCCTTTTTGACAGACATCCGTGTGACATTACTCTTGCAACTCTAATGCTTAGTTTGTGGGAAGGAGCTATATAAACCAACATATGAGACCAATCAAAACTTTCATATAGAGAAAGACTTATAAAACCAAGGGTGTGTGGGTCGACGCTCCTTCTCAACCTTTTACGTCTTTAAATTCGGAAGCTCTTCTCTTGATGAATGTAACGAGTATTAGTAATAGGGGATGGTTCATGAAAAAGAACGGCCTTGCCTCGTTTTGGATTTGAACTCGTGAATTTATCGACAAAGGGCTTGAAATAAGATGATGTGCCTTGCACCAATTATGCCCTTATCTCAAAACACTAACAACAAGCATTGCACTTTCGACAAAGTCCAACATTGATGTGGACTTCGTGCGTCCTGACTTGGCTTAGAAGATATCGCGCAAATTTGATTCTGCAATCTCGCTTGACACACCACCAAACTCAACACTTGATAGAAGAAATAATTTGATCTACGCTTGAACTTGTTGCTTGTGTAAAACTAATTAGTCGCAATAAATATATGCAGAAAAGTAATAATAAAGAAATAAGCAAGAAATAAACACAAGGAGGCGGGGTCTTATGGTCAAAAATTAGGGTGCAACAGATGCCCCTATTTAAGTTACTCCTATTCGGAGATATGGAGATCGAAATTTCCGTCTCGACGAGATAGGAGGGACATAAATACAAACATTTGCACAAATTTTTGGCCCTAAGAGGCCACCGAATGAGGATGATATGCAAGGACATGAAGATGCAAGACGGACAAATCTGTGAGGAAATGAGGTCACAGGGGATGGACTGGACACGACATGCCGGACAAAAGAGCAACAGATCCAACAAGGCTGGACCCTACGAGGATAGGAACAATCACCCATGGGAAATCTCCAAACGTGTAACGGTAACTCATACATCAGGGATGCGGTGATTTTGACGATTTGTGATCGAGAGATACTTTTATCACCAAGGTGGTGGTCAGTAATAACTCAAAATGGATCTTTTTGCTTGGGGCTCAATGTATTCTTCGCCCTTTTTTATTACTTTATATTTTGCAACTCGGCTGAAACAGTAAAATGTGTAACTTCCCCTTGCATCATGGTACGGGGGCCATGAGCTGGTCTCAGTTTTTGCCTGAAATGTCATTGTAGTTGTAGATGTTGTTGTAGTTGTTGTAGTGGTAGAGCTTCCCCGAGCATCATGATGTGGGAATCATGAGCTGGTCTCGGTCTCTAATGTCGAACTTCCCCTTGCACCGTGGTATGGGAACCATGAGCTGGTCTCGGTTCCTGATGTCGAACTTCCCCTTGCATCATGGTATGGGAACCATGAGCTGGTCTCGGTTCCTGATGTCGAACTTCCCCTTGCATCATGGTATGGGAACCATGAGCTGGTCTCGGTTTCTGATGTCGAACTTCCCCTTGCACCATGGTATGGGAACCATGAGCTGGTCTCGGTTCCTTCCCGAAATGATGAAAACTCGTGAGAGCGCCTTCATAGGGGGTTGTGATTTTGTAGAGTGTAGATGTCGTTGTAGACTGTAGATGTAGTTCGATGTAGAACCACCCTGTGAATGCAGTTCGTTGTAGAACCCTGTAGATGATAAATGTTGTTGATGTAGTCTGTAATGTACTCTGTTGTAAATGTGACTGTAAATGTAGATGTAATCTGTTGTTGAAGAACTGTAAATTGTAATGTTGATGTAGATGTTCGGCTGTGAGCCATAGTGTCACTGTAGATTGTAGGTTGTAAATTGTAACACTGTAGAATTGTTGATGTAAATGTTGTGTAATCTGTAATTGTAGAATTTTGTAGATGTGATCTCGTACTTGTAATTGTAAATTGTAGATGCAAATTGTATTGTATTGGCAATTTGTAGAATATGCACCGGGGATCTTCAAAGGAGCTGTAAACCGGTTGATCTGTGGAGTGTCCTCTTGTAAGGAGATATGTCATTGATTGTACTCGTAATGAACTCTCTGGGGAAGATCATTTCTGAGGAGTATCTTTGCTGTAATTGTAAGATATGTGAAATTGTTGTAGCAGAAATCCTCAAATGGGGAAGTATCTGTAATGTCCTCTGTTTTGACTTGATAATCTTGAAATAGTCCACTGGGGATGGACAGATCGTCTTGAGGAAATTGTTGTTTGTCGTTTTGGGAATAAATCTGCCCAAAGCGAGTTCCTCAAATAAAGAGATCTTCTGTCATTCAGTTGTAAGTTGTCGAGTGGATCTTGTAGTGTTGTTGAAGAAACGTTGTGTCTTCAAATGGTGATCCTCATAATGTTAAAGTGCAAAATAAATGCACTCTTGACTTGTGTTCAAAGCTGGAGATGTTCATAGTGTGATTGTCAAATACCGAAGTTCAATTCGGGAAATAACCGAAGAGAAACTGTCAAGCAAGACTCGACCATGGAGGTATAGACTCCAATGGGAATGTACTGAAACAACCGTCTTCCACAAGGATCGAGCTTCATGGGGAAGTAGAAATATTGAGTTTTTTCTGCTTAGGGCTGACAACTTTATTTGGAAGGAATAAGACACGCCCAAATACCTAAGGGTAAACGCAATCGAAGAGATAGAGTAAAACATACAAAGGATGCACAAATGCAAATGTTATGCTATCTACTTATATGATATGCGTATGCTTATGCTGACAAAAACAGACGAAAGCAACGACCGAACACGGGATAAACGTCTCGAAACAAACATCCGACCAATCTTCGAAGGTAGAAGTATCACTGAGGATAAATGAAGAACTAAATATAGGATCTTAATCCTGCTTCAAAACTTCAAAATTTCTCTTGAGAAAAGTGATCAATCCATTTGGGGATGTAACATCTTGATAAGTTTGGCATGTTATATGAAATTGTAGACGGAGGTACCCAAACCGAAGTTTCATAGGGGATAAAATAAATATCCTGGGGCTTCGTAGTTGCTGAATATGTTGGGGTTGAGCTTCCTGAGTATGAAATATACATCTTTTGCTCCAATCTTCAAATGCCCCAAGTCACATAGTTGTAAGAGAAAAACGTCTTGAGAGGATTTTATGGAAAACTCGATGTCCAAATGCCCCACTATTTTCAAACTCTCTAGAGATTCGCCGAATCTCGACGTAACTGCCCCTGATTGGCGATATAACTGAGTCTTCAAATTGAGCTTTAGATGAAGCCAAAAACGGTGTGAACCCAACCTCTTAGAAGGAAACTTGCCCCAAATCTTCAAAGTCTTCAAGTACTGATATCAATGTATGTGTGTAACCTTTCTAAGATGTCAAGCGTATTTTAGCAAGTCAGAAATGTTAATTTCAAAAAGAGTAATGTAACACACGTTTGTCTTGAAGTTTTGAAAAGGGGTATCGCAATAACTTGTGATCGAAACCACTAGTTAGGATACAAATTGAACATTATTTATAAAGCCGATTTAAATTTGAGCATAGCTCAAGGAGTCAGGAAACAATATCTCTTCGAGTATGCTCTCGGATTAAACCTTACTTCAATTAGGACTTTGAGGGTCGTATATGGGTTTACTTTATGACTTGTAGAATGGAGGTAGAAAGGTTTAGAGTATATTTGTGCCCACCCAATTTTGAAAGATGTTTGTCCTTTTTTGGTGATTACCCTGCCCCAGGTTAAGAAAATGAGGTTGGAAAAGGTTGACTATTTTGGTGTTTAGGAGGTTTAAAATAATGCCTTACATCATCAGTAGGGCTTCTACTCGAAGCATACAACGAGAGATCCTGTTTTTTACTTCATCATCCTCCTTCCAATTCTCTGTCAGAGCAAGAGATCGGGTAAAAATCGACATTATAAATAATTTTTTTTTTTAAAAACTATTTGAGTGAAAACGAATGAATTTCTTCAAGACAAACAGTTATTGCATTACTTATTCAAAACAGAAAGTTCTTACATGCCGAATATGCTTTTAACCAAAGAAATAAACACACAAACAAACAAAAGAAATAGAAGGTTCTTCTGGAGTTTTCACTTATATCAGCGTAATGGCATTCCATTCATGATCGGTCTTTCTCCTTTGAATGTTAGCACTTCCTTATCAATCATTTCTTGAACTTTTCCTTGAAAAACTTTGCAATCTTCGATCGAATGCCCCAACACTCCATCATGAAATTCACAGCTGGTGTTCGGGTTGAACCACGGTGGGTGAGAGTTCATGGTCCTAGTCTTTCTAGGTGTCATTGCCGAGTTTCGGATGAAACAAAACCATAATTGACGGTAAGTCAATGGGATAAGATCAAACCAATGAGTTTCTTCTTTCAGAGTATTCAGAGGTACTTTCTGATTCAAAAACTGTCTTCGAACATGTCGATGCTGATCTGGAGAAGGCATCCTTCGTTTAGGAGGTAATTGCTGCTCGCGTTGAGCGGGCATTGCATACTTGTGTTGAGGACGGGATACCGAAGCTGTGGATTCTCTGGGAGATCCTTTGTCATCTTTATTGTCTGGAGTTATACCCAAATTGTAATGGTATTGCTTTACAAAAGCAACAGCTAAGTCTTCCCAAGACTGAATGTGGTAACTTTGCAACTTCATATACCAAGTTAACGGTGCCCCGCGCAAGCTCTCTTGAAAGCAGTGAACCATTAGTTTGTCGTTCCCAAGGTAAGCGATCATCTTCTGACAAAACATCATCAAATGATACCTTGGACAAATTGTACCTTTGTACACTTCGAAGGCGGGTATTTGGAATCCCGGGGGGACAACTAGGTTTGGAACTAGGCGCAGGTCACGAGCACGAAAATCAGGCGCACGGTTCCTCTTCATCATTTTCCATCGTTCCTTGAAGTCACGAAACTCATTCTCGAATTCTATAAGCCCAGGGTCGTCCACTTCCTTCTCAGCATGAATATTCCGCAAGTCAGCAAACAGGTTTTCTTGCATAGGTAGTGGCGCAGGAACAAAGCTGTCGGAGGGACGGCAGAATGTCGGCTTAGACCTTACTCTGAAGTTAGTCGTGCGATCCATGTCTTTGTTCTCCTTACTATCTTTTAATGATACTTCCGGATTGGTCAGATGGTCGAGACGGCGACTGACAGCAAAAGATGGAAAAACCGAAATGAGCCACAACAAAGGAAGGACACATGCATAAACGTAAAATGCCATGCTAAATGCAGAATGCTAATGCGAAAATGCAGATGTAGGAGGAGACTTCAAGAAACTTAAAGTGTTTTTCAGTATTATAATGTAGAATAATTGAAAAAACTTTTTATTATTGAGAAACAATGTAAAGCAAAGTACTCTTTTAAGAGTTTATTTCATCGAAAGCAAAAAGAAAACTTAGAACTCTATCCCACAGTCTTCTCCTTTGTACGGAGCTCCTCGGTCAGCTGGTCAATACGCTCCTGCAGCGCTGCTTTCTCGATGATGAGTCGTTCCACACATTCCTTCCAAGCCATAGTAGTTGAGGGGAGATCATCACTGGTAACAGCACTTGAAGAGGCATGAGGAGAAAATAAATCTCCTTGTGCCTTTCTCTTCCTGGCAACTTCGATTTCCGGAGTCTTTTGAAGTCTTTCCTTCTCTACCTCGAGGGTGAGGAACTTGTTCTTCCAAGCAGTCTTCAATTTCCGGGCTTCATCTAAAGCAATCCTTACTTGTTCAATTTCATCCACATCGAACCACTCGGGGTCATGAGCAGACAATACCATAGGTTCATGAAAAGGAAAAGGCATCTTGAGATCGAGAGCCCTTTCTCGCACCCAATGCAGATAATCCTCGGAAACAACACAATTGGGGTATCCTGAAGCAGCTGTTCCTTCCATATCAATATATCTCCATGCATAAATGATGACAGTCTTTAGGTCCAGATCCTCTTCTCCTTTGAAATAGGTCTCTTCCAACGGAACTAGGTCAGGCACTTGGATCATAGGGTGTCCAAACTGTCTACGGGCCAAAGCGCGATTGTAACTTATACATCCTTCTCTTCCAATAAGCGGTACGTTGGGGAATCCTCCGATGCTAGGAATCATAGGCACGCCTCCATAGGCGGGATCATACCAAGCAATGTCCGAATGGGTGAGGGCCATAAGTATCTCGGACCATCGAGGTGTTGCTACTTCCTCCCAAAGGGACGGATACCAGGTCAAACGAGCGATGAACCATGAGTACAGCAAGGCGGTACAACATACAATGTGTCCTCCTCCCTCGGCATTCCTCGAGTGGATTGAAAAGTACGTATCAGCAAGCAAGGTGGGTACTGGATTCTTGAGTATGAACAGCTTGATTGCATCCATATCAACAAAATTGTCAATTTTGGGGAACCAGAAAGTCCCATAGACCAACAAAGCAAAATTGGCTTCCAAGATGAGAACCTCTTTTCTTTCAGCATGGTAACGGACTTTTTCGATCAAAAAGTCGGCGGGAAAACCAAGGACTCCTTCCTTGGTGACTAGGTGTGTTTGAACATCTTCAAGGCTAAGATGAGTGGCATTTGCAATTTCTTGGTGACTAGGCGTGTCTTCCCTTCCGGTGAATAGGGGTCGAACAGTCACAGGCATCCTCAAGAGTTTTGAGTACTCTTCCAAGGTCGGCATCAATTGGTAGTCCGGAAAAGTGAAGCAGTGATACATCGGGTCATAAAATTGAACCAATGTTTCCAACAATCCTTCTTTCATCCTTAGCTCGAGGAAACGGAAAACTCCTCCATATTGTGCTACGAAGGCAAAGCGATCCTCGACGAGTTCGGCTAGTTCTTTCAAGCTTTCGACGTTAGGACTCTGAAAAGTGTACTTCAGGGTTTCTCTTCTGAAATCCATAATTACAACACCTACAGAACGAATTTGAGTTTCTTGAAGTGAACAAGGGAAAAGAATGCAATGCAAGATGATTAGGACTTCATGGGATTCCTCTTATTTATAGGCATTGCGGTAAAAGGAAACATTTTATTAAATTTGAAACGGACTACATAAATATTCTTTCGAAGAGTCCCAAATAAAAGCTAAATAAAAGCTAGTAAAGACACTAAAGAAGCTTTGAATGCTGCTGCTTGAGCTGCTCTTCTAGTTACGCCTTCTCACGGATAAGGTTGTCCACAATTATTTTCCAAATAGTGCATTGTGGGTCAGAGAAAAATAAATCCTCCATGACTTTCCTCTTCTTGCAGGGGAGGAGCTCTTCGTCCTTCAATTGTAGCTGTTTCTGAAGTTCATCCCTCTCCTTTTGAAGTTCAGCCTTCTGCTTCTGACACTCATCATTTCCTGCCACTGCTACATGGTACTTGTTCTTCCAAGATTCCAACTCATGTTGAGACTTCCTTAAGGACACCTCTAACCTCTCGGCTTCAGACATAAAGACATAAGTGGGCTCTCTCCTTGGAGCTATGGGATCTTGACGGGAATAGGGCATCTTTAGCTTGGTTGCCCTTTTTCTGACCCACTGGAGGTACGGTTCTAGCGACACACAATTAAGCTTCCCTAGACTTCTCTTCCCTTTCTTGTGTACATTACGCCATGCATTTAGAATCTTTCCTCGGAGTTCCATATCGTCTTTGAAGAACATACCCTCTACTTGAACACTCTTGGGAGGTTCCTTCAACGGGTATCCCAACTGTCGGCGAGCTAAAATAGGATTGTAGCTGATTCCTCCATCAAAGCTGAGCAATGGTACATTAGCGAAGTCACCACAACTATCAATGATCAATACTCCATCATACACTCGGTTGTACCAATCAATGTCGGAATGGGTCAGAGCCATAACTCTTGGAGACCAATGCTCTCTGCCAATGTTTGTAAAAGAGCTAGACTTCGGCAAGTGCGAAATAAACCACTTGTAAAGTAAAGGTACACAACAAGTAATCATCCCTCCACCACGAAGGTTTCGGAGATGTATAGAGTGATATGTATTTCCCAACATAGTTGGCACTGGGTTGTTCTTCATAAAGATCTTGAATGCTTTGAGATCGATGAAACCTTCAAAACTTGGGAATAAAAACAACCCATAAACAAGCAAAGCAAAAATTGCCTCAAACGGAGCCTTATTAGAATAATCAGCATAGAATGAATCCTTCTCGACTAGGAAACCTGTCTTTAAACCAAGAATTCCATCCTTAGTAACTAGGTTGGCTTTGACGTCGGACACCTTCAAACGGAGGGCTTTAGCAATATCTTTCTCATCGGGGTCCTTTTCCAAGAAGGGAAAAGGAGATTCTTCTAGAACAGGCAGACCAACCAAAAAGGAATACTCTTCCAATGTAGGTAGCAACTGAAAGTCTGGAAAGGTGAAACAATGGTAGAGAGGATCATAGAACTGTAGCAGAGTGGCAAGAAGTCCTTCATCCACTGAGCAACCCAACAAAGATATCAGCTTCCCATACTTGTTCTTGAATTCTTCTTGATCTTTGATGAAACCCCACAACTTCTTTAGGTCATCCGATTTGGGACTCTTAAAAGTATAATTCAGAGTATGTCTTTTGTTTGAAGCCATAGTGACCTACAATATTCATAAACGAAGGTAAATCCCATGAAGTCCAATGCAAAATGATGTTACATGAATGCAGCAAACACAAGTATTCACATAAGGACATAAAGATACACAAACAAAGGGGCGCCCTAGGTTTGCAACGAGCATGGAGTAAAGGTGTACCCTTCCCAAAGGTTTAAGGACTAAAGGTTGTTTGTACCTGCGGAACAAGGTTCTAAAGGGACTCAGAATCATCAGCCCATCTATCGGATATTATCAATTTCCCAATTACTCGAGGATTAATAATATTCTCAAGAGAACTTCTTTTGAGTGTAGCTTCGCGTAGCACTATTTCGAAAGTACTTCCTCATAGTCTCGCACTATGTCCTAATAAAGGCCAAAGTTGGGTTAAGGTAACTACGGTCCTCAATATCATAGGCTCCAAAGTCGAAAGTAGTGAGTGTCTTCACGATTAATCGTTCAACAGTACTATTTCGAAAGGGCCTCAACTGAGCGGGATTCTCGATTCAACTTATTAGGGATTCCACTCCCTATAAGCCTCCTCGAATATATCACCATCCTATCTTAATTTCTCTCAAGTTCGGGTGTAGAACCTTATCTCACCACTCAAGGATAATAACCCCAAAAGAAATACAAGAAAAAAAGCATATAAACAATTAATCAAGTAGGCAGATATATAAAGCAGTAAACAAATAAAATAAGATAGGGAAACCCACTAGAGAGGTCCCCAGTGAAGTCGCCATTTCTATTGCGGTGAAATTTGGATACCAAACTATTGATTTATTTGAATCTTTAATTCATTTTGCAACCGAACTTTGATTTGTCCAAAGGAAGGGATAAAGATCGAAATTCCCACAATGCAATGCAAATGCAAGGTTTAGATTGTTTAGGTTCGGGGGTTGGTTAAACTTAGGGAAGGTACTAACATCCTAAGTTTCTGTAGTACTCTACAGGAACCTCTTGTTTTATGTTTGTTTATTTGCTAAGTGTTTTTATATGCTTAAGGTTAAGATACCTAAGGGTTTATCTCTAAGTATACTCGATAAGATGTCGCATCTTATGCCTACATATCCTTACGGGAGTGGAATCAGAGTATTTTGTAGTTCACCCTAAAGGGTTAGAGGAGTTCTTTGACTGTGGTCAAAGTTCCTTCGGGTTAGGGTAGTTGTTTTGATTGGGTTTAGGAGAAGAGACGAGTCTTCACGTTAAGGGAGAGATAACCACCACAAGTGTAAGAGGGGTTGTAGGAAATGGTCTTTGCATCGTCTTAAGAAAAGGTCTTACATACTCGGATGGTCGCCAAGTATGCCTTTATCGCTCTTAAGGCAAAGTCCCTACATGTTTGATTGTATTATTGTGGAGGTGGAGATTATATCTCGCTTAAGATGATTAACATTTGTTCTCTATTGTGTTTGAAAAAGTTGTATTCTATATTGTTTGTTTGTCTAAGTTGTAGAGATAATGGTCCTTCTTATGGGGTAGGATCTATCTTAGAGATCGACTTGAGTGGGATCAAGGATCATATGGGGGGAATGATGCAAATGATGTGCAACTACACACAACGTTGAAATATGTGTAGGTTTTTCCTTTGGACGGATGCAATACGGTAACATAAATTGCGGTAAATGTAAAATGACTGTAGAATAAATTTGCAGAAATGTAAAGTCATACATATACGCATGAAAGCGCTGAAGTGTAAGTGCGAGTGTCGTGAGTGAATTGATTAAATTGCACGCTGTTGATTGATTTTAATTGTTTGATTTGATTTTAGATGAATAAGATTTATTTAGATTTGAATTGTAAGAAAAAAAGTTGGTATGGATAAAATGTTTCAATATGCTAAATGATTTAATTATATTATATAAAACTTTAAATGAAATGATTTATTTCATGGCTATTAAGAGTTGAATTAAGTAAAAAAGAGAGTATTTCATTATTTCTAAAACACTAATTAGGCTTGATTATTAATTATAGATAAATTGGTAAACATAAATTATTTATAAAAGATTTTATATTATAATGAATAACTATTATCTTTTAAAGTTATTAAGTTGATTTGAAAAAAACTAAATAAAGCTTATTAAAAAAGAGTTGATTTGAATTAATTTTATTAATAATAAAGTAGAGATTTTTATTTGAGAAAATGAGTGATTCAAATATTATGAAATGGTTATTGGGGAAAAGTTAATTAATGGTTAATTGATTAATTAAAAAAGGTTATTAGATTAGTTAGGTGAGATTAACGATGGATTAGAGGGGTGGTTAGTATGTGTGGTTAGTGAGTTAGTGTGTGATTAATAATTACAATCAAGATAAAAAATAAAAAAAACAAAGGGAACCCTAATTTTCCCAAATCGCTAATTCTTTCCCAAATCGCCCCCAGTTTCCTCGTGCTCGCCGATTTCCTCGTCTTTCTCTCCTTCTGCTTCACGATTTCGCGATTTCTTTCTTCTTCTTCTTTTAAATCTGAAACAAACACGAATGGATCAATAAAAACTAACAAGAAATGGACTCTTACGTAGGCGTGGCGGACGGGCTTCGACGGTATGGTGGAGCATTGAGAAGCAAGGGCGGTGACGGTTAGCAAAAGGGCTTCCGGTTGATGACGGCGTGGTGATGCTGAAAGCTTGGATCGTGGCTTCTCGATGGAAGATAAGTTTCGCCTTTCCTCCTCACAGTCACTTAGGGTTTCCAAACTTTGTAGAAGTTTTATGAACTGTTGTCAATCCTCCTTTTTATCTCGAATCCCTACTTTATATAGGCCTTAAGTTTGAGATTCTCTGATTTGAATTTGGTTAATCCAATTGAATGCTGAATGGGGATTTTCCTATTTGGTTATGATCTGGTTTGAAAAGTTTCCTCTTTTATCCCAATTTCGCTTAATGCTCGTTAATGAATCCCCAATCCCTGATATGTGTATCAAATCTGTAATAATTTTGGATTGGATATTCTCTGAATCTTTTGTGGGATATTCCTGATTTTTGCTAATTTGAGGTTGCGTTTTTGGCAGGTGTAGATAGTGTTTGATTTTGGGCCAAATAAGATTAACAACTCCAAAGCGAATTATGTTAGTTGTGGTGTAAAGAGCTTTGGCGAGCCCGAAGCAATGGTTTGCGTTGGAAGCAGGCCCAGGTATCAAACGCTTGTGCTCCCGAGAGCCTCAAGAGACTTCAAGTAAATCTCAACAACCAGAAGTTACTAATTGGGAAGCTTCTCGTTTAGAGGAGGTGAGACGTAACAATCCTCAACTTGTCTCATTCAATAAACCGAACTCTTTCAAGACTTTTGAGTAGTTGTGCTGGAGTATCTCAAATGTGTCTTCTCATGCATTTTGCCTTGCGCAGGTATTGCCTTGTCTCGTGAATGTACTGCTAAGGACTGTTGTTATGCCTGTGATGAGGTTTCATTCAAAACCTATGGTGAAGGTGATGCTAAGGGTGTTGCTCGCGCGTAATGATGACGGGGTTTGGAAGTTGAGGAAAGTAACAAAATGGATAAAGATGAAGATTTGCTACTCATTTAGTTTGGAAAGGGGTTGCAAGGTTGGTTGGAGTCATGAGAGCAACGGTACGACGATCTTCGGTACATAATTCCCTGTAAATGATCCTCATCTTACTTTCTGGTGCAGCATCATGGCAACTGACCATGAATTGGGCGTAATCTCTTAGTCGTTCCTCAGAATAGCCTGTGTAATACTCTCATCCAATTCTCATTAATCCTCTTCTCTCTCATGTATGTATGTTGTTGTTGCATTCGTGAATCCCTACTGCCCTGATACATAACATCCTCTCTTTCCAATTCTCGTCTTGATTTGTACGTGTTACTTACTGCCTATGGAATTGTGAGTTTTGTGCTATGTTTTTAGTAAATATTATGCCCGTGTTATGCTTCTCGTGCGTTGGTTTTTTGTAATTTCTATTGATGTCCTTGTCATTGTATATGAATCTCCTTTCTTTGTGTGATGCCCCCCTGCTGTTATGCCCCTGCTGTTGTGTGGTATGCTATGATGCCGGCATCGGTCCCAATTCTGTGTATCATTGCGTTCTATTTTATATGCTCATGAATTCTTTTCTTTGTGAATATTGTGTACGGTTTGTTCGTGTACCCCTGGTGCCTGCTATGTTTATGATTTCTTGACTTACAGGTTATTGCAATGTTCTCTAGATTACAGGACCACTCAGTTAAGCAAGGGGAAAGAGTTATCAACGGAGGATCTCGTCTTGGCGTGTCTGCCGGTAACTGCTGGCTAACTGCCTCTAAAATACCTTCAGTGGTTTTTTTGCAATTAATTATGAGACTCTCATTTAATTAATGCCTTCGCGCATTTCCTTCACATCCACCAAATTCATCAGCATCATAACTTACCTGTTCAGTATTCTTACGCAGGGTTCTTCGCTAACTTCGCAGTTATATCAGTATCAAACAATGTTGTTCTGCGTGGTTCTGCTCAAAACGCACAGGATTTTCCTCCAGATGTTTCTCAAGTTCAACAGGGAGCATGGGAATGGAGTCTTTGCTAAGAAAGAATGATGGTTTTGAAGCAACAGGTTGTTGTCCATACTGTTTGAAAAAGAGTTGGCTAGCCTCAATTATTCAACAAGCATAATTGACAATGGAACAGGTTGTGAGAGATTTGATGAAAGAAGAAAAGGCCAGGAAAGCAATTGCGGACGAGCTCACGCAAAATATGGATAAACCAACGACCGGTGTAGCAAGAGTACCATAGAAACTGATGTAGCAGGAGTACCGTAGCTTGGCACTTGTATTTGACATTATTAGTTTCACATAGATGGAGTAGTTAGTAAATTGTAATTACTAAACACAAAAATCTTTAATTGCAACTGTATAATAAATAAGCATCCCCCTGTTGATGTCCTCATTGCAGTGTTAATATAGGTGATGAATTATGCATATGAGCCTCACGCTTAATGTCCATCGCCCCCTTTTTGACAGACATCCGTGTGACATTACTCTTGCAACTCTAATGCTTAGTTTGTGGGAAGGAGCTATATAAACCAACATATGAGACCAATCAAAACTTTCATATAGAGAAAGACTTATAAAACCAAGGGTGTGTGGGTCGACGCTCCTTCTCAACCTTTTACGTCTTTAAATTCGGAAGCTCTTCTCTTGATGAATCTAACGAGTATTAGTAATAGGGGATGGTTCATGAAAAAGAACGGCCTTGCCTCGTTTTGGATTTGAACTCGTGAATTTATCGACAAAGGGCTTGAAATAAGATGATGTGCCTTGCACCAATTATGCCCTTATCTCAAAACACTAACAACAAGCATTGCACTTTCGACAAAGTCCAACATTGATGTGGACTTCGTGCGTCCTGACTTGGCTTAGAAGATATCGCGCAAATTTGATTCTGCAATCTCGCTTGACACACCACCAAACTCAACACTTGATAGAAGAAATAATTTGATCTACGCTTGAACTTGTTGCTTGTGTAAAACTAATTAGTCGCAATAAATATATGCAGAAAAGTAATAATAAAGAAATAAGCAAGAAATAAACACAAGGAGGCGGGGTCTTATGGTCAAAAATTAGGGTGCAACAGATGCCCCTATTTAAGTTACTCCTATTCGGAGATATGGAGATCGAAATTTCCGTCTCGACGAGATAGGAGGGACATAAATACAAACATTTGCACAAATTTTTGGCCCTAAGAGGCCACCGAATGAGGATGATATGCAAGGACATGAAGATGCAAGACGGACAAATCTGTGAGGAAATGAGGTCACAGGGGATGGACTGGACACGACATGCCGGACAAAAGAGCAACAGATCCAACAAGGCTGGACCCTACGAGGATAGGAACAATCACCCATGGGAAATCTCCAAACGTGTAACGGTAACTCATACATCAGGGATGCGGTGATTTTGACGATTTGTGATCGAGAGATACTTTTATCACCAAGGTGGTGGTCAGTAATAACTCAAAATGGATCTTTTTGCTTGGGGCTCAATGTATTCTTCGCCCTTTTTTATTACTTTATATTTTGCAACTCGGCTGAAACAGTAAAATGTGTAACTTCCCCTTGCATCATGGTACGGGGGCCATGAGCTGGTCTCAGTTTTTGCCTGAAATGTCATTGTAGTTGTAGATGTTGTTGTAGTTGTTGTAGTGGTAGAGCTTCCCCGAGCATCATGATGTGGGAATCATGAGCTGGTCTCGGTCTCTAATGTCGAACTTCCCCTTGCACCGTGGTATGGGAACCATGAGCTGGTCTCGGTTCCTGATGTCGAACTTCCCCTTGCATCATGGTATGGGAACCATGAGCTGGTCTCAGTTCCTGATGTCGAACTTCCCCTTGCATCATGGTATGGGAACCATGAGCTGGTCTCGGTTTCTGATGTCGAACTTCCCCTTGCACCATGGTATGGGAACCATGAGCTGGTCTCGGTTCCTTCCCGAAATGATGAAAACTCGTGAGAGCGCCTTCATAGGGGGTTGTGATTTTGTAGAGTGTAGATGTCGTTGTAGACTGTAGATGTAGTTCGATGTAGAACCACCCTGTGAATGCAGTTCGTTGTAGAACCCTGTAGATGATAAATGTTGTTGATGTAGTCTGTAATGTACTCTGTTGTAAATGTGACTGTAAATGTAGATGTAATCTGTTGTTGAAGAACTGTAAATTGTAATGTTGATGTAGATGTTCGGCTGTGAGCCATAGTGTCACTGTAGATTGTAGGTTGTAAATTGTAACACTGTAGAATTGTTGATGTAAATGTTGTGTAATCTGTAATTGTAGAATTTTGTAGATGTGATCTCGTACTTGTAATTGTAAATTGTAGATGCAAATTGTATTGTATTGGCAATTTGTAGAATATGCACCGGGGATCTTCAAAGGAGCTGTAAACCGGTTGATCTGTGGAGTGTCCTCTTGTAAGGAGATATGTCATTGATTGTACTCGTAATGAACTCTCTGGGGAAGATCATTTCTGAGGAGTATCTTTGCTGTAATTGTAAGATATGTGAAATTGTTGTAGCAGAAATCCTCAAATGGGGAAGTATCTGTAATGTCCTCTGTTTTGACTTGATAATCTTGAAATAGTCCACTGGGGATGGACAGATCGTCTTGAGGAAATTGTTGTTTGTCGTTTTGGGAATAAATCTGCCCAAAGCGAGTTCCTCAAATAAAGAGATCTTCTGTCATTCAGTTGTAAGTTGTCGAGTGGATCTTGTAGTGTTGTTGAAGAAACGTTGTGTCTTCAAATGGTGATCCTCATAATGTTAAAGTGCAAAATAAATGCACTCTTGACTTGTGTTCAAAGCTGGAGATGTTCATAGTGTGATTGTCAAATACCGAAGTTCAATTCGGGAAATAACCGAAGAGAAACTGTCAAGCAAGACTCGACCATGGAGGTATAGACTCCAATGGGAATGTACTGAAACAACCGTCTTCCACAAGGATCGAGCTTCATGGGGAAGTAGAAATATTGAGTTTTTTCTGCTTAGGGCTGACAACTTTATTTGGAAGGAATAAGACACGCCCAAATACCTAAGGGTAAACGCAATCGAAGAGATAGAGTAAAACATACAAAGGATGCACAAATGCAAATGTTATGCTATCTACTTATATGATATGCGTATGCTTATGCTGACAAAAACAGACGAAAGCAACGACCGAACACGGGATAAACGTCTCGAAACAAACATCCGACCAATCTTCGAAGGTAGAAGTATCACTGAGGATAAATGAAGAACTAAATATAGGATCTTAATCCTGCTTCAAAACTTCAAAATTTCTCTTGAGAAAAGTGATCAATCCATTTGGGGATGTAACATCTTGATAAGTTTGGCATGTTATATGAAATTGTAGACGGAGGTACCCAAACCGAAGTTTCATAGGGGATAAAATAAATATCCTGGGGTTTCGTAGTTGCTGAATATGTTGGGGTTGAGCTTCCTGAGTATGAAATATACATCTTTTGCTCCAATCTTCAAATGCCCCAAGTCACATAGTTGTAAGAGAAAAACGTCTTGAGAGGATTTTATGGAAAACTCGATGTCCAAATGCCCCACTATTTTCAAACTCTCTAGAGATTCGCCGAATCTCGACGTAACTGCCCCTGATTGGCGATATAACTGAGTCTTCAAATTGAGCTTTAGATGAAGCCAAAAACGGTGTGAACCCAACCTCTTAGAAGGAAACTTGCCCCAAATCTTCAAAGTCTTCAAGTACTGATATCAATGTATGTGTGTAACCTTTCTAAGATGTCAAGCGTATTTTAGCAAGTCAGAAATGTTAATTTCAAAAAGAGTAATGTAACACACGTTTGTCTTGAAGTTTTGAAAAGGGGTATCGCAATAACTTGTGATCGAAACCACTAGTTAGGATACAAATTGAACATTATTTATAAAGCCGATTTAAATTTGAGCATAGCTCAAGGAGTCAGGAAACAATATCTCTTCGAGTATGCTCTCGGATTAAACCTTACTTCAATTAGGACTTTGAGGGTCGTATATGGGTTTACTTTATGACTTGTAGAATGGAGGTAGAAAGGTTTAGAGTATATTTGTGCCCACCCAATTTTGAAAGATGTTTGTCCTTTTTTGGTGATTACCCTGCCCCAGGTTAAGAAAATGAGGTTGGAAAAGGTTGACTATTTTGGTGTTTAGGAGGTTTAAAATAATGCCTTACATCATCAGTAGGGCTTCTACTCGAAGCATACAACGAGAGATCCTGTTTTTTACTTCATCATCCTCCTTCCAATTCTCTGTCAGAGCAAGAGATCGGGTAAAAATCGACATTATAAATAATTTTTTTTTTTAAAAACTATTTGAGTGAAAACGAATGAATTTCTTCAAGACAAACAGTTATTGCATTACTTATTCAAAACAGAAAGTTCTTACATGCCGAATATGCTTTTAACCAAAGAAATAAACACACAAACAAACAAAAGAAATAGAAGGTTCTTCTGGAGTTTTCACTTATATCAGCGTAATGGCATTCCATTCATGATCGGTCTTTCTCCTTTGAATGTTAGCACTTCCTTATCAATCATTTCTTGAACTTTTCCTTGAAAAACTTTGCAATCTTCGATCGAATGCCCCAACACTCCATCATGAAATTCACAGCTGGTGTTCGGGTTGAACCACGGTGGGTGAGAGTTCATGGTCCTAGTCTTTCTAGGTGTCATTGCCGAGTTTCGGATGAAACAAAACCATAATTGACGGTAAGTCAATGGGATAAGATCAAACCAATGAGTTTCTTCTTTCAGAGTATTCAGAGGTACTTTCTGATTCAAAAACTGTCTTCGAACATGTCGATGCTGATCTGGAGAAGGCATCCTTCGTTTAGGAGGTAATTGCTGCTCGCGTTGAGCGGGCATTGCATACTTGTGTTGAGGACGGGATACCGAAGCTGTGGATTCTCTGGGAGATCCTTTGTCATCTTTATTGTCTGGAGTTATACCCAAATTGTAATGGTATTGCTTTACAAAAGCAACAGCTAAGTCTTCCCAAGACTGAATGTGGTAACTTTGCAACTTCATATACCAAGTTAACGGTGCCCCGCGCAAGCTCTCTTGAAAGCAGTGAACCATTAGTTTGTCGTTCCCAAGGTAAGCGATCATCTTCTGACAAAACATCATCAAATGATACCTTGGACAAATTGTACCTTTGTACACTTCGAAGGCGGGTATTTGGAATCCCGGGGGGACAACTAGGTTTGGAACTAGGCGCAGGTCACGAGCACGAAAATCAGGCGCACGGTTCCTCTTCATCATTTTCCATCGTTCCTTGAAGTCACGAAACTCATTCTCGAATTCTATAAGCCCAGGGTCGTCCACTTCCTTCTCAGCATGAATATTCCGCAAGTCAGCAAACAGGTTTTCTTGCATAGGTAGTGGCGCAGGAACAAAGCTGTCGGAGGGACGGCAGAATGTCGGCTTAGACCTTACTCTGAAGTTAGTCGTGCGATCCATGTCTTTGTTCTCCTTACTATCTTTTAATGATACTTCCGGATTGGTCAGATGGTCGAGACGGCGACTGACAGCAAAAGATGGAAAAACCGAAATGAGCCACAACAAAGGAAGGACACATGCATAAACGTAAAATGCCATGCTAAATGCAGAATGCTAATGCGAAAATGCAGATGTAGGAGGAGACTTCAAGAAACTTAAAGTGTTTTTCAGTATTATAATGTAGAATAATTGAAAAAACTTTTTATTATTGAGAAACAATGTAAAGCAAAGTACTCTTTTAAGAGTTTATTTCATCGAAAGCAAAAAGAAAACTTAGAACTCTATCCCACAGTCTTCTCCTTTGTACGGAGCTCCTCGGTCAGCTGGTCAATACGCTCCTGCAGCGCTGCTTTCTCGATGATGAGTCGTTCCACACATTCCTTCCAAGCCATAGTAGTTGAGGGGAGATCATCACTGGTAACAGCACTTGAAGAGGCATGAGGAGAAAATAAATCTCCTTGTGCCTTTCTCTTCCTGGCAACTTCGATTTCCGGAGTCTTTTGAAGTCTTTCCTTCTCTACCTCGAGGGTGAGGAACTTGTTCTTCCAAGCAGTCTTCAATTTCCGGGCTTCATCTAAAGCAATCCTTACTTGTTCAATTTCATCCACATCGAACCACTCGGGGTCATGAGCAGACAATACCATAGGTTCATGAAAAGGAAAAGGCATCTTGAGATCGAGAGCCCTTTCTCGCACCCAATGCAGATAATCCTCGGAAACAGCACAATTGGGGTATCCTGAAGCAGCTGTTCCTTCCATATCAATATATCTCCATGCATAAATGATGACAGTCTTTAGGTCCAGATCCTCTTCTCCTTTGAAATAGGTCTCTTCCAACGGAACTAGGTCAGGCACTTGGATCATAGGGTGTCCAAACTGTCTACGGGCCAAAGCGCGATTGTAACTTATACATCCTTCTCTTCCAATAAGCGGTACGTTGGGGAATCCTCCGATGCTAGGAATCATAGGCACGCCTCCATAGGCGGGATCATACCAAGCAATGTCCGAATGGGTGAGGGCCATAAGTATCTCGGACCATCGAGGTGTTGCTACTTCCTCCCAAAGGGACGGATACCAGGTCAAACGAGCGATGAACCATGAGTACAGCAAGGCGGTACAACATACAATGTGTCCTCCTCCCTCGGCATTCCTCGAGTGGATTGAAAAGTACGTATCAGCAAGCAAGGTGGGTACTGGATTCTTGAGTATGAACAGCTTGATTGCATCCATATCAACAAAATTGTCAATTTTGGGGAACCAGAAAGTCCCATAGACCAACAAAGCAAAATTGGCTTCCAAGATGAGAACCTCTTTTCTTTCAGCATGGTAACGGACTTTTTCGATCAAAAAGTCGGCGGGAAAACCAAGGACTCCTTCCTTGGTGACTAGGTGTGTTTGAACATCTTCAAGGCTAAGATGAGTGGCATTTGCAATTTCTTGGTGACTAGGCGTGTCTTCCCTTCCGGTGAATAGGGGTCGAACAGTCACAGGCATCCTCAAGAGTTTTGAGTACTCTTCCAAGGTCGGCATCAATTGGTAGTCCGGAAAAGTGAAGCAGTGATACATCGGGTCATAAAATTGAACCAATGTTTCCAACAATCCTTCTTTCATCCTTAGCTCGAGGAAACGGAAAACTCCTCCATATTGTGCTACGAAGGCAAAGCGATCCTCGACGAGTTCGGCTAGTTCTTTCAAGCTTTCGACGTTAGGACTCTGAAAAGTGTACTTCAGGGTTTCTCTTCTGAAATCCATAATTACAACACCTACAGAACGAATTTGAGTTTCTTGAAGTGAACAAGGGAAAAGAATGCAATGCAAGATGATTAGGACTTCATGGGATTCCTCTTATTTATAGGCATTGCGGTAAAAGGAAACATTTTATTAAATTTGAAACGGACTACATAAATATTCTTTCGAAGAGTCCCAAATAAAAGCTAAATAAAAGCTAGTAAAGACACTAAAGAAGCTTTGAATGCTGCTGCTTGAGCTGCTCTTCTAGTTACGCCTTCTCACGGATAAGGTTGTCCACAATTATTTTCCAAATAGTGCATTGTGGGTCAGAGAAAAATAAATCCTCCATGACTTTCCTCTTCTTGCAGGGGAGGAGCTCTTCGTCCTTCAATTGTAGCTGTTTCTGAAGTTCATCCCTCTCCTTTTGAAGTTCAGCCTTCTGCTTCTGACACTCATCATTTCCTGCCACTGCTACATGGTACTTGTTCTTCCAAGATTCCAGCTCATGTTGAGACTTCCTTAAGGACACCTCTAACCTCTCGGCTTCAGACATAAAGACATAAGTGGGCTCTCTCCTTGGAGCTATGGGATCTTGACGGGAATAGGGCATCTTTAGCTTGGTTGCCCTTTTTCTGACCCACTGGAGGTACGGTTCTAGCGACACACAATTAAGCTTCCCTAGACTTCTCTTCCCTTTCTTGTGTACATTACGCCATGCATTTAGAATCTTTCCTCGGAGTTCCATATCGTCTTTGAAGAACATACCCTCTACTTGAACACTCTTGGGAGGTTCCTTCAACGGGTATCCCAACTGTCGGCGAGCTAAAATAGGATTGTAGCTGATTCCTCCATCAAAGCTGAGCAATGGTACATTAGCGAAGTCACCACAACTATCAATGATCAATACTCCATCATACACTCGGTTGTACCAATCAATGTCGGAATGGGTCAGAGCCATAACTCTTGGAGACCAATGCTCTCTGCCAATGTTTGTAAAAGAGCTAGACTTCGGCAAGTGCGAAATAAACCACTTGTAAAGTAAAGGTACACAACAAGTAATCATCCCTCCACCACGAAGGTTTCGGAGATGTATAGAGTGATATGTATTTCCCAACATAGTTGGCACTGGGTTGTTCTTCATAAAGATCTTGAATGCTTTGAGATCGATGAAACCTTCAAAACTTGGGAATAAAAACAACCCATAAACAAGCAAAGCAAAAATTGCCTCAAACGGAGCCTTATTAGAATAATCAGCATAGAATGAATCCTTCTCGACTAGGAAACCTGTCTTTAAACCAAGAATTCCATCCTTAGTAACTAGGTTGGCTTTGACGTCGGACACCTTCAAACGGAGGGCTTTAGCAATATCTTTCTCATCGGGGTCCTTTTCCAAGAAGGGAAAAGGAGATTCTTCTAGAACAGGCAGACCAACCAAAAAGGAATACTCTTCCAATGTAGGTAGCAACTGAAAGTCTGGAAAGGTGAAACAATGGTAGAGAGGATCATAGAACTGTAGCAGAGTGGCAAGAAGTCCTTCATCCACTGAGCAACCCAACAAAGATATCAGCTTCCCATACTTGTTCTTGAATTCTTCTTGATCTTTGATGAAACCCCACAACTTCTTTAGGTCATCCGATTTGGGACTCTTAAAAGTATAATTCAGAGTATGTCTTTTGTTTGAAGCCATAGTGACCTACAATATTCATAAACGAAGGTAAATCCCATGAAGTCCAATGCAAAATGATGTTACATGAATGCAGCAAACACAAGTATTCACATAAGGACATAAAGATACACAAACAAAGGGGCGCCCTAGGTTTGCAACGAGCATGGAGTAAAGGTGTACCCTTCCCAAAGGTTTAAGGACTAAAGGTTGTTTGTACCTGCGGAACAAGGTTCTAAAGGGACTCAGAATCATCAGCCCATCTATCGGATATTATCAATTTCCCAATTACTCGAGGATTAATAATATTCTCAAGAGAACTTCTTTTGAGTGTAGCTTCGCGTAGCACTATTTCGAAAGTACTTCCTCATAGTCTCGCACTATGTCCTAATAAAGGCCAAAGTTGGGTTAAGGTAACTACGGTCCTCAATATCATAGGCTCCAAAGTCGAAAGTAGTGAGTGTCTTCACGATTAATCGTTCAACAGTACTATTTCGAAAGGGCCTCAACTGAGCGGGATTCTCGATTCAACTTATTAGGGATTCCACTCCCTATAAGCCTCCTCGAATATATCACCATCCTATCTTAATTTCTCTCAAGTTCGGGTGTAGAACCTTATCTCACCACTCAAGGATAATAACCCCAAAAGAAATACAAGAAAAAAAGCATATAAACAATTAATCAAGTAGGCAGATATATAAAGCAGTAAACAAATAAAATAAGATAGGGAAACCCACTAGAGAGGTCCCCAGTGAAGTCGCCATTTCTATTGCGGTGAAATTTGGATACCAAACTATTGATTTATTTGAATCTTTAATTCATTTTGCAACCGAACTTTGATTTGTCCAAAGGAAGGGATAAAGATCGAAATTCCCACAATGCAATGCAAATGCAAGGTTTAGATTGTTTAGGTTCGGGGGTTGGTTAAACTTAGGGAAGGTACTAACATCCTAAGTTTCTGTAGTACTCTACAGGAACCTCTTGTTTTATGTTTGTTTATTTGCTAAGTGTTTTTATATGCTTAAGGTTAAGATACCTAAGGGTTTATCTCTAAGTATACTCGATAAGATGTCGCATCTTATGCCTACATATCCTTACGGGAGTGGAATCAGAGTATTTTGTAGTTCACCCTAAAGGGTTAGAGGAGTTCTTTGACTGTGGTCAAAGTTCCTTCGGGTTAGGGTAGTTGTTTTGATTGGGTTTAGGAGAAGAGACGAGTCTTCACGTTAAGGGAGAGATAACCACCACAAGTGTAAGAGGGGTTGTAGGAAATGGTCTTTGCATCGTCTTAAGAAAAGGTCTTACATACTCGGATGGTCGCCAAGTATGCCTTTATCGCTCTTAAGGCAAAGTCCCTACATGTTTGATTGTATTATTGTGGAGGTGGAGATTATATCTCGCTTAAGATGATTAACATTTGTTCTCTATTGTGTTTGAAAAAGTTGTATTCTATATTGTTTGTTTGTCTAAGTTGTAGAGATAATGGTCCTTCTTATGGGGTAGGATCTATCTTAGAGATCGACTTGAGTGGGATCAAGGATCATATGGGGGGAATGATGCAAATGATGTGCAACTACACACAACGTTGAAATATGTGTAGGTTTTTCCTTTGGACGGATGCAATACGGTAACATAAATTGCGGTAAATGTAAAATGACTGTAGAATAAATTTGCAGAAATGTAAAGTCATACATATACGCATGAAAGCGCTGAAGTGTAAGTGCGAGTGTCGTGAGTGAATTGATTAAATTGCACGCTGTTGATTGATTTTAATTGTTTGATTTGATTTTAGATGAATAAGATTTATTTAGATTTGAATTGTAAGAAAAAAAGTTGGTATGGATAAAATGTTTCAATATGCTAAATGATTTAATTATATTATATAAAACTTTAAATGAAATGATTTATTTCATGGCTATTAAGAGTTGAATTAAGTAAAAAAGAGAGTATTTCATTATTTCTAAAACACTAATTAGGCTTGATTATTAATTATAGATAAATTGGTAAACATAAATTATTTATAAAAGATTTTATATTATAATGAATAACTATTATCTTTTAAAGTTATTAAGTTGATTTGAAAAAAACTAAATAAAGCTTATTAAAAAAGAGTTGATTTGAATTAATTTTATTAATAATAAAGTAGAGATTTTTATTTGAGAAAATGAGTGATTCAAATATTATGAAATGGTTATTGGGGAAAAGTTAATTAATGGTTAATTGATTAATTAAAAAAGGTTATTAGATTAGTTAGGTGAGATTAACGATGGATTAGAGGGGTGGTTAGTATGTGTGGTTAGTGAGTTAGTGTGTGATTAATAATTACAATCAAGATAAAAAATAAAAAAAACAAAGGGAACCCTAATTTTCCCAAATCGCTAATTCTTTCCCAAATCGCCCCCAGTTTCCTCGTGCTCGCCGATTTCCTCGTCTTTCTCTCCTTCTGCTTCACGATTTCGCGATTTCTTTCTTCTTCTTCTTTTAAATCTGAAACAAACACGAATGGATCAATAAAAACTAACAAGAAATGGACTCTTACGTAGGCGTGGCGGACGGGCTTCGACGGTATGGTGGAGCATTGAGAAGCAAGGGCGGTGACGGTTAGCAAAAGGGCTTCCGGTTGATGACGGCGTGGTGATGCTGAAAGCTTGGATCGTGGCTTCTCGATGGAAGATAAGTTTCGCCTTTCCTCCTCACAGTCACTTAGGGTTTCCAAACTTTGTAGAAGTTTTATGAACTGTTGTCAATCCTCCTTTTTATCTCGAATCCCTACTTTATATAGGCCTTAAGTTTGAGATTCTCTGATTTGAATTTGGTTAATCCAATTGAATGCTGAATGGGGATTTTCCTATTTGGTTATGATCTGGTTTGAAAAGTTTCCTCTTTTATCCCAATTTCGCTTAATGCTCGTTAATGAATCCCCAATCCCTGATATGTGTATCAAATCTGTAATAATTTTGGATTGGATATTCTCTGAATCTTTTGTGGGATATTCCTGATTTTTGCTAATTTGAGGTTGCGTTTTTGGCAGGTGTAGATAGTGTTTGATTTTGGGCCAAATAAGATTAACAACTCCAAAGCGAATTATGTTAGTTGTGGTGTAAAGAGCTTTGGCGAGCCCGAAGCAATGGTTTGCGTTGGAAGCAGGCCCAGGTATCAAACGCTTGTGCTCCCGAGAGCCTCAAGAGACTTCAAGTAAATCTCAACAACCAGAAGTTACTAATTGGGAAGCTTCTCGTTTAGAGGAGGTGAGACGTAACAATCCTCAACTTGTCTCATTCAATAAACCGAACTCTTTCAAGACTTTTGAGTAGTTGTGCTGGAGTATCTCAAATGTGTCTTCTCATGCATTTTGCCTTGCGCAGGTATTGCCTTGTCTCGTGAATGTACTGCTAAGGACTGTTGTTATGCCTGTGATGAGGTTTCATTCAAAACCTATGGTGAAGGTGATGCTAAGGGTGTTGCTCGCGCGTAATGATGACGGGGTTTGGAAGTTGAGGAAAGTAACAAAATGGATAAAGATGAAGATTTGCTACTCATTTAGTTTGGAAAGGGGTTGCAAGGTTGGTTGGAGTCATGAGAGCAACGGTACGACGATCTTCGGTACATAATTCCCTGTAAATGATCCTCATCTTACTTTCTGGTGCAGCATCATGGCAACTGACCATGAATTGGGCGTAATCTCTTAGTCGTTCCTCAGAATAGCCTGTGTAATACTCTCATCCAATTCTCATTAATCCTCTTCTCTCTCATGTATGTATGTTGTTGTTGCATTCGTGAATCCCTACTGCCCTGATACATAACATCCTCTCTTTCCAATTCTCGTCTTGATTTGTACGTGTTACTTACTGCCTATGGAATTGTGAGTTTTGTGCTATGTTTTTAGTAAATATTATGCCCGTGTTATGCTTCTCGTGCGTTGGTTTTTTGTAATTTCTATTGATGTCCTTGTCATTGTATATGAATCTCCTTTCTTTGTGTGATGCCCCCCTGCTGTTATGCCCCTGCTGTTGTGTGGTATGCTATGATGCCGGCATCGGTCCCAATTCTGTGTATCATTGCGTTCTATTTTATATGCTCATGAATTCTTTTCTTTGTGAATATTGTGTACGGTTTGTTCGTGTACCCCTGGTGCCTGCTATGTTTATGATTTCTTGACTTACAGGTTATTGCAATGTTCTCTAGATTACAGGACCACTCAGTTAAGCAAGGGGAAAGAGTTATCAACGGAGGATCTCGTCTTGGCGTGTCTGCCGGTAACTGCTGGCTAACTGCCTCTAAAATACCTTCAGTGGTTTTTTTGCAATTAATTATGAGACTCTCATTTAATTAATGCCTTCGCGCATTTCCTTCACATCCACCAAATTCATCAGCATCATAACTTACCTGTTCAGTATTCTTACGCAGGGTTCTTCGCTAACTTCGCAGTTATATCAGTATCAAACAATGTTGTTCTGCGTGGTTCTGCTCAAAACGCACAGGATTTTCCTCCAGATGTTTCTCAAGTTCAACAGGGAGCATGGGAATGGAGTCTTTGCTAAGAAAGAATGATGGTTTTGAAGCAACAGGTTGTTGTCCATACTGTTTGAAAAAGAGTTGGCTAGCCTCAATTATTCAACAAGCATAATTGACAATGGAACAGGTTGTGAGAGATTTGATGAAAGAAGAAAAGGCCAGGAAAGCAATTGCGGACGAGCTCACGCAAAATATGGATAAACCAACGACCGGTGTAGCAAGAGTACCATAGAAACTGATGTAGCAGGAGTACCGTAGCTTGGCACTTGTATTTGACATTATTAGTTTCACATAGATGGAGTAGTTAGTAAATTGTAATTACTAAACACAAAAATCTTTAATTGCAACTGTATAATAAATAAGCATCCCCCTGTTGATGTCCTCATTGCAGTGTTAATATAGGTGATGAATTATGCATATGAGCCTCACGCTTAATGTCCATCGCCCCCTTTTTGACAGACATCCGTGTGACATTACTCTTGCAACTCTAATGCTTAGTTTGTGGGAAGGAGCTATATAAACCAACATATGAGACCAATCAAAACATGCATATAGAGAAAGACTTATAAAACCAAGGGTGTGTGGGTCGACGCTCCTTCTCAACCTTTTACGTCTTTAAATTCGGAAGCTCTTCTCTTGATAAATGTAACGCGTATTAGTAATAGGGGATGGTTCATGAAAAAGAACGGCCTTGCCTCGTTTTGGATTTGAACTCGTGAATTTATCGACAAAGGGCTTGAAATAAGATGATGGGCCTTGCACCAATTATGCCCTTATCTCAAAACACTAACAACAAGCATTGCACTTTCGACAAAGTCCAACATTGATGTGGACTTCGTGCGTCCTGACTTGGCTTAGAAGATATCGCGCAAATTTGATTCTGCGATCTCGATTGACACACCACCAAACTCAACACTTGATAGAAGAAATGATTTGATCTACGCTTGAACTTGTTGCTTGTGTAAAACTAATTAGTCGCAATAAATATATGCAGAAAAGTAATAATAAAGAAATAAGCAAGAAATAAACACAAGGAGGCGGGGTCTTATGGTCAAAAATTAGGGTGCAACAGATGACCATTCCTTTCCCTTTTCGTTAGGTTTTCTCTGAGCGTTTCCTTTCCCTCCTTTAGGATAAATAACACACGGTGGCGACTCTTCTGTCATTGTCGGCCTCGTTTTTCGCAGTAGCGACAGCTGGCGACTCTGCTGGGGATTGCGATGGTTTCCTATGCGAGTCTCACCTTTGGATTTTCTTCCTAGCTGTCTGGGTCATCCCCAGCACCTGGCGACTCTGTTGGGGACTACGATGGTTCCCTATGCGAGTCTCGCATTTGGGTTTTCTTCCTAGCTGTCTGGGTCATCCCCAGCAGCTGACGACTCTGCTGGGGACTCCAACGGTTCCCTATGTGAGTCAGTCCCAGCGCTTGTTTGTTTATCTTGTGGGTTTTGTACATACCTGTTGTACCTTAGCTTTACTTTCCCGCAGTTTATTTTCAGCATTATATTATATCCTTATTGTGCTGTTGTGGGAAGGGATTGATTCTGATGAGTGATAAGCCAGACCCAGGCGTGAGTGTACCTAGCATTAGTTGTGGAAAGTAGTGGGCGCGTGCATGCTTTGCATGTACTAGTGTCTCACAAAATCCACGCTCAGACGAGATTCTCCCGGTTGACTTCTTTTCCAGCCCTTTGGGCTTGAGGGATTGTTGGTTTGGAGGATTGTCGACTCTGGGGACCGATCATTTGTGATTCAGCTATGTGAGACCGCTTCGAGAGATGATGATGCCACACCTTCTGGGTATCGTATCATCATTTCTTGAAAGTCTGTGACGCTGATGAACGCATAGGATGCCATACCTCGTCGGCGAATTAAGTCCATACCTGTGAGGGGGATTGGGTTATGCAGGAAAGCATAGCTCCATATCACCCGGTTTTCTCTACAGTGTGAACTTTTGGTTTGATATCAGAGGTCTTCAGTATCAGTGATCTATGTTGTGCAGTGATCTATGTTATGCAAAGGCAGAGCTCTGATTATTCTCCGACAGCAGCACAGCCACCTTAATCCCCTGTAGCATCCTTGCATTTCTGCATTTCTCATCTGCAATTATTACATGACATTGCATTAACATTTCAGGTGCATATTTCCTTTGATTCTATCTATCTCGCTTGTCGTTATTCGTACTCAGATACTTGTGCTTGCAACTGCTCGTGTGGTTTTCCATTTGTGTATATGAGGAGTTTTCTACTACTGCTGTCTGAGGGGTTTCCATTGTCATGCGTTTCACCCGGAACTAGAATCAAGGGAAATATTCCATATGCATATATACATTGTTAGCATTTTGCATATTTTTCTTTGTGTTTGCAGGTACCTTCTTAAGCCTCGTTCTTACGTTCTGTTGTCTTTTTAGAGAGTTTTTCCAGGATTGCTGACTTGAGAATTCACCGGTACTCTACCAGAAACAATCTCAAGAAAGTAATGGATCACGTTCAGACTGAGATGCAAGAGATGAAGGAGCGCATGAATCATCTCGTGGAAGTCATGCAGAGTATGGCTCAAGGACAGGAGCAACTGAGAACGATGGTCCAGCCCCTGGTAGCTAGGGTTGATCTTAATGGAGTTCTTCATGGAGGTACTGCTGCTAATACTCCCCGCAACGATACAGAGATTCCTAACGCCACCGTTGTGCCTACCGGATGCACCCCAACTGCTGCAGGGGTCGGGAATGATAGTGATGTTGTCGTCTGCCACGCTGGTCTGGGTAATGCTGCTGGTAATGCAGGTTTTTGTAATGGTGGTAATGCATGTTTTGGTAATACTAGTAACTTGGGTTGTGGTAATGGTGCTCATAATGCTGGGTTTGGACCTGGTACTGCTAACCATGGTCTGGGTAACGTTGGTTATGGTTACACTATCAATCGGAACGTCTATGGTCCGGAGGGTGCTTATGCTAGGTATGGCAATGGGGACCAACAATGGAATGAAGATCGTCAGGACGACGTATTCTCTATGAGGGAAGTAGGTGCTAAGTTGCCCGCTGAAGCTGATCAAAGATTCAGGATGCTGGAAGAGCAGATGAGGAATATAACAAATCAGGACTCCATGGGGCTTGACATGGCCAATTTAGGGCTGATCCCTAATTTACGAGTGTCGTACAAGTTCAAAGTTCCTACCTTTGATAAATACAACGGTGTCACTTGCCCAAGGGTACACATACGTTCATACTACAGAAAAATGTCAGCCTATTCAAATGATGAGAAGATGCTCATGCATTTTTTCCAGGATAGCCTGTCAGGGCTGTCACTCGAGTGGTATATGGGTTTGGAACCCTCTCAGGTTCGTAGTTGGAAGGGTCTGGCTGAAGCGTTTGTGAAGCACTACTAGTATAACAGTGACCTTGCTCCCAACAGGGTCCAGCTTCAGAATGTCGTCCAGAAGAACGGGGAATCTTTTAAAGAGTACGCCCAGAGGTGGCGTGAGCTTGCAGCCAGGGTGCAACCCCCAATGGTAGAGAGAGTTGATTGACTTGTTTGTATCAACGTTATTTGGGATGTACTATGAAAAGCTCGTCAACTGTATGTCCGGGAGTTTCTCTAACCTTGTAATCACTGGTGAGCGTATAGAAAATGGCATCAATATCGGGAAAATTCAGGCCGTAGAAGTACCTTCGTCAAGTGGAGGAAAGAAAGTGTTCGGAAATAAGAAGCGTGAAGGCGACGCTAATTCTGTATCAAGCTCTCGGGGTAGAGGCAGAGGTAGATATCAAGATCAGTGTCATCATCATCAGGCTGCAAGTGTTATCATTCTGATACCACCACCGCAACAACAACAACAACAACCACAACAGCAGCATAATCAAAAGGGCTACAAGAAGTACCAGAATTCGAGGGGAGCGAATAGAGTATTCGATACGCCGCCAATGCCGTACTCCCAGATGCTTTAGACGTTACTACAACTGCAGTTAATTCAGAAGAGAACCTTGGCTCCTCTGACAAGCCGACCACCACCTGGCTATGATGCAAATGCCCGCTGCAAATTCCACTCGGGGGCACCCGGGCACATCATTGATGATTGTAAGGCTTTTAAGCACAAGCTACAAGATTTTATTGATAGTAAAGCCATAGACTTCTCGCATGAAGCGCCCAACATTGTGCAAAACCCCATGCCGAATCACGAACCGGCAGGAGTTAGTGCCATTCTGGAAGAAAAAAGCTTGAATCTTGTGATGAGGGTTGAAGAGTTGAAGATTTCGTTGGGTCAAGTGAAGAGAGAATTGCTAAGAGAGGGGGTGTTCCCTGGTTGTTCTGAAACTTGCGCCAATTGTGTGGACCATCTTGAAGGGTGCGAAGATCTGAAGAGACATACTCAGGCCTTGATAGACGAAGGAATCTTACAGTTTGACCACACTTCAGAAGATAGACCTGTTGAGGAAGTGACAGAGGAGTGGGATGAAGTTGCGACAATCTCAATCCCTTATAAAACAATCACGATACCAGTGCCTCCCAAGAGGCCAACCATCATCATGACTAAAGTCGGACCAGTCCTGTATGAGTGTACTAAAGCGATTCCGTGGAATTACGGAGCAGAAGTCTTTTGTAACAGGGAGAAGGTGGAGTTGAAGAGTTCTTTAGCAGGCTCAGTGGATAATCTGGTGGGTACAGGTGGCATGACCCGCAGCGGCAGAGTCTTTGCGTCACCAGAAGTAGAGGCTGAAAGAGCTGCAAAAGGGAAGAATAAGGATACGGTAGAAAGAAATCCTCAGGGGAAAGAGAAGGAGTCTTTGACGAAGGACGTGGAGGAATTCATGAGATTAATCCGGAAAAGCGACTATAAGATAGTTGAGCACTTGCAGCAGACACCGTCTAAAATCTCTATATTGTCATTACTATTATGTTCTGAGGCCCACAAGAACGCCTTACTGAAAATCCTTGACACCTCGTATGTACCCCAAGAGATCTTAGTCAATCAACTTGAAGGGGTAATGGCCCATGTGAATTCGGGGCACGGGCTCGGCTTTAAGGATCTTGATCTGACACCTAAAGGTCGTAATCATAACAGTGCACTTCATATTTCGGTTGAATGCAGGGGCACAGTCATGTCTCATGTGTTGGTTGACACTGGATCTTCTCTGAATGTTCTACCCAAGAAGGCCCTAATGAAGCTGGGTACTTGAGGTATCATTTATACACCTAGTGACATGGTGGTGCGCGCTTTCGATGGGACGCGCCGTTCAGTGTTCGGAGAGCTGACCTTACCCATCCAAGTGGGACCTGAAGTTTTCAATACTGTGTTCTATATAATGGATATACAGCCAGCCTGCAGTTGTCTGTTGGGACGGCCCTGGATTCATGCAGCGGGGGCTGTGACGTCTACACTCCATCAAAAGCTGAAGTATATGGTCGGTGGCAGCATTGTCACCGTATGCAGAGAGGATGACATATTGGTGAGCCATTTGTCGTCGTTCAAGTATATAGAAGTGGACGGTGAGATCCACGAGACTCTGTGTCAGGCCTTCGAAGAGGTTCGAGTTAAAGATAAGTCTCCAACTACGAGCAAAACGCCAGAGGTAGCAATGTCGTCGTTCAAGGAAGCCCAGGCAGTGGTTCAGACTGGGCCAGTGCAAGGTTGGGGCCAAGTTCTGGACATCCCCAACAAGTAAGACAAGTTCAGTTTGGGATACTGTCCCGCATCGTCATCACAGAGCGCGCCGCGATTCAAGGGGCCAATTGTGTTCACTCCAGGAGGAGTCGTGTTTGAGTAGATCAATGTTGTGTCCGATGTTGAAGACGGAGACAGCGACCGTGACTTGGATTCATGGATAAAGCCCAGTTCCTAGAAGCTGGCAATTTTCATTTTACCATGTTATTTCTTTGCATTTGTAGTTTCTTTCCTGTCTATGTGCAATTCTCACTTGTAAAAACTTGTTGTTTCTCAATTGATATTGAAAATGAAATAAATATGCATGTTTTGAATTAATCCATTTGTGTTCACTTTATTGCTATCTTTTATTTCAAACGCTTGTTTAAGTGGAATCCGGGGAGGATGACGAAATCGAAAGACATGTAAGCTTCCGATTGTATGCTCTTGGATAGAAAAACTTGTTGGAGATATACAAGCATTGTTTCAAATCCATAAACACCGGAGATATAAGGATGATAATCCCTTGTCATCCCCTTTGAACCTTGTAGTAGGAGTTTCTTTCTGAAAATGAAAAACCCTCAATCTTAACCTGGGGCAGGGTAGGTGTCAGTTAATTTGACCAAGCGTTCAATTTGCAAAAGGAGGGTCTGTTCAAGGATAAATCACACCTGTATCGGTCGTGCCTAAAGAACCACAATGGTTAAACCTTGCCGATAAGGAGTGAAACAGACATAATCTCTTTTAACAAGTCAGACAAGCCGGTGTCACATGATTTGTTCAAAAAAAAAGAGAGAAAAGAAAAAGCCCGCAAAGTCGAATCTTGTGAACAAGCGACTTAGGCAAAAATTAGGGTATCCCGCTGGACTTCGAAATCAGAAACTCAAAAGAGTTAGTCCAGGAAAAAATTAGGGAACGAAAAAAAGCGAAAAAACTAAAAGGATTACTAGAAAAAAATCCCCAAACAAGAACGAAATCGTGTGACTCCAGGCACTATAAAGACGGAAAGTGAATGACTGTCACTCCAAAAAGCAGGTGGTTTCCTGAACCATCACTCTTATCATTCCACCATTAAGAGGTGAGCGTTTGTGTCGAATTAGCTTGACGTAGGATTGGAGAACATCAAGGAGAATGGGTGGGTTAAAATTAATTTTGAGCCTTGTATCCTTCCTTGTTAACCGTGAACTTGGACACGTTACAACCTGAAAAAGTCCTAATTGAAACAGGTTTAGTTCGAGAGCATACTTCGGTAAAGATCGCATCGAAACTGACTCAAAGAAGGATTCCTCTTACAACGTTGTATTAATTTTGACACTTTGATAATTGACTCGTTCATTATATGTCATAAAGTTTTTCAGTGAACAGGATTGGGTTTTGAAAAAACTGGCATATGCATTGCATTTAATGTATCTTTTATGCAGAACAACTTGTTTTACTTGCGAGTAAGCGCTCGACCTCAGGAAAGTTTCCACAGTGGAAAGTTTGATCAGGATAGAATGTAGAACACCTAAATACTCCGTAGAGCTGTGGCCAGCTATATCAAATAACCCCCGGTAAGGTCAGCCATCCAAGGATCGGCTAACACGGGGTAATCAGGTCGAGATTCGGCAAATCTCTCGCGGCTAGAGGTACTACTCCACGAATCAGTCAATCAGGGACATAGCCATCTCAAGGCTGGGGCATGCCGCCCTATGAGGAAAATAATTGTTCCTCTTCATACCTCTAGAGCTTATCCGAACTTTTCAACCGAGGATCCTCTCACGGTCCAGATTCTGGGGCAAGCCATCTCGGGGTCGTCTCATGGCAAGCTATTTTCTTCTCAGCGTAGACATTCCCAAAAAATCAGACTGGGGCAGGGGCATTACGCTTGGGGCAAATTCTCGGAGAGATTTGGATGAAGCTCGTTTTTCCAACAATCGAAGATCATTCCCTAGCAGATGGAAGTTACATCTTTACCCCCAGCAGTTGGTCAGGCGTACCCCTAATCCTCAGCGAGTCGAGATGGGTTTGTTCCCCAGCGAGTCGAGATCAGATTTCTCTCTATCAGGCATATGTGGAACATCCTACAGCAGGTCGTTCGTGACTCCCAGCAGTGTTAGGTGTGTTCCAGGGAGGTCATGCAAGACCTTTACCCCGTCCCTCAGCAAGAGTTGTTCATTACCAGCAGAGAGTTGTTCATCTCCAGTAAAATTTGTAACTCCAGATTTGTTAGTATGCCCCTCAGTAGAGTTGGGATCGTATCTTCCAAAGTTGTTCAGAGTTCTTCTCCCCAGCATGGAGCTATAGTACTCAGACACCAGTTTACGTCGAGCACTCAGGCTCCCGTCAGTATGTTGAGTATTCAGACTCTAGTATAGTGAAAAGGATCTTTCTACTCGGATGGTATCCAGACCATGGTAGGTTGTGATCGACCCGTAGAAACTAGTGGTATGTTTTCGTTGTAGCCCGAGAAGTATCCAGACCCTGGTTCTCGTTGTTCCCCGGCGGCATCGTTGAACTTTAGTTGTTTGTGTTAAGTTCAAATGGTATTCAGACCCCGACGAGTATATTTGTGATGTATTCCTTCATTCGTTGAGTGTTCAGACTCCGGCGTTTTTCCGATTCGTGATATGTTTACTTGAGTCGTTGAGAGTTCAGACTCCGATAAAATCAAGTGAAGGTCCAAACCCATATTAGTGTTCGTGGCTATGCCGTCGAGTATCCAGGCTCCGGTTTATCGCTTCGCCGAGTATTCAAACTCCAGTGTGTTTTCGTCGAGTATCCAGGCTCCGGTTTATCGCTTCGTTGAGTGTTCAGACTCCGGTGTGTTTTTGTTGAGTATCCAGGCTCTGGTTTATCGCTTCGTTGAGCAGCCCAGGCTCTGGTGTGTTTTCGTCGATTATCCAGGCTCCGGTTTATCGCTTAGTTGAGTGTTCAGACTCCGGTGTGTTTTTGTTGAGTATCCAGGCTCCGGTTTATCACTTCGTTGAGCGTCCCAGGCTCCGGTATGTTTTCGTCGAGTATCCAGGCTCCGGTTTATCGCTCCGTCGAGAGTTCAGACTCCGGTGTATTTTTGTCGAGTATCCAGGCTCCGGTTTATCGCTTTGTCGAGTGTTCAGACTCCGGTGTGTTTTCGTCGAGTATCCAGGCTCCGGTTTATCGCTTCATTGAGTGTTCAGGCTCCGGTGTGTTTTCGTTGAGTATCCAGGCTCCGGTTTATCACTTCGTTGAGTTTCCAGGCTCCGATGTGTTTTCGTCGAGCATACTCGCTCCTCAGGTGTCTGAAGAACCCTCACCCAGGCATGATAGGCCTAAAAGATCCTCTGCACAGCTTGAAGCTCAAAATGCTTCCCGTCGGCGGCCACGTCCGGTTCCTCAAGACAACCCTAGAAGACAGGGTCAAAGGATGAAACTATCCGACAGAATCCTCGATCCAATCCCGATGGATTATGACCAGTTGTTGCAACTCTTGCTCCAACTTCAGTTGGTTAAACCTCGAACTTTGGCTCCATTTATTGGAAAACTACCACACGGTTGGGACATGAATGCCCGTTGCGAATTCCACTCTGGAGCACCGGGGCACGACGTAACGAACTGTAAAGCTTTTAAGCATAAGGTTCAAGACATGATTGAGTCTAGAGCAATTGAATTCTTGCCGGGCGGCATGAAGGCATCAGGCATATTCATCCCTTATCATGCAAAAGAGATGGATGTTCCCATTACCTCATCTGAAGTTGAGAAAGATCAGGAGTATATCCTGCGGTCTTTGAAGTCTGAATCGCCTTGCCCGAAATTTTTTCATGTTCCTGAGTCGAGCTTAAGGATGAAAGCCCCCGAACAAAGAGGGTCCTCACTAGTTCGGACCTCGTCTCCATATTGTTTATGCCATTCAGAATCAGCAACCTCTCGCGCCATTGCAGCAAAACTATCGGAGCCCTGATCAGAGTCGACCTCACAATAACCGTTCTTCTGATCGAGTCTGAAGACTTCAAAGGGTCTCTCCCCTCAGCAGCAAATAAGTGTGAAAGCCCGGTTCTCGAAAGCTGGCAACCTGCATTTTATCATGTCATTTCTTTACATTTGTAGTTTCTTTCCTGTGTAATTGCAATTTTCGTTTGTAAAACTTGTTGTTTTTCAATTGATATTGATAAATGAAATAAATATGCATGTTTTGAACTAATCCATTCGTGTTCACTCTATTGCTTTCTTTTATTTCAAAACGCTTGTTTAAGTGGAGTCCGGGGAGGATGGCGAAATCCAATGATGCGTAAGCTTCCGATGCTATGCTTTTGAATAAAAACCTGTTGATGATGTACAGGCATTGTTTCAATCCACAAACACCAGAGATATAAGGAAGATAATCCCTTGATTAACCCCTTTGAGCCGAGTAGTAGGAGTTTCTTTCTGAAAACAAAAAACCTTTAACCTTAACACGGGGCAGAGTAGGTGTTAGCTAATTTGACCAAGCGTTCAAATTACAAAAGGAATGTCCGTTTGAGGATAAATCACACCTATATAGGTCGTACCTAAAACACCATGATAGTTAAACCTGGTCGATCAGGAGTGAAACAGTCATGTTATTCCCCAAAGAGTCAGACAAGCCGGTGTCACATAATTTGTTCAAAAAAGAAAAAAAAAGAAAAAAAGATCAATCAGAAGAAAAGCCCGCTAAGTCAAATCTTGAAAGCAAGCGACTTAGGCAAAAATTAGGGCATCCCGCTGGACTTTAAAATCGAAGAAACTCAGAAGAGTTAGTCCAGGAAAAAATTAGGGAACGAAAAAATGAAAAACGAAAAGCGAAAAGGATTACAAAAGAAAAATCCTCGAAAAGAACGAAATCGTGTGGCTACCGGTGCCCAAACAAAGACGAACAATGAGTGACTGTCACTCCGAAAACTTGTGGTTTCCTGAACCTTCACTCCTGTCATATAACCTTTGAAAGGTGAGTGCTAAGGTCGAATTAGTTGAACGTAGGATGGGAGAACATCAAGGAGAATGGGTGGGTTAAAATGACTTTTTAGCCTGTATCCTTTCCTTCATAAACCGTGAACCCGACCATGTTACAACCTTTAAAAGTCCTAATTGAAATAGGTTTGTTTCGAAAGCATACTTCGGTAAAGATCGCATCGAAACTGACTCCCTGAAAGGATTCCCTATACAGCATTGTATTGATGTTGACATGTTGATGAATGATTCATACATTTTATGTCACAAATTTTTTTCCAGTGAACCAAATTGGAATTTCAAAACTGTCATATGCATTGCATTTGATATGTCTTTTATGCAGAACAACTTGTTTTACTTGCGAGTAAGTGCTTGACAGCGGGAAAGTTTCCACATTGGAAAGTCTGATCAGAATAAATGCAGAATGCATGAATATTCCGGTGAACTGGGGCAAGCTATGTCAAATGATCACAATATGGGAGTCAGCCCTCCAGAGGTCAGTTAATCTGAAGCAGTCAGGTCGAGATTCCGTGAATCTCTCGAGGACAATCAGAGGTATTTCCTCACAGATTAGCCAATTCGAGGCAAAGTCGTTGCAAGACAGGGGCAGGCCACCCTAAGAGCGCAGAAGTTATTCCTTGCCCATGGGGCAATTAATGTGAAGCACCTCTTCGAGGTTTAAGATGCTGAGGCAGATCAGGGTGCAGAGATTGCAGATTTCTTTTCAAGGAACATCCCCACAGAGATCCCACAGGCTGGGGCAAAAGCTGAAAGTGAAGGAATTGTTCCTCTCCATATCTGCAGAGTTTATCGAAATTGTTGAAATCCTGGGGCAAGCCATCTCGAGCTCATTTCATGGCATGTTTTCCAAGCAGGATGATTCCTTCTTCCCCAGCAGGTTCAGTTGTGTTTCCCCACAGAGTCTGAACAGGGGGCTGTGAGCATTGATGTGTCTCCCCGAACGGAGATAGATTCTCCCCAACTAGATGTATCCTAGGAAGGATCATCATATCCCCAGCTGAGTCATGCGCAGAGGTGTATACTCATTCCCAACAGTGGGTCAATAGGAGGTTTTCTCGTAGAAGACTATCTGCAAGTGCTTAGCTCTCGATAGTTTAGACTGAAGTCTCCGGCAGAGTTATTTGTTCAGGATGATTCTTGAAGTCCACAACAGATTTTATTCGTCCAGGATGATTCCTGAATCCCTAGAGAAGAGTTACTTGATAGTTCTCCCGAATCCCCAGTGGAGTCGGTCTCACCTTTCCAACATTTATTTTGCTGGAATAATTCTATAATACCCGGTTATCCCCAGCGGAGTTGGCTTCACCTTTCCAGCATTTATTTTGCTGGAATGGTCCTCCTGTGTACAGCTTTCTCCAGCAGCCCAAGCCTGCCTTTGAATCTTTACATATATCATCATATTTGCATCATATTTGCATGTCATCCTCAAATGTGTAGCATTTCCACCGTGTGGAGCATTACGCCCTAGAAAAATTCAAACATACGCATATGCATACGAAGCATAAGCCAATTTGTTATTAGCCTTCCGTGGCAACGTGAATCACCCTGCAGTCGATACATGGGCATTTATCCAGCAGTTATGTTCAGACAGCTCATCAGCTTGCTTTCTCTTGGGTTTCAGATCATACAATGGTTATGTTTTATCCATGAGTCCTCTGATGATGACATCCCTAAGCAGAGTTCCTTCGTCCATCAGTCCTCTAATGTCGACTGATTCTTTTACCGTTAATCTCTATTAACGATGTGTATCTCCGAGCAGATTCTCTTTTTGTTAATCTCTATTAACGATGTGCCTCCCCGGCAAGTCTTCTTACCGTCTATCCTTAGACGACGTGAGTTGTGAATATGATCTTCTGTTTGTTCAGCATTCAATGATTTGGATTTCAGATAGTATCTTCTCTCCTTCTATCCTTGGACAATGCGAGATTTCGAGACGAATTTCAGATATGGTTTACTCTCTGTCTATCCTTAGACGATGTGAGTGTCAGATATGGTTTTCTTTCAGTTTATTGGATGAGATGTTGTTCTAAGAAGGTTTTCCTGCCGTCAATTCCTATTGATGTCGTGGCTCTCTGAAGAATGTTTGGTCCGTGTTGTCGATTCCTATTGATGATATGGCTATTTGAAGATGGCTCTCTTACTGTCAATTCCTATTGACGATGTGTCCCTTTGAAGATATTTCCTTTTCATAAATTCTTATGGACGAAAGGATTCAGAAGTTTGCTGAATAGTTGGGAAGTTCGTTGACGTGATCATTGATTTCATATTTCTTTCCGTCAATTCCTATTGACGATGTGGTTCTTCGGACAAGTTCTTCTTCCCGTCTTTCTTTAGACGATATAAGTATCAGATTTGTTCCTGTTTACCCTCAGATGATGTGAGCGTGGTGGCCTTCTTCCCGACTACTTCTAGACGACGTGAGTATTTGATGTCTACCCTCAAATGATGTGAGCGTGGTGGTTGTCTCCCCGTCTTTCCTTAGACAATGTGAGTATTGTTTCTTTCTGACGAAATGAAAAGATCAAGTGCATGTTGATCCAGCTTTCATCGGTGACTTTCCGTCTACTTTTAGACGATGTGAGTATTGTTTTCTTTCTGACAAAATGAAAGGATCAAATGCATGTTGATCCGGCCCTATGCAGCGTGAAGGATCAAGTGCATGTTGATCCGGCCTGTGGGTTCAGTGTCTGTGGCGTTACAAAAATGTCTGACAGTGAGGTCAGGTGTTCTGTATCTGATGAGCAGTCAGCTGCTTGCCGTGCAACTGTATTCAATTTTCTGGATAGTTTTCCCTAATCAGTTTTGCAGTTTATTTCTGCATGTTGGCAAATTTTTGGGTTCTTTGTTATTCAACCGTCTTCTACCTTCGAATGTTTGAAAGTCGTTCGCTTCTCAATCCTTCAGGTCCAAGCCGTTTGAATAGAGGCAGCTGTTGCGCCCCAAAATTTGACCAACTATTTCTCGTAATTTGACTTATGTTTCATTTCATTTTTGCATTTGCATCTGCATACCGCGTACATTGCATTTTTCAGCCAGATTGATTTTATCAGGATTACAACTCTTCTCGCGCTTCAGGCATGTCTAATCATTTCAAGTACGGAGATTTATTTTGGGAGTGGTGCTCCTCCCGGTGTTTTCAGCTTTTGCTGTTGTTTTTGAGGATATTTCGGTGTCCGTATTTTTACCGGTTATCTCGTTGCGTTCTCGCAGTTTTGTTCGCCGATTTAATTGATGTTCATTGTTTTTTTTTCTCATGGAATTATTAACAATTTTCTAGATTTTTATATCCTATTTTTAGCATAGAAGTTAGATTTTTAAATGTTTTTAGATTGAATTTTCTATTTTAGAATTTAATAGGTTTAAATAGTTTTTCTATTTTTAGAGCTTATTAGAATATTGTTTATATTTTAAATAGGTCTTTACGATATTATTTCTAGATATTAATAGATTTTAAATAATTTTCTAGATTTAATTATTTATTTAGAATATTAGAATATTAATTGTTTAGAGTCAATTAGAGTTTTGTTTAAGAAATTAATTCTTAGATGTTAATTAGATTTTAATCAGTTTTAATTAGGATTTAGTCTAGATTAGTTTTAATTAGGTTTAATAGGTTAATTAGCCAGCTTTAATTGAAGTTTAGATTTTAATCCATTGTTTTTTGGTATTAATTAGCTTTAATCATCTTTTTAATCACCATTAATTAGCCAGCTTTTAATTGAGTCAGATTTTAAACCAGTCATTAAGTCTTTTCGTGGGCCAGGTGTCCAATTCTCAGGCCCAGGTCCAGTTTTGCGCCACTTGGAGCTATAAGAGCCACTCTCTCGTTCTCTCTCTCCTTTCCCGCCACATGTCACACTTCCTCTCTCACCCTGCACACGCCACATTACCTCGTCCCCACACGGCCATGCAGCATGCCACATTTCGTCTTCCCACCTGGCCACGCGTCCCACACCGCCACCTTACCCCTCCGGCCATGCAAACACGTCGGAGCTATCGCCGGCAAAATCATACCCGGCCGAAACTCGCCGGAATTTCGCCGAGAAACCCTAACCCTTCACCGGAAACTGCAACTTGTTCATCAGGATTCATGCTAATCTTCATCGTTTTTCCAGTTTTCCTCAATCTTCATCTTCTCCGTATCACTTTCTTCCAGAAATTTAAGAACTTCATCGTGTTCTTCCATTCATTTTTCCAGATCTTCAAGATCACCATTCAAGAACTCACCATTTTCTTCGTAATTCCCTAGAAACCTCCAGAATTCTTCAAGATTCATCAATCATTCTCCAGAAATCCACATGAACTTCACTAGCCTTCATATTTTCCGTCAATATCCTTCAAGAACATCCATCGGATTTCATCATCGAAATTCATCTGAGATTCATCATTCTCCAGAGCCGTAACAACCTCAGATGAAGTTCTTCACATTCATCAACCGTTCAAGAACTGCGTCAATCTTCATCCGTTTCAAGCATCCTTCTCCAGAAACCTTCATACGATCCATCAATCTTCATCAGATCTTGTTCAAGATCTGCATCCGAGTTCATCCACCTTCACAGAATCTCCCAGATTCTCATCAAGCTTTCATCGAGATTTATCACCTTCGTCAAGATTCTCCCTCCAACACTCAACCGCCTTCGTTTTTCGGATTTCCCCAAGATCTTCACGATCTTCATCTAACTATCTCGTAACCGAAAATCCAGCTTCAGATCTTCGCTCGGATCCATCAGCAACATTGATCATCATCTTCACAGATTCATCTTCTCAAGGTTCTCCATCTTCAACCTTCAATCATCAATCACCAACACGTTCTTCAGATCTCCAGATCCCCCAGCTTTATCCATGGATTTACAACAAGATTATGAGTTTTCAACATGCATCACAATGTTCATCCACAATCTGTCAGGCTTCACACGATTTATGATGATGATGATCGTGAAGACGGAAGGACGGACGAGAGAGTGATGGGCGAAGCTGACGGCGACAATGTCGAAGGAGAGGCATAACTAGGGTTTCTCTTTGGCAAGAATGAAGAAGACAGGGAGACTCCTCTGGGGAACCTTTTGGATTGGGTTGTTGGGCCTTTGGCCTAGTTCTTTTGTTTCGACCATACCCCCCCATATTCCATATTACACCCCTGTTTTTATTTTTTTGGTTGTTGTTTTGGTGGGCTAAGCCCAACGAGTTTATGGACCATACCCCTCCTTTTCCTTCTTACACCCCGTCCCCCTTTTTTCTTTTTTCTTTGGATGATGGCTTCTCTTTGTTGGGCTGGGCCGAATTGCTTGTTTTCCTGAAGCATACACCTGCTGGACTGACTATCCCCCCTGTTGTATTTTCTCCTTGTAAATACTTTAATATTTTGTATTGTATTTTTTCTTGCTATTTTTCTTTTAGGAAATTATAGTTTTATTTTCTTAGAGTATTATGCATATATTTTTACGTAGAATTTTCTATTTTCCTTAGATATTATTTCTTAAAATATTATGGGCATTGATTTTATATTCTAGTTTTATATTATATTTTCTTTTAGGATATATAGAGTTTTATATAGAATTTTCATTTTTATTTTCTATATGCAATTTCCTTGTAATTTCTTTAGAGTTTTCTATCAGGAATTCATTGCCTATTTTAGAAGTAGAATATTATTTTCATTTGTTATTGGATTTCTCTCCTCCTTTCTCTGATTTTACTTTCATTTTATTCTGTACTGGCCGTGTGACATGATTCAATTGGAGAATGATTCTCAATATCATTTCTCTATCTTTTCTTTGACATGGATATCAATACGCTACCTCTTAGAGTTTGATTTCTCTTATAAATCGAACCATGACGGTTTAGCATTACATTGGTTTTGATTCGAAACGTCATCATCAAGGATCCAGAGAGGAGAAGATTGGAATGGAGCTTGCGCACAATGTCGAGGGCCAACGGAACCGCTTCGTTCGATAACATCTTTCTTATTCAAGGCTTGTAATCAACCGTCGAGTGTTGTGAGTTGTAGTGTTAGATACGTGGGAAATGACAATTGAGCGGTCTCCCCACAATCGTCTAGAGTGTTTAGTCTAGCACCCTTTGGGTGATATACGACGCACTCGCTCCTACGCCTTAGGCTCTTGCGTGTGTGTCCCGAGTTACTTCCCGTTTAGGCGCGTTAGGCCTGCTTCCTCTTTGCTCTCGCCCCCGCGCGATCGAAACCCTTTTCTCTCGCATCTTGGCGATTGAGACTCCCTTCTCTTCCCCCTGTGCAATCAAGACTCATTTTCCGCATGAGCTGAACTACGTTTGCTTTGATCTCTCGTACCAGACGAGAGTACGTAGGCATAGGATTGCGATAATCCAAGCGAGCTCCCTTTTTCCCGTTTTCTATAGTTGGCCGAACTACAGCTGCTCTGATTTCTCGTACCAGACGAGAGTACGTAGGCATAGGATCGTGATAATCCTAGCGAGCTCCCTTTTTCTTCTTTTCTATAGTTGGCTGAACTACAGCTGCTCTAATTTCTCGTACCAGACGAGAATATGTAGGCATAGGATGCGATATCCTAACGAGCACACTAACAACTAACTTCTCTGTTCTCTCACAACCGTGTGTTGGTTGCGCGAAAATAAGGTGCCGGCGCAACAGAAGAGTCGCCACCTTTCGTTATTTATCCCTCGGAGCGGGAAAGGAAACGATCGAAAAAACCTGACGAAAAGGTATAAGACAAGGTCGTCGCAACCATTGTCTGGGTTCGGGAGTCGGTTACGCAAGGGGAAGGTATTAGCACCCCTCGCGTCCGTCGTACTCGACGGGATCCACGCTTGTTGTGTTTACTTGGACGGGTTGGTTTTATCTATCTACCTATCAAGGCTGGCTTAAACAGAAAAGGAAAATGACTCGGCAAAGCGTCACGCTTTATGCCTACGTATTCTCATCAGAGAACGAGAAATCAGAGTCCACGTAGTTTGACCTACGACGGGTTATGGGGAAGGTAGCTCGCCAATACATCAGTATTGTGCCTACGTACTCTCAACAGGTATGAGAGATCAGAGCTTACGTAGTTCGGGACACTACGCTTTATTTCCTGTCTTTTACGAAAGAAGTGTTTTTTATTGTGTTTGCAATCTCAATCGCACTAGAGACTATGACCTGAGAGTGAATGCGTCGCATGTCACCCAAAGGGTACCATACTAAACATCCAGACCGTGGAAAAGAAACTCTCCCACAATCCTTTCTCAGATAGCTTAAGGCTCGTAGCGTACGAAAGGAATCATTCATGATTACTGTATCTTAAGCTGTTTTGAGATGAGAAGCGAACAGGCCCAACTAGGAGGGAGACTATCAAGTCCTACTGTTGTCATGCCAAGGATTCATCCTATGGTTGAGGTTTGAACAGGGAACTCCTAGAAGTTGTCATGCATAGGTTTCAACCTAAAGTTCTATCATCAATTCCTTATCAAAGGAAATGAGAGTCCTAAGGGATCATGTCAATGATACACCAAAACAGACAAAACATCAGCTTAAACAGTAAAATGCATGCAATGCAAGTGAGGGAGGAAATGTGTGTGGGGCTTCAGCCTCCACAAGCTCATCTCAACCTCAAGCCAGAATGAATAACAGTAATCATACTGAAAGTAAAACATGCTATCAAGCAATATACAGTAAACTGCAATCATACAGAAGAAATGAAATAAAATGCCATCAGACAATCAAACCACATGGGCAAGGGGGCTGGGCTCTACCGAATACCTGCAAGCAAAGCCATACAGTAACAATACAAGCAGAGGGAGCAACTCAACCTCTAGTACAATCATGCTCCTAGATTCTACTTAGTCTAGATATGAACTTATTCTAATGCATCAAGCAAGTCAAATAAAACACATCAATACAGAAAAGAAAAAGACAAGAAAGCAGATCAACTCCCCTCTCAACTTCAAGCTTCAGCTCTTCCAACAGAAACTCAGTCTTCATACTTCCATCACTCTTGACAAATATCAATTTGCTTTTCCAGGTTTCAACCCTTCAGCATAGGTTTCAACTTATTCTTCTTCTTCAAGCAAGCTTCAGCTTTCCTTGATCAGTTCCACCTTCAGGCTTCACCATTAACCACAAGTATCAACTTGATTTCCTTCAGGATCTCCAAGCTCCAAAGTAAGTATCAACTTCCTTTGTTCTTCAAGCTTTCTTTACTTTACCAGTCTCAACTTGGTCTTCTCTTCCTGCAAGCTTCAGCTACTCAGAGTGATCCTCAATCACTTAGAAGTATCAACTTCATCTTCATTGGGTCTTCAAGTATCAACTTGCTCTTGTTGCTCTTCAAGCTTCAGCTGGAATGGCAATGCTTCAAGGAATCATCCTCTTCCATACTCTTCAATGAAGTCTTCATCTTCAAACTCAAGCTCAGCATCTCTCAAGATACTCAAACCAGAGGAAATCACTTAACTGGATAAGCTAGGGTGTTAAACTGCTCATTGACCACCAAAGGTGACCTCTAAGGGTTTAACATCAAAGGAAGGGTTCCCTCAAAAGTTCTACTTCCTAGGTACAATCACTTATCCCTCCAAAGGAGAGAGATGAATACCATGGAAGGACTTTGAATCATGGGGAGGAATGGAGGTGAAAGATACCATCCATGTTTAAGAAAGAAGTTAACTAGGTCTAAACTCTTCCTAATCCCTACCCCTAAAACAACAACAAAACACATAAGATCAAGCTCTCAAGCTCCTCACTCAATCTCCAAGTCCTCTACTATGCTCCTCAATGCTCCTCAAAGCAATACCAAGCTCTCCAAGCCCACAAAGCAAAGCAAACAAAAATATAATCCCACAAGGGCAACACAAACAATCATCAACTGCAAAAATCATCTAAAAATAGTATACTACTATATTAAAATCTAATATAATTCCTAGGGGATCCTATATATCTACCCTTAGTACCCTTATATGTCCTAATGTCTAACTTAACCTAGAAACCCAAAATTCTAGTATTATTGTGGACCTATGTTAAGGATTGACCTAATTCTACACAACCTAAAGTCATCTAAGCAAAACTAACCTAAAATTCATCACAAAATTATGGAATAAATCCAGAGGGAGATAAAGTCCTAATCTAACTATCCTAAAAAGAATGGCCTAAAAATATGAAGGAAACTAGATAAACAAAATTCTACAAGACCATGTATCAACATAAAAGAATTAAAAAGCTATTAAAAGAGAAAATACACAAAAAATATTAAAAATGCATGAAATGCAAATATTTTGGTTTCATAATTTTCTATACATGAACATGAAATGGGAGCAAAAATCCCCATGCAAAAATCATTAATTTTCTATTTATTATGATTTTTCAAAGATTAATGAAAAATGGAGAAAAAGAAATTAAAATAAGAAATGTTTGGTGTGAATAGCAACTATGTTCAGTTCATTTCATGAATGGGCTCAAAATGGGGGTGCAGACAGTAAACGTGCTAGGCCCAAAACTCAATCAGAAATTAAATCAAAAATATGAAGAAAATGAAAAAGCAACGGTGCAGAAAGTAACCAAAATCAGTACAAAAACCAATGGGCCATGAAAGTGGGGTGTAATTAGCAATCCAACCCAAATCCCTTTTAATGAAATGATGCGTTTCATGGCGTCTTCAGACTCCCTCTTCAAATGAAATTGAATCCCAGCCCTCAGATCTTGGTCTTAGTCAATGGGTCTAACATGATCTGATGGCCACGCTTCATCTTCTTCCTTCAGCTAGGGTTCAGATGGAGAGGCCATGGAAGCTCAGAGCTTCAAGCTCATTCTTCACCAAACTCGAACCTCATCAATTCTCCATGAAAAACCAAAATTCCAAACCCTAACCTGTCCAGAATTGCATGCTGAATCTAACCATGGTCTTAAAATTAATTGAAACATCCTAAATCTCCAAAACCGATCCAAGATCAAAGATAGGCTCAAACATCAACTTTAACAATTCTTGCAATTAACTACCTCAGATTGATCACCAACTCACACTGATTGATTCTTGACATCTAATTCAAGCTATAACTCACCATAACTCGAGTTCTTGGTCCAAACAAAAATGGTGACACCAGCTGAAACTTCACCAATTACTCTCAAACTCTTCAGAATCCATCTCCTATTGGTCTCTAACCGTTCTAACCTAAAAATTCTTGCTAATTATGCCTAAATCATGGTGTAGAAGAAAAGTTACTAACCTATTGAATCTTGATTAACAGATGGTGTAAACCTTCACTGCAAGCCTTCAAACTCTTCAGAATCGATCCTTGAATGAAGATCTTGCTACTGTTTGCAAAAGTTTTGATGGAGAATGCTTGAATCTCAGAATTCGATGGTGACTTGCAATCTTGAAAATCCAATTGCCAACTCTTCAAATCTCCATGGTTTTGCTCTCAAATTGATCTGCACAGCTTCACTATGATCAGAGGAATGTGTTTAGATTGAAAGAATGAATGGAATTGAATCAGAATGTGGATTTTGCTTTCAACTTGCAATGGAAGCAAGTGAAATGGCCAACTCTCTCTTCTCTCAAATCTTACACCAACCTTGCATCTGAGCAAGTTCTATACATTATATAGAGTGGTTTAGAATTATCTAGAACCATCTGGAACCATCCCATGAGAAATTGGGGTTCTCATGTCATGAGTTTATGAATTCACTTCTTCTCACATATCATCTCATGACATAGCTCTTGCAGCAACTTTCCTTGGCTTGAAATTATCCTTATATGAGATATAGTATGTGTTAAAACCCTTAGCAAGCTTGTACATTGAGTTTCTTTGAGTTTTGCATTTGAACCTTAAGATGCAAGCAACCAATTTCCCAAGCAGCCCCATGATCTAGGCCTCAAATCAAAATTGTGGCTGAACCATTGTTTTTAGAATGTCTTTTAGATTCAAAATGACCTATTATATGCCATGGTTTGGATGTGTAACTTGGGATTTCCAATTTCCAATTTCAACTTATTTAACTTATGCCTCCATTTTAGATCATTTTTTATCACTTTTTGCTAAAAGCCTTTTCAACCTCTCATGACCTCCCTACTAGCCTTAAAACATCATTCTAAGCAAGTTTGATGTTGAATATATTTGCATTTGAAGCTTGGAAATAGGAGATATGGCCTTATGATTGAAATGACCTATAATATCAAAATGACCAAAATGCCCTTGACTTGTCAAAGCCATAAGTTGAGTTCTACAAATCCTATAAAAGACTTCTAGTACTCTCTAGAAAGCTAAGAAGATGAGGAACAACATTCATGTTGGCCAAGAGTTCATAGGAATCATCCTACTTGGGAAAAATTTGGATGCAAGTTGGGTGACTTTCAAGGACCCAGATTCACATACCTCAAATGATCTGTAACTTGTCAAAGTCATAACTTGAGCTCTACAAATCCTATAAAGGACTTCTAGTACTCATATTAAAGCTAAGAACAAGCTCTACAACATTCGTGTTGGGGGCAAGATGAGATGACACTCACATCTTGAGCTAAACTTCCTTGAAGATAGGGATCAAACTAGGGGATTTTACACTGTCAAGCCTTAGAAACCCAAGCTTAAAACTTCTCAAACTCCTCAATCATGATGAGTTGGTCTAGGAATCATACTTATAGCATCTCAATGGATCAATCCATGACCACATGGCTCTTGGATTAGGTCTCAACCCTCTCCAAATCATCAGTTGACCTAGGGTTGACCCAGTCAAACCCTAATTCCACCACTCATGGCTGAGCCTTCTAAATCCTTGTGCAATGACCTATCTAGGCCTCAAGATGGCTTTCAAGACATCTCATAAGCTCTCTCAAAGCTTCAAGTCCATCCTCATAGCCTCAGAATCATCTGAGGGGCTCCCACAACTCTCAAGTTAGGAGGCACACAACCTTGGTTTCAACCAATCTCTCTGAGGATCACTTAACTTCTATGACAAAGATATCAACCTTTGAACACTTGAATAAACTTCTTGGCTAGCTTCAAAGTCTTGTATAACTCTTGCTGGGTAATCATACCTCTTGATCTATTGCCCCCATATCAATGAGAAGCAGATGATAGTGCTAGTGAACACAAGCTAGGTAAATAAATGTTGGTCAAATTTTGGGGTGCAACGCCGTGCGATCGAGACTTTCCCGCTAACGACTAATCTTCCCTTCCTCTTGCCCTAGAGCAATTGAGACCAGACCGTAGTTCTAAGTCCCGTAGGTTCCCATACCTTTAAACCCCGACATACTACGTTTGTTCTACCACAAACAGGTAACGCCTAAGTCTCCAATGGTCGAGCAGCATACATGTAATTGCTAGAATGCGTATGCTAGTATCATCAATCTTTTCTCTCACCCCTGTGTGATCGAGAACACCCCGGTTACCCGTAGTATCTCGAACTACATAAGCTCTGATCTCTCACACCTGTTGAGAGTACGTAGGCACAATACTGACGTATTGGCAAGCCACCTTCCCCCGTTGCCCGTAGTTAGCTGAACTACGTTGACTCTGATTTCTCATTCTCTGACGAAAATACGTAGGCACGAAGTGCGATGCTTTACCGAGTCATTTTCTTTTCTTTTTAGACCAGCCTTGATAGGTAGATAGATAAAACCAACCTGTCAGATAAACACAACAAGCGTGGATCTCGTTGAGTACAACGGACGTGAGGGGTGATAATACCTTCCCCTTGCGTAACCGACTCCCAAACTCAGACATGGTTGCGATGACCTTGTCTTATACCTTTTCGTCAGGTTTTTCCGATTGTTTCCTTTCCCTTTCTGCGGGATAAATAACGAAAGGTGGCGAGTCTTCTATTTTTCCGGCACCTTATTTTCGCCCAATTCGAGTTCGTTTCCTCAATGGAGACTTGTTCGTCATTTCTTTCTAGCCCAATTCTAGATTGAGTTTCGGTCTCGTCGGTCGCCGAACCTACCTGAGAGTGCATCTATTTTGCACTATCTTTCAAGAAGAGCATTTACAATCCTTTGCAGATATGCAACAGTTCCCAGCCGAGGAGCCTACCACCTTCATTACAATTTACCTTGCAACTTTCATTACAACCTTCATTACAATTTACACTACAACTTTCATTACAATTTTTCATTACACTTTACAATTGATCTTCTCGTACAAGGAGCTCATTATTTCAGTACAACCTTCATTACAATTTATATTGTTCTTTCATTACAACCTTCATTACAATTTACATTACCTGTTACCACATCTACAAGCAGTTCTCACCCGAGAAGCCTATCAATAAGCGATATTTCTCACCTGAGAAGCTTATCCTATCTTCGTTATGACTTGCAGCAAATGGCCATCTCCATCGAGCAGCTGGGCTTCCATTTTCCTTTTCATTTTCAAGTGCAGGGAGGTTTTGAGCTGAATCATATTTAGGAGAGCATGAATCTTGAAGTATGAAGAAGTTCGTTTACCCTTTAGTAAAAGAAGGAGTTGAATCATATTCAGGAGAGCATGAATCTTGAATTATGAAGAAGTTCGTTTTATCCTTTAGCAAAAGAAGAAACCAAATCATGTCCAGGGAGCACATACTTGAGACGTGAAGAAGTTTATGTTCTTCATCTATTATCCACAGATAAGCAGCAGTCTCGTTATTTGAGAGTTTATCTAGTTTGGCATATAAATCCCTTCCGACGATAAGTGGCAGTTCTCTCTCGAGAAAGCTTATCAGGGCATTTCCCATTAAAGTCCATTTATTTTGGCATACAGCCGGTTTTTACCCTGTATATTTTTACGGATTCCTGAAAATTCCGTCTGGTCCTGTCACGAGGGAAAGTTTACAGAAGCTCGGATGTTATTCTTGGCTCAATGCTCCAGCATTCTGTTAATCGATCCTACAGTCGTGCAAATCAATTTTTATCTTTTACCCTAGAGTATTAGCCGGTCACGCCTGAACCTGTCGAAGAATTACTCTTAGATAATCCCCAGTGGAGGCCGTCTCACCGATGCCATCTCCATTGAGGATCCCGTTCTTACTTTTCCTTTCTAAAAATGACAATTGGTCATGTTCGCACCAGTTGGCCATCCCTTTAGATTTCCCCAGTGTATCATACCCCCCAGTGTGGTTCGTTCTCGCGTTTGTCCCCTATGTCGTTGTGTCGTCTGCATCTTTGTATTTACCATTCCATCATACACATCATATTAAATTCATGGCATTGTCAGCATTATAGTCAGTTTCGTTTTGTCCATATAGCATTGCATATCATTGCATCTAAGGGTAAAATATTCGGTTATCTATATTTAAATCCCTTTTACCATGATTTCTCAAGCCTACGTCGCTCAAATCATCCGGTGAAGCTATTTAAATAGGGGCAACTATAATACCCCAAAATTTTCCCTGAGATTTAGTCGAATCATTTTGCATTTCATTGTGCATCGCATTTTAACTAACCGCTAACAAGTTCGTATAGTGGGTTGACTTTTACAGGAAAATATCCGGTGGTGCGCTCCGTAGGTCATGAAGGGTAAAATGGTCATTTGCGTGTAACCGGCGTCAATTTATGAACTTTGGGCTGGGGACAGAAAGGTTGGGTCGTTGAGTGGGTTGATGTTGAGTTAGGACTGAGGTGTAGTTGGAAGAGTAATTGGACAGTTGGATTTAGCCAGATAAAGGCGCTCACTTGATTTGCCGGAGAGATTAGTCAGAAGTTCGTGTCGGAAACGGGGTCAGTCGGCAATTGAATGAGTCCGGGATTAATAAAAAATAGAATTTTAGGTTGTTTTTTTGTCTCATTTGAAAAATCAAAAAGAAAAAAAATATCTCCTTTCAATTTTTTCAATTTACTTCCATGTTATTAATTTCATGTCGGTTTAAATCCATCACATATCATTTTTAAAAAAACTTAATCGATCATTATTTCATTGTTTCATATTCTCATCATTTAGATAAGTTTATTCTTTAAAAAAAATCTTGCTCACTTTAATATATTAGTTCATTTTAAACACTTTTAAATTAATCACATTAGCATGCTAAATTAATTTAAACCAAAACTAGTTTTTAATAATGATGTTTTTACAATATACATAATTAAATGTTTTTTAGAAATAACAACAAATCTTTACAAAATAAGGAATAAATAACTTAAGATTTTTATTAATAGTAATTGAGATTTACAAAAATAAATAAATAAATTACAAAAGAAAAAATATAAACAAATTTGTCCTAAGTTTTTTGCCTTATGTCCTAATCTATGGCGTCGTCCCGATTTCGGCTTGTTTCGGCGTCTCTCCGACTATTCCTTCCGAGCAGTGTCATCATCGGGTGTCATCATCAGAGCAGTGTCATCATCGGGTGTCGGGAGGGTAACGAATTTCTCCGTCTCCGGCTCCCGACCCAATTCTTGTCCAATGGCCGAATCAGGCAGCTTGTGTTCTTATATTTTTTCGAGGCACCGAGAAAGAGAAGAGGAAAATTTCTTTTGAAATAAGCGGCTGTGGCTAAAAAAACTTATTTGAAAAGCCGGTTTGAGAAAAGTGATTGTTCTCGAAAGGCAGTTTGCCCAAAGTTGGACCTTAACGCCAACCTTTCCGAAAAACCCAATTCAGAAAATCCTACAGAGAAAATCCAGACAAGTTCAAACCAGAAAACCAGAAACCCAGAAAACCAATTAACCAATTAACCGGTTCATCAAACAAGCAAACTGGATCAAACCAGTTCAGGAAATCCAGTGAACTGTTTCAGCCAACAAGGATCGAGCCCAGTAGACATCAAAAACGGAAATCCAAATCAATATCAGCAAGCAAAACAATATTAGCCAGTACATCCGAAATCAAAGCATCAAAACAAATCAATAAACGTAAGATCCGAGTCACCAAAAACTCAGCCACAACAGTCAAAACGCCTTAACAATTTGTTCCGAAAATACTTCAAAAAATCAAAGCCCACAAGTCCGATTCGAAAAGGGTATAAATAGTTAACAAGAAGATCCGCAAACCCTAAGCTAAGTGCACAAGAAAAACGGCGGCCGCAAGAGAGACTCAAGATTCAAAGAATCATCATCATCATCACCATACCCGTTAAATAAAGAAAAAGAGGATTCAAACCGGAAAGAAGAAAAGGATATCACAAACCCACAGCAAGCGGCCGACATCAGAGAGTTCGTAGAACTTCTCATCATCACCGGGAACTTGCGGCGGCGGTAAGCTCGGAAACTCACTACTGCCGGCAAAGAAAGCAAGTTAACGGAAAACCACCCCCACCGTCGCTATTATCATCACTGCAAAAGAGAGAAAAGGTCATCGCCGTTAAGGGACAAAAGCGTAAGTTTTTCGTCAAGATAAATGGTTTTTTTCTTCTTTTTGTTGTGTTTCAGGTAGAGAGTAGAGCGGTGAAATCAGACATGCAAATGGGGAGCTCATGGAGGACTCATGACGACGGCTACAGAAGGATGAAGAAGACGAGGAAGAAGAGGGGAGAATGACAAAGAAACCCTAATGGGCTGTCAAGCATAAATACTAGCTTTCTAAATTCTGTCTTTATTTTTTATTTATTATTGATTTTGTGTAATGTATCATTGTATTGCTTAGATAACTAATTCTTAGTCACATTTTTTATAATAATAAAACTAATATATTTTCTTTAACCAAAACTTAGGTTTTCTTTTTAAATTAGAATTAAGGCGTCTTTTTAAACCAAAATTAAAATATTTTAGGAAGATTTAAACATTTTTTTAGTAAGATTAAAACATTTTTTAAAATTAATATTTGAAACATTTTTTTTATTAAATAAATTTTTGTAAATAAACATTAAACATCTTTTTTAGGAACTTAAAACTTTTTTTGAAATTAAAATTTAAAACATTTTTTAAATTAAAACGTTTTTTCAAAATTAAGATTTAAAACTTTTTTTATTATTAAAACTTTTTTAAAAATTAAAATTAAAACTAAAATCTATTTTCTTAATTAAAATTAAAAATTTATTTTCTTAATTTAAAATTTAAAATCTATTTTCTTAGTTGAAAATAAATGTCTTTTTCATTTAATTAAAACTTAGAATTTTTTTTTTCTTATGATTAAAACTTAAAAGTTTTTTTCATTATTAAAACCTAGAGTTTGTTTTTCATAATTAAAACCTACAACATTTTTCATAATTAAAATTGAAATGTTTTTCTATTCAACTTAAAACATTTTTTACTAAAATTAAAACTTTTTCAATGTTAAAAGTGAGACGTATTTTCGGTAATTACAAAAAAACCAAATTTTCTTCATAAAAAAAAAATCTAAAATTAAAACATGTATTTCTATCTCTTTCTTTTCATAATAAAATTCCAAAATTAATTTCTCCTTTAAAAACAATAAAATCCAAAAATAAAGGTTCTTGATGTAGCCATTTCCGTTTCATCTAACCTCAGCAATTCGTTTGTTCCAGCTTATTATTATTTGTTCGTTTTTGGCATGGATGTAGTTTATGCGAGGCCATGATCGCAGTTTTATTTCCCGCTTTTGTTTTGGGATTTGTAATTTTCGCATTTCTTTACCGTTTCTTTACTTTTCGCATTTTTAATTTCCGTCATATAATTATTTTCCATTTTGCACGTTCTTACCTTTATTTTCCCCTTCCGAAGGATTAGGTTTAGCCGTTTGACAGCCGAGTCAGTAACCCTTTCCTTTGACCCTTTTCAAACCCTAATAGCCTAGGCGTCCCGCCGTGGACGAAAATACCCTTTACCCTAGCTTTAGGTCAAAGAGTCGTCGTACTCTGTCTTAGGATTTCTCGCCGTGGAATCCCTAATTTAACCCTAATTTTCAATTCAACATTTCAACGTAGAAATAGGAGTTTCCAAACTCCACGTAAGCGTGTCCTTAAGATACGTTTATTCCCCTTGAAACCTTGACCACGGTTAACAAGTTTCTAACCTCCCTTTCGAGGGGAACTACGATTACCCTGATTCCATTTCCTATCCAGGATACGTAGGCACAAGCTGCGAATCTTGCCAAGTAAACTTAAGACTAACTTTTAGGTCTCTTTAGGACACTTTATCCCTTAAGCTCAATATATATTTCAGACAGATAATAAAATAAAAAAGCATACAATAAACAAAAGGTTCCTGTAGAGTACTACAGAAGTTTAGGGTGCTAGTATCTTCCCTAAGCTTAACAAACCACTTACCTAGGTCTTTCCCCGCATTGTGTTTACGATGCAAAAATAGGTTTTTCCTCTTTTGACCTTTTCCTTCGGATAAATCAAAGAGCGGTTGTGAGTCAAGAATTGTGATTCAAACTAATTAATGGTTTGATATCTTATTTCCACTGCAACACTATTACTTGGTTTTCAATGTGATATAGATAAAGAAAAGTATTGATGAAAATATGTATTTCCTATGGGCATTTCATTTTAATGGAATTTGGAATTGTATTTAACCAGTCACTAACAGATTGTGCAGTTGGTTGATTTTTTCAGGAAAAGTCGCATTTGTGCGTTCTTCCGTTCATGAAGGGTAGGATGGTCATTTGATTACAACTGGTTGTCAATTCGTGAATCTGAGTTGCAATCAGGGAATCTGAGTTGAGTTTAATCAGACAGTTGGATTTATCCGGATAAAGTTGCTCATTTGGAATTACAGGAAGGTTAAATCAGAAATTCAGTCGGGACAGGGTTAATCGGTTAGATGGGAATAGCTAGGAATTAATAGAAAAAGGTTTTTCTTTTCGATTTTCAGTTCCTATTTTGTTTGAATCATGTGTCATGTTATTTCATTTTTAAATTAAATTAACCGCATTTAAAAAAAAAATCCATCAGATATCATTTTTTCATAAATCCCATTTTTAAATCAATCATTGTTTCATTGTTTAAAGAAAAATCAATTTATTTCTTAACTTTAGCCTCATTTCATAATTTCATTTCATTTTCTTATTTTCATTAATTTCATTTTAAATTAATGTTATTTTCATTCCATACATTTCATGATAAGTTATTATTATTTGCATATATAAGAGAAAAAACCCAAAAATATAATAATTTTTTAATTAAAGAGTTTTTATTAATGATAATTATTTTTTGCATAAAATATATAAATAAAAATTACAAAAAATACAAAATTGCATAAAAAAAATTAAATTCTTAATATTCCTAAGTTTCTTCCGATCTTCTTCGACTCTTCCCGACTTTTCCGATTAGTGCTCCAAATCTGCAAAATAATCAAAACAAGCAAAATTTAAATTGGTTAGTTTGATCGTCCCGACACCCTCAGAACAATGTCATCATGAGGCGCGTCAGGAGGGTAACGGATTGCTTCGAAATCGACTCCCGACTCCTTTCCGACCTTGGTAAATCCGATAATAATATGTTCTTATCTAAGGCAACCGAGAAATAGAGGAAAAATGATTTTCAGAAGTGCTTATTGGAAAAGCACTTATTTGAAAAAGCACTTACTTCACAAAAATTGATTTTCCAGCCAAACACAGCCCAACAATTTTCCAGAAAAATCTGAGTCAACAGATCCAACAAGAAGCTCCGAAAAAAGTCAATCACAGATACTTCACAACGTAATCAAGCAAGGTTATCAACAAATAACATGAAACAAATCCTGCAAATCAGCGAATAAACTGTACAAGTCCACAAGTCAACAGCCATCACGCAAAAATCGCCATAGAAATTATGAGGAGCCACAAATGGAAGCCGCAAATCCTGGAAATAGGCAAGCAAATCGTAATAGATGCCCAGGCCCAGAAATAGGGAGAGATATAAAGTAACCATTCAAGGGTTCGGAAAGGGAGGGGAACCCTAAACCAGAAAACCCAAGCGGCGGCACGGTCAAGAGGTTCGGAGCAACTTTTTGAGCTTCATCATCACCCCTGATCAAGAGAAGAAGAGTGGCCTCCGAAAGTTCATCACCATCATCACCGAAAGGACAAAAAAAAGCGGCGCTTAGAAAATGGCGGACTCCGAAAATCCCAAAGGGTTTCATCATCGTCGCTGTTCAGAGAAGAAGAGGAAGAAGTTCATCAATCTAAATCGGAAGCGGCGGCGGAAGCTTCAAAGCTTCAACACCGACCAAGCTCCCATAGGCCAAACATCATCATCCTTATGGAGAAAAGAAGGAATCGCATAAGAGAGATTGGAAAACGCCACAAGATCCACGACGAACTCAACGTGAGGGACTCACGGAGCTCATCGCGGACAAGGAGCCACCGCGCGAACTCAGACCGGCCGTCATCATCGTTCGTCCGAAGGGTAAGATGTAATTGATAAATGCATTTTTTTGTTTGTTTTCGTTTTAGGGACAAAGGAGAAGCAGCAAGGCGACATGCAAGCCACCGCGAAATGAAAAAGCAAAAAAAATCATCCATGGCCGCCGATCGTTTGATGAGGAGGAGAAGACAAAAGGGTTGAAGATAAAAACCCTAAAGCAGGCAAATGAACCGTATATTGCCCCTTGGGTTTCACTTTTCGTTTCATGATGCTACTATTATTTTTTTGTTTTGTTCAATTTAGTAGCCTTTTGTTAATAGTTTAATAATTATAATTATCATATTTGTTTTGTTAACTAACTTCATTTTGATAAATTAAAAAAAAAAAACTGGAAATATTTATTACCCAAAAAAACGTGAAATCATTTTTTCTTTCTTCATAGTTAAAATTCAAAACTTTATCCATACTTAAAATTTACAGCTTTTCTAAAATTAAAACGTTTCATTTTTAAAAAAAAAATCTAACAGGTCTAATTGTAAAATTCATTTTCAAAAAAAAAATTGAAGATTTATTTCATATTAAAATTAAAACGTTTTTATATTGAAAGTAAAACCTTCTTAACATTAAAAATTAAAAATTAAACTTTTTTTTTCATATTAAGATTAAAACATTTTTAAACATTAAAATTAAAACTCTTTTTCATTAAAATTAAAACATTTCTTTAAATCAAAAATTAAAACCTCTTTCTTAAATTAAAATTAAAAGATTTTCTTTAATTAAACCAAAACAAACCTTTGTAAATAAAAAACCTTAAACATTAAAATAACTTTTTCTTCAAATACAAATTCCAAAAAAATAGATAATAAATTCCTTGATTTATCCGTTTCATTTTCGTCTAATCCTCATTCGTTTGTTCGTTGCAGCTCCTTAATATTTCATTTGTTCATACTATTTTTTGTTTCATGGATGTAATTTATGCGAGGCTATAATCGCAGTTATTTTTATTTTCGCATTTTTTTTTTGGGATTTGTAATTTATGCGAGTGATCGTCGCGATGCTTCTTTTGCTGTTTTCTTTATCTTCCCACACTTTAATTCCGCAATGTGATTATATTTGTTGCTTTGTATGTTTTACCGTTTATCTCCTTCCGAAGGATTAAGTCTAAACCGTTTGACCGCCAAGTCAATAGTCCTCGACCCTTGAGCATTTCAAAACCCTAATTAGCCTAGGTGGCCTGCCGTGGACGAAAACGCCCTTTACCCTAGCTTTAGGTCAAAGTGTCGCCGTACTCCGTTTTAGGGTTTCCCGTCGTGGAACATTTAGTCAACCCTATTTTCAATTAACTTTTACAACGTAGAAATAGGAGTTTCAAGACTCCACGTAAGCGCTTTCCCTAAGAACGCTTATTCCCCATTGAAACCTTGACCATAGTCAAGACGTTTCTAACCTCCCTTTCAAGGGGAACTATGATTACTCTGATTCCATTCCCTATCCGGATACGTAGGCACAAGATGTGAATCTTGCCGAGTAAACTTAGGACTAACCCTTAGGTTTTTTAGGTCACCCTATCCCTTAAGCTCAGTATATACTTTAAAGCAGATAATAAAGCAAAAATAAATAAAAGGTTTTTGTAGAGTACTACAGAAGTTTAGGGTGCTAATACCTTCCATAAGCTTAACCAACCCCTTACCTAGGTCTCTCCCCACATTGTGTTTACGATGCAAAAATAGGTTTTCCCTCTTTTGACCTTTTCCTTCGAATAAATCAAAGAGCGGTTGTGAATCAAGAATTATGATTCAAACTAATTAATAGTTTGATATCCTATTTCCACTACAACAGAAAATGGCGACTTCACTGGGGAATATGCCATAATGTTTAAGGGTTACCCCTATTTTGCTTTATTTTCGCTATTTGTTTCATTATTTATTTTCTTGTATATATTATTGTGCCTTACTTGGGGTATCTGTGTTGTGAGATAAGTCCTACACCCGGACTTGAGTGACATTATTATAGGATGGTGATATATTCAAAGAGGCTTATATGGAGTGAGTCCCGACCAAGCAGACTTGAGAAACACCGCTCAATTGAGACCCTTTAAAAAAATGGTTCAGTTGAACGAGTAGTCGTGAAAATTTTTACTATTTTCGGACAGAAGTCTGTGATACTAGGGACCGTAGTACCTTAACACCACCTTGGCCTTATATAGGACGTAGTGCGGGAACTATGTGGGAGTAATCCTAAAATATTTGCTACGCGATGCTACACTCAAAAGAGGTTCTCTTGAGAATATTATTAACCACCGAGTCAATTGGGAAATTGATAATATCCGAAAGATGGACTGATGACTTTGGGCACTTCTTTAGAACCCTTGTTCTGCAGGTACAACTAATCTTAGTACATACCTTATTGGGAAGGGTAGACCCTAACTCCTTGTGCATACCTTTAACCTAGGACTTTGTATATGTTCATTGCATCCATAAAACATCATATTGCATTACATTTCATGGAATTCAAACATTATTTATGGATATTGCAGGATACTATGGATTACAATAGAAGAAAAACTTTGAAATATACTTTTAAAAGTCCTAAGCTAGATGACCTAAGGAAGCTAGGATCTTTAGTCCAAGATCGAGAAGGATTCCGTAACCAGTATGGGAGGTTGTTATCTCTGTTGGAATTTCAAGTGAATGAAGGACTTCTTTCAGTTTTGCTACAGTTCTACGATCCTGACTACCTTTCCCTTTCTTGGAGAAGGACCTACTTTGGAAGAATATTCTCAGCTTGTAGGGCTATATATTTTGGATAAGACTCCTTTCCCTTTCTTGGAGAAGGACCCTAAGGAACAGGATATTGCTAAAGCCACATGTTTGAAGGTACCTGACATTAAGGAGAATATGACTCATAAGGGTGAAATTTTTAGGTTACCTACATAGTTCCTAATCGAGAAAGCCCAATATTATGCCGATCATTTGAGTATGCTCACCTTTGAGACAATCCTTGCCTTGGTTATCTATGGGGTGTTTCTTTTCCCTAGTTTTGAAGGATTCGTGGACCTTAATGCCATCAAGATCTTCATGCGAAGGAATCCAGTAACAACCTTATTGGGTAACACTTATCATTCAGTCCATCTCCGAAACCTTCGTGGTGGAGGGATGATTACCTATTGTGTGTCGTTACTGTATAAGTGGTTTATTTCACACTTGCCTAAGTCTGGTCCTTTTTGGAGTCCCACCCAAGGATGTTGGTCACAAAGAGTTATGGCTTTAACCCACTCCGATATTGATTGGTACAACTGTATGTATGATGGAATATTACTCATTAATGGTTGTGGAGACTTCGCTAACATACCCTTACTTGGGTTTAATGGAGGAATCAACTACAACCCAGTCCTAGCTCGCCGAAAGTTAGGGTATCCCTTGAAGGAACCGCCTAAAAGTTTTCATGTGGAGAAAATCTTCTTTAAGGATGACAAAGAACTTCAAAATCAGATTGTATTCGCTTGGCGCCACTTGCATAGGAAAGGTCGAAAAAGTCTGGGAAGGCCGAATTGTGTGTCCATGGAGTCTTATCTTCGTTGGGTCCGAGAAAGAGCTATCAAATTAAAGATGCCTTATCCTCGCCAAGATCCTCTACCTCGAATAGAGGAACATATCTTGATCTTCATGACCGAAGTTGAAAAGTTGAAGATTGCTTTGAAGAAAGCTCAACATGGAAGAAAAAATACCATGTGATGGTCAGTGAAAACGAGGAACTTCAAAAGCAACTTCAGTTGAAGAATGAAGAGGTACTATCCTGCAAGAAGAGAAGGATCTACGAGGATTTATTTTCTTCTAAATGGCCGCCTACCCCTTGAAGTTATGGACGTTGCTTCCTTAGGGTCATTATTAGCTTTTGTTTAGCTACTTTCTTTAAAGATTTTGTATTATTTGTAATCCATTTCTCAATTAATAAAATAAAACTTCTTTGTTATTCCGCAATATTCGTAAATATTTAAATTCCATGAAATCTTTCATTCGCATTTTTCATTTTAGCATCATATTTTGCATTGCATGTATCTCCCGGTTTCTCATACTCGGTTCTCTCGCCTTCCAGTTCTGTCACCCTGGGTCCTCCGCATTAGTACAACACTAGAGCTCAAGCTCGAAAAAGGATGGAAGAACAAAATCAAGAGATTGACTGTGTCAGCCATGAACTCGATGATCTTCGAGGAAGTGTGGGGCAAATTATGGAGATGCTACAAGCTCTTAATGCAAAGATGGATACTCAGCCTACTGTTGTTTATGAGATTACCAATACTGTTGTGGATCCTTAACCAGCTGTTACTGTTGAGAACGTACCTCCTCATGGTCTTCAATCCAGTTTGGTGTGTCCTACCATCGCTTAACCAGTTCGACGAGTTACTCCTCTGAAGTGCAAAACTCCGAGCTTTGACCACCATAAAAGAGCTACACGTACGAGGAATCGCTTGATGGCTGCTCATCAACATCAGTAGAGTTATGTTCAAGGTTATCCGGTTCAGTATGCTCAACAAACCTATGTAGCTACTGTTGTAACTCCTGTCAATCAACAGTTTCCTACTTATCAACCTGTGCAACCGACTCTGGTCTATCAGCATCTGGTTTATCAACAGCCTCCTGTTTATCAGCCTGCACAAGCTCCTGTCAGCTGTCAACGAGCGTCCAACGCTTCTGCTTATCAACAGCCGAGGATCAGACACCTCGCCGAAACGACCCGAATAGGAGACGGTACAAGTCTTGTCCTCCGATTTCGGTGACCTTTACCGAGTTGTACCCCTCATTAGTGCAACAAGGTCTAGTTGTTACCCGAGCTTTGGGTCCACCTCCCAATCCTTTACCTGCCAACTACAATGCTGCTGCTCATTGTTTATTTCATGAGGGTGCACCCGACCATGATTTGGAGAACTGTTGTGCTCTTAAGAATCTTGTCATAGATTTGTTAGAAGAGAAGATATTGTCTTTCGATGATCCTCAGCCAAAGATCAAGACTCCTCTCAAGGTTTTCAACGTACCTCAACCCGTTACTTCTCCTCTGAATCTGCCAAAGCCGGTATTTATTCAGAAGCCTAGTCCATTTCATTTCAGCAGTCCTCAAGATGATGTGACCCCGATCGACCAAGAATCTGGGAAAGTTAGTCGGAAGGAAGATTCAAAGACTGATACTGAAGCATTGATAGGTATAGCTGGGGCAAGCAAGATGGTTCACCGTGATCACTTTATTGAGGCTCCGCCAGAGGAAACCACCACTACCATGTCGGTCTCAGATGCGAAGACTTCACAAAAACATTTTGAAGGGCTTTGACACATTACATTTTGCTTATTTATATATTTTATTTTCTTTGATTAAGCATAATTAGCATGTATGAACTTGTTTATTTTGGAATAATTAATGCATAATGTTTGTCTTGAATAAATCCATTCGTTTCACTCATTAAAAAAAATATTTTTTCCGTAATCTATATTGCCAACTTTACCCAATCTCTTGCCTGATAGAGAGTTGAGAGGAGGATGATGAACCAAAAACATCAAATCTCTCGTCATATACTTCCAATTGAAACCTGTTGATGATGTAAGGCATTGTTTCAAATCCCAAAAACAATGGAGATATAAGGATGATAACCCCTCGCTAACCCCTTTGAGCCTTGAAGTAGGAGTTTTCTTTGCCAAACATTAAAAAACCCTTTATTTTAACCTGGGGCAGGGTAGTTTTTCGGTTAAATCGATTAAGCACTCAGACTCTCAAAAAGGAGGAGCGAACCTTCGAGAATTTATCCCTAACATCTTAGGAGGTTAGAAGTCCATGACTATCCCTCTACTACTCAAAGAGTGGGGAAGTCACAGGCCTTTCAAAAGCGTCACACGACTTATTCAACAAAAATAAAATTATAGCCCTCTAAGTCAAAACCTATGAAGGAGACTTAGGCAAAACTGGGGCATCCCGCTGGACTCCAAAGTCGAATCCAAAAGACGCTGTCCAGGAAATAGTTAGGGAATGGGAAGAAAAATATAATAAAAACAAGGGATTATAATAAAGAATCCCTAATAAAGAACAGAGTCATGAAGTTCAAAAACCAAAAGACAATAGGTGAGTGACTACCATGTGCAAAGCCTTGAGGAGTTCTCAACCATATCAAATCCGAGTGAGATATGAGTGCTTATATCCAGTTAACTGAATAGGATTGGAAAACATCACGAAGAGGGGTGGGCACAGTCAAACTTTGAGCCTTTATCCTTTGTTTCTTAAAACGTGAACCAAGCCACGATACAACCTTTCAAAGACCTAATTTAAGTAGGAATTCTTTTGAAAGCATACTCGACGAGATAATGTTTCCTGACTCTTATGAGCTATGCTCAATGTTGGCGTTATAAATCAAATTCATATCCTGACTATGTGATTTTGGTCACGAGTTATCGCGATACCTTTTTCAAAATAAAAACAAAAACTTCAAGACAAACATACATGTTGCATTGATAATTTCAGGATGGGCATTTAAGGCATGTTGATTTTGCTTGACATCTTAGACATTTACACATAAACATCGACCATAGAACTTGAAGATCCTGCTAAATAGGGGTAGGTGGTTTCCAATTCACTACTGATGCAAGCCTTACATTCTTAAGAGCTATTCTTATAGACTCAATTGTAACACGGTTGATCCGTGCCAGTTACGTCGAGATCTGACATATCTCTCCAAGAGTTTGAAAACAATGGGGCAATCGAACCCTATGTTCTCTATAAAATCCTCTCGAGATGAATTTCTCACAAAGCAGGTACTCTGGGGCATGATATTTTTCAAAATGGTGACTACTACAAAGTCCATTGAGATCAAAATTAGCTTCGTGTCACAACGTTCTTCATGCACCCGATAGATTTTACTCCTGGCGGTCTTCATTCCCCAGAAAATATCATCGTTGCAGAATCTACGTCTAAACCATTGCCTCAACACAGTCCCCAGAGTTACTTTAAACTGACACAGTCCCCAAAGAGACTTTAAGCTGACACAGTCCCCAGAAAGACTTTAAACTGACACAGTCCCCAAAGAGACTTTAAGCTGACACAGTCCCCAGCGAGACTATAAGATGACAACCCTTTGGACCGAGCCGGTAATCTCCAATAACTTTCGAGATATCACCAGCATCTTCCCAGTGATAGTCCCGAGCGAGACTTTAAGCTGACAACATTTTTGGGATCCATCCGATAACTCTCCAGTGACTCTCAAGACTACAGACATATCCCCGGTATCCTCCAAGTGATATATGTCTTGAACCCCATTCTCAGCGGAATGATCTGTTCCTCAGTGAAATTGCCTTACCTTCCCCAGGAATGTCTGTTTGATTTCTCCCCCAGTAAGTCCGACTAACTCTCCTTAGGGAAGTTTGATATACTTTATCCCCCAGTTGGATGTACTTTTTCCCCAGGAAGCTAAGGTGTTATTACCAGGAAGTCGCTACGCTTTTCTCCATAAAGCTGCCTAGCTCTTCATTTTCCCCACGAAACGGATATTTATTTTATCCCCGGAAGTCTCTGATCCTAGGGTTTTCTTTGGCTGATTATGGTTCATGATAGTAATCCCTCCCGTGATGTCATGACATTGTATCCCCATACAGAGGTCATGGATCCCTAGTTGAAGTCACCGTACTCTCCAGTGAAGTCGTATCATATCCCCATGTGGAGGTCATGATATTTTTCTCCCCAGCGAAGTTAGAACTTTGAAGCAAGATCTGGTTCTATCATCAATTCTTCCTATCCCCGATAAATGTACTGTTGCAGAGGTCGCCGGGTATTCTCGTCGAGATGTTTATTTCATCTCATGTTCCCTCATCTCGTCTGTTTTGTCAGCATATGCATGAGCCTAAGCATTGCATACTCATTGCATGACATTTTCATACACATGAACATACACATTAGTATACATTGTGGCATGCGCATTAGCATCTACATTATTTTGCTATCCGTGTCATCATTTGTCGTTACCGCCAAGTAACTGGGTTTGACCGCTCTCTCCAAGTGGATCTTCAGCCTTAAGCATAAAACCTTTGTTTGTTCCAAGTTTCCCCACAGAGTTCAACCCTCGTGGAAGATGGTTATTTCCGCGCTAGGATAAGGTAGTCCCCATTCGAGTTCGTTTCCTCAATGGAGTCTTGTTTGTCAGTTCTTTCTAGCCCAATTCTAGATCGAACTTCGGGCCCGTCTGTCGTCGAACCTACCTGGGCGTGCATTTATTTTGCACTATCTTTCAAGAAAAGCCTTACGACAGTTCTCGCCTGAGAAGCGTATCATCACCTGCAATTTTTCATTACACTCTACAATTGATCTTCTCATACAAGAAGCTCATTACTTCATTACAACTTTTATTACAACCTTCATTACAACTTTCATTACAACCTTCATTACAATTTACATTACAACTTTCATTACAATTTACGTTACAACTTTCATTACAACCTTCATTACAACTTTCATTACAATTTTCATTACTTGTTACCACCTCTACAAGCAATCCTCACCCGAGAAGATTATCATTGCCACTCTTGCCGATAAGTGGTATTTCTCGCCTGAGAAGCTTATCCTATCTTCGTTATGACTTACAACAAATGACCATCTCCATCGAGTAGCTTGGTTTCCATTTCCCGTATCATATAGAAGGAAGGGGAGGTTTGAACTGAATCATATTCGGGAGAGCACAAATCTCAAAGTATGAAGAAGTTCATTGTATCCTTTAGTAAAAGAAGGAGCTGAATCATATTCGGGAGAGCACAAATCTCGAAGTATGAAGAATTTAATTTTATCCTTTAGTAAAAGAAGGAGCTAAATCATATTCAGGAGAGCACCAATCTTGAAGTATGAAGAAGTTTATTTTATCCTTTAGCAAAAGATGAAACCAAATCATGTCCAGGGAGCACATACTTGAGACGTGAAGAAGTTTATATTATCAATCAATTTATTATCCACAGATAAGCAGCAGTCTCTTTATTTGAGAGATTATCCAGTTTGGTATTTAAGTCCCTTCCAACGATAAGTGGCAGTTCTCTCTCAAGAAAGCTTATCAGGGTGTTTCCCATTTAAGTTCATGTATTTTGGCATACAGCCGGTTTTACCCAGTATATTTTCTACGGATTCCTAAAAATTCTGTTTGATCGTGTCACGAGGGAGAGTTTCCAGAAGCTCGGATGTTATTCTTTGCTCAATGCTCCAGCATTCTGTTAATCAATCCTACAGTCGTGCAGATCCAGAGTATCAGTCGGTCACGCCTGAACTTGTTGAACAATTACTCTTGGATATTCTCCAGTGGAGGCTGTCTCACCAGCGCTATCTCTATTGAGGAACCCTTTTGCTTACCGTATCCCTCTAAAGGTGACAATTGGTCGCGCTCGTGCCAGTTGGCCATTACTTTTAGAACTCCCAGTGTCCCAGTGCGTTGTATTCCCCAGTGTGACTTGTTCGTCGCGTCTGTCTCTTAGGTCGTCGTGTTGTCTGCATCCTTGCATTTATCATTCCAGCATACACATCATATTAGATTCATGGTATTGTCAGCATTATAGTCCATTTCGTTTTGTCCATAGCATTACATATCACTGCATCTAATGGCAAAATTTTTGGTTATCTATATTTAAATCCCTTTCACCATGATTTCTCGAGCATACGTTGCTCAAATCATCAGGTGAAGCTATTTAAATAGGGGCAACTGTAATACCCCAAATTTTGTCCTAAGATTGGTCGTTGCATTTGGCATTTCATGGCATTTGGCATTGTATTTAACCAGTCACTAACGGGTTGTGCAGTTGGTTGATTTTTGCAGGAAAAGTCGCATTTGTGCGTTCTTTCGTTCATGAAGGGTAATATGGTCATTTGATTACAGCTGGTTGTCAAGTCGTGAATCTGAGTTGCAATCAGGGAATCTGAGTTGAGTTTAATCAGACAGTTGGATTTATCCGGATAAAGTTGCTCATTTGGAATTGCAGGAAGGTTAAATTGGAAATTCAGTCGGGAGCGGGGTTAATCGGTTAGATGGGATTAGCTAGGAATTAATAGAAAAAGGTTTTTCTTTTTGATTTTCAGTTCCTATTTTGTTTCAATCATTTGTCATCTTATTTCATTTTAAAATTAAATTAATTGCATTTTTAAAAAAAACCAATCATATATCATTTTTTTCATTAATCCCATTTTTAAATCAATCATTGTTTCATTGTTTAAAGAAAAATCAATTTATTTCTTAACTTTAGCCTCATTTCATAATTTCATTTCATTTTCTATTTTTCATTAAATTCATTTTAAATCAATGTTATTTTCATTCCATACATTTCATGATAAGTTATTATTATTTGCATATATAAGAGAAAAAACCAAAAAATATTATAATGTTTTAATTAAAGAGTTTTTATTAATGATAATTATTCTTTACATAAAATATATAAATAAAAGTTACAAAAAATACAAAATTGCATAAAAAAAATTAAATTCCTAATATTCCTAAGTTTCTTCCGATCTTCTTCGACTCTTCCCGACTTTTCCGATTAATCCTCCGAATCTGCAAAATAATCAAAACAAGCAAAATTTAAATCGGTTAGTTTGATCGTCTCGACACCCTCAGAACAATGTCATCATCGGGCGCGTCAGGAGGGTAACGAATTGCTCCAAAACCGACTCCCGACTCCTTTCCGACCTCGGTAAATCCGGTAATAATTTGTTCTTATCTGAGGCAACCGAGAAAGAGAGAGGAAAAGTGATTTTCAAAAGTGCTTATTGGAAAAGCACTGATTTGAAAAAGCACTTACTTCATAAAAATTGATTTTCCAGCCAAACACAGCCCAACAATTTTCCAGAAAAATATGAGTGAACAGATCCAACAAGAAGCTCCGGAAAAAGTCAATCACGGATACTTCGCAACGGAATCAAGCAAGGTTATCAGCAAATAACATGAAACAAATCCTGAAAATCAGCGAATAAACTGTACAAGTCCACAAGTCAACAACCATCACGCAAAAACCGCCATAGAAATCACGAGGAGCTACAAAAGGAAGCCGCAAATCCTGGAAATAGGCAAGCAAATCGTAATAGATGCCCAGACCCAGAAATAAGGAGAGATATAAAGTAACCATTCAAGGGTTCGGAAAGGGAGGGGAACCCTAAACCAGAAACCCCAAGCGGCGGCGCGGTCAAGAGGTTCAGAGCAACTTTTCGAGCTTCATCATCACCCCTGATCAAGAGAAGAAGAGTGGCCTCCGAAAGTTCATCACCATCTTCACCGAAAGGAAGAAAAAAAGTGGCGCTTAGAAAACGGCGGACTCAGAAAACCCCAAAGGGTTTCATCATCGTCGCCGTTCAGAGAAGAAGAGGAAGAAGTTCGTTAATCCATGTCGGAAGCGGCGGCGGAAGCTTCAAAGCTTCGACGTCGGCCAAGCTCTCATAGGCCAAACATCATCATCCTCACGGAGAAAAGAAGGAATCACATCAGAGAGATCGGAAAACGCCACAAGATCCATGACGGACTGAACGTGAGGGACTCACGGAGCTCATCGCGGACAAGGAGCCACCGCGTGATGATTGTGGTTTTCCGTTTGTTTTCGTTTCAGGGACAAAGGAGAAGCAGCAAGGTGACATGCAAGCCACCGCGAAATGAAAAAGCAAAACAAAACATCCATGGCCGCCGACCGTTTGGTGAGGAAGGAGAAGACAAAAGGGTTGTAGATAAAAACCCTAAAGGAGGCAAATGAATCGTATATTGCCCCTTGGGTTTCACTTTTCGTTTCATGATGCTACTATTATTTTTTTGTTTTGTTCAATTTAGTAGTCATTTGGTTAATATTTTAATAATAATAATTATCATATTTGTTTTGTTAACTAACTTCATTTTGATAAATTAAAAAAAAATATGGAAATATTTATAACCAACAAAAACATGAAATCATTTTTTCTTTCTTCATAGTTAAAATTCAAAACATTTTCCATACTTAAAATTTACAGCTTTTCTAAAATTAAAATGTTTAATTTAAAAAAAAATCTAAGAAGTCTAATTGTAAAATTCATTTTCAAAAAAAAATTGAACATTTATTTCTTATTAAAATTAAAACGTTTTTATATTGAAAGTAAAACCTTCTTAACATTAAAAATTAAAAATTTAACTTTTTTTTTCATATTAAGATTAAAACATTTTTAAACAATAAAATTAAAACTTTTTTTCATTAAAATTAAAACATTTCTTTAAATCAAAAATTAAAACCTTTTTCTTAAATTAAAATTAAAACATTTTCTTTAATTAAACCAAAACAAACCTTTGTAAATAAAAAACCTTAAACATTAAAATAACTTTTTCATTAAATAAAAATTCCAAAAAAAATAAATAATAAAGTCCTTGATTTAGCCGTTTCATTTTCGTCTAATCCTCATTAGTTTGTTCGTTGCAGCTCCTCAATATTTCATTTGTTCGTACTATTTTTTGTTTCATGGATGTAATTTATGCGAGGCCATAATCACAGTTATTTTTATTTTCGCATTTGTTTTTGGGATTTGCAATTTACGCGAGTGATCGTCGCGATGCTTCTTTTGTCGTTTTCTTTATCTTCCCACACTTTAATTCCGCAATGTGATTATATTCGTTGCATTGTATGTTTTACCGTTTATCTCCTTCCGAAGGATTAAGTCTAAACCGTTTGACCGCCGAGTCAATAGTCCTCGATCTTTGAGCATTTCAAAACCCTAATTAGCCTAGGTGGCCCGCCGTGGACAAAAACGCCCTTTACCCTAGCTTTAGGTCAAAGAGTCGTCGTACTCCATTTTTGGGTTTCCCGTCGTGAAACATTTAGTCAACCCTATTTTCAATTAACTGTTACAACGTAGAAATAGGAGTTTCAAGAGTCCACGTAAGCGCTTTCCCTAAGAACGCTTATTTCCCATTGAAACCTTGACCAAAGTCAAGACGTTTCTAACCTCCCTTTCAAGGGGAACTTTGATTACTCTGATTCCATTCCCTATCCGGATACGTAGACACAAGATGTTAATCTTGCCGAGTCAACTTAGGACTAACCGTTAGGTTTTTTAGTTCACTCTATCCCTTAAGCTTAGTATATACTTTAAAGCGGATAATAAAGCAAAAATAAAAAAAAATAAACAAAAGGTTCCTGTAGAGTACTATAGAAGTTGAGGGTGCTAATACCTTCCCTAAGCTTAACCAACCCCTTACCTAAGTCTCTCCCCGCATTGTGTTTACGATGCAAAAATAGGTTTTTCCTCTTTTGACCTTTTCCTTCGGATAAATCAAAGAGCGGTTGTGAATCAAGAATTGTGATTCAAACTAATTATTAGTTTGATATCCTATTTCCACTGCAACATATATATATATATATATATATATATATATATATATATATATATATATATATATATATATATATATATATATATATATATATATATATATATATATATATATATATATATATATATATATATATATATATATATATATATATATATATATATATATATATATATATATATATATATATATATATATATATATATATATATATATATATATATATATATATATATATATATATATATATATATATATATATATATATATATATATATATATATATATATATATATATATATATATATATGAGTGGAGATCAACTTATTTAAGAGTACGTATTTTAACTTACTCCAAATTATAATTTTTAAATTGAATTTAATCTAATGGTTGGTATTCTGGAGTGGGCCCAGACTTGCCCATCCGTCGGAAAGGCCCAACCCAACGCTATGTGGGGAAGGCCAAACAAAGATCAAATCCCCCAATTTCGGGCACAGTTCTAGACACACTGGGCAGACGTCTTTCCCGTCGGGCAGAACAACACGTATTCCCCACGTTCTCCACGTGCTCCCCCCACAGGGACACGTCATCAAGCAACTACCCACCTCCGAAAGAGCTGGTCAACCCATTTTCCGGAGATCACATGACAGTTGAACTAGGACGAAGACCACGTGCTGATCTTCACTACGCTACGTAAGTCCTAGCAGTTACTTGGGTTAGGCTTCGCAATCCAGCCCAACACAAGCACCCGTTGCCCCTGCACTGGGGTCTCACTATAAATACCCTCTTTTACTAGAGGGTCAGGTATTCATTCTCTACACTTAACTTTTGTATTTGCTCCCACTCTGGTCCTTTACTCACTTAAGCATCAAAGTGTCTTACAGGTACACCCCCTCCTCCTTCCTACCTCCGGTGAGCAGCTTTCAAATTAGTGATGCGTGGCAGTCTGCAATCTCTTCTAATCAGGTACAATTAGTGGCGCCATCTATGGGAAACCAAAGCTTCCCCGTTCCTCCGAGCAGAAGAACTAAAGCTTCCAACTTCAATTTCCGAGATTATGACCAACACACGCCACAACGATGTTGTCCAAAATTCCACTTTCGCCACACTCACCAACGACGATGAACAGGCTAGGCCTTCCCACGCCCGTGAGGGTGACGTAAGGGACGGACGGACTGCCTCCCCTTCGTCCGAGGACGCGGCACACCACGTCGCCCCTCAGGCAAGAAGCCTGACCATTTTCCAGCCCGTCCCCACACTAGCAGGGGTGGACCCAACGATGATTGCCCTATTCAGAGCCATCAACCAGACTAATCTGATGTTGATCCAGCAGAACAAGCACATCGGGATACTGGAACAGGATACCTCATCTCGCTCTCCCCCATAGAGAAACCAACTCGAGGACTCCCGAAGCCCCTCTCCCCGTCCACGGGGGCCCCGGTCACAATTGGAGAGGCCCCAACCCGAGGCCTCCAAGAAGCGTGACAGTCACCTCCTTGCTAGGAGAGGCGCTCCCTGGCCCTAAGAAGAAACAGACCTGAGGCCCCGACAAAGAGGTCAAGGGGTCATAATCAAGCCCCTCGGCACAATCCTTCGCCCTCGCGCTCCCATGTCTGCAGTGATGAGGACGACCACATGACCCCCCTATCGCGGGAAATCATTGAGACCCCCATTCCCCACAGAATGGAGAAGTCGCCCGCGCTATCTACCTATGGTGGCACTTTGGACCGAGACGACCATCTGGAAGATATTGAGGCCATGCTCGATTATCGGAATGTCCGAGGAGCCATCAAGTGCAGGCTCTTCCCGGCGACGCCGAGGAAGGGAGCCGTGGCTTAGAGCTCGAGTCCATCACGTCGTGGAGGGTCCTGAACGATCTCTTCTCGTAACATTTCACGGGGTCTCGACGCCATCCAAAAACGGAGGCCGCCCTGGGCGCGATCATCCAAGCCCAGGACGAACCACTCAGGAACTACATCGTGAGATTCACAAGGGAGGGGTCCAGGTGCCGACTTCAGAAGACATGAAGTGTTACCTCATGCAGCAAGGTCTGTGCCGCGACTCCAAATTCTATGAGGCCGTGGAAATCCACCGGCCAACAACCCTACGAGGCTTCCTCGAGAAAGCCCACCACTACATCCGATACAAGGATACTGAAGCTACTAATTCATCCCGAGACTCCCGTAACCGTGAAGCCCCCCGCGGAGCCCGGGACGAAGGAGCACCGGCCCCCTAGCAAGAGGGAGATCGACGACGAGATGAGCGTTCCCGGGAGCCCCGAGAGCAGAAGGGCCCCGCAGGCTGCTTCACCGAGTACACGGCCCTCGTCGCTTCCCGCGAGCGCATCCTGGCTGAGTGCGCTAACTCGGAGTTCGTCCAGGGAGTGTCGCAACTGCAAAAAACAACCGGTGGAGAAAACAAAAGAGTTACCACTTTCGTTATTTATCCCAAAGAGAGGGAAAGGAAACGATCGGAAAAACCTAACGAAAAAGGGAAAGACAAGGTCACTGCAACCATGTCTGGATTCGGGAGTCGGTTATGCAAGGGGAAGGTATTAACACCTCTCACGTCCGTCGTACTCGACGGGATCCACGCATTGTTATCTATCTAAAAAGGTGTGTTGAAACTATCTAGCTAAAGGCTTATGGACAAAAAGAAAAAGAAAAAGGACTGACTCGGCAGAGCGTCGCCGCTCTGTGCCTACGTACTCCCTCGTGCAATGGGAAAGTCAGAGTCAACTGAGTTCGACTAACTACGGCTAAAGAAAAAGGGGGAAGGTTGCTCGCTAAGACATCGTGTCTTATGCCTACGTACTTTCATCTGGTATGAAAGATCAGAGCAAACGTAGTTCGGGCTACTACGGGAACACAGGTTTGTTCAACTGTTTTTTAGGCCGGAGTAGGATTAACAAGTAGTTCTAGCAGTTGGTGTATGCAGCTCGAGTATTGGAGACTTAGGTGTTACCGCTTGCGCTAGAACTAAGAGTTAACGACACTCTTTTTGTGAAAATATTTTCCTGATTAAGATCTCGAAGGATGAAAAAGGTTTGAAGTGTTTTTGTGTTTTTTAGAGAAGAAGTGTTTTGAATTTGATTTGTAACTCATGTTGCACTAAAGACTATGATCTAGGAGCGAATGCGTCGTATATCGTCAAAGGACATATACTAACATTCTAGACAATTGAGAGGCAACCACCCAATCATTATTTCCCAAATAGCTTAAGGCTTGTAACGTATACGGAATCGGGTTTGTCTAAGCGAGAAATGACTATTCTGGGAGCCTCATTCCAGAAGTTCACTTTGTACATCGAAGATAGCGTTGCCAAAGCATCGGCCATCTGATTCTCTGCTCGTGGTACATGGTGAAAGTCTACTCGATCGAAGAAGGGTAACAATCTCCTTGTATAATCTCTGTAAGGAATTAGATTTGGTTGACGAGTTTCCCATTCTCCCATGATTTGATTAAGCATTAGCGCTGAATCGCCATATACATCCAAATTCTTGATTCTCAAATCAATAACCTCCTCTAGACCCATGATACATGCTTCGTACTCATCTTCATTGTTGGTGACTAGAAATGTCAACCGGGCAGTGAACGGGATGTGAGTACCATGAGGAGTTGTAATAATAGCCCCAATTCCGCTACCATAGGAGTTGACAGCACCGTCGAATATCATCTGCCACAGAGAATCCTTCTCTAGACCTTCCCCGTGTAATGGTTCTTCACAATCTTTTGCTTTGAGGAACATAATATCCTCGTCAGGAAATTCAAACTTCATTGGTTGATAATCTTCGATTGGCTGCTCAGTAAGGTATTCTGACAGAACACTTCCTTTGATGGCTTTCTGAGAAACGTATTGTATATCGTACTCTGTCAGTACCATCTGCCACCTGGCAATTCTTCCAGAGAGCGCCTGCTTCTCGAAGACATACTTAATCGGATCCATCTTCGAAATCAACATGGTTGTGTGATTGAGCATATATTGTCTCATACGTTTGGCTGCCCAAGCAAGTGCACAACATGTTTTCTCGAGCATTGAGTAACGGGACTCACAATCTGTGAACTTTTAACTCAAATAATAGATCGCATGCTCCTTTCTTCTAGTCTCATCATGTTGACTAAGAACACAACCCATGTTGTTCTCAAGAACCGTCAAGTACATGATTAAAGGCCTTCTAGCTACTGGGGGTATCAATATCGGAGGCTCCTGCAAGTATTCTTTTATTTTATCAAATGCTTTTTGACCATTTTCATTCCAGACAACCGCCTGATCTTTCTTTAACAATTTAAACATTGGTTCACACGTGGCTATGAGATGAGATATGAACCAGGCAATGTAGTTCAATCTCCCCAGGAAACCACAGACTTCTTTTTCTGTTTTCAGCGCTGGCATGTCTTGTATGGCTTTTATCTTTGCAGGATCGACCTCGATTCCTTTTTCACTGACAATAAACCCCAATAACTTTCCAGACCAAACTCCAAAAGTGCACTTATTTGGATTCAACCTCAATCTGAACTTTCTAAGCCTCTCAAATAGCTTCAACAAGTTAATCAGGTGCTACTCCTCCGTTTGGGACTTAGCAAACATATCGTCAACATAAACCTCAATCTCTTTATGCATCATGTCATGAAAGAGCGTTATCATAGTGCATTGATATGTTGCTCCGACGTTCTTCAAGCCAAAAGGCATCACCTTGTAGTAGAACGTTCCCCACGATGTAATGAAGGTTGTTTTCTCCATGTCCTCCAGTGCCATCTTTATCTGATTATAACCCGAGAAACAATCCATGAAGGAAAACACCAAAAATTTAGCCGTATTGTTGACCAATACGTCAATGTGAGGGAGCGGGAAATCATCTTTAGGGCTCGCCTTGTTCAAATCCCGATAATTAACACACATCTGCACCTTACCATCTTTCTTAGGTACAGGTACGATGTTGGTGACCCACGGAGGGTAAGTGGTTACGGCTAAAAATCCAGCGTCCCATTGCTTTTGGACCTCTTCTTTGATTTTTACCGCCATATCTGGTCTCGTCCTTCTAAGCTTTTGCTTGACCGATGGACATTCCTCGCGCAACGGCAAGCGATGAACCACTATGTCAGTATCAAGCCCAGGCATATCCTCGTATAACTAAGCAAAGATGTCACTATACTCTCGAAGCATCTCGATCAGTCTTTGCTTGATGTCGCTCTATAGCGCGGCCCCTATCCGAACATTTCTGACAACTTCTTCTGAACCGAAGTTAACAACCTCAATTTCCTCATGATGAGGCAGAATGATTTTCTCTTCTTGTTTCAAGAGTCTAGCTAACTTTTCAGGAAAGTCTTCATCCTCATCAATCTCTTATTCCCCTTGAACTGGATACAACATTAGTATTGCCCTCTCGCCTTTTGTTTCCAAACACCTTCTTGTTTCCTCCTCCTACCGAGGATCCTTCACCAGCATTGATCTTTCCTAACTTAATTCCATTGTCCACCCTCTCCCCGGTGATTATTAAGTCTGAAAAACTGCTTGACATGTTGCTTATAAGCTTTTCATAGTACACTCCTGGTAAAGTAGCAACAAACATATCCACAAGTTCCCGTTCTACCATTGGTGGCTGTACCCTAGAAGCAAGCTCTCACCACCTCTGGGCATATTCTTTAAAGCATTCATTACTCTTCTGAGAAAGATTCTACAGCTGGACTCTATTTGGAGCAAGGTCACTGTTGTACTGATAGCGCCTTACAAAAGCTTCGGCTAGGTCTCTCCAGCTACGGACGTTTGCTGGCTCGAAGCTCGTATACCATTCTAGCGAGGGACCGAATAGAATATCCTGGAAGAAGTGCATAAGTAGTTTCCCATCATCAGAATGTGCAGACATCTTGCGATAATAAGACCTCAAATGAACCCTAGGGCAAGTGGTGCCCTTGAACTTATCAAAATTCAAGACTTAAATTTTGGTGGCACCTTCAAGCCTGGGATCAGCCCCAGATTAGACATAACCAGCCCCATAGAGTTTTGGCATTCAAGAGACTTCATCTTCTCTTCGATCATCTTAATCCTTCTATCAGCCTCAGAAGGTAATTCAGCAGCTACAACTCTTGGAGAAAACACATCCTCCTGCCTATCCTCATTCCAAGTATGGTCCATACTACCATGTATGGAACACGTAGTATCGAGACCATAGCCATTTCCATTACCATTACCACCATTAGTAAACCCACCATGGTTAAAACCTGCCACATTTCCAGCACCAGCAGCGTGACCACCCCCTCCAACAGTAGGGATGACTAAAGTTGGCATATAATTGTGTGCCCGAGGAGTTTCAATATGAGGAGGGTTAGAAGCAATCCCACCGTGTAACACCCCATCATTATCAACTCGTGCAATCAAAGGTTACACTAAAGTCTGAAGTTGCGCCTGGCCACTAGCAACCCCTTGCATGACCTCCATCAATTGTGCCATCCGATCTCTCATCTCTTGCATTTCTACCTGCATCTGATCCATCAGTCTATTCTGGTTTCTTCTGGTACTGTACCAGTGAGTTGTCACGTCAACAATCCTGAAACACTAGTAAACCACAAGAGGAAATAAGGATAACAGTTCTGGTGCACTTGCAAATGCAAGAAAAATGCTAAAATGAAGACATGTATTTATGCAATAGGGACATTTCCTCCTCGATTCTAGTTTCCAGGAAAACATAACAATGGAGAACCCTGCAGACAAGCATAGAATACTAACTCCTCATATATAGATCAAAAAGCCATCAGGCAATGTACAAACTCCAACTGAGTACAAATAATGAAAAGACCTCAGCCAACAAGCCTGGAGATGGTCAAATACAACAAAATAAGCATAAAAAACTACAACAGAAATAGACAAAACAAGTCAAGCAGGATGACGTGATCGGAAATCCTCTAACAGCCTCAACGTCTCAGGATGATCTGGTCTAGCAAGCAGTCCCTGAATAAGCAAATCCTGCTGGCTAACAGTATGCTGTAGACTATCAACGTGATCCTCCAAAGCTTCTTCCCCGAAACAAGCCTCAAGCCTGCGTCTCTTGGAGTCAGCTCTCAACCTGAGATCCTTCAAATTCGCGATCGCTTCATTCAACCTGTACTCGCTGTCTCGTCTAAGTGATGCTTTTGCTGCAATCTCCCCATCTTTGGCGTTAAGGTGAGCCTTCAGCTTGCTGATATGAAGTTTTAACCTGTCTTCGCGCTCCTTGTTGTTAGTGAGCGTGGCATTCCATATTGACTCAAACTTGGAGATCCTCAGATAAGCCCTATCCAACTCTTCCTTCTTGGTACCAAGAACACTGTGGACGGCATTCAAGTCTCGGCATGTGCGCTCTCTGTCACTAGTCTCCTTAGTCAGGTCCGTACCCAGTTTGTTCACAAGCTCGGTTTGTCTCCTGAAAGAATGAATTGCATCTATCTTCTCACTTTGAAGCCGGATAATCTCTTTCTCCAATTCTTCATTAGCTTTCCTCAATTCTTCCTTCTCAAGCAGAACCTGATTATACTTCTGAATATCTATTGTAGTAGGCTCTGCAATCTCAAGGAGATGCACAGGCTGAACAGACGGATATGGCATCATCAGCTCTTTGGCTTTACTCTGAATCCAAACCATATAAGGAGCGTACGCTTGACTATTGCTCTTTCCCAAGGCATCCTTTCCTCTCCTGTGGACATTACTCCAAGCATGTTCAACTCTAGCGAAGGTGTCTCCCTCCAATAAACCAGTGAGATACAGATATTCCTGTATCTCTTCATCCTTCGGAGGACCTCTCAGTGCATACCCAAACTGTCTGATAGCAATGGCCGGGTTATAGTTTATGCAACCTTTCCTTCCGACCAGCGGGACGTTAGGAAAGCTTCCACAACTATAGATAATCTCAATGCCCAATACATCCCTATCAAACCAAACAATGTCTTCGGCGGATAATCTCATCAAGCGCTCGGACCATTCCGAAGTACCGGCAGTAGTAGAGAACAGACCAGTCTTGGGAAGGTGGATCATGAACCATATATAGAGTAAAGGTGCGCAACAAGATACATTTTTCCCCCTCCTGTTCTCGTTGTTGTAATGTACGGAATGATAAACATCACCCAACAAAGTAGGTATGGGATTCTTCGAAGCAAAGATACGGAATGCATCCACATCTACAAAATCTGGGATATTCGGGAATAAAAGAATGCCATAAATACATAGGGCCAATATAGCGCTGAATACCACCCAACAACCCTTCTTAGCAAACTGTCAAGCCTTATCCACAAGAAACGGTAACGGAAACCCAAACATGCCATTCCTACTAGCTAACTTCCCTTTCAACTCAGAGGCATCCACATGTAAGGCTTTAGCAAGTTCAGTCAAATTTGGCTCTCCCTCAACATGATAGAATGGTATCTGGTTCAGAATAGGTACTCCCAACATATCAGAATACTCTTCCAATGTAGGTGCCAAAACAAAACTCTGAAAGATGAAACCTCGCAACTGAGGATCATAGAATTGCAGCAATGTCTGAAGGCCATTCAATTCATCCAAAGAAGGTTTGCAAACAACACTCAAAAGTCTTCCATAAGACTCTCTGAAATCTTCCATAACCTTCTTGTCAGCTAGAGAAATCAAACTTCGCAGAGTTCTAATATCAGGCGTAGGAAACTTGTAGGCCAAGGTCCTCATCAAGCGCTCCATGTCAGTAATAAGAACAAGATCACCAGAATCGAAGAGGAAATATACACCTGGAACATAAACACATGTTAATGAAATGCAAATGAGAATGCAAATGCAAATGAAAACAAGGTATCAAGACTGTTGTGTTGTTGGTCGAGAAGAAACAGCGCCTCGCCTTAGCAAGAACAAAGTACCGATAACAGGACCCACTGATAAACAGATTCACACCGTAAAGAACCGGGTATTCTGAAAGCCGAGGTTTCCTTCATAACCCAATCCCTCTCACAGGTATGGACCAATCCACAGACAAATGTTCAGCATCCTATGCGTTCATCAGCATCACAGACTTTCGAAAAATGATGATACATTTACCATTTCTGGTTTGGCATCATCATCTCGCGAAGAGGCCTCACTTAGCTGAATCACATATGATCGGTCCCCAGAGTCGACAACCCTTAAATCTGAAATTCTCTTAATGGCCCACTGGGCTGAAAAGAAAGTCATCAAAGAGAATCTCGTCTGAGCGCAAATTTCGTGGGAACTAGTGCATGCCTAACATACAGTTTCACCACTATTCGCTTCTAATACTATGTTTGTACTCAAGCCCAGGTCTGACTTATCACTCAATGGAACTTCCCTTCCCATAACACATCCGTAATGATATATGATGCTAAAAATAAATGCGAGAAATATAAATAAAGCACATATATACAACACCCAAAAAATAAACAGACAAGCGCTAGGACTGACTCGCATAGGGAACCAGAGTCCCCAGCAGAGTTGCTAGCTATCGCAACAGCGAAAAACAACCGGCAGAAAGAACAGAAGAGTCGCCACTTTCGTTATTTATCCTAAAGAGAGGAAAAGGAAACGATTGGAAAAACCTAACGAAAAAGGGAAAGACAAGGTCATCGCAACCATTTTTGGATTCGGGAGTCGGTTACGCAAGGGGAAAGTATTAGCACCCCTCACGTTCGTCGTACTCGACGGGATCCATGCGTTGTTGTCTACCTAAAAGGTTGTGTTCAAACTATCTAGCTAAAGGCTTATGGACAAAAAGAAAAAGAAAAAGGACTGACTCGGCAGAGCATCGCCGCTCTGTGCCTACGTACTCCCTCGTGCAATGGGAAAGTCAGAGTCAACGTAGTTCGACTAACTACGGCTAAATAAAAAGGGGGAAGGTTGCTCGCTAAGACATCGCGTCTTATGCCTACGTACTTTCATCTGGTATGAAAGATCAGAGCAAACGTAGTTCGGGCTACTACGGGAACACAGGTTTGTTCAACTGTTTTTTAGGCCAGAGTATGGTTAACAAGTGGTTCTAGCAGTTCGTGTATGCAGCTCGAGCATTGGAGACATATGCGTTACCTCTTGCGGTAGAACTAAGAGTTAACGACACTCTTTTAGTTAAAACATTTTCCTGATTAAGATCCCGAAGGATGAAAAATGTTTGAAGTGTTTTTGTGTTTTTTAGAGAAGAAGTGTTTTGAATTTGATTTGTAACTCATGTTGCACTAAAGACTATGATCTATGAGCGAATGCGTCGTATATCGTCAAAGGACATTCTAGACAATTGAGAGGTAACCACCCAATCATCATTTCCCAAATAGCTTAAGGCTTGTAGCATACAACAATTGTCCTCCTTTATTAAGTGTTTTATGAAAGTTTGAAGATGAGAAGAGAAGAAGGAACATAATGGGAGACTAATCAATCCTAAAAGTTATCATGCAAAGTATACCTAAAGTTGAGATTCAAAAGGGAACTACCTAATGTTATCATGCATGGTTAGGCACCTAATGTCTATCATAACCTCAAGAGGTTAGAGAACTTATGGGGAGCATGGCAAAGAAAAGCAAAAGAAAGAAGAAGAAGAATGCATATGCAAATGAAAATGCAAACATAAGATGCACAAATAGAATGAAAATGGGAGGAAAATAGTGTGGGGCAGTAGCCTCCACAATCTCATCTCAACCAAGCATGCATATGGAAATGCAATAAAAGAAAAGAAAAAGAAGAGCACAAGAAGAAATCAATCCAACAAGAGCAAACCACGCAAAGGTGCATCAAAAAGTGGGATGAAACGACCTAAGTCAAGCAACATCAACCACACCACAAAATTAAACCAAAATGAAAGGTAAAACAAAACCCAAAGCCAAGTGAGGATGGGAGGCCAAATGAGTGCATCAAGGGCCTCATAATAGGTATTCAACCATAATCATCACAAGCCAAGTGCAAAAGAAGCACAAAAGAGTCCTCAAGGATCCATCATTTTAGGTATACTTAAAGTACCTCCTCAGGAGGTACTAAGATACCTTAAATGAGGTTCCAAAGTCATTGGGCATAAGGGAGATGAAAAGAAGAAAGCTCAAAAGAAACATCAAAACAAATCAAGAAGAAATGCAAGTAAGAGCACAAAGGAAGCAAACATGCATCACATAGGAGTTCAAGTTGAAAACCTAAAAAGAAACACACAAATGAACAAGGAAGAAACAATATCATGACCTAAAATTGAACCAACATCATCCTTAACATGTTAACAACATGAAACAAAAAGCATTGAGGGTTCAAAGTATCCAAAAATGTCATATCCAAGTCAAACTAGGTCAAGGTACATGTGTGAACCTCCCTTGGAGGTAACTTGAATTGCAAGTTACCTCAAAAATAGGAAAATGGTTCAAAAATAATCAAATAAAATGGACAAAGTAGCTAAACATGTTGGAAAACAGAGGCCAAAAGCTTAAAGCAAATATCCCCTCAAAGCACCATCAAAAGAAAATAATATTAAAGATGCACCACTTTGAAATGGGAGAATCGAGGGTCAAAAGAAAAGAACCAAAAGTCAACCCTAAAGTCAACCAACCAGGGGCAAAATGGTCCTAAAAAATTGTTCAACTCATCATGGATATGAGGATCAATTTTCATTCATTGGACCCAAAGGAAAAGGGAAGAAACAAATAAATGAACAAGCAATGCACAATTTAATTCAATTAAAAACACCTCTAATATTTAATTGTATTTAAAAATGAAAAATAATCTGGAAAATAACATAAAAAATGTTTAAAAATAATAGACAACTCAAGGTTTGTAAAAATATTTTTTGTGGAATTTTTGGGGTATTGGAGCTATTTTTAATTAATTAAATTCAAACAAGAATAAAAAGGAAATAACAAAATGAATAAAAGAAAATAAAAACAAGAAAAAACACACAGCCACTGGATTGAACTACCGGTCAACAGATCCAAGGCCTAGGAGCGCGCCACGCAAGCACTGGGAGAACTTAAGTGAAACACAGCGTTTCACAAGGGATTCAGTGTGGCTCATTGACTTTAGCCTACCATGAGTCTTAATCCAATGCGATGGTTCAAAAAGTAAGCTGATCCTATGAACTAGAGCTTGCCACGTCATAAAAACCCTAGTCAACCTTCTCAGAGCAAATCCCACACGCTGGATCTGAATACCAAGTTAAGGGAGTCCACTTAATCTAACAACTGGGGAGTCATCTTCTCTATTCAAACTGAGACAAAAGGGAGGGAAGGTCTGTGGTGACCGGAGAAGACTCCGGTCGTCTTCTCCAGCGAGAGCAACAGTGCTCTGGTCAAAACTTCACCAATTCCAACAAACTTTATATGAAACTTCATCTACAACTCACAAGGAATAAGAATCCAAGGTTAATTTCCATTAATTCCTCGCCACAAGCTCAAATCGAAGGCAAACAAAATTATGCCTCAAGAACAAAAGTTCACCAAACTCGCTCAAATTGTCCAGAAATCATCTACGTGCTATGGAGATTACAGATCAAGCAACAAACAAGAAAAACACCACAAGAATAAGCCATATCAGATCCAAACATTTTTGAGCTTCATCCAACAATCAACACAAATGCCAGTTCGTTTTAGTGATTAATGATCTACATGTTGTCTAGGTCTCAAATATGTAAAAATGGCAGTGAATCAATGCATATTCAGAGTGTAAGGTTGAATTGTAAATACCTAGTGGAGAACTTCCACTAAGCCTTCAATTGATGCTTAAGCTTGAAGAAAAATGTCCAGAATCCCTCCACAAACTTCAATAAAGCTTTTGCAATTCACAATTTGGCTTGAAACTTCAATAAAGCTTTTTTCAAATGCTCTAGCTCCAATTCTCCTCCAATTTCGTGTTCCGGGCACCTATTCATGATGGAAAGCTTTTATGTGATGGATTTGAAAAGAAATTTAGCCCACTTTCAGCCTCTAAGAGCCCAATTGAAATCCATGGAATTTGAGTTTTTCCTCCTTGTCATGTGCATGAATTCTTCACCAATTTGGCTCCAAAATGATGCATTTTGCTTGCTGATGACATAAGGAGTGTGAAGGGCTGTGATTTGATCCTTGTTTGATATCAATGGTTGACATTGGTTGTGTAACTTCATGATGAAGTAAGCTTGAAAATGGCTCATTAAAACTCTTCCAATTTAAATTCTATTAATGCCAATGTGCTTAAAATATAATTTGCACTCAATTTGCACAAGCTTGCACAATTTTGAGCCAATATGAATTAAATCCAATTATCTCCTTTTAAGCTTTCTTCCATGAAAATTCACACATCAATTCCTTAAACCTAGCCAAATCCACGACTTCTTGATGTTTGGTTGAACCAATTACACCATTTGGAGCACATTTAATGTTGGAAAGATCTTCATTTGAAGTGTGCAAGATGGTGAAATGGACTTGTAATTTTATGACCTATAATCGTATTTTCCCAAAATACTCCTGACTTGCAAGCCTCATAACTTGAGTTCTACAAATCATATGAATAACTTCTAGTACTTTTTGGAAAGCTAAGACCAATATCTACAACTTTTATGTTGAACAAAAGTTGAGCAGAAACATCCTTCTAGGTCAAACATGCCTTGGAAGTGAGTTGACTTTTGTTGACCAAAATCACATTCATCCGATGACCTGTAACTTGTCTGCATCATAACTTGAGTTCTATAAATCCAATCAAGGACTTATAGTATTCAAATGAAAGCTACAAAAATTCTCTACAAGTTTCATGTTGGCCAAAAGTTGAGATGAAACTTGTATCTTGAGATGGGTGGTCTTGGACTTAGGCACTAAATAAGGGATTTTACCCTGAGAACCCTAATTTAGTAACTTCTCACACTCTTGATTCTTGATAAATTGATCTTGAAATGATGTCTCACATATCTTAACACAACATCCCATGACCATAGAGACTTTGAATTGAGTTTTAATCTCCTTCAATTTCACAACTGACTGAAGATTAACCAGATGAAAACCCTAATTGCAACATCTTTGATTGTGGCTTGTTCCACTTCAAACAACCACTTGAATAAACTCCAAATGGCTCTCAAAGCACTCAATGAGCTCTCGCAACATCTTATATTCATGATCATGAATTCACAATCCTCTGATGATCTTGAACTGGCCTCCAAGCTAGGAGCTGACCCCCATACATCCATCAAACCTTTCACAAGACCAATGCCCACTTCTAGATGACCTGATGACCATTCAAACCTAAGTAACACCCCTTTCTTAGGCCCAAACCTCTGAGTAGAATCCTCTTCATCCCCTGTTTAATGCAAAATGCTATACAATGCAAATGCTAGAAAGAAATGAAATGAAACATAAACCAAGTTAAGAAAAGGTTGGGCAAATTTTAGGGTGCAACAGGGAGGTGTCATTTTTTTAAATCGGCACCCCCAAGGCCAACATGGATAAGTCCAAATACTGTCGCTTCCACCATGGCCACGAGCATGTCACCGAAGATTGCATCCATCTGAAGGACGCAACCGAGATACTCATCAAGGATAGGCACTTGAAGAGGTACACCAGGGGCGGGGATGCCCCTCGACAGGTGGCCCATGAAGCCAAAAGGGTCGACGAGATCCCTCCGCCCTCCAATGACTCCAGGCTGCAGGTGGTCCTTAGAATAAGTCATCCTGAAGACTCGTTCTCCCTGAGAGAACACAGTCTCCCTACCGGGCACCAGCTACCCGAAGAACCAGTATTCCCCATCAGCCCGTGGGAGTACTTCCCCACTGCGATGGTCATCTCGGCGGGGCCCCGAACAAGCTCCCCATCGGGTCCGTGAAGAGGAAGTTTGACAAGTTGATGAGAAAAAGCTCCAGAAAAATGAGCACTTTCGACAAGTTCCACGGTCGGTCTAACCTGATCACGTACTACCTCGAATAGCTGCCTAGAGGAGTTCCTAACTTCGTTATTCCCCTGTTGATCCAGGAAAAAATGACGAACTTCGACGTCTGCCGTATCCTGGTCGACGGAGGAAGCTCGATGGATATCATGTATACCCACCTATTCTCAACGTTGCAGCTCGACGAGACCAACCTGACCCCCTACATCGGCTCCGACCTCCAAGGGTTCAACAGGATGACAACGAGACTGTGGGGATACGTGGAGCTCAAGGTCACTTTCAGAGCACAGGAGATGGCCAAGGAAATCAATGTTCGCTTCCTGGTTGTCGAGTGCCCATCCCTGTACAACTGCATCTTAGGCAGGACAAAGTTGGCAGAGCTCAATGTGGTGCCATCGACAATCCACCTTAAGATGTAATATTACACCAGGCAGGGAGCCGTTGTTACCTTCAACGGGGACATAGAGGTATCCCGAAGATGTTTCAAGGCAGCAATGAAGGGCCTCAGCATGATCGGTCCCTCTCCTAAAGAAATCAAGCCTCCGCCCGTCCAAGAGAACAGGCCAAAGGACCATGTCGACACCGTGGATCTCGAATGCCGCTTCCCCGGTGAACAGAACCACGAAGACGAAGCCGAGCACGCTCCCCCAGCGGTCAATGGACAACCCTTCCACCCAACACGACCCATTCCGGACGGGGACTTCAAGCTAGTGACCGGCGACGGCGATACAGCCAGGAGCGTGAAGATCGAAGTTGGACTGCCCAACCTGGCGAAGAAGCAGTTGAGAGCCTGCCTCTGGGAGAACACCGACCTCTTCACCTAAAGCTCTCCATCAACCCAGCCGCGAAGGCCATAGTATAACGTAGTGTCACTACTGTGAAAAAGGAGGTCGGCAATGACTAATAGAGTCGCCACCTATCGCTATTTATCCCATAGAAGGGAAAGGAAACGATCGGAAAAAAAACCTGACGAAAACGGGAAAAGACGAAGTCATCGCAACCAAGTCCTAGGTTCGGGAGTCGGTTATGCAAGGGGAAGGTATGAGCACCCCTCACGCCTGTCGTACTCGACGGGATCCACGCATGTGTTGTCTATCTAAAAGGGTGTGTAAACTATCTACGCTAATGGCTTAGGGACAAAAGAAAAAGAAAAAGGACTGACTCGGCAGAGCATCGCCGCTCTGTGCCTACGTACTCCCTCGTGCAGTGGGAAAGTCAGAGTCAACGTAGTTCGCCTAACTACGGCTAAAGAAGGGGGGAAGGTTGCTCGCTAAGATGTCGTGTATTATGCCTACATACTTTCATCTGGTATGAAAGATCAGAGCAAACGTAGTTCGGGCTAACGAGAACACTGGTTGTTCAAAAGTTTTACCCGAGTAGGGTTAACAGACAGTTCTAGCAGTTGGTGTATGCAGCTCGACCATTGGAGACTTAGGCGTTACCGTTTGCGATAGGACTGAATGTTAACAACACTCTTGCTTATGAAAAGGTTTTCCTGATTAAGACCCCGAAGGATAAAAAGGTTTGAAGTGTTTTTGTGTTTTTTAAAGAAGAAGTGTTTTGAATTAGAGTGTTCATAATGTACGTTGTAACAAAGTCTAAAACCTAGGATCGAATGCGTCGCATATCATCCTAAGGATGTATACTAAACACTCTAGGTAATTGAGAGGTAATCACTCAATCACCATTTGCCAAGTACAAGGCTCATGGCACAAAATTCATTATCTTTATTAGATGGATTGAAGTTGTTTGAAGATGAGAAGAGAAAGGGACAAACTAGAGGGGGACTAGACCAAACCCTAGAAGTTAACATGCAAAGTGCACCTAAAGTTGAGTTTGAAAGGGAACTACCTAATGTTATCATGCATGGTTAGAACCCTAATGTCTATCATAACCTCTCTTAAACAAGGGAGGTTACAAATCCTAAGTGAAGGAAGACAAAAGAAGAAGAAGAAACAATAAAAGAAACAATGCAAATGAAGGATGCAAACACAAATGCACAAGTAAGAAAACATAGAATGAAAGTGGGAGCAAACATGTGTGGGGCATTTGCCACCACAAGCTCATCTCAACCAAGCATGCACATGAAGATGCAAAGAGAAAAAGGAAAGAGATGCATAAAAAATAAGTAACAAAAACAATGAGAAAAAGTCCTCATGGATTCGTTACTTTAGGTAAGCTTCAAGTTCCTCCTAAGGAGGGCCCAAGCAACCTTAAGTAATATTCCAAAGTCATGGGACATAATGGAGGATGAGGAGAGAGTGTGCAAATGCAAAAGCAAACACATCACAAGAGAAAGCAAGCATACAAGTCAACACTTAAGTCACATAAGCAAAATATAATCACACAATGTAGACATAAAATGGAAAAGGCATGAAAAATAGTAAACAGACCCTAAAAATACCAAATAAAATCTCATTGGACCCCCAAGGTGTTAGGAACCAGGGGTCCAAGTTAGAGATCAAAACTCAAAGCAAAGCTACCTCAATTGAAAGCAAACACACAAGGTATGCCCTAAACTAGGGCAAAAGGAAAGGTTCACAAAACCAAACCAAAACACTAAGCAAAACTTGATAAAAAACAGAAATAAAAATATGCAAAAATCCTTCAACATGTTTATGCAATGCTCAAAAATTTTCATGCAAAAATAAGGAGTTTACACCTAGAAATAAAATCAAGAGAAAACAATACTACGATTTAATTCAAATAAAACATCCCCAATTAAAATAATTCATTCTTAAATGAAAAATAAAATATAAAATAAAATAAAAATATTATAAAATAAAAGACAAGTCAAAGTGTCTAAAACATTTTTTGGTGAATTTTAATAATTGGAGAAGTAATTATAATGAATTAAATTGCAACATGAAAGTTAAGACAAAAAGAAATAAAAATAAAAGAAAATAACAAGACCAACGGTGTAAATAGCAAATGATTCAGTTGGAAACGTTGGACTGGGCCAAGAGGGGGGGGGTCTGAATAGCATTAAAGCCCAAGGCGCACCAAGTAAAATATGAATTCAAACAATGATCCAATGCAAAAAGTCAATAGGAACACACGATGGACCCTAATCCAAAACCAACAGATCATGCAGTAAGCGCATCAGATGGCTAAATAATGGACAACGCATTAATGAAATTCAAAAAAGGTTACATGGTGCACGGTCAAACGAGGAATATAGTGGGTCTTAATCAAGATCGTTGGAGTAAAAGGTCTTCACATCAGACGGACTAGGAGTCGTCTCCTACCTCCCAACGAAACAAACATGGAGGGAGTTGTCGGTACCGAAGCACGGTGGCTCCGGTCACCCTCTCCAGCAACACAAAATTGCACATCCATCACCACTTAACCAAAACGCAATAAAGTTAAGTCAAAACTGATCTATACTTCATGTAGATTACGAATATAGCAATGATTTTCGGAAACAACACACACACAAACCAAATTATGCGCAAACAGTTTGGAGGTCAACACCATAATGTCAACAAACGAAAACCAAATGTTACCAGAAACAATCTACAACATACACAAATCACAAATATGTGGAAATGGCACAATATGGATGTATAAATAGTGAGCAATTTTGAGTTGAAGCTTACCTAACGGAATGACTCAGTTGGACCTTCTACAAGTGTTCAAGCTTGAAGAAACTCTCCAGAATTACTCCATACACTTCATGGAAGCTTTGGCTTTGCTTGATTTTGCTTGAAAATGGCTAAATCTGGAAAATCATTTTTCTACTTCACTCCACTTTTTTCAAATGTGTTCTTGCTCCTCTTGCACTAAATGACCTAATTCTCTGTCCATTTTTCATCCAGAACACTTATATGTTGGGTTTAACATCAAATGGGGGCCCAATTGTGGCTAAATTGTGAGAATGCAATTTCAATATTTGCTCACATTTTGCTTGCTATCCCACACGAATTTCCCACTGCACATGCCTCAATTCTGATCCAAATTAATTGCACATGGCTTTGGTTAATCAAAGGGTCAAGAATTAGCCCTTGGTTTTGATCCTATGGTAGATTTCCAAATTGTTGCTTCATGGTGAAGAAACTATGAAAATGGCTAACCAAATGATCTCAAATGGTAAATGTGAAAATGGAATTGAATTTAGAACATCAATTGCACTCAAAAAATGCATAAATTTGCTTTGAACAAGTTCCAAATCAATTAATTCTCAATTTCTCATTTTAAGCCTCCTTTATGAAAAATTCCAATCCCAGTTCTTCAATTCAAGCCCCTACCATGACAAGAGATGATTTAGTAATGCAAATAGCCCTATTTGGAGAAAGTTTCATGTTGAAAAGATTCCCACTTGGAGTGTGCAAGTTGGTGAAATGGACCTATAATTTTATGACATGTAATCTTACTTTCCCAAAATACCCCTAACTTATAAACCTCATAACATGAGTTCTACAAATCAGATGAAAGACTTCTAGTACAATTTGGAAAGCTACGATCAAGACCTACAACTTTCATGTTGGCCAAATTTTGAGTAGAAACATCCTTCTAGGTCAAAAATGGCTTGGAAGTTGGTTGACTTTTGTTGACTAAAATCACATTCCTCTGATGACCTGTAACTTGTCTAGATCATAACTTGAGTTCTACAAATCCAATCAAGGACTTCTAGTACTCAAACAAAAGATAAGAACAAGCTCTACAAGTTCCATGTTGGCCAAAAGTTGACATGAGACTCGTATCTTGAGGTAGGTGGTCTTGAAGTCAGGCACTAATTAGGGGATTTTACCCTGAGAACCCTAATTTAGTAACTTGTGACACATTTAACTCTTGATGATTTGAACTTGAAATGATGTCTCATATGTCTTAACACAACATCCCATGACCATAGAGACTTTGAATTGAGTTTTAATCTCCTTCAATGGCACTGTTGATTGAGGATTTGCCAGATGAAAACCCTAATTGTAACACTTTCAACTGTGGCTTGTTCCACTTCACACAACAACTTGAATAAGCTCCACAATGACCCTCAAGACACTCAATGAGCTCTCTCAACATCTCATACCCATAATCATGCATTCACAATCTCCTGATGCTCTTCAGTTGGTCTCCAAGTTAGGAGCTGACCCACACACATCCATCTATCCTTTCACAAGACATTGACCACTTCAAGATGTCATGATGACCATTCAAACTTGAGTAACAACCCATGCTTAGGCTCAATGTTCTGAGAACACTTCTCTTGCTATGCACAACCTCTTGATACCCTTTTCAATGAAATATGCTATGCAATACAAATGCTTAGAACAAAATGAAATGAAACATAAACCAAGTTAAGAAAAGGTTGAGCAATTTTTGGCGTGCAACATGTAGGCGTAGGAAGTCCCCCGAAAAGTCGGTGGCTGCTGAAAAAGCTGTAAAAGACATCCTAGAGGAAAATTTTATTTCGGAAGCCCGATATTCAACCTGGTTGTCCAACGTTGTACTAGTCAAAAAATATAATGGAAAATGGAGAATGTATGTTGATTACACCAATCTCAACCAGGCATGTCCCAAGGACGCCTATCCCCTCCCCAATATAGACAAGCTCGTCGACAACTCGGCGGGCTTCAAATTATTGTCCTTCATGGACACCTACTCGGGGTACAACCAGATTGCCATGGCTGAGGCCGACAAACAGAGTACGGCCTTCATAGCCGAGTCTGACAACTATTACTACAACGTAATGCCCTCCGGCCTAAAGAACACTGGCGCCACCTATCTGTGTATGATGCACAAGGTCTTCTGGGGAGAGATTAGCGACATACTCGAAGTCTACATGGACGACATAATCGTCAAATCGCGTATTGAGGTCGACCACACGACCCACCTCAAGAAAGTCTTTGAAACAACTAGGAGGTGCAAAATGCGATTTAACCCTGAGAAGTGCACCTTCGGGTTACGCGCGAGAAAGTTCCTCGGGTTTTACCTGATTGAATGAAGGATCGAGACGAACCCGGATAAATGTCGGCATTCTCTGAGATCGCGAAGCCGAGCTCGAAGAAGTCGATTCCAGTCCCTAAATGGGATGCTCGCCTCGTTATCCCGCTTCATCGCCAAATATGTATAGCACGCCCTCCCATTTTTCAAACTACTAAGGAAGGAGGCTGCATTTGAATGGACGGAAGAATGCAAACAGGCCCTCCTGCGTCCTATCGGAGCCATCGGTCCTAACGAGACCAGACATCGGGGAGCCACCGGTACTTGGTCGTTTCTACCGAGGCCATCAGCGTAATACTGATCCGAGAAACTCCTGACGGACAGAAGCCAATCTACTTCACGAGCAAGACCCTCCGCGACCCCGAAGTGAGTTACCAACTGTAACACCCCATTTCTATACCCCCAAATAATCACATAATCAAATAGTCACATATTAAAAATTTCATCAGAGTATAATTGTAAACATAGTATAAAAGAGGCGCGTCACATTACTCATGAAATTAAAACATACAATACCTGCTCAACAAAAGATATGCAACAGTGGGGTAACTTTGCAATAGAGGAACTCAATCCTTACACCCACATCTCAACATTTAGAATAAAAGCGGAAAATCTAAACATTGAATAACATCAAACATATATACATATATACATCATCCAGAATAATTCAACAACATAAGACATGTTTTCATAAACATCCATCAACAAGATACATATACAAATCTATCACAAAAGATTCATGAACTACCTAGCTACCCGGTGCTACATATCAGAGCCGATCGACCAAAAGAATAAAGACACGCTTCACAAAAAGACCTCCAGCAAACCTACTCTGCAATGCCTCATAGAGCACCATAAAACAGCAGAAGGGTGAGAAATATTATCATAACAACAATGCATATAATTATATATCTTAACATATAAATACACATATTCCACATTCTCACCATAATTCTGAAGGTAGGAAAAACACTTAGAAGAGGGAGGGGGTTGAATAAGTGTTTATAAAAACAATTAAGATGATAGAAAAATAACAAGGTACTTTTATCCTGGTTCGTTTGAACTCAAACTAATCTAGTCCACCCTACCAAGGTGATTTGCCTTTCTCAACAAGGACTTAATCCACTAAATCAAACTGATTACAGTGTAAACCACTAAGACAACTGTCTTAGTCTTCTCAAGAAATCTGACCACACTTGGTCTCTTAAGGAATCTTTTACAAAAGATAAACAAACAATGTGTTTAAGATTTGCTTCTAAAAAGCTATATCACAACAGTGATTTTTACACAAGTTAAAGAACGAAATAGAAACTATTCATCTATGAAGAAAGTTTGTATGAGTTGCTTGTTGAATAATTTTTCAAGTGATTTGTCAATAATTCGTTTGAAGTTCATTAACGTTTGAAGTGATGCTGAGACTTACTTTTATATTACTTGAAGTCCATTTCTCAAAGACTGTGCAACACTGTACATTCTGTTCTTTTTGTCTTTTATTAGCTTTTCCTTTCTCAGAAGGGGAATGTTCAGACAAATCTTTTTTGTCTGAATTCCTGTGTCATGCACGAATGAGGAAAGAGCCGTTTAGATAAAGACAAGGAATATGCCAACGAATCTTTATTTGAACAGCATCTTCTACAACAACTTTGGAACATCTTGCATCAGAACTTCTAATGATGTTCCTAGTTCTTCAGATCAGAGTAACTCTAACAGAGTTTTGCAGCAAAGTGCTTTAGCGTGAAATTCTTTATCTGAACAGACTAGCTTTATTAGAGGCTCTATACTTGCAGCATTAAGTACTTCCATAGTCTTCTGAAGCTTTACGTATGTTCTTTACTCAAATTCTTCTCAGCTTCGCTCAGAGTCATTTGTAGCAGATCAGAGTCTTCTGATGTATTGCTTCTGATGCTCAGAGCTTTCTTGTTCTGTAGTGTTCAGAGGCGTTCTTGCTTCCAGAATAATATTAATTTTAATATCTGAAACAAATAAACACTTGAGCAGAATTAGAGTATATATTTCTTTTATACAAAATTTCATTAATGCTATCATCAAAACAATGAGATATATTAAACACTAATCTGTGTTCTAACAATCTCCCCCTTTTTTATGATGATAAAAACTATGGGAAATTTTGTTTAAATAGAAAATAAATATATCTCCCCCTGAGAATATTAATGTCCCCCTGAAATGAATACTTCTGAAAAGACTAAATACTTCCCTTTCAGCTCTTGTATTGTTTTCAGCGTTAGAGTACACTTGTAGATTCTCAGACTATAGTTCAGAGTTAATTCTTAGAATTTTATCAGATGAGAATTATTAGCTCTGAAACACTCAAAACATATGATTAGATAAGATATATCATGTATGAGTTGTATTTTGGTATCTGTTTATATGAATTATCAAAATTACCATTTTCTCCCCCTTTTTGTCATATCAAAAAGAATCTAATTAAGAAAAACTCAAAACAGCGTCTCATTGATTTACACTCCACCTTTTCAAATATCATGTGACACGTGTTTGATGTTGATGAGCCTCTGAATCTCTTTAGAATAAGAAACGTTAAACAACACTCACATCTTCTGAGACTTGTTAGATCAGAGTTTCACAAAAAAATAATAAACATACCAAAAGAAATAATCAGATGATTTACTTCAGAGTATAGATATTAATCATATTTCATCTGAATAAATTTGGCTCTAAAGAATAGTTTTATTCTTAACAAAAATCCATACTAATATTCTTCAGAATAAATTTAAACCTATCTTCAGTAAGGGGTTTTGTGAAGATATCAGCCCATTGATGGTCTGTATCAACAAAATTTAAGCTTATAATTCCCTTTTGAACATAGTCTCTGATGAAATGATGCTTAATTTCTATATGCTTTGCCTTAGAATGTAAAATAGGGTTTTTAGAAAGGAAAATAGAAGAAGTATTATCATAGAAGATAGAAATGTTACTTTCATGTATCTGATAATCTTCTAGTTGACTTTTCATCCAGAGCATCTGTGTGCTACAACCAGCAGCAACAATATATTCTACTTCTGTTGTTGAAAACGCTATTGTGGGTTGCTTGTTGCTGAACCATGAGATCAGATGACTTCCCAGAAACTGATAGCTTACATAAGTACTTTTACGTTCTATTCTGTCTCCAGCATAATCAACATCACATAATCCAACTAATCTGTATTCATCAGATCTTCTGTAACAAAAACCACGTTAGTAGTACCTTTTAGATACCTCAGAATCCTCTTAACAGCTGTTAAGTGTGATTCTCTAGGATCTGATTGGAATCTAGCACATAGACAAACACTAAAGAGTGTTGCACCCTAAAATTTGCCCAACCTTATTCACTTGGTTTATGTTTTAATATCATTAGCATTTGCATATAGAGTCATGTACATAGCCTAACCATCTGCATAGCACAAGCATAGCAAGTTATCCAACAGGGGACCAATCATTATTATCATCTCTAGAGGCCTATCAAGAAGTTATTATCCTGATTCAGTCTCATTCAAGTCATCAGAAAGAATTTGAAAGCTATCAAGCCAATGGATCAAGCAAGTGCATCTATCTCCTATCTGAGGGTATCTGAGGATCAACAAAGAAATTGTGAGTTGTGAATTGAGAGCATGGGGAGTAGCTAGACATATTGGAGGACTCATAAAGTCATTTGGAGAAGGAGACAAGTCATTGGTGTAGTCACAAGAATTGCAGTTGAAGACAGTCAACTAGGGTTTCATCTGGGTCAACCCTGGGTCAACCCTAGGTCAAAGGAGAGGCATTAAGGGCTATTGAAGAGATGTGGAGTTCATCATTTGACATGGAGAATAAGGATATGTTGTTATGCTAAGAAGAAATCAAGAGAAATCAAGGAGAAGAGGAGGTTCTAAATTAGGGTTTCTATGTAAAATCCCCTAGTTTAGGTCCAATTTCCAAGCAAGATAAGTCAAAATGAAAGCTTCAAATGGATCCTTGGCCAACATGGAACTTGTAGAGGATCTCAAGACCTTTAATTTTAGTGGTGGAAGACATTAAGGAGATTTATAGAACTCAAGTTATGGTTCTTGCAAGTTACAGGTCATCTGAGGTGTCTGAAATTTTGTCTGTGAAAGTGACTTGACTTCCAAGCAATTTTTACCCCTCAAGGAGATTTCCAATTAATTTCTGGTCAACATAAGAGTTGTTCCTAATTGTCTTAGCTTTCTAGAATGGTATGGTATGCCTTCATAGGATGTGTGGAACTCTACTTATGGTCTTGTAAAGCAAAGGGTATTTTGGTCATTTGTGAATTACAGGTCATTTCAACCTATGCCCAAAACTCATGCAAGGAGGCCTCAAATGGAAAAACTTACAACATAAAACTTGCTCCAAATGACATTTTGAGTCTAGAAAAGTGACCATGAGAGATTGGAAGGATTCATAGCACAAGGTTTCAAAATTGTTGGATTTAATGAATAAAAATGGCCTTAAAAAGGAGATTTTTCATATCTTGGCCAAATGAAGCAAAATTATAGGTCATTTTGAATGGAAAGATCATTTTAAAGACATTGGCTAAAGTGGAATTTTGAGCTTAGTTCATGTTTTGTGAGTTATTCATAGTTGCTTGTAATGGAAGGAACATAAACCAAATTCAAGGGAAAGAATGCAAGGGAAACTTCTCCAAGTTTCTAGGAGGTTCTAACCTCACCTATATATTGATAAGGGATAGTTCATGCCATGGTTGGTGATTTCATTTGTTCAAAACCCCAAGTTTTACACACTTTCTCATTTTTGCATAAGCTTCACAAACTCTCCCAAATCTCCATCAATCCTCTTATCTTTTGATTGAATCTTCATCATCATCATTCAAACACCATAATCCACATCAAGATTGGTAGAATTGGAGGAAGAATTGTGCTATTCAAGACAACCATCCAAATTGCAAGAACTTCTCAAGGACAAGATTCATGAAGTTTACACACTAATCACTGCATACAGAAGTCATCATCAAGGTTACTGAGCAAATTTCAATCACTGCAAGCACCAAATTCAAAGAGTTGCATACCTGTTTTCACCAATTGCACCAGGTTTGTTTTCTCTTCGTATTGCATGAATTAGTTAGAATCTTAGGGTTTTGATAGGGTAGAATGGTTAAGATAGGATAGAGGATTGATTGGGATGATTTTGGAGAAGTTTCATGAAGTTTGAGCATGATGTATCAATTATGTTAAGGCTTATAACTCTTGGATTAAGGCACGATAATCATAGGTTAATAGCTTGAAATGATCAGGGTGAGATATAGAGCATGTTAGGATAGATTTGAGCAAGAATTGAAGAAATGGATATCAGGTGATCATGGTGGAATCAAACTGTTATCCTCATCGGGTTCGATTGTATGTTGAGTTCTAGAAAGAATCATTGTTATGGTTGTGTAGAGGGAAGAAATTAGGGCAAAATTGCTTTTGGAATCGTGTGATTTCGTGGTGCATGGAGGGAGAACAGAGAGCTGGAAATTCGCGCATGGTGATGGAGTTTCAGGACCTAGGGTTTGCTGGAGGTTGAAGACAACCCCTGGGCCACACGATCACACTTTGACCTTTGACTGGAGGACTCATCTGACGGACGCGATTAAAGCTGAAAACGGAGGGAGATTTCAAATAATGAAACGCACCGTTTCATTTAGTAGAGGGAAATGGGCTCAGATGCTATTGACACCCCCACGCGTGTGAAGCCCACTAATTTGAACTGTTTGGCCCTGCTATTCTCACCCCCTCCCTTTATTTCTTTATATTTTCATTTTAATTTCCTTTTATTTCTCATGCATTTTATAAAAATCATATAAAATTGCAAAAACATTATTTTTTGATGATTCTTTTTGCATAATTTTCTTTGAAGAGTCTAGAAAATTATAAAAAATAAAAATTGCATTTTATTTTTTATTTGATATTTTTGCCATATTTTCCAAATAAATAGCATTTTAAATAGTTTCATTTCATACTTAAATTTGTTAATTTTTGTTCTATTAATTGCTTTAATATTTTTTGTCCATTCTTTTTAGGTTGTTTAGTTTAGATATTCAACTTGTAAATACAATTTAGTTCATATTTTTAGGAGTTAGTTTTAGTTGATTAGTTTAGGTGGAAACAACATGAACAAATTAGGGTTTTAAGTGACAACTTAGGAGAATTAATTCATTTCCCTTAGGGCTTAGAGTTTGAATAGTTTAGCTATGGGACTATAGGGGCTATGGGTAGTTATTAGATCCCCTTAGAAAAGTCAGGATTCCCCTACTGCTATTAATATACTGTCTATATTTGATTGACTGGTGTGGTGTGCCCTCTGGGGATTATTGCTTGCTTGTTTGGGTGTTGGGATTTGTCTAGGGATTGGGGAAGCTGAAGACTGAAGATGATGAAGCCATTGGAGATCCAGAGCCTGAAGACCAACTTCCAGAGTTGATGAGGTGTTTCTTGCTAGCAGCTGTTGAGGAGATTAGGGTTTAGGAGCTAGGCAGAGCTCTAGGTTAGGAAGCTTGATTCTCAAACATGGAAGGTTTTGATTGCCTCCATTCCTCTCTGTGATACAGAGTCTCTCTGAGACACTCACCCCCTTCCTTTGGAAGGCTTGGTGCTATTGTCTGAGGGATAGAACTCTTGAGAGAAAATGTCTTATGTGTTAGTGGCAGTTGGTTTACCACCATTGGTAGTCAACTAATTGCTTAACACCCAATCCACTCTGGTGATTGACCCCTCAGCTTGGAGGATAGGACTTGAAGAAAAGCCCTTGTAGACTGAAGATTGGTGATCCAAGACCTTGATTGAAGGCTGTGGAGATGGAGATTGAGGCTTGCTGGAGCTTGTAGCTGATTGGAGATGACTTGAATATGGATATTGATGCAGAGCTGTTGTGGCTGTTTATTTTGCTGTATTTCATTTCTGATGTATTGACCGGTTCTCCTAACTGTATTGTTTGCTGTTTACCCTGCTAGGTTGAAGGTGAAGCCTGTTCACTTTTGCCTATTGTTTTCCAGGTTCGAGGTTGAGTGGGACTCCCTTGCCTCGCTTGTATTGTTGCATCCATGCATTTTACCGCTTTATTGTATATATCTGCTATTGTTTATGTTTCCGCATGTTCCCTTAGGATCTCTGTTTCTCTCTGTGCAAGAGAGGAGCATGATAGACACTAGGTCTTAACCCATGCATGATAACATTAGGTTAGTTTGATTCCCTTCGTAACCATAGGATAGAGTTCTGTCTCTTCTCTTCTCAAAACAAACAGAAAAACACAATAAATATTTCAAACACAATAAAAGACACTTCTTCCGTAAAAGAATGTGAACTCATCAAGACGTCATTTTTGTCCGCTTGGACTGCTAATCAGAAAAACCTTTTTCAGAAGGAATAAAATCAATTAAGACAGACTGGTGTCGTACGTGGCCCGAACTACGTTTGCTCTGATCTTTCATGCTGTATGAAAGTACGTAGGCATAGGATGCGATATCCTAGCGAGCAACCTTCCCCTCCTATCCCGTAGGTAGGCGAACTACGTTGACTCTGATTTCTCGTTCCAGGCGGGAATACGTAGGCATAAAGTGCGATACTTTGCCGAGTCATTTTTATTTTCATTTTATTTTCTTTTTAACCCTTGACCTTTAGTTTAGGTAGAATAACAATCCATACCCGAAAACAAGCGTGGATCCCGTCGAGTACGACGGACGTGAGGGGTGCTAATACCTTCCCCTTGCGTAACCGACTCCCGAATCCAGGTTTTGGTTGCGATGACCATACCTTTCCCGTGTTGTGCGAGGTTTACTCTGAGCGTTTCCTTTCCCTCCCATGGGATAAATAACGCACGGTGGCGACTCTTCTGTTCAGCCGGCGCCGATTTTCGCAGTAGCGACAGCTGGCGACTCTGCTGGGGATCCAACGTCCCCTGGTTGCTAAGGACTGCGATAGTTCTTATGCATTTGGGATCCAACGTCCCTTAAGAGAGTCAATCCTAACGCTTGTTTTCCCGTCGTGGATTTTGTATGGATTTATATTTCTGACCTTTATTTCCAGCATTATATATATTGATTATTATTGCTGTATATTGGGGTGTGACGGGTGTTCTGATATTGAGTGAGAAGCCGGACCTGGGCTTGAGTGCACCTTAGACTTAGAGTAGAGATTAGTGGGCGCGCACGTGCTTTGCATGTCCTAGTGTCCCGCGAAATCTACGCTCAGACGAGGTTCTTCTGGTTGGCCTCCTGTCCTGCCCTTTGGGTGGCTTGGGTTGCTGGTTAGTTGGATTGTCGACTCTGGGGACCGATCATTTGGAAGTTGGCTAAGTGAGGCCTCTTCAGGATTTGATGATACCACTCCTTCTGGGAATCGTATCGTCAACCCTGAAAGTCTGTGACGCCGACGACCGCATAGGATGCCATACCTTTGTCAGTTACTAGGACATCCACCTGTGAGAGGGTTTGGGGTTATGCAGGTAACTAGACTTTCAGACTACCGGTTATTTCTTGATCAGAGATCCTGGGTATTTATGGAGAGTTTTGAGGTCTGTCAGAGACCAGTTGGAGATGTGTTATGAGGTTTGTCAGAGACCATTTGGAGATGTGTTTTGAGGTCTGTCAGAGACCATTTGGAGATGTGTTTTGAGGTCTGTCGGAGACCATTTGGAGATATGATTTGAGGTCTACCAAAGACCAGTCTGAGTTATGGTTTGAGGTCTGTCAGAGACCGTTGTTGGAGCTTTACTATAGGTTTATCCGAGACCAGGGTTTGAAGACTTCTAGAGGGTCTATCTGAGACTTCTTGATATGGTTCAGGCTATTCAGCTATGGCAGTTGGTCCCTGTTGCATGTTATTTGCATTGCATCGTTTGCATACCCATTATCATTGCATTCCACTAACGTGTGTCTGTGCTGCAGGTGCATTTGCATTCCCCCGGTTCTAGTGTCTGGACTTCTGCGTATTTGATCATGGCTGGTTTGAGGATGACTGTTGCGTATAAGCTACCTGTCCCCGATATTACTCCACTCCTGGGCCTGATTTCTCTTGCAAATGAGGACGTCCGTAGAAGCTTCAGGCAGAGTTACGGACGGTTGTTGGGTTTAGTGCGTAGGTCTACTGAGGATGAATTGAATGGGCTGTACACCTTAATGCAATTCTATGACCCGGCTTTGAGATGTTTCACGTTTGCGGACTTTATCTTGGGGCCCACCATGGAGGAGTATGTAGAGTTTACTGAGCTGCCAGTTCAGAATGCAGTTCCTTTTATTCACTCCGCCGCTGAGCCCAATTTGGAGGATTTAGCCAAGGCCCTGCATATGAATGCTTCTGACTCGTTGATGACTGCGTGGCGAGGGGCTCCGGGTTTTTCTCTTCAGTTTCTGGTTAGTAAGGCTCAAGAGTACGCCAAGAATGGGTGTTGGGTGGTCTTTAACGCTATTTTGGCCCTCTGCATTTATGGGATAGTACTGTTCCCTAACTTCCCAAACTTCGTGGGCATGGATGCATTTCATCTATTTGCTGCCGGTAACCCAGTACCAGCACTGATCGGGGACTTTTACCATTCGATGCACTATAGGAATGAAAACAGGAGAGGCAAGAATGTCTCCTGTTGCGTACCTTTGCTGTATATGTGGTTCAAGAGCCATTTTCCATCGAGGGGACCTTTCATGGATAATGCAATTACGCCCGACTGGCCAGAGCATATGATGAGGTTAACTTCTGAAGACGTTGATTGGTTTGATAGAGATCTGCTGGGATCCGAGCTTATCTTCAGTTGTTTTGGTTACCCTAATGTTCCGCTGATAGGAAGAAAAGGGTGTATCAATCACAACCCTTCTCTGTTCGTCCGTCATTTCGGATATGCGCTGAAGAACCCGCCCAAAGAGGAAGAAGTACAGGAATCTCTGTACTTCACTGGAGATGTGAAGGGGGAGTTATTGGCCAAGTTGCAGCATGCCTGGACGCGCATTAACCGAAGAGGGAAGCCGTTGCTAGGAAAGAATGACTGTCAGGCCTATGCACCTTATAGAGTTTGGATTCAGGAGAGAGCCAGTCAGTTGGGGATGCCATTTCCAGATGCGCCAATTCTTGTTCCTATTCCGGTAGCGGAGCCAACTACTGTTTCTAGGGAAGCCTATGAGCAGGTTGTGAGAGAAAAGGAAGCCTTGTTGAAGATCAACGAAGGGTTAGAGCAGGAGCTAGCCCAAATACGCAGTGAGAAAAACAAGGTCGTCCATGCTTTCCAACAGCAGATTGAGCTAATGAACAGATTAGGGGCTGAGTTGACTGAGGAGAGGAAGAAGCGCGAACGTCTGGGGCAAGAGTTCAGAAGTTCCCATGACATGCTTGAATCCAAGAAGAAAGCGTTTGACATCGCTCACCGAGAGATCTCTTCTTGCAATAAGACTTGGAATGCCACGCTCACTAACAACAAGAAGAGGGAGGATAAGTTGAAGCAACAAATCTCCAACCTCGAAGAGGAGTTGAAGTCCAGCATCAAGAAGTGTGAGGAAGAAGTGATGACCCGGTATAGTCTCCAGAATGCACTAAACAAGGCCATCAAAGGGAGAGACGAAGCCGTGTCTCAGAAGCGTAAACTGGAAGATCGCTTCGGAGAGGGGGCATGGGAAGAAACTGCTGAAGACGTACGCCGTGTTCTTAAGAAAAGGAACCAACTGGTCGAAGGGCTGCTCGCTCGACCCAGTCATCCGGAGACCAAGAAGTTGCTAGAAGAATACCAGACCTATGGGAGGATTTGATCATTTCATGTAGTAACTTGTATGCTTTATTTGCATAGTGCTGACCATCACCAGGATTGTTGGTTGAGGTCATGCCTTCTCTTTGTACTCTTAGTGATATTGTATTCTGGGTTTATTGGTTTCTCAGCAATATATGAGGCTTTCTGTGATTCAGCTCCGATCTTTGTATTGCTAGCACTGTCACTGCACCGGCACCTTCACACTAGAATCGGGGAATGAACTTCCCTAATGCACAAACACACACATTGCATTGCATTCATATTCATATTACATTACAGGTAATCATTGAATGTTATCTTATTTCCTGCTCTGGCAACAGGTACTTTTCAGGATTGCAGGTCAGCACCCGCACCGCTATTCTACCCGCACCAACTGTCGAAGAATCATGGATCAAATGCAGAACGAGATGCAAGATGTGCGCGAGAAGCTCGCTCTCTTCATGCAGACCATGGAAGCTATTGCAAAGGGTCAGGAAAATTTGCAAGCCATGGTCCAACCCCTGTTGGCCCAGAATGCTGGTCACGGTAATGAGGATCATCAGTCCGTACGGGTCGATACTGCTCATGGAGACGGCACTCCCACGCCAGTGGCTCCACCTGTAGTCAACATGCCTGCTGCTAACGTCAACAACGCTACCGCTGCTGTGAATGGTAACGTCGGAGTTGGGAATGAGACTGTTTTCCATAACGTTGGGCTTGGTCACGTCAACTTGGGTGATAATATGGGAGGCAACGGCTTTGGCAATGCTGGATTCGGGTTCAACGATCAGGGATTCGATAACGCTGGGAAATATGGTTTCAATGCTCAAGGCTTTGGGCAAGAGGGTTATGGTGTGGCCAATCAGGGCTATGGAGGCTTTGGAAATGGAAACGGCGCTGGGTTTATGGCTTTTGGGCCCGATGGAGGTGTTCAGGGATACGGCAACAGAGGCCGAGGTCTGGGGATGAATCAGATCCGGGTTGGACGTAATAATGGATATGACGGGTATGGAGCTGGGAATGGTATGTGGCAAGAAGATCAACAGGAGGACGCTTTCTCCGGCGGAGGTTTCGAAGGACCGATGGATGACTCCCAGAAGATCAGAATGCTAGAAGAGCAGATGAGGGGGGTCCTGAACCAAAGTGTTATGGGCTTGGACATGGCAACAATGGGTCTGGTACCTGGCTTGAGGGTGCCAATCAAATTCAAAGCTCCTGCGTTTGATAAGTATAAAGGGGACACATGTCCGAAAGTGCACGTACGAGCCTATTATAGAAAGATGTCTGCATACTCAACTGATGAGAGAATGCTAATGCGTTTCTTTCAAGATAGTCTGTTGGGCCCTTCCCTAGAGTGGTATATGGGGTTGGAGCCAATCGATATCAAGACATGGAAGCAATTGGCAGAGGCGTTTGTAGCTCACTACAAGTATAACAGCGACTTGGCGCCCAATCGGGTCCAATTGGCAGGGCTGTCGCAGAAGAAGGGGGAGAGCTTTAAAGAGTACGCGCAAAGGTGGCGCGATATGGCTGCCAGGGTCCGTCCTCCTGTAGAAGATAAGGAAATGAATGACATGTTCGTCGGCACATTCACAGGCTTGTTTCATGACATGCTGTTTCACACATCTCTGGCCAGTTTTTCAGACCTAATTCTGATGGGAGAAAAGATTGAGCGTAACATTAAGCAAGGAAAATTCCAGGTTGAGGAATCAACTGCATCTGGCAGTAATAGGAAGGCTTTTGGTGGGCGCCGTCAGGGCGAGGCAAGCGCAGTGTTTGGAGGCCGAGGCCGAGGCCGAGGCAGGGGACGAAACCAATATCGTCAGCCGCAGCAGGTGGCGAGTGTTACTATCCCGTACCAGCAACAACCACTTCAGCAACAACAACCGTCTCAGCAGCCGCCAACGCAGCAGCAGCAGCCTCAGCAGGGGGCGCAGCAGGCTCAGCGAAGATTCCAGGGTGGTAAACCAAGAAGAGTGTTTGAGAAGCCTCCCACGACATATGCTGATTTACTGCAGACATTGTTGGGATTGAACCAGGTAGAGAAGAGAACTCTAGCACCGATAACGGGAGCTCCCCCATTTGGTTACGATGCGAGCAGGCACTGTGAGTTTCATTCTGGGGCTCCGGGCCACGATATAGAGGGTTGTCATGCTTTTAAGCATGTTGTGCAGGATCTTTTGGACAATAAGACTATCAATTTCGGAACGGCAGGTCCGAATATAGTGCAAAAGCCCATGCCTAATCATGGGGCAAATGCCATTCTGACTGAGGAAGGGTTGGATCTGATTATGAATGTCGACGATTTAAAGACGCCGCTGAGCGAGATAAAGAGCCGACTGTTACAAGGGGGTGTTTTTCCAGGTTGTGACGAGTATTGTTTAGAATGCTGGACCTTAGCTGGGGGGTGTGATGATTTGAAGAAAGGCATTCAGGCTTTAATCGATGGAGGCATATTGCATTTTGACCGAGCAGCAATTGAAGAGCCCGCAGGGGCAGTAGCAGATGATCAGAGTGATGTGGCCACTGTAACGATTCCTCGAAAGACAATCACTATTGCAGCCCTAGCTCAGCGACCACCGATCACCATAACTAAGGCCGGGCCGATCCCGTACGAGAACACGAAAGCAGTCCCCTGGTCATATGGGTTGGAGGTGTATTGTGACGGGATAAAGATTGATGTTAATAAGCAGCCAGCCGAGGCTGTGGATAATGTTGTTGGTTCGGGAGGTATGACAAGGAGTGGTAGGATCTTTATATCGCCTGAGGTGGAAGCCGAAAGACTAGCAAAAGGAAAAGGGAAGGTGGTTGAGAATGTCCCAGTGCAAGCAAGTGACAAAGAAGCAGCATCGAAAGATGTAGAAGAGTTCATGCGCTTGATTCGAAAAAGTGATTATAAGATTGTGGAACATCTGCAACAGACGCCGTCCAAAATATCCATCTTGTCATTGCTCTTGTGTTCAGAAGCTCACAGAAATGCTTTGTTGAAAGTCCTGGATACTTCCTTCGTCCCCCAAGACGTCTCTGTAAATCAGCTGGAAGGAGTGTTGGCACATGTAAATGCAGGCCACATTCTGGGCCTTACTGACTTTGATTTGACCCCGAAAGGGAGGGATCATAATATGGCACTGCACATATCTGTTGAGTGTAGAGGATCAGTAATGTCGCATGTATTGGTCGACACCGGATTGTCTTTGAATGTGCTGCCCAAGAAGGCGATGATGAAGCTGGACGTTAGAGGAATCTTGTGCACGCCCAGTGACTTGGTAGTTAGAGCCTTTGACGGCACACAGAGAACAGTCTTCGGATCGATAACATTGCCTCTACAAGTAGGGCCGGAGGTGTTTGCAACTGAATTTTATATCATGGATATACAGCCCGCGTACAACTGCTTGCTTGGAAGACCCTGGATTCATGGGGCGGGGGCAGTCACGTCCACTCTACATCAGAAGCTAAAATATATGGTCGGAGACAGCTTAGTCACCATATGCGGAGAAGAAGACATTCTGGTCAGCCATCTATCGTCATTTAAATATGTGGAGGTCGATGGAGAGATCCACGAAACACCCTGCCAGGCATTTGAAGGGTTGCGTATCAAGGACAAAGGTCCCGAGCCGAGCAAAGTGCCAGAGATAGCCGTCTCATCGTATAAAGAAGCTCAAGCTCTAGTGGAGGCAGGAGAAGCCAAGGGCTGGGGCAAGGTGCTGGATATTCCTGTGAAGATGGACCGGTTCGGGCTAGGATTCCAACCGTCGTCATCAACTCCTTCCGTGGGGGCACCCCGTTTCAGAGGGCCAATCACCATCTCTGCCAGTGGAGTATGTCATGAAACCGTCAATGCTGCTTCGGAGTCTGACGAAGGAGACAGCGACTGCGATATGGATGCCTGGATTCAGCCAAGCACGCCAGGACAAGGACTGTGCAACTGGTCTATTCAGGAGCTTGTTCCTGTGACTCTTAAACAGTAATGCTTTGCTTTATTAATTGTTGAATAATCTGATGTCTTGCCCGGGGCATCATGATTTGCTTAGGGCTGTGTTGTTATGAACATTGCGTGTTAATCATTAAATAAATGGCGTTTTTTTTCATGAGCAAATACTGTAATCTCTGTCTTTCTTGCTTTGTATTTTTCAATAAAATGGCAACGTGGTTATTCGCTTTACACGCATTTTGAAGCGCTTAACCATTCCTTTTGCAGGATAACATTTTCAGATGACATCTTTGAACCACCTATGACTCGCCCCGACTTTGAGCACCCGGTATTTCAGGCCGAAGAAGAGGTTGTCGAAGATAGCGACGTCCTTGAAGAACTGTCTTGGTTGGTGAAGCAAGAGGAAAGAGCCATTCTGCCTCATGACGAGGTCATCGAAATTATCAATTTGGGGTCGGAAGGGGTTGAGAAGAACATTCGTATCGGTGCCGCATTGCAGAGAGATATCAAGCGAAGACTGGTTGAAATGCTCCGAGAGTATAGTGATGTATTCGCTTGGTCGTATGAAGATATGCCAGGGCTCGATACAGATATGGTCGTGCACCGTCTGCCACTGAAAGAAGAATGCCCGCCGGTCAAACAAAAGCTTCGCAGAACTCGACCAGATATGGCAGTGAAGATCAAAGAGGAAGTTCAAAAACAGTGGGACGCTGGTTTCCTGGCTGTGACAAAATATCCCTCATGGGTTGCTAACATCGTACCAGTGCCGAAGAAGGATGGCAAGGTCCGGATGTGCGTGGATTATAGAGATTTGAATAAAGCAAGCCCAAAAGACGATTTTCCACTTCCTCATATTGACGTGCTAGTTGATAATACTGCTCAATACTCCGTATTCTCCTTCATGGATGGCTTTTCAGGCTATAATCAGATTAAAATGGTGCCAGAGGATATGGAGAAGACCACTTTCATAACGCCTTGGGGAACATTTTGCTACAAAGTGATGCCCTTTGGTTTGAAAAATGCTGGGGCAACATATCAGCGTGCGATGATGACTCTTTTCCATGATATGATGCATAAAGAGATCGAAGTTTATGTTGACGATATGATTGCCAAATCCCAGACGGAGGAAGAGCATCTGGTAAATCTGCTGATGCTATTTAAAAGGATTAGGAAGTTCAGGCTGAGGCTGAACCCTAACAAATGCACCTTCGGGGTGAGATCGGGTAAACTGCTGGGGTTTATCGTAAGCGAAAGAGGAATAGAGGTCGATCCTGCTAAAATAAAAGCGATTCAAGAAATGCCGACGCCTAAAACAGAAAAAGAGGTGCGCGGGTTTTTAGGGAGGTTGAACTATATCGCCCGGTTCATATCTCACCTAACGGCCACGTGTGAACCATTGTTCAAGCTGTTGAAGAAAGATCAAGCTGTAACATGGAACGAAAATTGTCAAAAGGCGTTCGATAAAATAAAGAAGTATTTGCAGGAGCCTCCTATTTTGATACCCCCAGTGGCAGGTAGACCCTTGATCATGTATTTGACGGTTCTTGAGGGAAGCATGGGTTGTGTTCTCGGTCAGCACGACGAGACAGGGAGAAAAGAGCATGCGATCTACTACTTGAGCAAGAAATTTACAGACTGTGAATCTCGATACTCAATGCTTGAGAAAACTTGTTGCGCGCTAGCTTGGGGCGCCAAGCGTTTGAGGCAATACATGCTGAATCATACAACCATGCTCATCTCGAAGATGGATCCTATCAAATATGTATTTGAAAAGCAGGCGTTGTCAGGGAGAATTGCCCGGTGGAAGATGGTCTTGACTGAATATGACATCCAATACGTCTCGCAAAAGGCTATAAAGGGGAGTGTGCTGTCTGAGTATCTGGCGGAGCAGCCTATTGAATAGTACCAATCGATGAGGTTTGATTTTCCTGACGAGGATATCATGTACCTAAAGATGAAAGATTGTGAAGAGCCGTTGCCAGACGAAGGGCCAGAGTTGGGTTCCAAATGGAAGATGATATTTGATGGAGCTGTAAACGCTTACGGTAGCGGAATAGGGGCAATCATCACTACGCCACACGGGTCGCACATCCCGTTTACTGCCCGATTGACCTTTGTCGTTACCAATAATGAGGCCGAATACGAAGTTTGTATAATGGGGCTTGAAGAAGCCATTGATTTGCGAATCAAGAATTTAGACGTATACGGAGACTCAGCTCTGGTGGTGAATCAGATCAAAGGGGAATGGGAGACGCGTCAGCCCAATTTGATACATTACATGAATTATGCAAGGAGATTGTTGCCTTTCTTCGACAAGGTGGAATTTCATCACGTACCGCGAGCAGAGAACCAAATGGCTGACGCCCTGGCCACTTTGTCTTCCATGTACAAAGTCAACTTCTGGAACGAGGCCCCCCGAATCATTATCTCTCGGCTTGACAGGCCAGCCTATGTGTTTGCTATTGATGACACATCCGACGACAAACCGTGGTATTTTGATATCCTTAATTTCCTGAAGAATAAAGAGTATCCGGCTGGGGCATCCAGTCAAGATCAGAAGACTCTCAGGAGATTAGCGGGTAATTTCTATTTGAATCCGGATGGCGTCTTATACAGAAGAAACCATGATTTGGTACTGTTGCGTTGTGTAGACGAAAGAGAGGCGAAGCTGCTCATGGAGGAAATACACGAAGGTACCTTTGGCACGCATGCTGGTGGGCATGCTATGACGAGAAAGCTGCTGCGGGCAGGTTATTTTTGGCTGACTATGGAAACTGATTGTTTCAAGTTTGCGAGGAAGTGCCACAAGTGCCAAATCTATGCTGATAAGATCCATATACCTCCGAGTCCTCTAAATGTGATGTCGTCTCCATGGCCATTCTCGATGTGGGGAATCGATATGATTGGGAAGATCGAGCCGACAGCTTCTAATGGGCATCGGTTCATTCTAGTGGCAATCGATTATTTCACCAAGTGGGTGGAAGCGGCGTCTTACGCAAATGTAATGAAGCAAGTGGTGGCCAGATTTATCAAGAGAGATATCATTTGCCGATATGGGATCCCCGAGCGGATAATCACGGACAACGGTTCAAACCTGAACAACAAAATGATGAAGGAGCTCTGTCAGAATTTCAAGATCGAACATCACAACTCCTCCCCGTACCGACCCAAGATGAATGGCGCTGTCGAAGCGGCCAATAAAAATATCAAGAAGATCGTTCAGAAAATGGTGGTGACCTATAAGGATTGGCACAAGATGCTACCTTTCGCTTTGCACGGTTATCGTACGACGGTACGCACATCAACCGGGGCAACCCCGTTCTCATTAGTGTACGGAATGGAAGCGGTATTACCATTGGAAGTTGAGATCCCTTCTCTGAGGGTATTGCGCGACGTTCAGCTGGACGAGGCAGAATGGGTAAAAGACAGGTTGAATCAACTGAGTTTGATGGATGAGAAGAGGCTAGCTTCTCTAGCATATGGTCGTTTGTACCAGAGCCGAATGAAGAAAGCGTATGATAAGAAAATACATCCGCGAAGCTTTCAGACGGGCGACCTTGTGCTGAAAAGGATTCTCCCGCCGCAAGCAGATCACCGGGGCAAGTGGACACCCAACTACGAAGGGCCATACGTTGTCAGGAAAGTCTTTTCAGGAGGAGCGTTGTTGTTGTCCACTATGGACGGAGAAGACTTCACGTCACCTGTGAATTCAGACGCAGTTAAAAAATACTTTGCTTAAAATAGACCCGCTGGACAGAAAAAAGAGAGTCCAAGCAAAAATGGGGCATCCTGGCGAACCAAAAACAGAATAAAAGGTTCGGGCAAAAGTTAGGGATAAAATTGAAAAAATGTACACCCGCGAAGTTGAAAACCTACACTGGGCGGCTTCGGCAAAAAGGGGTATCCCGGTGAACTGAAAACCCGTAAAGGGCGGTTCACGCAAAAGTTAGGGATTTGAAAAGCAAATGACTGCGGTCCGAATTTGATGTCACAGTGAGCATAAGTACGGGAGAATATGCCTGAGGGATCGGTTATCTGATACAACTTCTACAGAAGTGTGAATATTGGGAAAGCATTAGAGTCGGATGAGTCATAGGAGGATCAGTTCGTGGTGTTCGTCTGCATCCCGTTGCCGACATGTGTACAAAATTTAATTTGTCAATATATTTATGCTTTTTGTGCATACTTGTGTATTTGCTTTGCGTAGCTTCCTCATTTCAGGAGTTACATCCCGTGTATAAAACTCCGCCCATTCAGGAGCCCAATCAATGAAATATGTTATTCAGTACTTGATGCTGATTCTTTACTGTTTTGTGCATGATAAAACGCCTAAGTTTATTGAAACTAGCATGTGTATAATGTCACTGGCCCTTGCCATCAATTGCTAAAGCGTTGAATTAACTGAAAATAACGTCACTAACCTGAATCGATTTGGTTGTATAGGCTTGTTTTGTCTTGTTTGTGTTGTTGCAGGTTTCACAACCGTACGAGGAAGATAATCAAAAGATTCGACCCCCGCGCAGGTCATGCATGTTCTTCCTGAAGAAGGATAGAATTCCCCAGCTAGTCGTAGCTTATCCAAAGGACATTTTCCAGCAAAGTCGTTTATCCTCAACAGAATTGACGATTCCAAGATCGAAGGCTGTATTCAGATAGTACATCTCAGGCAGAGTGGTTTAGCCGCAGAAGATTAATATTGGTGAGCTGTATTCAGGTAGTTTACCTTTCCCCGCAGGGTCATTTACTCTCCCCTAGCGGAGTCAATTGATCTTCCCAAGGGAATCATCCCATCCCCAGCGGAATTCTCTTCTCAGCAAGTATTCCTCCATGTGGAACTCGAAGATTAAGGCTATCCCCGCCAAAGTTGGTGCGGGTCCTGGCACTTATTTCGTCAAAATACCGTGTGATATCCGTTCACTTTCCAGTAGAAGCGCAACTGCTATTCTCTAGCAGAGTTGTGTTCCCCAGCAGGGTGTTACGTCAACGAGGTGTTTGGGTTAAGTCCCCAATTTCCCAGCTGAGTCGACTTCCTCTTCCAGCATTTATTTTGCTGGGACAATTCCATAGCACCTGGCTATCCCCAGCGGAGTTGGAATTATCTTCAACATTTATTTTGCTGAAGTAGTTTCTGTATCCAGCAGTTCGAGTCTGCATTTGCATCAGCATATAGTGTCATACTTGCATTCACCAAATAGAAGTGTAGCATTTCCATGTCGAATGGAGCATTGCATCATTATCGAACGTATGCATTTTCGAAACATAAACTAGGTTGGCTAACCGTTTGTTTCAAGTATTGTTTTTCTTGCAGGTAGAAAGAGCCCTTGCTCAAGCAAATCAAAAAGCAGCTTTGGCGCTATTCCCCACAGAGTCAGCAGGATAAGTTTCCCCTTATTCCCCGAGCAGAGCTATTGGTCATCAAAGGATTCATGAATCAGAATTTCAGAGGCTACCGCCAGTTGTCAGAATAGGTAGTTTGATTTCCAAATATCCCCAGTAGAGTCAGCATCGAAGTTGCTGTAACGCCAGTGATAAGAAGCTCGCGGACTAATGGAAGGATGAGTCCTAACACGGACAATTTTATTGACGGGATTTCTTTGTGCTAGAGACGATTGTTGGAATGTGGAGTCCTAACGGGGACATTTCCTCCGGTCGACGAGGTGTGTTAGTCCTAACGTGGACAGGTTCGAGTTCTCGGTATTTATTGAGTGTGGAGTCCTGACGTGGGCGAAGGTTGATTGTTCTTCATGTTGGTGTCCTGACGTGGACAATTTATATCCAGCAGATAGTTTTATTCGTGACGGCGAAATGTGCGTCCTGACGTGGACAAGTTTATATTTCTTCGTGGTGACAAGATACGAGAGTCCTGACGTGGACAAATTTATCCTTCTTCGTGTTATTGGCGAAGTATGAGTCCTGGCATGGACAAAGTCTTATTTCCCCAGCACGTCTAAGACGCGCGAGTCCTGACATGGACAGGTTCTATTATTTCATCAGACGAAGATGTGAGTCCTTACGTGGACGAATCAAAATATGTTTCCTTACGTGGAAAGATTGAGTCCTTACGTGGACATATCAAGATGGGAGTCCTTGCGTGGACAAATCAGATTGTGGTTTCCTTACGTGGAAAAGTCATGATTCCTCACGTGGAACGGTTATTCCCTACGCGGAACGGTGGGTCCTAACGTGGACGATGCAGTCCTAACGTGGACAAGTTTGATTCCTTACGTGGAAAGATGTGAACGTAAGGAAAGATGTGACTCCTTACGTGGAACAAGTTGGAGTCCTTACGTGGACAGATCGAAAGAAAATGGGCTTCCTTACGTGGAAGAGAAGTTGAGTCTTCATGTGGATGGTGTTATTCCTTACGTGGAAAGATTGGAGTCCTTACGTGGACAGATTCGAATCGAAATGCGATTCCTCACGTGGAAAGATAGTATTCCTTACATGGAAAGAGGCTTGTATTCCTGACATGGAAAGAAAGAGTGTGTTCCTGACGTGGAAGGAGTTTAGTCCTGACGTGGACAGATTTAAAAGAAGACGTATTCCTTACGTGGAAGAGTTTGACGAAGAAGAAGTTCATTCCTAACGTGGAAAGGTGAGTCCTAACGTGGACGGTGTTATTCCTAACGTGGAAAAGTTTGCTCCTAACATGGACGATTTATTTCTGACGAGAAGGCAGACGAGCCATCCCCGACAAAGTTGTTGAAGTTTCCCGAATTGACGAAGCAGGCGTCCTAACATGGACAATGTTCTATCTCTGCAATGATAAAATCTTTTTCAGGATGATGAGAAGAATCCCCAGCACGGTCGCACGAGATCAGTGGGTCGCCGTAACAGTCAGATCCAGTTGATGAATGTCGTTCCCCAAGCAGGAGCGCAGTGTATTTCTGCGGTTGGCAAATTTCCGGGTTCTTAATATTCAACCGTCTCGTACTGCGAATGTCTGAAGGCTCCGAGCTCTTCACCCAATCGGGTCCAAGTCGCTTGAATAGGGGCAGCTGTTGCACCCTAAAATTTGCCCAACCTTATTCACTTGGTTTATGTTTTAATATCATTAGCATGTGCATATAGAGTCATGTACATAGCCTAACCATCTGCATAGCACAAGCATAGCAAGTCATCCAACAGGGGACCAATCATTATTATCATCTCTAGAGGCCTATCAAGAAGTTATTATCCTGATTCAGTCTCATTCAAGTCATCAGAAAGAATTTGAAAGCTATCAAGCCAATGGATCAAGCAAGTGCATCTATCTCCTATCTGAGGGTATCTGAGGATCAACAAAGAAATTGTGAGTTGTGAATTGAGAGCATGGGGAGTAGCTAGACATCTTGGAGGACTCATAAAGTCATTTGGAGAAGGAGACAAGTCAGTGGTGTAGTCACAAGAATTGCAGTTGAAGACAGTCAACTAGGGTTTCATCTGGGTCAACCCTGGGTCAACCCTAGGTCAAAGGAGAGGCATTAAGGGCTATTTAAGAGATGTGGAGTTCATCATTTGAAATGTAGAATAAGGATATGTTGTTATGCTAAGAAGAAATCAAGAGAAATCAAGGAGAAGAGGAGGTTCTAAATTAGGGTTTCTATGTAAAATCCCTTAGTTTAGGTCCAATTTCCAAGCAAGATAAGTCAAAATTCAAGCTTCAAATGGATCCTTGGCCAACATGGAACTTGTAGAGGATCTCAAGACCTTTAATTTGAGTGGTGAAAGACATTAAGGAGATTTATAGAACTCAAGTTATGGTTCTTGCAAGTTACAGGTCATCTGAGGTGTTTGAAATTTTGTCTGTGAAAGTGACTTGACTTCCAAGCAATTTTTACCCCTCAAGGAGATTTCAAATGAATTTCTGGTCAACATACGAGTTGTTCCTAATTGTCTTAGCTTTCTATAATGGTATGGTATGCCTTCATAGGATGTGTGGAACTCAACTTATGGTCTTGGCAAGCAAAGGGTATTTTGGTCATTTGTGAATTACAGGTCATTTCAACCTATGCCCAAATCTCATGCAAGGAGGCCTCAAATGGAAAAACTTACAACATCAAACTTGCTCCAAATGACATTTTGAGTCTAGAAAAGTGACCATGAGAGATTGGAAGGATTCATAGCACAAGGTTTCAAAATTGTTGGATTTAATGAATAAAAATGGCCTTAAAAAGGAGATTTTTCATATCTTGGCCAAATGAAGCAAAATTATAGGTCATTTTGAATGGAAAGATCATTTTAAAGACATTGGCTAAAGTGGAATTTTGAGCTTAGTTCATGTTTTGTGAGTTATTCATAGTTGCTTGTAATGGAAGGAACATAAACCAAATTCAAGGGAAAGAATGCAAGGGAAACTTCTCCAAGTTTCTAGGAGGTTCTAACCTCACCTATATATTGATAAGGGATAGTTCATGCCATGGTTGGTGATTTCATTTGTTCAAAACCCCAAGTTTTACACACTTTCTCATTTTTGCATAAGCTTCACAAACTCTCCCAAATCTCCATCAATCCTCTTATCTTTTGATTGAATCTTCATCATCATCATTCAAACACCATAATCCACATCAAGATTGGTAGAATTGGAGGAAGAATTGTGCTATTCAAGACAACCATCCAAATTGCAAGAACTTCTCAAGGACAAGATTCATGAAGTTTACACACTAATCACTGCATACATAAGTCATCATCAAGGTTACTGAGCAAATTTCAATCACTGCAAGCACCAAATTCAAAGAGTTGCATACCTGTTTTCACCAATTGCACCAGGTTTGTTTTCTCTTCGTATTGCATGAATTAGTTAGAATCTTAGGGTTTTGATAGGGTAGAATGGTTAAGATAGGATAGAGGATTGATTGGGATGATTTTGGAGAAGTTTCATGAAGTTTGAGCATGATGTATCAATTCTGTTAAGGCTTATAACTCTTGGATTAAGGCACGATAATCATAGGTTAATAGCTTGAAATGATCAGGGTGAGATATAGAGCATGTTAGGATAGATTTGAGCAAGAATTGAAGAAATGGATATCAGGTGATCATGGTGGAATCAAACTGTTATCCTCATCGGGTTCGATTGTATGTTGAGTTCTAGAAAGAATCATTGTTATGGTTGTGTAGAGGGAAGAAATTAGGGCAAAATTGCTTTTGGAATCGTGTGATTTCGTGGTGCATGGAGGGAGAACAGAGAGCTGGAAATTCGCGCATGGTGATGGAGTTTCAGGACCTAGGGTTTGCTGGAGGTTGAAGACAACCCCTGGGCCACACGATCACACTTTGACCTTTGACTGGAGGACTCATCTGACGGACGCGATTAAAGCTGAAAACGGAGGGAGATTTCAAATAATGAAACGCACCGTTTCATTTAGTAGAGGGAAATGGGCTCAGATGCTATTGACACCCCCACGCGTGTGAAGCCCACTAATTTGAACTGTTTGGCCCTGCTATTCTCACCCCCTCCCTTTATTTCTTTATATTTTCATTTTAATTTCCTTTTATTTCTCATGCATTTTATAAAAATCATATAAAATTGCAAAAACATTATTTTTTGATGATTCTTTTTGCATAATTTTCTTTGAAGAGTCTAGAAAATTATAAAAAATAAAAATTGCATTTTATTTTTTATTTGATATTTTTGCCATATTTTCCAAATAAATAGCATTTTAAATAGTTTCATTTCATACTTAAATTTGTTAATTTTTGTTCTATTAATTGCTTTAATATTTTTTGTCCATTCTTTTTAGGTTGTTTAGTTTAGATATTCAACTTGTAAATACAATTTAGTTCATATTTTTAGGAGTTAGTTTTAGTTGATTAGTTTAGGTGGAAACAACATGAACAAATTAGGGTTTTAAGTGACAACTTAGGAGAATTAATTCATTTCCCTTAGGGCTTAGAGTTTGAATAGTTTAGCTATGGGACTATAGGGGCTATGGGTAGTTATTAGATCCCCTTAGAAAAGTCAGGATTCCCCTACTGCTATTAATATACTGTCTATATTTGATTGACTGGTGTGGTGTGCCCTCTGGGGATTATTGCTTGCTTGTTTGGGTGTTGGGATTTGTCTAGGGATTGGGGAAGCTGAAGATTGAAGATGATGAAGCCATTGGAGATCCAGAGCCTGAAGACCAACTTCCAGAGTTGATGAGGTGTTTCTTGCTAGCAGCTGTTGAGGAGATTAGGGTTTAGGAGCTAGGCAGAGCTCTAGGTTAGGAAGCTTGATTCTCAAACATAGAAGGTTTTGATTGCCTCCATTCCTCTCTGTGATACAGAGTCTCTCTGAGACACTCACCCCCTTCCTTTGGAAGGCTTGGTGCTATTGTCTGAGGGATAGAACTCTTGAGAGAAAATGTCTTATGTGTTAGTGGCAGTTGGTTTACCACCATTGGTAGTCAACTAATTGCTTAACACCCAATCCACTCTGGTGATTGACCCCTCAGCTTGGAGGATAGGACTTGAAGAAAAGCCCTTGTAGACTGAAGATTGGTGATCCAAGACCTTGATTGAAGGCTTTGGAGATGGAGATTGAGGCTTGCTGGAGCTTGTAGCTGATTGGAGATGACTTGAATATGGATATTGATGCAGAGCTGCTGTGGCTGTTTATTTTGCTGTATTTCATTTCTGATGTATTGACCGGTTCTCCTGACTGTATTGTTTGCTGTTTACCCTGCTAGGTTGAAGGTGAAGCCTGTTCACTTTTGCCTATTGTTTTCCAGGTTCGAGGTTGAGTGGGACTCCCTTGCCTCGCTTGTATTGTTGCATCCATGCATTTTACCGCTTTATTGTATATATCTGCTATTGTTTATGTTTCCGCATGTTCCCTTAGGATCTCTGTTTCTCTCTGTGCAAGAGAGGAGCATGATAGACACTAGGTCTTAACCCATGCATGATAACATTAGGTTAGTTTGATTCCCTTCGTAACCATAGGATAGAGTTCTGTCTCTTCTCTTCTCAAAACAAACAGAAAAACACAATAAATATTTCAAACACAATAAAAGACACTTCTTCCGTAAAAGAATGTGAACTCATCAAGACGTCATTTTTGTCCGCTTGGACTGCTAATCAGAAAAACCTTTTTCAGAAGGAATAAAATCAATTAAGACAGACTGGTGTCGTACGTGGCCCGAACTACGTTTGCTCTGATCTTTCATGCTGTATGAAAGTACGTAGGCATAGGATGCGATATCCTAGCGAGCAACCTTCCCCTCCTCTCCCGTAGGTAGGCGAACTACGTTGACTCTGATTTCTCGTTCCAGGCGGGAATACGTAGGCATAAAGTGCGATACTTTGCCGAGTCATTTTTATTTTCATTTTATTTTCTTTTTAACCCTTGACCTTTAGTTTAGGTAGAATAACAATCCATACCCGAAAACAAGCGTGGATCCCGTCGAGTACGACGGACATGAGGGGTGCTAATACCTTCCCCTTGCGTAACCGACTCTCGAATCCAGGTTTTGGTTGCGATGACCATACCTTTCCCGTGTTGTGCGAGGTTTACTCTGAGCGTTTCCTTTCCCTCCCATGGGATAAATAACGCACGGTGGCGACTCTTCTGTTCAGCCGGCGCCGATTTTCGCAGTAGCGACAGCTGGCGACTCTGCTGGGGATCCAACGTCCCCTGGTTGCTAAGGACTGCGATAGTTCTTATGCATTTGGGATCCAACGTCCCTTAAGAGAGTCAATCCTAACGCTTGTTTTCCCGTCGTGGATTTTGTATGGATTTATATTTCTGACCTTTATTTCCAGCATTATATATATATTGATTATTATTGCTGTATATTGGGGTGTGACGGGTGTTCTGATATTGAGTGAGAAGCCGGACCTGGGCTTGAGTGCACCTTAGACTTAGAGTAGAGATTAGTGGGCGCGCACGTGCTTTGCATGTCCTAGTGTCCCGCGAAATCTACGCTCAGACGAGGTTCTTCTGGTTGGCCTCCTGTCCTGCCCTTTGGGTGGCTTGGGTTGCTGGTTAGTTGGATTGTCGACTCTGGGGACCGATCATTTGGAAGTTGGCTAAGTGAGGCCTCTTCAGGATTTGATGATACCACTCCTTCTTGGAATCGTATCGTCAACCCTGAAAGTCTGTGACGCCGACGACCGCATAGGATGCCATACCTTTGTCAGTTACTAGGACATCCACCTGTGAGAGGGTTTGGGGTTATGCAGGTAACTAGACTTTCAGACTACCGGTTATTTCTTGATCAGAGATCCTGGGTATTTATGGAGAGTTTTGAGGTCTGTCAGAGACCAGTTGGAGATGTGTTATGAGGTTTGTCAGAGACCATTTGGAGATGTGTTTTGAGGTCTGTCAGAGACCATTTGGAGATGTGTTTTGAGGTCTGTCGGAGACCATTTGGAGATATGATTTGAGGTCTACCAAAGACCAGTCTGAGTTATGGTTTGAGGTCTGTCAGAGACCGTTGTTGGAGCTTTACTATAGGTTTATCCGAGACCAGGGTTTGAAGACTTCTAGAGGGTCTATCTGAGACTTCTTGATATGGTTCAGGCTATTCAGCTATGGCAGTTGGTCCCTGTTGCATGTTATTTGCATTGCATCGTTTGCATACCCATTATCATTGCATTCCACTAACGTGTGTCTGTGCTGCAGGTGCATTTGCATTCCCCCGGTTCTAGTGTCTGGACTTCTGCGTATTTGATCATGGCTGGTTTGAGGATGACTGTTGCGTATAAGCTACCTGTCCCCGATATTACTCCACTCCTGGGCCTGATTTCTCTTGCAAATGAGGACGTCCGTAGAAGCTTCAGGCAGAGTTACGGACGGTTGTTGGGTTTAGTGCGTAGGTCTACTGAGGATGAATTGAATGGGATGTACACCTTAATGCAATTCTATGACCCGGCTTTGAGATGTTTCACGTTTGCGGACTTTATCTTGGGGCCCACCATGGAGGAGTATGTAGAGTTTACTGAGCTGCCAGTTCAGAATGCAGTTCCTTTTATTCACTCCGCCGCTGAGCCCAATTTGGAGGATTTAGCCAAGGCCCTGCATATGAATGCTTCTGACTCGTTGATGACTGCGTGGCGAGGGGCTCCGGGTTTTTCTCTTCAGTTTCTGGTTAGTAAGGCTCAAGAGTACGCCAAGAATGGGTGTTGGGTGGTCTTTAACGCTATTTTGGCCCTCTGCATTTATGGGATAGTACTGTTCCCTAACTTCCCAAACTTCGTGGGCATGGATGCATTTCATCTATTTGCTGCCGGTAACCCAGTACCAACACTGATCGGGGACTTTTACCATTCGATGCACTATAGGAATGAAAACAGGAGAGGCAAGAATGTCTCCTGTTGCGTACCTTTGCTGTATATGTGGTTCAAGAGCCATTTTCCATCGAGGGGACCTTTCATGGATAATGCAATTACGCCCGACTGGCCAGAGCATATGATGAGGTTAACTTCTGAAGACGTTGATTGGTTTGATAGAGATCTGCTGGGATCCGAGCTTATCTTCAGTTGTTTTGGTTACCCTAATGTTCCGCTGATAGGAAGAAAAGGGTGTATCAATCACAACCCTTCTCTGTTCGTCCGTCATTTCGGATATGCGCTGAAGAACCCGCCCAAAGAGGAAGAAGTACAGGAATCTCTGTACTTCACTGGAGATGTGAAGGGGGAGTTATTGGCCAAGTTGCAGCATGCCTGGACGCGCATTAACCGAAGAGGGAAGCCGTTGCTAGGAAAGAATGACTGTCAGGCCTATGACCCTTATAGAGTTTGGGTTCAGGAGAGAGCCAGTCAGTTGGGGATGCCATTTCCAGATGCGCCAATTCTTGTTCCTATTCCGATAGCGGAGCCAACTACTGTTTCTAGGGAAGCCTATGAGCAGGTTGTGAGAGAAAAGGAAGCCTTGTTGAAGATCAACGAAGGGTTAGAGCAGGAGCTAGCCCAAATACGCAGTGAGAAAAACAAGGTCGTCCATGCTTTCCAACAGCAGATTGAGCTAATGAACAGATTAGGGGCTGAGTTGACTGAGGAGAGGAAGAAGCGCGAACGTCTGGGGCAAGAGTTCAGAAGTTCCCATGACATGCTTGAATCCAAGAAGAAAGCGCTTGACATCGCTCACCGAGAGATCTCTTCTTGCAATAAGACTTGGAATGCCACGCTCACTAACAACAAGAAGAGGGAGGATAAGTTGAAGCAACAAATCTCCAACCTCGAAGAGGAGTTGAAGTCCAGCATCAAGAAGTGTGAGGAAGAAGTGATGACCCGGTATAGTCTCCAGAATGCACTAAACAAGGCCATCAAAGGGAGAGACGAAGCCGTGTCTCAGAAGCGTAAACTGGAAGATCGCTTCGGAGAGGGGGCATGGGAAGAAACTGCTGAAGACGTACGCCGTGTTCTTAAGAAAAGGAACCAACTGGTCGAAGGGCTGCTCGCTCGACCCAGTCATCCGGAGACCAAGAAGTTGCTAGAAGAATACCAGACCTATGGGAGGATTTGATCATTTCATGTAGTAACTTGTATGCTTTATTTGCATAGTGCTGACCATCACCAGGATTGTTGGTTGAGGTCATGCCTTCTCTTTGTACTCTTAGTGATATTGTATTCTGGGTTTATTGGTTTCTCAGCAATATATGAGGCTTTCTGTGATTCAGCTCCGATCTTTGTATTGCTAGCACTGTCACTGCACCGGCACCTTCACACTAGAATCGGGGAATGAACTTCCCTAATGCATAAACACACACATTGCATTGCATTCATATTCATATTACATTACAGGTAATCATTGGATGTTATCTTATTTCCTGCTCTGGCAACAGGTACTTTTCAGGATTGCAGGTCAGCACCCGCACCGCTATTCTACCCGCACCAACTGTCGAAGAATCATGGATCAAATGCAGAACGAGATGCAAGATGTGCGCGAGAAGCTCGCTCTCTTCATGCAGACCATGGAAGCTATTGCAAAGGGTCAGGAAAATTTGCAAGCCATGGTCCAACCCCTGTTGGCCCGGAATGCTGGTCACGGTAATGAGGATCATCAGTCCGTACGGGTCGATACTGCTCATGGAGATGGCACTCCCACGCCAGTGGCTCCACCTGTAGTCAACATGCCTGCTGCTAACGTCAACAACGCTACCGCTGCTGTGAATGGTAACGTCGGAGTTGGGAATGAGACTGTTGTCCATAACGTACGGTTACGCAAGGGGAAGGTATTAGCACCCCTCACGTCCGTCGTACTCGACGGGATCCACACATTGCTGTCTATCTAAAAGGGTGTGTAAACTATCTACGCTAAAGGCTTATGGAAAAAAGAAAAAGAAAAAGACTGACTCGGCAGAGCATCGCCGTTTTGTGCCTACGTACTCCCTCGTGCAATGGGAATGTCAGATTCAACGTAGTTCGACTAACTACGGCTAAAGAAAGGGGGAAGGTTGCTCGCCAAGATGTCGCGTCTTGTGCCTACGTACTCTCAACAGGTATGAGAGATCAGAGCGAACGTAGTCCGGGTTAAAATGGAACACAGGTTGGTTCAAAAGTTTTTAGGCCCGAGTAGGGTTAACAAATAGTTCTAGCAGTTGGTGTATGCAGCTCGACCATTGGAGACTTAGGCGTTAGCGTTTGCGGTAGAACTAAAAGTTAACAACACTCTTTTATCTAAAAAGATTTTCCTGATTAAAAACCCCAAAGGGTGAAAAAGGTTTGAAGTGTTTTTGTGTTTTTTAGGGAAGAAGTGTTTTGAATTGGAGTGTTTATAATGTATGTTGTTCTAAAGTCTAAAACCTAGGATCGAATGCGTCACATATCGTCCTAAGGACGTATACTAAACACTCTAGGCAATTGAGAGGTGGCCCCTCAATCACCATTTCCCAAGTATAAGGCTCATGGCATAACATTAATTATCCTTATTAAGTATGTTAAAACTGTTTAAAGATGAGAAGAGAAGAAAGAACACTAATGGGAGACTAAATCAATCCTAAAAGTTATCATGCAAAGTGGAGTTAAAATTGAGTTTCAAAAGAGGAACTACCTAATGTTATCATGCGTGTTTAGAACCCTAATGTCTATCATAACCTCAAGAGGTTAGAGAACTTATGGGGAGCATGGCAAAGAAAAAGAAAAAGAAGAAGAAGAAGAAGAAGAAGAATGCATATGCAAATGAAGGAATGCACATATTAGATGCACAAGTAGAACGAAAGTGGGAGGAAAATAGTTTGGGGCAATAGCCTCCACAAGCTCATCTCAACCAAGCATGCATATGATGATGCAAAAAGAAAAGAGAGAAAGATGCATCAAAAGCAAACAAACAAATGACAAAAACATAAAGAAAAAAAAAGTCCTCATGGATTCATCACTTTAGGTAAGCTTCAAGTTCCTCCTAAGGAGGGACCAAGCTACCTTAAATGACACTCCAAGGTCATTGTACATAAGGGAGATGAAGAGAAGAAAGATCTAAAGAAATAGCAAAGCACAACAAGAAGAAATGCAAACAACAACACAAAGAAAAGCAAACGAGCTACACATAGAAGTTCAAGTTGAAAGCTCAAAACAAAACAAACAAAATAACATGGAAGAAACAATATCATGACCTAAAATTGAACCAACATCATCCTTAACATGTTAACAACATGAAACAAAAAAGGCATTGAGGGTTCAAAGGATCCAAAAATGTCATATCCAAATCAAACTAGGTTAAGGTACATGTGTGAACCTCCCTTGGAGGTAACTTGACTTGCAAGTTACCTCAAAAATAGGAAAATGGTTCAAAAATAATCAAATAAAATGACCAAGGAAGCTAGACATGTTGACAAACAGAAGCTAAAAGCTCAAAGCAAATATCCCCTCAAAGCACCATCAAAAGAAAATAATATTCAAGATGTACTACTTTGAAATGGGAGAATCAAGGGTCAAAAGAAAAGCACCAAAAGTCAATCCTAAAGTCAACCAACCAGGGGCAAAATGGTCCTAAAAAATTGTTCAACTCATCATGAATATGAGGATAAATTTTTATTCATTGGAACAAAAAGGAAGAAGAGAAATAAATGCAAGAGCAAACAATGTCACAGTTCAATTCAATTAAAACAACTCCAATATTTAAATATTTTTTTAATTGAAAATAAAACTGAAAAATAAAATAAAAATATCCTAAAAATATTAGACATCTCCAAGTTCCTAAAAAATATTTTTGTTGAATTTTTAGAATATTGGAGCTATTTTATTTGATTTAAATTTAAACAGAATAAAAGAAAAATAAAAATAAAATAAAATAAAAGGAAATTAAGAAAACATTGGTGTAAATATCAATGAAATTGAGTGCAAAACCCGCTTGGGCCCAGCAGGGGGTGCGCCTAGCAAGCGCGTACAAGGCCCAATAAGCAATCCAAAACAACAAAGAAACACTGGCAATCTAGTGAGGCAAGGTCAACTGTGGTGTATCATGGAAATCAATCTAACACGCATGATCAGAAAGTAAACACATCATGTGGCTGCCAGGCTGCCAACACATTAATGAGAAATTCAAACATGATTACATGCAATCAGTCAAAGGAGGCCTATCGTGTTTCTTAATCATAACCATTAAAGCCAAAAGTACGCAAATTGTGCGCACCACAAGACGACACCTCGTCATCTTCTTCAATGAAACATGGAGGGAAACGGAAGTGGCCGGACTACAACTCCGGTCGTCCCTACCAAACTTTCGGCCACCGCAGATACAAGAACAACACACGACCAAACCAAATCTCAATCGTTTTGCACAAATCTTATATCAAAATTCATCTAGAGATCACGAGGATCTCAAATTCAGCATCAAAATTCAATTATCATGCATAATGAACTCAAACCGAATCAAACAAGTTTGTGCATCAAAACCAAAAGTTCACCAAAACTCACTCAATTTGGTTTAATAATTATCTAGAGGTTATGGAGCTTACAGATCTGTTGCACCCTAAAATTTGCTCAACCTTATTCACTTGGTTCATGTTTCAATATCATTAGCATTTGCATATAGAGTCATGTACATAGGTTACTCATCTGCATAGCATAAGCATAGCAAGTCATACAACAGGGGGACCAATCATTATTATCATCTCTAGAGGCCTATCAAGAGGTTATTATCCTAATCCCATCTCATTCAAGTCATCAGAAAAGAATTTGAGAGCAGAGAGTTCAGCAAATCAAGCCTTAAGTTTATCCCCTATCTGAGGGTCAACAAGGGGGTTGTGAGCTGTGAATGGAAGGCATGGAGAATATCTAGACATCTTGGAGGACTTAGAAAGTCATTTGGAGGAGAAAGCAAGTTGTTGATATGATCATAAGAATTGCAGTTGAAGACAGTCAACTAGGGTTTCATCTGGGTCAACCCTAGGTCAACCCTAGGTCCACTGACTGATTAAAAGGCATCAGGGGTTATTGGAGAGATGTGGGGTTCATCATTTGACATGGAGAATAAGAATATGTTGTCATGCTAAGAAGAAATCAAGAGAAATCAAGGAGAAGAGGAGTTTCTAAATTAGGGTTTCTATGTAAAATCCCCTAGTTTAGGTCAAATTTCCAAGCAAGATAAGTCAAAATGCAAGCTTCAAATGGATCCTTGTCCAACATGAAACTTGTAGAGGATCTCAAGACCTTTAATTTTAGTGGTGGAAGACATCAAGGAGATTTATAGAACTCAAGTTATGGTCCTTGCAAGTTACAGGTCATCTGAGGTATCTGAAATCTTGTCTGTGAAAGTGACTTGACTTCCAAGAAATTTTTACTCCTCAAGGAGATTTCAAATGAATTTCTGGTCAACCTAAGAATTGTTCCTCATTGTCTAAGCTTTCTAGAATGGTATAGTATGCCTTCATATGATGTGTGGAACTCAACTTATGGTCTTGGCAAGCAAAGGGTATTTTGGTCATTTGTGAATTACAGGTCATTTCAACCTATGTCTAAAACTCATACAAGGAGGCCTCAAATGAAAAAACTCACAACATCAAACTTGCTCCAAATGACATTTTGAGTCTAGAAAAGTGACCATGAGAGATTGGAAATGTCCATAGCACAAGGTTTCAAAATTGGTGAATTTAATGAAGGAAAATGGCTTAAAAAATGGTATTTTTCATATCTTGGCCAAATGATGCAAAATTATAGGTCATTTTGAATGGAAAAGGAATTTTAAAAACATTGGCTAAAGTGGAATTTTGAGCTTAGGTCATAATTTGTGAGTTATCCATGGTTGCTTGAATTGAAAGTAACATAATCCAAATTGAAAGGGAAAAGTGTAAGGGAAATTTCTCCAATGTTCTAGGAGTTTCCTACATCACCTATATATTCATGCAAGCTGATTCATGCAAGGGTTGGTGCTACCACTTTGTTCAAAACCTCCATTTTCACTCATTTTCCATTCTTGCATAAGCTTCTAAAACTCCATCAATTTCTCACCAAACTTCAACATTCTTGATTCAATCTTCCTCATCATCACACAAAGGTCAGAATCCACACATTTCTTTGGCAAATTGAGCAAGGAATCGTGCTGTTCATCATCATCATTCAAAGTGCAAGAACCTTGGAACTAGGAGATTCAAAGCTTTGGAGCATCTTTGATTGCATACAGAACTCATATCCAAGATCGCTGATCAGTTTCCCCTCCTTTCAAGCATTGGATCAAGTGTATTCCATAACTGTTTTCATCATCATAACAGGTTGGTAACCTCATTCGAATTGCATGATTTAATGAGAATTATAGGGAATTGTTAGTATAGACTGGTTAGGATAAGTGTGATGATTGATTTTGATAAGTTTGAGCAAGTTTCATGGACATTGATCATGGTGCACCAATTCTGGTGAAGCTTAGAATGTCAAGAATCATGAGAGATAATCTTGGATTGAGTGCTTAAAATGATCAGGGTGAGTTATAGGTTGGTTTAGGATGAGTTCCAGAGAGAATTGAGAGGATCAATATCAGTTGGAGAATGATGGATCAGACCTGTTGCACCTATCGAATTGCCTTATTGATTGAGTTTTAGGATAAGCTATTGGCATGAATGTATAGAGGGATTGATATAATGCAAGTTTGCTGTTGGAAGTTCTTGATTTCATGGAGCAGGGAGAGAGAACCAGTAGCTCGAAGGTGTGTGCAGGTTAGGGTTTTTCTGAGCTAGGGTTTGGGCTCAAGGTTGAAGACGAACCTAGCACCACACGATCCCCATTTGACTGTTGACTCAAATCCTCATCCAACGCTCCACATTTGAAGTTGAAAACGGAGGGAAGTTTCAAAAAATTGAAACGCAGCGTTTCATTAATTGGGGGGATTGGGCTCAGACAGCTATTCGCACCCCCCAATCTAATAAGCCCAACGCGCTGAACTGGGATATCTTGCTATTCTCACCCCCTGGCTATTTCTTTCTATTTTCTTTATTATTTTCTTTTCATTTTTTCATTCATTTTAAAAAATTCATAACAAATAGAAAAATCATCATTTTTAATTCATTCTTTTTGCATATTTTTCTTTAAGATGTCTAGAAAATTATAAAAAATAAAAATGGCATTTTATTTTTTATTTGATATTTTCCCATATTTTCTAAATAAATAACATTTTAAATGGTTTCATTTCATACATGATTTTGTTAATTTTTGTTCTATTAGATACTTTCATATTTTTCATCCATTCTTTTTAGGTTGTTTAGGTTAGACATTGAACTTGTAGATTCAATTTAGTACCCATTTTTAGAAATTAAATTTAGGGGCTTAGTGTAAGTGTGAATAACATGGATAAAACTAGGGTTTTAGGTGATGACTTAGGAGATTTGATTCTTTTCCCTTAGGACTTAGGGTTTGACTAGTCTAGTTATGGGACTATAGGGACTATGGGTAGTTATTAGACCCCTTAGGAAAAGTCAGGATTCCCCTACTGCTATTGATATGCTGTATATCTGATTGACTGGTGTGGTGTGCCCTCTGGGGATTATTGCTTGCTTGTATGGGTATTGGGATTGTCTGGGGACTTGGGAGAGCTGAAGATTTGGGGAGATGAAGGCCATTGGTGATCCAGAGATTGAAGGGCAACTGCCAGAGTTGGAGAGGAGTTTCTTGCTAGCAGCTGCTGAGGAGACTAGGGTTTAGGAGCTAGGCAGAGCTCTAGATTAGAAAGCTTGCTTCTCAAACATAGATGGCTTTGTTTGCCTCTATCCTTTCTCCATGATTCAAAGTCTCTTTCAAATATCCACCTCCTTCCTTTGGAAGGATCAGTGAAAGTATTTGGAAGATAGAACTTTTGAGAGAAACCTGTCTGCATAATGTTAACAGTTAATGAGCCACCCTTGGTAGGTAGTTTACTGTTTAACATTCATCTCCTCTTGTTGACTGATGTTCATCCCTGAAGATTGGAGACTTGAAGAAAGGCCATTGTTTATAGGAGACTGATGATCAAAGCCCTTGCCTGAAGGCCATGAAGATGGAGATCAATGCTTGTTGAAGCCTGTAACTGATTGTAGATTACTTGAAGCCAGATGTTGAGTCAGAGCTGCTGATGCTGTTGATGTTTTTGCTGCATTTCATTTCTGATGTATTGATTGGTTTTCTGGGCTGTATTGTTTGCTGCTTACCCTGTTGGGTTGAAGGTGAAGCCTGTTCACTTTTGCCTATTGTTTTCTAGGTTCGAGGTTGAGTGGGACTCCCTTGCCTCGCTTGTATTGTTGCATCCATGCATTTTACTGTTTTACTGTATATATCTGCTATTGTTTCTGTTTTCGCCTATCCCGTAGGATCTCTGTTTCTCTCTGTGCAAGAGAGGAGCATGATAGACACTAGGTCTTAACCCATGCATGATAACATTAGGTTAGTTTTATTCCCTTCGCAACCGTAGGTTAGAGTTCTGTCTCTTCTTACCTCAAAACAGCAGAAAATACGTAATAAGGGTTCTAACATCAATAAAAGACACTTCTGGCGTAAAAGAAGTTGAACAAATCAAAAGAGTCATTTTTGTCCGCCGGGACTGCTAATCAGAAAAACCTTTTTCAGAAGGAATAAAATCAACCAAGACAGACTTGTGTCGTACGTGACCCGAACTACGTTTGCTCTGATCTTTCATGCTGTATGAAAGTACGTAGGCATAGGATACGATATCCTAGCGAGCAACCTTCCCCTCCTTTCCCGTAGGTAGGCGAACTACGTTGACTCTGATTTCTCGTTCCAGACGAGAATACGTAGGCATAAAGTGCGATACTTTGCCGAGTCATTTTTATTTTCATTTTATTTTCTTTTTAACCCTTGACCTATAGTTTAGATAGAATAACAATCCATACCCGAAGACAAGCGTGGATCCCGTCGAGTACGACGGACGTGAGGGGTGCTAATACCTTCCCCTTGCGTAACCGACTCCCGAATCCAGGTTTTGGTTGCGATGACCATACCTTTCCCGTGTTGTGCGAGGTTTACTCTGAGCGTTTCCTTTCCCTCCCGTGGGATAAATAACGCACGGTGGCGACTCTTCTGTTCAGCCGGCGCCGATTTTCGCAGTAGCGACAGCTGGCGACTCTGCTGGGGATCCAACGTCCCCTGGCTGCTAAGGACTGCGATAGTTCTTATGCATTTGGGATCCAACGTCCCTTAAGAGAGTCAATCCTAACGCTTGTTTTCCCGTCGAGGATTTTGTATGGATTTATATTTCTGACCTTTATTTTCAGCTTTGTATATATGGATTATTATTGCTGTATCTTGGGGTGTGACGGGTGTTCTGATATTGAGTGAGAAGCCGGACCTGGGCTTGAGTGCACCTAGAATTAGAGTAGAAAGTAGTGGGCGCGTGCCGGCTTTGCTTGCATTAGTGTCTCATGAAATCTACACTCGGACGAGGTTCTTCTGGTTGGCTTCTTTTTCTACCCTTTGGGTCGAAGGGGTTGTTGGTCAGCTGAATTGTCGACTCCGGGAACCGATCATTTGGAAGTTGGCTAAGTGAGGCCTCTTCAGGATTTGATGATGCCACTCCTCCTGGGAATCGTATCATCAACCCTGAAAGTCTGTGACGCCGATGACCGCATAGGATGCCATACCTTTGTCAGTTACTAGGACATCCACCTGTGAGAGGGTTTGGAGTTATGCAGGTAACTAGACCTTCAGACTACCGGTTATTTCTTGATCAGAGATCCTGGGTATTTATGGAGAGTTAGGAGGTCTGTCAGAGACCATTTCGAGATGTGTTCTGAGGTCTGTCAGAGACCAGTTGGAGTGTTCTGAAGGCTGTCAGAGACCAATTGAAGATGTGATTTGAGGTCTGCCAGAGACCAGTGAGAGTTATGGTTTGAGGTCTGCCAGAGACCAGTATTGGGGATTTGTTTTAGGTCTATCTGAGACCAGGGTTTGATGACTTCTGGATGGTCTATCTGAGACCTTTCTTGATTGGGTTCAGGCTATTCAGCTACAGCTTTGGTCCCTGTTGCATGTTACTTGCATTGCATTGCCTGCATATCCATTACCACTTGCATTCCACTAACGTGTGTCTGTGCTGCAGGTGCATTTTCATATTCCCCGGTTCTAATGCCCAGACTTCTGAGTATTGATTATGGCTGGTTTGAGGAAGACAGTTGCGTATAAGCTGCCTTCACCTGATATTACTTCTTTGCTTGGTCTGATATCTCTCGCTGATGAGGAGGTTAGGAGAAGCTTTAGAATGAGTCATGGGAGATTACTGAGATTAGTCTGCAAGCCCACGGCTGATGAGATGAATGGGCTATACACCTTGATGCAGTTCTATGACCCCGCATTGAGATGCTCTACTTTTGCTGACTTCATTCTAGGAACTACCATTGAGGAGTATGTGGAGTTTACCGAGCTTCCCGTACAGAACAAGGTTCCCTTTATTCACTCTGCTGCTGAGCCCAAGCTGGAGGACTTAGCCAAAGCCTTGCATATGAATGCTGCTGAGTTGTTAGTGACTTCTTGGCTCGGGGTTCCCGGTTTCTCTCTGGATTTTCTGGTTAGCAAGGCTCAAGAGTACGCCAAGAACGGTTGTTGGGTGGTTTTTAATGCTATTTTGACTTTATGCATTTATGGAATTGTTCTGTTTCCTAACTTGCCCAACTTTGTGGACCTGGACGCTTTCTATCTGTTTGCTGCAGGCAACCCAGTGCCAACGTTGATCGGAGACTTCTACCATTCATTGCACTATAAGAACGAAAACCGAAGGGGAAAAGTTGTTTACTGCTGTGCTCCTCTGTTAAATATGTGGTTCAAAAGTCATCTCCCCATGAAGGGACCATTTGTAGACAGTGCAACCTCAGCCAGTTGGTCAGAGCGCTTGATGAGGCTATATTCCGAAGACGTTGTGTGGTTTGATCGAGACCTGTTGGGATCTGAGCTCATCTTCAGTTGTTCTGGGTACCCTAATGTGCCGCTGATAGGAAGAAAAGGGTGTATCAATTACAACCCTTCTCTATTCATTCGTCAGTTCGGATATGCGCTGAAGAATCCACCTCAGGAGGAAGAAGTACAGGAATCTCTGTACTTCACAGGTGACGTGAAGGGGGAGTTATTAGCCAAGTTGCAACATGCCTGGACGCGTATTAACCGCAGAGGGAAGCCGTTGTTAGGAAAGAATGACTGTCAGGCCTATGCACCTTACAGGGTTTGGATCCAGGAACGAGCAAGTCGGTTGCGGATGCCATTCCCAGATGTACCAATCCTTGTTCCTATTCCGGTAGCAGAGCCAACCACTGTTTCTCGGGAAGCCTACGAGCAAGTTGTGAAAGAAAAAGAAGTCTTGATGAAGATCAATGAAGGGTTAGAGCAAGAGTTAGCCCAGGTACGCAGTGAGAAAAACAAGGCTGTGTATGCTTTCCAACAGCAGATTGAGCTAATGAACAGATTAGGGGCTGAGTTGACTGAGGAGAGGAAGAAGCGCGAACGTCTGGGGCAAGAGTTCAGAAGCTCCCATGACATGCTGGAAGCCAAAAAGAAGGCGCTCGACGCAGCACACCGAGAAATCTCCTCTTGCAATAAGACTTGGAATGCTACTCTCACCAACAATAAGATGAGAGAAGATAAGCTGAAGCAGCAAATCTCCGACCTCGAAGAGAAGTTGAAGTCTAGCATCAAGAAGTGTGAGGAAGAAGTGATGACCCGGTATAGTGTCCAGCATGCACTGAACAAGGCAATCAAATCCAGAGATGAAGCGGTGTCTCAGAAGCGAAAGCTAGAAGATTGCTTCGGAGAAGCAACATGGGAAGAAACTGCTGAAGACGTGCGCCGTGTTCTTAAGAAGAGAAACCAACTTGTTGAAGGGCTGCTTGATCGACCAAGTCACCCAGAGACCAAGAAGTTGATAGAAGAGTACCAGACTTTCGGGAGGATTTGATCATTTCATGTAGTAACTTGTAGTAACTTGTATGCTTTATTTGCATAAGTGCTGACCATCACCAGGGTTGTTGGTTGAGGTCATGCCTTCTTATCGTACTTTCAGCGACATTGTATTCGGGTTTTCTCAGCAATATATGAGGCTTTCTATGATTCAGCTCCGATATTCCTATTGTCAACACTGTCACTGCACTGGCACCTTCACACTAGAACTGGGGGAATGAATTTCCCTAATGCACAGACACATTGCATTGCATTCATATTCATATTGCATTACAGGTAATCTTTGAATAAGTGTCTTATATCCTGCTCTGTAACAGGTACTTTCAGGATTGCAGATCAGCACCCGCACCGCTATTCTACCTGCACCAACTGTCGAAGAATCATGGATCAAATGCAGAACGAGATGCAAGATGTGCGCGAGAAGCTCGCTCTCTTCATGCAGACCATGGAAGCTATTGCGAAAGGGCAGGAGAATTTGCAGGCCATGGTCCAGCCTCTGTTGGCCCGAAACGCTGGTCATGGTAATGAAGATCATCAGTCTGTACGGGTCGATACTGTTCATGGAGACGGCACTCCCACGCCAGTAGCTCCACCTGTAGTCAATACACGTGCTGCTAATGTCAACAACGCTACCGCTGCTGTGAATGGTAACGTCGGAGTTGGGAATGAGACTGCTGTCCATAACGTTGGGCTGGGTGATGTCAATTTGGGAGATAATATGGGAGGCAACGGTTTTGTCAATGCTGGATTCGGATTCAATGATCAGGGATTCGATAATGCGGGGAAGTATGGCTTTAATGCTCAAGGTTTTGGGCAGGATGGGTATGGTGTGACCAATCAGGGTTACGGAGGTTTTGGAAACGGAAACGGCGCGGGGTTCATGGCTTTTGGTCCTGCTGGAGGTGTTCAAGGGTGCGGCAACAGAGGCCGAGGTCCGGGGATGAATCAGGTCAGGGCTGGAAGTAATAATGGATATGATGGGTACGGAGCTGGAAATGGTATGTGGCAAGAGGATCAGCAGGAGGACGCTTTCTCCGGGGAGGTTTCGAAGGGCCGATGGATGACTCCCAGAAGATCAGAATGCTAGAGGAGCAGATGAGGGGAGTCCTGAACCAAAGTGCTATGGGTTTGGACATGGCAACGATGGGCTTGGTACCTGGCTTGAGGGTGCCAATTAAATTCAAAGCTCCTGCGTTTGACAAGTACAAAGGAGACACATGTCCAAAAGTGCATGTACGAGCTTATTACAGAAAAATGTCTGCAGACTCAACTGATGAAAGAATGCTGATGCATTTCTTTCAGGATAGTCTGTCGGGCCCTTCCCTAGAGTGGTACATGGGGTTGGAGCCGACTGATATCAAGACGTGGAAGCAATTAGCAGAGGCATTTGTAGCTCACTACAAGTATAACAGTGACTTGGCACCCAATCGGGTCCAGTTGGTCGGGCTGTCGCAAAAGAAGGGGGAGAGTTTTAAAGAGTACGCGCAAAGGTGGCGCGATATGGCTGCCCGGGTCCGTCCTCCGGTAGAAGATAAGGAAATGAATGACATGTTTGTCGGCACATTCACAGGTCTGTTTCATGACATGTTGTTTCACACGTCTCTGGCCAGTTTTTCAGACCTGATTCTGATGGGAGAAAAGATTGAACGTAATATTAAGCAAGGAAAGTTCCAAGTCGAGGAATCAACTGCATCCGGCAGTAATAGGAAAGCTTATGGTGGGCGCCGTCAGGGCGAGGCAAGTGCAGTATTTGGAAGCCGAGGCCGAGGCCGAGGCAGGGGACGAGGTCAATATCGTCAGCCGCAGTAGGTGGCGAGTGTTACTATCCCATATCAACAGCAACCACTCCAGCAACAACCGGTTCAGCAGCAGCCAATGCAACAGCAGCAGCAGCCTCAGCAGGGGGCACAGCAAGCTCAGCGAAGATTCCAGGGTAGTAAACCAAGAAGAGTGTTTGAGAAGCCTCCCTCAACATATGCTGATTTATTGCAGACATTGTTGGGATTGAATCTGGTAGAGAAAAGAACCCTGGCACCAATAACGGGAGCTCCCCCGTTTGGTTACGATGCAAGCAGGCACTGCGAGTTTCATTCTGGGGCTCCGGGCCACGATATAGAAGGTTGCCACGCTTTTAAGCACGTTGTGCAGGATCTTTTGGACAATAAGACTATCAATTTCGGAACGGCAGGTCCGAATATAGTGCAGAAACCCATGCCTAATCATGGGGCCAACGCCGTTCTGATTGAGGAAGGTTTGAATCTGATTATGAATGTCGATGATTTGAAGACGCCGCTGAGCGAGATAAAGAGCCGACTGTTACAAGGAGGTGTTTACCCAGGATGTAACGAGTATTGCTTAGACTGTTGGACCCTAGCTGGGGGGTGTGAGGATTTGAAGAAAGGCATTCAGGCTTTAATTGATGAGGGCATATTGCAGTTTGACCAAGCGGCAACTGAAGAGCCTGCAGGGGCAGTAGCGGATAATCGTAGTGATGTGGCCACGGTAACGATTCCTCGGAAGACGATCACTATTGCAGCACCAGCTCAGCGCCCACCGATCACCATAACTAAGGCCGGGCCAATCCCGTACGAGAACACGAAAGCAGTCCCATGGTCATATGGGTTGGAAGTATATTGTGACGGAATAAAAATTGATGTTAATAAACAGCCAGCCGAGACTGTGGATAGCGTTGTTGGTTCGGGGGGTATGACAAGGAGTGGTAGGGTCTTTATATCTCCTGAAGTGGAGGCTGAAAGACTAGCAAAAGGAAAAGGGAAAGCGGTTGAGAATGTTCCGGTGCAAGTGAGTGAAAAAGAAGCAGCATCGAAGGATGTAGAAGAGTTCATGCGCTTGATTCGAAAAAGTGATTATAAGATTGTGGAGCATCTGCAGCAGACACCGTCCAAGATATCTATTCTGTCATTGCTGTTGTGTTCGGAAGCCCACAGAAATGCGTTGCTGAAAGTCCTGGATACTTCTTTTGTACCCCAAGACGTCTCCGTGAATCAGTTGGAAGGAGTGTTGGCACATGTGAATGTAGGCCACAGCTTGGGCTTTACCGATTTCGACTTGACTCCGAAAGGAAGAGATCATAATATGGCGCTACACGTATCTGTCGAGTGTAGAGGATCAGTAATGTCGCACGTATTGGTCGACACTGGATCATCTTTGAATGTGCTGCCCAAGAAGGCGATGATGAAGCTGGATGTTAGAGGAATTTTGTGTACGCCCAGTGATTTGGTAGTCAGAGCGTTTGACGGTACGCGGAGAACAGTCTTTGGATCGATTACATTGCCTCTGCAGGTGGGGCCAGAAGTGTTTGCAACTGAGTTTTATATCATGGATATACAGCCTGCGTACAGCTGCTTACTTGGAAGACCCTGGATTCATGGGGCAGGGGCAGTCACGTCCACCCTGCATCAGAAGTTAAAATATATGGCTGGAGACAGCGTAGTCACCGTGTGCGGAGAGGAGGACATCCTGGTCAGCCATTTGTCGTCATTTAAATATGTGGAGGTCGACGGAGAGATCCATGAAACACCCTGCCAGGCATTCGAAGGTTTGCGCATCAAGGACAAAGGTCCCGGGCCGAGCAAAGTGCCAGAAATAGCCGTCTCATCGTATAAAGAAGCTCAAGCTCTAGTAGAAGCAGGAGAAGCAAAGGGCTGGGGCAAAGTGCTGGACATTCCTGTGAAGATGGACCGGTTCAGGCTGGGATACCAACCGTCGTCATCCACTCCTTCCGTGGGGGCACCCCGTTTCAGAAAGCCAATCACCATCTCTGCCAGTGGGGTGTGTCATGAAACTATCAATGCTGCTTCGAAGTCTGACGAAGGAGACAGCGACTGTGATATGGATGCCTGGATTCAGCCAAGCACGCCAGGACAAGTACTATGCAACTGGTCTATTCAGGAGCTTGTTCCTGTGACTTTTAAACAGTAATGCTTTGCTTATTAATTGTTGAATAATCGGATGTCTTGCCCGGGGCATCAGGATTTGCTTAGGGCTGTGTTGTTATGAACATTGCGTGTTAATCATTAAATAAATGGCATTTTTCATGTGCAAATACTGTAATCCCTGTCTTTCTTGTTTTATATTTTTCAATAAAATGGCAACGTGGTTGTTCGCTTTATACGCATTTTGAAGCACTTAATCGTTCCTTTTGTAGGATAACACTTTCAGATGACATCCTTGAACCACCTATGACTCGCCCCGACTTCGAGCACCCGGTATTCCAGGCCGAAGAAGAGGTTGTCGAAGATAGCGACGTTCCTGAAGAACTGTCTTGGTTAGTGAAGCAAGAGGAAAGAGCCATTCTGCCTCACGACGAGGTCATCAAAATTATCAACTTCGGGTCGGAAGGGGTTGAGAAAAATATTCGTATTGGAGCCGCACTGCAGAGTGATATCAAGCGAAGGCTGGTTGAAATGCTCCGAGAGTATAATGATGTCTTCGCTTGGTCATATGAAGATATGCCGGGGCTCGATACGGACATGGTTGTGCGTCGCCTGCCACTGAAAGAAGATTGCCCGCCGGTCAAACAAAAGCTTTGCAGAACTCGACCAGATATGGCAATGAAGATCAAAGAGGAAGTTCAAAAACAGTGGGACGCTGGTTTCCTGGCTGTGACGAAATACCCCTCGTGGGTTGCTAACATCGTACCAGTGCCAAAGAAAGATGGCAAGGTTCGAATGTGCGTGGATTATAGAGATTTGAATAAAGCAAGCCCAAAAGACGATTTTCCACTTCCTCACATTGACGTGTTAGTTGATAATACTGCTCAATACTCCGTATTCTCCTTCATGGATGGCTTTTCAGGCTATAATCAGATTAAAATGGCGCCAGAGGATATGGAGAAGACCACTTTCATAACGCCTTGGGGAACATTTTGCTACAAAGTGATGCCCTTTGGTTTGAAAAATGCTGGGGCAACATATCAGCGTGCGATGACGACTCTTTTCCATGACATGATGCATAAAGAGATCGAAGTTTATGTTGACGATATGATTGCCAAATCCCAGACGGAGGAAGAGCATCTGGTGAATCTGCTGAAGTTATTTAAAAGGCTTAGGAAGTTCAGACTGAGGCTGAACCCTAATAAATGCACCTTCGGGGTGAGGTCGGGTAAACTGCTGGGGTTTATCGTAAGCGAAAGAGGAATAGAGGTCGATCCTGCTAAAATAAAAGCAATCCAAGAAATGCCAACGCCTAAAACAGAGAAAGAGGTGCGCGGGTTTTTAGGGAGGTTGAACTACATCGCCCGGTTCATATCTCACCTAACTGCTACGTGTGAACCATTATTCAAGTTATTGAAGAAAGATCAAGCTGTAACGTGGAACGAAAATTGTCAAAAGGTGTTCGATAAAATAAAGCAGTATTTGCAGGAGCCTCCTATTTTGATACCCCCAGTGGCAGGGAGACCCTTGATAATGTATTTGACGGTTCTTGAGGGAAGCATGGGTTGCGTTCTCGGTCAACATGACGAGACGGGGAGAAAAGAGCATGCAATTTATTACCTGAGTAAGAAGTTTACAGATTGTGAATCTCGATATTCAATGCTGGAGAAAACTTGTTGCGCGCTAGCCTGGGCCGCCAAGCGGTTGAGGCAGTACATGCTGAATCATACAACCATGCTCATCTCGAAGATGGATCCTATCAAATATGTGTTTGAAAAGCAGGCGTTGTCAGGGAGAATTGCCCGTTGGCAGATGGTCTTGACTGAATATGATATTCAATACGTCTCGCAGAAGGCTATAAAGGGGAGTGTGCTGTCTGAGTATCTGGCGGAGCAGCCTATTGAAGATTACCAATCGATGAGGTTTGATTTTCCTGACGAGGATATCATGTACCTAAAGATGAAAGATTGTGAAGAGCCGTTGCCAGACGAAGGACCAGAGTTGGGTTCCAAATGGAAAATGATATTTGACGGAGCTGTGAATGCTTACGGTAGCGGAATAGGGGCAATCATCACTACGCCACACGGGTCGCACATCCCGTTTACTACCCGACTGACCTTTGCTGTTACCAATAATGAGGCCGAATACGAAGCTTGTATAATGGGGCTTGAAGAAGCCATTGATTTGCGAATCAAACATCTGGACGTATACGGAGACTCAGCTCTGGTGGTGAACCAGATCAAAGGGGAATGGGAGACACGGCAGCCCAATTTGATACATTACATGAATTATGCAAGGAGATTGTTGCCTTTCTTCGATAAGGTTGAATTGCATCATGTGCCGCGGGCAGAAAATCAAATGGCTGACGCTCTGGCCACTTTGTCTTCCATGTACAAGGTCAACTTCTGGAACGAAGCTCCCCGAATTATTATCTCTCGGCTTGACAGGCCAGCTTATGTATTTGCTATTGATGAAGCATCCGACGACAAACCGTGGTATTTTGATATCCTTAATTTCCTGAAGAATAAAGAGTATCCGACTGGGGCATCCAGTCAAGATCAGAAGACTCTCAGGAGATTAGCGGGTAATTTCTACTTGAACCCGGATGGCGTCTTATACAGAAGAAACCACGATTTGGTGCTGTTGCGTTGTGTAGACGAAAGAGAGGCAAAGTTGCTCATGGAGGAAATACATGAAGGTACCTTTGGTACGCATGCGGGCGGGCATGCTATGACGAGAAAGCTGCTGCGGGCAGGTTATTTTTGGCTGACCATGGAAACTGATTGTTTCAAGTTTGCGAGGAAGTGCCACAAGTGCCAAACCTATGCTGATAAGATCCATGTGCCTCCAAGTCCTCTGAATGTAATGTCATCGCCATGGCCATTCTCGATGTGGGGAATCGATATGATTGGAAAGATCGAGCCGACAGCTTCTAACGGGCATCGTTTCATCCTAGTAGCGATCGATTATTTCACTAAGTGGGTGGAAGCAGCGTCTTACGCAAACGTAACGAAGCAAGTGGTGGCCAGATTCATTAAAAGAGATATCATTTGCCGATATGGGATTCCCGAGCGGATAATCACGGACAACGGTTCAAACCTGAATAACAAAATGATGAAGGAGCTCTGTCAGAATTTCAAGATCGAACATCACAACTCCTCCCCTTACCGACCCAAGATGAATGGCGCTGTTGAGGCGGCCAATAAGAATATCAAGAAGATCGTTCAGAAAATGGTGGTGACCTATAAGGATTGGCATGAAATGCTACCTTTTGCTTTGCACGGTTATCGTACGACGGTACGCACATCAACCGGGGCAACTCCGTTCTCGTTAGTATACGGAATGGAAGCGGTATTACCATTGGAAGTTGAGATCCCTTCTCTGAGGGTATTGCGAGACGTTCAGCTAGACGAGGCAGAATGGGTAAAAAACAGATTGAACCAACTGAGCTTAATGGATGAGAAGAGGCTAGCTTCTCTAGCATACGGTCGTTTGTACCAGAGCCGAATGAAGAAAGCGTACGACAAGAAGATACATCCGCGAAGCTTTCAGACGGGCGACCTTGTGCTGAAAAGGATTCTCCCGCCGCAAGCAGATCACAGGGGCAAGTGGACCCCCAACTACGAAGGGCCATACGTTGTCAGGAAAGTATTTTCGGGAGGAGCGTTGTTGTTGTCCACCATGGACGGAGAAGACTTCACGTCGCCTGTGAATTCGGACGCAGTTAAAAAATACTTTGCTTAAAATAGACCCGCTGGACAGAAAAAAGAGAGTCCAGGCAAAAATGGGGCATCCTGGCGAACCAAAAATAGAATGAAAGGTTCGGGCAAAAATTAGGGATAAAATTGAAAAAAATGTACACCCGCGAAGTTGAAAACCTACACTGGGCGGCTTCGGCAAAAAAGGGTATCCCGGTGAACTGAAAACCCGTAAAGGGCGGTTCACGCAAAAGTTAGGGATTTGAAAAGCAAATGACTGCGGTCCGAATTTGATAATTGCAATAAGCATCAATGCGGGAGAATACATTTGAGGAGCCAGTTATCGGATACAATCTCTTCAGAAGTGGGGATACCGGGAAAGCATTAGGGTCGGGCGAGTCATGGGAGGATCAGTTCGTGGTGTTCATCTCCATCCCGTTGCCGACATGTGTACAAATTTAAGTTGTCAATATTTATGCTTCTTGGGCATACTTGTATACTTGTATATTTGCTTTGTGTAGCTTCCTCATTTCAGGAGTTACATCCCGTGTACAAAACTCCGCCCATTCAGGGGCCCGATCAATAAAATACGTTATTCAGCACTTGACACTGTTCTTTACTGTTTTGTGCATGATTAACGCCTAAGTTTGATGAAACTAGCATGAGTATAACGTCGCTGGCCCTTGCCAACAGTTGCTAAAGCTTTGAATTAACTGAAAATAACGTCACTAACCTGAGTTGATTTGGTTGTATAGGCTTGTCTTGTCTTGTTTGTGTTGTTGCAGGTTTCATAACCGTACGAGGAAGATGATCGAAAGATTGCAATAACGAAAGACTCAGCCTTCACGCAGGTCATGCAGGTTCTTCCTGAAGAAGGATCGAACTCTCCAGCTAGTCGTAGCTTGTGCAAAAAGGATTGACGATTCCAAGATCGTAAGGCTGTATTCAGACAGGTTCATCTTTCCCCGCAGGGTCATTCACTCTCCCCCAGCGGAGTCAGTGGATTTCCCCCGAGAGAATAGTCCCACTCCCAGCGGAGTTCTCTCCTTTCAGCAAATGTTCTTTCCTCCCAGTGGAACCCGGAGATCAGGACTCTCCCCAGCAGAGTTGGTGGTGGGTCCTGTCATTTATTTTGTCAGGGATACCGTGTAATATCAGTTCACTCTCCAGCAGAGAAGTCCAATCATACTTGGCATACCTGCTATTCCTCAGCAAAGTTATATTCCCCAGCAGGGGGTTACCTCAACAGGGTGTTTGGGTCGAGCTCCCAACTTCCCAGCATGGTTGACTTCACCCTTCCAGCATTTGTTTTGCTGGAATAATTCTGTAGCATCTGGCTATTCCCGGCGGAGTCGGCATTATCTTCAGCATTTATTTTGCTGAAGCAGTTTCAGTACTCTAGCAGTTCAGGTGGAGAGAACTCCTGCTCAAATGAACTACCAAATATTCAAGATCTCGGCATGAGACATCCAATGATAATGTCAGTTCGGCAGTATTCCCCACAGAGTTACCAGGATAAGGTTCTCTTTATTTCCAAGCAGAGTTATTTGTCATCAAAAGGGTTTCATGAATCAGAATTTCAGAAGTTGCCTCCGGTTACCAGAACAGGCATCCGGTAGCTTGGTTCCCAGATATCCCCAGTAGAGTCCGCCCCAAAGTCGCTGTCACGTCAGTGCTAAGAAGTTTGTGGGTGGGGATCAATGGAGAACTAAGTCCTGACGTGGACAATTTATTCCTATATTGACGGGATTTCTTCAGAAGTGGTCGTCCTAACGTAGACAGGTTTATTTCCCCGGGTTGGTGAAGGGTGTTAGTCCTAACGTGGGCAGATTCGGGTTCTCGAAATTGGTGGAATGGGAAGTCATGACGTTGACCAAAGTGATTACTCTTTGTGTTGGTGTCCTGACGTGAGCCAATTACTCTCAGCAGTTATCTTTCTTCGTGTTGGCAAAGCGCGGGTCCTGACGTGGACAGATCAGACAAGGGTGTGAGTCCTGACGTGGACAAGTCTTATTTCCTCAGCGGGTCGAAGATGCCTGAGCCCTGACGTAGACAAATCAAGACGAAAGAGGGGTCCTGACGAGGACAAGTCTATTCCTTACATGGGAAAAGAGGTTTCAGTTCCTGACGTGGAAAGATGAAAAGTTTATTCCTAACGTGGAAAGATGAGATTCCTTACGTGGAAAAAATGGGTTTCATTACGCGGAAAGATCGAGTCCTCACGCGGACATATCAAGTTTATTCCTTACGTGGAAGGAGATGCATTCCTGACGTGGAAAAGAAGTTGATTCCTTACGCGGAAAGATTGGGGTCCTTACGTGGACAGATCGATATAGAAAGAAGATTGATTCCTGACGTGGAAAGATGGAAAGTTTAGTCCTGATGCAGACAGATTGAGAAAAGCAAGTTTAGTCCTGACGTGGACAGATTCAGAAAGATTGGAGTCCTTACGTGGACAGATTGAGAATTGTATTCCTTACGTGGAAGAAGATTGGTTTCCTTACGTGGAAAGGAGATTGTTTCCTAACATGGAAAGATTGAGTCCTTACGTGGACATATCAAGTTGGAGTCCTGACGTGGACAGATCGAGGTTATGTTTCCTTACGCGGAAAGATTGGGGTCCTTACGTGGATAGATCAAGAATTTTACTCCTTACGTGGAAGAAAATTGGTTTCCTTACATGGAAAGAAGACGTGGTTCCTTACGTGGAAGGATGGAGTCCTAACGTGGACGGGTCCAGACGAGGTTATTCCTAACGTGGACGGTGGTATTCCTAACGTGGAAGAGTTTATTCCTAACGTGGACGATTTATCTCTGACGAGAAGGCAGACAAGCCGTCCCCAGCAAAGTTGTTGAAGTTTTTTCCGGGTTGACAGCAGATAGAGTCCTGACGTGGACAAGCAAAGGACGAAGTTTCCGATGATTCAATCTTTTTCAGGATGATGAGAAGAATCCCCCAGCACGGTCGCACGAGATCAGCGGGTTGCCGTAACAGTTAAATTCAGCTGATGAATGTCGTTCCCCAAACAGTGGCGCAGTTTATTTCTGCGGTTGGCAAATTTCCGGGTTTCTTAGTATTCAACCGTCTCGTACCTCGAATGTTTGAAGGTCGTTCGCTCTTCATCCAATCGGGTCCAAGTCGCTTGAATAGGGGCAGCTGTTGCACCCTAAAATTTGCTCAACCTTATTCACTTGGTTCATGTTTCAATATCATTAGCATTTGCATATAGAGTCATGTACATAGGTTACTCATCTGCATAGCATAAGCATAGCAAGTCATACAACAGGGGGACCAATCATTATTATCATCTCTAGAGGCCTATCAAGAGGTTATTATCCTAATCCCATCTCATTCAAGTCATCAGAAAAGAATTTGAGAGCAGAGAGTTCAGCAAATCAAGCCTTGAGTTTATCCCCTATCTGAGGGTCAACAAGGGGGTTGTGAGCTGTGAATGGAAGGCATGGAGAATATCTAGACATCTTGGAGGACTTAGAAAGTCATTTGGAGGAGAAAGCAAGTTGTTGATATGATCATAAGAATTGCAGTTGAAGACAGTTAACTAGGGTTTCATCTGGGTCAACCCTAGGTCAACCCTAGGTCCACTGACTGATTAAAAGGCATCAGGGGTTATTGGAGAGATGTGGGGTTCATCATTTGACATGGAGAATAAGAATATGTTGTCATGCTAAGAAGAAATCAAGAGAAATCAAGGAGAAGAGGAGTTTCTAAATTAGGGTTTCTATGTAAAATCCCCTAGTTTAGGTCAAATTTCCAAGCAAGATAAGTCAAAATGCAAGCTTCAAATGGATCCTTGGCCAACATGAAACTTGTAGAGGATCTCAAGACCTTTAATTTGAGTGGTGGAAGACATCAAGGAGATTTATATAACTCAAGTTATGGTCCTTGCAAGTTACAGGTCATCTGAGGTATCTGAAATCTTGTCTGTGAAAGTGACTTGACTTCCAAGCAATTTTTACTCCTCAAGGAGATTTCAAATGAATTTCTGGTAAACATAATAATTGTTCCTCATTGTCTAAGCTTTCTAGAATGGTATAGTATGCCTTCATATGATGTGTGGAACTCAACTTATGGTCTTGGCAAGCAAAGGGTATTTTGGTCATTTGTGAATTACATGTCATTTTAACCTATGTCTAAAACTCATACAAGGAGGCCTCAAATGAAAAAACTCACAACATCAAACTTGCTCCAAATGACATTTTGAGTCTAGAAAAGTGACCATGAGAGATTGGAAATGTCCATAGCACAAGGTTTCAAAATTGGTGAATTTAATGAAGGAAAATGGCTTAAAAAATGGTATTTTTCATATCTTGGCCAAATGATGCAAAATTATAGGTCATTTTGAATGGAAAAGGCATTTTAAAAACATTGGCTAAAGTGGAATTTTGAGCTTAGGTCATAATTTGTGAGTTATCCATGGTTGCTTGAATTGAAAGTAACATAATCCAAATTGAAAGGGAAAAGTGTAAGGGAAATTTCTCCAATGTTCTAGGAGTTTCCTACATCACCTATATATTCATGCAAGCTGATTCATGCAAGGGTTGGTGCTACCACTTTGTTCAAAACCTCCATTTTCACTCATTTTCCATTCTTGCATAAGCTTCTAAAACTCCATCAATTTCTCACCAAACTTCAACATTCTTGATTCAATCTTCCTCATCATCACACAAAGGTCAGAATCCACACATTTCTTTGGCAAATTGAGCAAGGAATCGTGTTGTTCATCATCATCATTCAAAGTGCAAGAACCTTGGAACTAGGAGATTCAAAGCTTTGGAGCATCTTTGATTGCATACAGAACTCATATCCAAGATCGCTGATCAGTTTCCCCTCCTTTCAAGCATTGGATCAAGTGTATTCCATAACTGTTTTCATCATCATAACAGGTTGGTAACCTCATTCGAATTGCATGATTTAATGAGAATTATAGGGAATTGTTAGTATAGACTGGTTAGGATAAGTGTGATGATTGATTTTGATAAGTTTGAGCAAGTTTCATGGACATTGATCATGGTGCACCAATTCTGGTGAAGCTTAGAATGTCAAGAATCATGAGAGATAATCTTGGATTGAGTGCTTAAAATGATTAGGGTGAGTTATAGGTTGGTTTAGGATGAGTTCCAGAGAGAATTGAGAGGATCAATATCAGTTGGAGAATGATGGATCAGACCTGTTGCACCTATCGAATTGCCTTATTGATTGAGTTTTAGGATAAGCTATTGGCATGAATGTGTAGAGGGATTGATATAATGCAAGTTTGCTGTTGGAAGTTCTTGATTTCATGGAGCAGGGAGAGAGAACCAGTAGCTCGAAGGTGTGTGCAGGTTAGGGTTTTTCTGAGCTAGGGTTTGGGCTCAAGGTTGAAGACGAACCTAGCACCACACGATCCCCATTTGACTGTTGACTCAAATCCTCATCCAACGCTCCACATTTGAAGTTGAAAACGGAGGGAAGTTTCAAAAAATTGAAACGCAGCGTTTCATTAATTGGGGGGATTGGGCTCAGACAGCTATTCGCACCCCCCAATCTAATAAGCCCAACGCGCTGAACTGGGATATCTTGCTATTCTCACCCCATGGCTATTTCTTTCTATTTTCTTTATTATTTTCTTTTCATTTTTTCATTCATTTTAAAAAATTCATAACAAATAGAAAAATCATCATTTTTAATTCATTCTTTTTGCATATTTTTCTTTAAGATGTCTAGAAAATTATAAAAAATAAAAATGGCATTTTATTTTTTATTTGATATTTTTCCCATATTTTCTAAATAAATAACATTTTAAATGGTTTCATTTCATACATGATTTTGTTAATTTTTGTTCTATTAGATACTTTCATATTTTTCATCCATTCTTTTTAGGTTGTTTAGGTTAGACATTGAACTTGTAGATTCAATTTAGTACCCATTTTTAGAAATTAAATTTAGGGGCTTAGTGTAAGTGTGAATAACATGGATAAAACTAGGGTTTTAGGTGATGACTTAGGAGATTTGATTCTTTTCCCTTAGGACTTAGGGTTTGACTAGTCTAGTTATGGGACTATAGGGACTATGGGTAGTTATTAGACCCCTTAGCAAAAGTCAGGATTCCCCTACTGCTATTGATATGCTGTATATCTGATTGACTGGTGTGGTGTGCCCTCTGGGGATTATTGCTTGCTTGTATGGGTATTGGGATTGTCTGGGGACTTGGGAGAGCTGAAGATTTGGGGAGATGAAGGCCATTGGTGATCCAGAGATTGAAGGGCAACTGCCAGAGTTGGAGAGGAGTTTCTTGCTAGCAGCTGTTGAGGAGACTAGGGTTTAGGAGCTAGGCAGAGCTCTAGATTAGAAAGCTTGCTTCTCAAACATAGATGGCTTTGTTTGCCTCTATCCTTTCTCCATGATTCAAAGTCTCTTTCAAATATCCACCTCCTTCCTTTGGAAGGATCAGTGAAAGTATTTGGAAGATAGAACTTTTGAGAGAAACCTGTCTGCATAATGTTAACAGTTAATGAGCCACCCTTGGTAGGTAGTTTACTGTTTAACATTCATCTCCTCTTGTTGACTGATGTTCATCCCTGAAGATTGGAGACTTGAAGAAAGGCCATTGTTTATAGGAGACTGATGATCAAAGCCCTTTCCTAAAGGCCATGAAGATGGAGATCAATGCTTGTTGAAGCCTGTAACTGATTGTAGATTACTTGAAGCCAGATGTTGAGTCAGAGCTGCTGATGTTGTTGATGTTTTTGCTGCATTTCATTTCTGATGTATTGATTGGTTTTCTGGGTTGTATTGTTTGCTGCTTACCCTGTTGGGTTGAAGGTGAAGCCTGTTCACTTTTGCCTATTGTTTTCTAGGTTCGAGGTTGAGTGGGACTCCCTTGCCTCGCTTGTATTGTTGCATCCATGCATTTTACTATTTTACTGTATATATCTGCTATTGTTTCTGTTTTCGCCTATCCCGTAGGATCTCTGTTTCTCTCTGTGCAAGAGAGGAGCATGATAGACACTAGGTCTTAACCCATGCATGATAACATTAGGTTAGTTTTATTCCCTTCGCAACCGTAGGTTAGAGTTCTGTCTCTTCTTACCTCAAAACAGCAGAAAATACGTAATAAGGGTTCTAACATCAATAAAAGACACTTCTGGCGTAAAAGAAGTTGAACAAATCAAAAGAGTCATTTTTGTCCGCCGGGACTGCTAATCAGAAAAACCTTTTTCAGAAGGAATAAAATCAACCAAGACAGACTTGTGTCGTACGTGGCCCGAACTACGTTTGCTCTGATCTTTCATGCTGTATGAAAGTACGTAGGCATAGGATATGATATCCTAGCGAGCAACCTTCCCCTCCTTTCCCGTAGGTAGGCAAACTACGTTGACTCTGATTTCTCGTTCCAGACGAGAATACGTAGGCATAAAGTGCGATACTTTGCCGAGTCATTTTTATTTTCATTTTATTTTCTTTTTAACCCTTGACCTATAGTTTAGATAGAATAACAATCCATACCCGAAGACAAGCGTGGATCCCGTCGAGTACGACGGACGTGAGGGGTGCTAATACCTTCCCCTTGCGTAACCGACTCCCGAATCCAGGTTTTGGTTGCGATGACCATACCTTTCCCGTGTTGTGCGAGGTTTACTCTGAGCGTTTCCTTTCCCTCCCGTAGGATAAATAACGCACGGTGGCGACTCTTCTGTTCAGCCGGCGCCGATTTTCGCAGTAGCGACAAGATCCACCAACAATCAAGGTAAAACACGCAAGAACAAGCCAATCCAAGTCCAAACAGTTTGGAGCTCATAAACTCAATCATCACAAATGCCAATTTGTTTTAGTTATTAACGATCTACATGTTTCCTAGGTCTCAAATATGCAAAAATGGCAATGAATCATGGCATATTGAGAGTGTAAGGTTGATTTGTAAATAGCTAGTGGAGAACTTCCACCGAGCCTTCAATTGATACTTGAGCTTGCAGAAAAATGTCCAGAATCACTCCACAAACTTCAATAAAGCTTTTGCAATTCACAATTTGGCTTGAAACTTGCTAATTCTCAGAATTCGAATTTTGAATTTTCACCACTTTTTCAAAGTTGTTCTTGAGCAATTTGCCTCCAATTTCGTGTTCTGATGATTTGTGAAGGGTAGAAACCTTTTATGTAATGGATTTGAATCATAATGAAGCCCAATTCTAGTCCCTAGAGCCCAATTGAAAATCCATTGGAATTGATTTTGGAGCTTCTTCAAGTGCACGAAAATGTTTCCAATTTGGCTCTAAATTTGTTCAAAACTCTTGCTGGGAGTGTATGGAGTGTGAATGGCCATGATTTGGTCCTTGTTTAATCTCAAAGGTTGATATTGGTTGTGTAACTTCTTGATGAATTAAATCCAATTTTGGTTGATATTGGTTGATATTGGTTGTGTAACTTCCTGATGAATTAATCTCAAAGGTTAAACCCAACCAATTCAAATTCTACTAATGCCAATGTGCTTAAAATATGATTTGCACTCAAAATATGTACTCATTTGCACAAAAATGGTCCAAAGTGAATTAAATCCAATTTTCTCCTTTTAAGCTTTCTTCCATGAAAATTCACACATCAATTCCTCAAACCAAGCCAAATCCATGACTTGTTGATGTTGAGTTGAACAAATGACACCATTTGGAGCACATTTTATGTTGGAAATATCTTCATTTGAAGTGTGCAAGATGGTGAAATGGACCTATAATTTTATGACCTATAATCTCACTTTCCCAAAATACCCCTGACTTCCAAGCCTCATAACTTGAGTTCTAGAAATCATATGAAAGACTTCTAGTACTCTTTGGAAATCTAAGACCAAGACCTATAACTTTCAGGTTTTCCAAAAGTTGAGGAGAAACATCCTTCTAGGTCAAAAATGGCTTGGAAGTTGTTTGACTTTTGTTGACCAAAATCACATTCATCTGATGACCTGTAACTTGTCTGGATCATAACTTGAGTTCTATAATCCAATCAAGGACTTATAGTACTCAAAAGAAATCTAAGAACATGCTCTACAAGTTCCATGTTGGTCAAAAGTTGAGATGAAACTTGTATCTTGAGATAAGTGGTCTTGAAGTTAGGCACTAGATAGGGGATTTTACAATGAGAAGCCTAATTTAGTAACTTCTCACACTCTTGATTCTTAATGAATTGATCTTTAAATGATGTCTCATATATCTTAACACAACATCCCATAACCATAGAGACTTGGAATTGAGTTCCAATCTCCTTCAATTTCACAGTTGACTGAGGATTAACCAAAGGAAAACCCTAGCAGCAATATCTTTGACTGTGGCTTGTTCCACCTCACACAACAACTTGAATAAGCTCCAAATTGCTCTCAAAGCACCCAATGAGCAATCTAAACATCTTATATCCATAATCATAAATTCACAATTCTCTGATGATCTTGAACTGGCCTCCAATTTAGGAGCTGACCCACATACATCCATCAATCCTTTCACAAGACTATTGCCCACTTCCTGATGACTTCATGACCATCCAAACTTGAGTAACACCTCTTGCTTAGGCTCAACCCTCTGAGTAGACTCCTCTTGATATGCACAAACTCTTGATCCCCTGTTCAATGAAAAATGATATGCAATACAAATGCTAGAAAGAAATGAAATGAAACATAAACCAAGTTAAGAAAAGGTTGGGCAAATTTTGGGGTGCAACAGCTTCCCCTATTCAAACGACTTGGACCTGGATGAATGAAAAGCGAACGAATTTCACACAATCAAGGTAAAATACGGTTGAATACCAAAGAACCTGGAAATATGCCAACCGCAGAAATAAAACTGCAAACTCTGACTGGGGGTGAAATCTCTGGAAAAACGAATTGGAGAAAACAATAATGACACACAGTCTGAAGAGCACATGACCTCGCCATTAATTATCTGCATTAAATTCCTCTGACATCACCGTCAGGCATCTGACCTCGCCGCCAGTCATAGACAATAAGTTTATGATAACAGTTGACATCACCGTCAAACTTTTACTTCAATTCGGTAGAATAGCTAACATCGTCGTTAGATCTCTGTTAGATAAAACATGCATCGAATCCAAAGACAATGATTTTATGACATCGCCGCCAATCATTCAAAGAAAATCCAACCGATAAATCACACATGACCTCACCTTCAGTTAAAATAAAGCGTTTGACATCACCGTCGAACAATCACAAAGTTGATTAAACCAATGACATCGCCGTCAATAACCAAAACATCTGAAATCGCCGCCAGAAACCAACATATCTGACATCGCCGCCGGAAACTATATCATTTGACATCGCCACCAGAAACCAAAATATCTGACATCGCCGCCAGAAACCAACATATATGACATCGCCGCTGGAAAAACAAAAATCACCTGACATCGCCGCCAGAAACAAACATCTAACATCGCCGCTGGAAAAAATAAACACCTGACATCGCCGCCAGTAACAAACATCCAACACCGCCGCTGGAAACTCAAAGATCACCTGACATCGCTGCCAGAAACAAACATCCAATATCGCCGCTGGAAAACCAAAAACCACCTGACATCGCCGCCAGTAACAAACATCTAACATCACCGCTGGAAAAACAAAAACATCTAACATTGCCGACAGTAACAAACATCCAACATCGCAGCTGGAAACTCAAAAATCATCTGACATCGCCGCCAGAAACAAACATAAATCTAGTAAGGGAATCTGACGTCGCCGTCAGCAACCATAAATCCAAAAAACATCTGACATCGCCGCTAGCTAACCATAATTCTGAGAAACATCTGACATCGCTGTCAAGTACCTGTGGGGATAAAGAAATCTGACATCGCCGCCAGACAACCATGGTGCTAATAAGCCTCTGACATCGCCGCCAGACAAATATAAATCTGATAAGCATCCAACATCGTCGTCAGATAACCATATTTCTAGGAAACTTCTGACATCGCCGCCAGACCATCGCTAAATAAAAGCGAGCATCAAAATCCACATGAGGTTAAGATCGTTCACTGATAATAATCACGGAGAAACTCCACTGGGGAAATAACATGAGTTGGGGTTTAGCCACCACACGGGCAAAGACCCATGACCTGTGAGATTCACCTAAAACAAAGAGATAATAACCTGGGTTAAGTTTCACATGCATATGTTTGAAAATGGCGTAATGCTCCATACGAAATGGAAATGCTACGCGTTTGGGTAGATGCTATGCTCGCATGCAGATGCAACTGAACTGAATTAGCAAAATAAATGCTAGAGATACAGAAACCACCCTGCTGGGATAACAAAATAACCCTGTTGGGGGAATCAATGATTCTGCCGGAGATAGAGCGCAAACTTGCTCATGCCAATAACAATTGGACTTATGCTGAGGAGCGGGCCCTTGCTGGCCTCCTGCAAGGAAAATACCAACGTGACAACATTCTTCTATCCTGCTAAGGAAAAGAGAACAAATCTGCTGGGGAAACCACTCCTTTCAATTCGCTGGGGATTGCTACGCCAGGGAACAAGCCTAACGAGGCTACGAATTAATCAGTGGGAAGAAAATCCAATCACGACTCGCTGGGAAGTACAATACAAGCATACACCTTACGGGGATTAAATGTGCAACAACTGCCAAAGGAAAGCGTACACACTACATGCTCACTCAAACCACATACAAACTCTACTGGGGATAGAGGTACGAACTTCACTGATTGGGGAAGTAACACTCTGGGTGAGGATAGGACAAACTTCATCCACACCTTTTTGCCCCAAGGGTAACGACCCTACAACACTTAACAAACAGATATGATATCCTACGCAGTCGGAATCATCATAGTCATCATTCGTGATGTTGTTCAATTAATTCAAAGTTTTAACAATTATTGGCCAGGGCCTACAAGTTTATGTAAGTGCAAGTTCATCAAAACATTGGGCGTTTTCACAAACAAAAGAGTAAAAGTTAAAACAAAGCACACAGATCAAGTACTGAATAGTATATGTTTATTGATGAATGGCTTGTAAATAGGCAAAGTTTTACAACAAATGCAACTCCTGAAAAGAGGAAGCTGCGCAAAACAAATACGGATATGTACAGAAATATACAAAATGTCGGCAACCTGACACAGACAAACACCATGAGATGATCCCTCTATGACTCACCTGACTCTGATGCTTTCCCGACGCTTCGTCTTCAGAAGAGATTGATTCAGATAAACACGGCCCTCAGGTTCTCCCAATCCACTAAGCGATGAAGTTCCAACGCAGACCGTGGTCATTTGCTTTTTCAATCCCTAACTTTTTCCTGAACCGCCCTTTCAGGTTTTCGATTCACCGGGATACCCATTTTTTCCAAAGTCGCCTTTCCAGGTTTTCGACTTTGCGGGTTTACATATTTTCATTTTTATCCCTAATTTTTGCCCGAACCTATTTTCCTTTTTTATGGTTCGCCGGGATGCCCCATTTTTTCCTGGACTTTTCTTTTTGTGTCCAGCGGGTCTCTTTTAAGCAAAGTATTTTTTAACTGCGTCTGCGTTCACAGGGGATAAGAAATCTTCACCATCCATGGTGGCTAACAACAAGGGTCCTCTAGAGAAAAACCTTTCGTACAACATATGGACCTTCATAATTGGAAGTCCATTTTCCCATGTGATCTGACTGTGGTGGGAGAATCTTTTTCAACACAAGATCGCCCGTCTGAAAGCTTCGAGGGCGCACCTTCTTATCGTAAGCTTTCTTCATCCAGCTCTGGTACAAACGACCATATTCAATTGATGCTAGCCTCTTTTCATCCATAAGACTAACCTGATTCAAACGATTCTTTATCCATTCTGCCTCATCAAGTTTCACGTCGACCAAAACTCTTAAAGAATGAATCTTGACCCCTAGCGGTAGGACAACTTCCATACCGTACACTAGCGAGAAAGGAGTTTCCCCGGTTGATGTGCGTACCGTCGTACGATAACCATGCAGAGAAAACGACAACATCTCATGCCAATCTTTGTAGGTGAAAACCATCTTTTGCACTATCTTTTTGATATTCTTGTTGGCCGCTTTAACAACGCCATTCATCTTCGGCCGATAGGGCGATGAGTTGTGATGTTCAATCTTGATGTTCTGGCATAACTCCTTCATCATTTTATTGTTCAAATTCGAACCATTATCAGTAATGATTCGCTCGGGAATTCCATATCTACAAATGATGTCCTTCTTTATGAATCTTGCTACCACTTGTTTGGTCACATTGGCGTACGAGGTTGCTTCGACCCATTTGGTGAAGTAGTCGATGGCTACCAAGATGAAACGGTGACCGTTGGATGCAGTTGGCTCAATCTTACCAATCATATCAATGTCCCACATGGAGAAAGGCCACGGGGACGCCATAACATTCAATGAGCATGGCGGTACATGTATCTTGTCTGCATAAATCTGGCACTTATGGCATTTCTTTGCAAATTTGAAACAATCTGACTCCATAGTTAGCCAATAATACCCTGCTCGTAACAGTTTTCGAGACATGGCATGTCTGCCGGCATGTGTACCGAAAGTACCCTCGTGGACTTCTTCCACTAGCAGCGTTGCTTCTTTTTCATCCACACATCTCAACAGCTCCAAATCATGGTTCCTTCTATAAAGCACACCATCTGGGTTTAGGTAAAAGTTGCCAGACAACCTCCTCAACGTCTTCTTATCCTGAGTCGAAGCCCCTAGTGGATACTCTTGCTTCTTGAGGAAGTTCTGTATATCGTAAAACCATGGCTTGCCATCAACAGCCTCTTCAATGGAGAATACGAAAGCGGGTCTGTCCAAGCGGGAAATGACTATTCTGGGAGCATCATTCCAGAAATTCACTTTGTACATCGAAGATAGCATTGCCAAAGCATCGGCCATCTGATTCTCTGCTCATGGTACATGGTGAAAATCTACCCTATAAAAGAAAGGTAACAACCTCCTTGCATAGTCTCTGTAAGGAATTAGATTCGGCTGGCAAGTTTCCCATTCTCCCATGATTTGATTAACCACTAGTGCTGAATTGCCATATACATCCAAATTCTGAATTCTCAAATCAATAGCATCTTCCAGACCCATCATACACGCTTCGTACTCAGCTTCATTGTTGGTGACTGGAAATGTCAATCTGGCAGTGAATGGGATGTGAGTGCCATGAGGGGTTGTAATAATTGCCCCAATTCCACTACCATAGGAGTTGACAGCGCCATAAAATATCATCTGCCATTGAGAATCCTTCTCTGGACCTTCACCGTGTAATGGTTCTTCACAATCTTTCGCTTTGAGGAACATGATATCCTCGTCAGAAAATTCAAACCTCATCGGTTGATAATCTTCGATTGGCTGCTCAGCAAGGTATTCTGACAGAACACTTCCTTTGATGGCTTTCTGAGAAACGTTTGTATATCGTACTCTTTCAGTACCATCTGCCACCTGGAAATTCTTCCTGAAAGCGTTTTCTTCTCGAAGACATACTTAATCGGATCCATCTTCGAAATCAGCATGGTTGTGTGATTGAGCATATACTGTCTCAAACGTTTGGCAGCCCAAGCAAGTGCACAACACGTTTTCTCGAGCATTGAGTAACGGGACTCACAATTTGTGAACTTTTTACTCAAATAATAAATCGCATGCTTCTTTCTTCCAGTCTCGTCGTGTTGACCGAGAACACAGCCCATACTGTTCTCAAGAACCGTTAAGTACATGATTAAAGGCCTTCCAGCTACTGGGGGTACCAATATCAGAGGCTCCTGCAAGTATTCTTTTATTTTATCAAAGGCTTTTTGACAATTTTAATTCCAGACAACCGCCTGATCTTTCTTTAACAATTTAAACATGGGTTCACACGTGGCTGTGAGATGAGATATGAACCGAGCAATGTAGTTCAATCTCCCTAGGAAACTACAGACTTCTTTTTTTGTTTTCGGCGCTGGCATGTCTTGTATGGCTTTTATCTTTGCAGGATCGACCTCGATTCCTTTTTCACTGACAATAAACCCCAATAACTTTCCGGACCAAACTCCAAAAGTGCACTTATTTGGATTCAACCTCAATCTGAACTTTCTAAGCCTCTCAAACAGCTTTAACAAGTTAACCAGATGCTCCTCCACCGTTTGGGATTTAGCAATCATATCGTCAACATAAACCTCAATCTCTTTATGCATCATGTCATGAAAGAGTGTTGTCATAGCGCACTGATATGTTGCTCCTGCCTTCTTCAAGCCAAAAGGCATCACCTTGTAGCAGAACGTTCCCCACGGTGTAATAAATGTTGTTTTCTCCATGTCTTCCGGTGCCATCTTTATCTGATTATAACCCGAGAAACCATCCATGAAGGAAAACACTGAAAATTGAGCCGTATTGTCGACCAATACGTCAATGTGAGGGAGCGGGAAGTCATCCTTAGGGCTCGCCTTGTTTAAATCCCTGTTGCAGTGAGAATCGTGATACAAAGCTATTGATTAACTTGAATCTTAAATTCTTAAATTCACAACCGGACTTTAATTTATCCAAAGGAAAGGTATAAAGAGAGAAAGAACCTTTTGCATGATATAACAACAACGCTAAGAGATTCGGGGATCGGGGTTGGTTATGCCTAGGGTAGGTATTTCACATCCTAAACATCTGTAGTACTCTATAGGAACCTTTTGTTTGATTGCATGCTAAGTTTTCTAAATGTTTACTAAGGATTGGGATTGGGTAAAAGATGTAGGTTAAAACCTAAAGATAGTTTCTAAGTTTGCTCGCAAAGACATCGCGTCCTCTGCCTACGTATCCTAACTAGGATAGAATCAGAGCAATCGTAGTTCACCTCACTAGGGTTGAAGAACACCTGATTATGATCAAGGTTCAAAGGGGAACAAACATAACAATGTTTGTGTAGAGTTTGACAAAACTCTCTAGATCTATGTTGAAACACTCAAGAGGGAGTAAGTAATCGTTTCCATGATTCTTACATAGAGTTTACAAACTCCATCCTAGGGTTCTAGTTAGAGAACACTCCTATTAAAGGTGGGTCTTGTAGACTTAGAGGAAAGTCTAATGGCTTGTACTAAAGTTAAGATGACTTCACAAAGTCAAGGGAATGGGTAATGAACTATCCATGACACAAGGGTCAATGGAGACACTTTTCCTTTGGAAGGGGAGAGGGAGGCAACTTGGATGAGAACTAAAGAGTTCCATCACTTGGGGAAGAAATACTTAACAAAGCAACAACATTTAAGCATGATGAACACAAGAGGTATGGTTACAACCAAGCAAGCATGCATATCACAATAAGCAAGGATTAAAATAATACAATTGGTTTCAACCAAGAACGACATATCTTCACAAAGATAAAGGTAGCAACCCAAGGGATACATATTAACAAATATGGGAACAACAATCATGTAAATAAGTCACAACTTAAGATGATCATATTATAAGTTCAAATGTAATAACATTTAGGCATTGATGACAATCAAAATACGTATAGTAAGTTCACAACAGTTAAGCACAAAGTTTAGGAAGAGAACAACAAGTTTAATGGTAACTACCAATGAGAAGCAATGCTTTAACATGTTAACAAACACAAATATCAATTATCAACAAATATCACAAGATGAGTCAAGCATGGTTCAAGAGAAATTCATCAAGACGCAAGGTAACGACCAAAAAACTGAACCAACTTACAAGTAGGAAAAAGGCATTGTAAATACAATCAATTTGAATCTTAATCCATTAAATGAAATTAGACATTAAAATGAACAATTTGCAAAAAGAACGGATTAAAAATGATAAAGCATGCAAAAGTTATGATTCATTGAAATTTATGAAGATAAACAAAATGAAACAAGTGATAAAAAAGAAATGGCCATGGGAGGGGTTGAACCTAGGCCCTTTTGTTTACAAACTCAGGACCTATCCACTTGGGCACATGGCGCGCGTGTACATGGAATAGAAAAGAAGAGAAACAAGAATAACAAGGCAATTAAAATGAAAATAACCAAAATGGGTCATCACTGAGGATCGAACCCTTGCATGTTTGGTGAAAGGTGTGTGTTATAACCGCTGGGGTGGCGATACATCTGTGTATTAAGCCACCCCAGAAAAAGATAAACCTATCTATGATTGAAATTTTGGGCCAAAAACAAACCAACAAAACCAAATGCGAGAAGGATTCAAACTTGATCAAATCAACACCAAATTTAACAAAATCAAACCCTAACATGATTGATTTTAAACAAGGATGATGATGGTAACAACCATTTTATGAAATGATGCCTCTAATCACAAACACGAATGGAAATGCAATTTGGTCAAATGAGTTGCATAAAGGAAATCAAAGCAAGTTCCGAGTTCATTCACAACCAACAAACATTGTACATAAATCATAAACATGTTAACAGATGGATTGCACACTTAGGGCTCAACCACAGATCATCATAATTGAAAATGGTTCATTGGTAGCAAACATAGCATGAAAGTTGGTCAAGCTGTCAAGGTGCAGATGGAAAGTGTTCAATTCATACATACATGGCCTACAAGTTCTAAACATGTTTATTGATGCTATTAATGCTTACAAATCAATCAAGAATGGCTACGGCAGAAGAAGGTAGTATGATACAGAAATGGGAGCATATTGGCTAGTGAGTGAACTTTTTAAAATAGTGAACTTGTGCTTTCAAACAACAAGAACAAATGACCTCAAATCAAAAAACAAGTTGTTAAAATCTAAACAGACAACAGTTACAAACATACACATATGTGGCTGGTCTCAAATGGGATATTGAGGAAATCAAAGCTGATCAAAATAGCCAACAAGCAGCAGGCTAAGGCAAAGTGGCCCTACTGTCCAGATTTCAAACAAAGGCCAAAACATGGATGAAAATCACACTTTGATCAAAATAGAACAATTAAAAGTCATGGAATCTCAAACCACACTACTTGAAATGCAATGAGTAACAAGATGATAACAATCAAAAAGCTAAGATCAAACCCTAAACAGAACTGTCATGCCATATGCCAAGTGAAATTGAAAAAATGCAATTTGAAAGCTATGTCAATAATTAAGCACATACATGTTGAACAAGCCTCACACACAAACTCAAAACATGTTAATAAGTGTTTCCACACTTCAAGAATAGCCATAAACCAAACAGAACTGAAAGCGGCATGCTAGTGGCTCATTTACAAATGAAAATGCATAATTGAAGACATGACATAATTGGAACAGGTTTAGGTCAAGAAATCATCATACACAATCTTCAAATGCATCCATGAATGAATCTACAACTTAATATTTGATCATAAAATGCACATAACAAAATTGGTTCACAAACTGCAAGTGTGGCACATGGTAAGCAGGCTGTCAAAACAGGAAGGATACAAATTGGCATGGCATTCAAAAATGGGGTCTGGTTCATACACATACAAAGCCTAATCATGCTATCTAAAGGTCTAGTGCTCATGAAAATACCCAAAGATGCTTCAAACAGAAAAGTGTATGGTGTGTGCAGTTGTGGCATTGTGAAAAAGCTGTTTTGTGCAAGAGATGAGGCATTGTGAAAATGAGTGGCTCAAAACTAGGTAGCAAGGTCATGTAAGCATTACACACATATCACAAACATGATAACAGATGAATTCAAATTCATACATCAACCAAAAGAAGCTTCAAATACAAAAGGGCCTGTTGTGTGTGTAAGTGTGATTTTGAGAAACAAGTTGTTTGGAAGCAGAGGAAGAATGCAAGTTTGGGAGTGGTTTTATATCATGAAATCAACACATACACATCATAAACATGCAAACAAATAAGGTCATACTCAGAAATCAGTCACATTGCAAACAGAACAAAATTTTGTATGTTGATGGTCATATTTGGCTTGAATGGATATTAAAATGCATTTTGAGAATGAAAAGATAAAACAGGTGGAAATAAGCTCAAACAACCAATACACACACATCACAAACATGAAAATGAATGAGATCAAACTTAAAGCTCAGGCCTATTTCAAACAGAACAGAAATTGACATGTTGATGGTTATGAAATGCAAAAAACAAACTCATTTATGCAGCAGGATAGTTTATGGCAATTTGAGACAATTAGGCATCACATATCAACTTAAAACATGCTAAATGATAATTCTAGGCTCAAGAATCAGACAGAAACATGTTGAAACAGAAAAGGACATATTGGTTGGTGACATGAAGCTTTGAAAATGCAAGTGTGAAAGTGAAAAGCTGTCTTGAAAATATAGGGCCAGTTTGATCATACAAATACCACACACAACCTCTAAATATGTTAACTAAAGGTCCTAAGCTTGTAAATCAACCAAAAGTAGTTTAACACAGAAATTAGTATGCACATAGGACTGTTTTGAAGCAAGCTTGATCGTACAAGATATGAGTTAAATGGTAACAACATCAACAACTTATGACATAAAAGATGTAATATGTTGTGGTATAATTCATGGTAAACCTCAAATTTAAAATGCATCTTGCAATGGTTATGAACATGTGACAGTCTTAAAAGTAAACTACCTGACAACATATCCTAATAGCTAACCCTCATGCTTTTACCAATTTCAACAAGTTTCAAATAGTAGCAAGACAATCAAGACCATACAAACACAAACCAACAGTTCAACCAAATGAGATGGAGCATGGCAGTTGAGTGTGACATAGGCAAGCACATTACGTTTTGGCACCAAAACTCATGACAATGGTATAGTAAATAAAACAAATATCACAAGTGTGAAACAAAAGCCAACCTAGATTCATACATGACCTAGGGGCAGGGGAACCTCATGAAACAACTAACAAGCAATATCAAACATCAGAAATAAACAAGGGGCTGATAGATTTATGGCAAGCACAACAACATTTCATACCAAAGCATCTAAAGCTACTCTTGTGGACAAATTCCTCAAAACAGTTGTAAACAACATACAAAGTTCATCATTGATAGAAAATCATCAACACATCACACATGAGCGATATACTTTAACAAAGGAAATATCATAGCAATAAGCACAAACTCTTGACCAAGAGCCTATTTTGGGACAGCATGACTATGGTTTTCACAACAAGAACTTCAAAATTGAAAAACATGATAATGTATGTATAATGAGGAGGTTGAGCATTACATACCTCTTGTAGACCTTTTTGAGCAAGCTAAAAAGCAAAGAAACCCCGAGATCTTCTTCTTTGGCATAAATTTGGAGTTTTCTTCCTATTGAAGCAATAAGCAATCCTTTAAGACAATTTGAGTAATGAACTTCCCAACTGGTTTTTGAGACTTTGGACAGTTGAAACAAGATATATATGAGGTGTTGGGGGTGTTGAAGTGGTAGGAAAGGCCTTAAGTAGAGACTTGGCTTCCAAAGTGCATAAAAGTCAAAATATTAAGGTATGAACGTTGACTTTTAGATTGGTGAGTATTTTGATGAAAGTAATGGTGAGAACCGTTTCAAATGGCCATTTTAAGGGTGTGTAAATGGTATTTGAAGTGTTTGATGTTTGGAACAAGAACTAGCATGAAAAGTGGAAAATGGTGATTTTTATGATTTTGAGAACTTAAGCACTTTCAAGCAAGGAGAGGAATGAGAGAGCTATGAGTTTCTATGTGTTCTTGATAGCTCTGGTGTGGTTTGTAACATAGAGAAAGGTTTCTATTTTTAGGGAAAATGAAGGTGAGGGCAGCCTTGGTTTTTCCACATTTTAGAGGGAGATTTTGAATGAAATCTTGCCAAGACCAAGTGGCAGATTTTCTCATCAATTCTTTGGCATATGCTGAGCAAAATATCAAGTTAGATGGGAGGGATGAGATGACTGAAGTGAAGCTAGAAGGGTAGGGGACTGCAGCTGCATAACTCTTTGAAAAAGTTTCTCTTTCTTCCTCCTTTAAATGATTATTTTATTGGCCACTTGCTCCAAGTTGCAAAAGCCCATCAATACTTCCTTTCTTCTGGTTTTTGCTTCATCTAGGCTTCACATTATCAGAATAGAACATGATCCAATGGCTGAGGGTGGCCCAAATTGTTGAATTTTGAATTTTGGAAAGAGTTGAAGTGGTGACTTCAAGTGTGGCAGCCCCAACTTCCATGATCCATAACTCTCAGCTCACAAATGCTATTGAGGAGTTCTACCACATTTTAGAAAGCCCGCAAGTAGCTCTACAACTTTCATGTTTTCAAATTCTAGATGGAACTAGGTTGAAAAACCCCTCCAAGTTGCTGAAAAAAACATACTTAAAAGGCCAAATAACTTAGAATTTTTCTAAGTTATTTCCCTTCTTGAAATGAATTTGGTCATAACTCTAAATCTATGCATTTTTTGATCATGGACCACTTTAGAAATTTTGTAGGACTTGCCAAGAGCTTTCCAATGAGCTTTGAACCAACTCAATTGGATGTGTGGTTGAGGAGTTATGGTGTTGTCCCTTTCAAAACCCTAATTCCCGATTTTTGCAATTACTTCCTAACCCTTGATCCAATGGTCATGAAATTTTATGGGAAGGTGCAATATGACATAAGGAGCATTTTTGAATAACATCTTGAAATCAAATTCCTTATGGTTAAAGATTTGACTTTTCGGTCAACCGTACGATCAATCGGTGACTACCGAGTCGACTGTTGGTGCTCCGGGTATATTGAGGCCTTGAAACTCTTTGAATAGACTTTAATAAGTCATAGGAACTTCATGGACTATGATACCACCATTAGAACACCTTTTAAATCAAAAGTCAAACTACAATTGACTTTTCCTAATCGAAAACCCTAATCGGGTATCCTGAACTGCACTTTTCTCAATTCCTGGGTGACAACCTCAAATTGGATTCATACTTGACCCAATGTAGTATCCTTAATCTTATTTATAGTTGAATCAATCCAAAAATTTGATTGATCAAACCATCGAAGCCTCGACTTTTGACGGTACAGAACCCTGATTCACCTGCATCTTGACAAAGATAGACTTGAAATGGGTTAAGGTTAGATAATCATGTGAACATGCTCCTAAAATGATGATTAGGATCTAAGGGGTCAAAATTTGGGGTGCAACAATCTCGATAATTAACACACATTCGCACCTTACCGTCCTTCTTCGGTAAAAGCACTATGTTGGCGACCCACGGAGGGTAAGTGGTTACAGCTAAAAATTTAGCGTCCCACTGTTTTTGGACCTCTTCTTTGATTTTTACCGCCATATCTGGTCTTGTTCTTCTAGGCTTCTGCTTGACCGGCGGACATTCCTCATGCAACGGTAAGCGATGAACCACTATGTCAGTATCAAGCCCAGGCATATCCTCGTACGACCAAGCAAAGATGTCACTATACTCTCGAAGCATCACGATCAGTCTTTGCTTGACGTCGCTCTGTAGCACAGCCCCTATCCGAACATTTCTGACAACTTCTTCAGAACCCAGATTAATAACCTCAATTTCCTCCTGATGAGGCAGAATGATCTTCTCTTCTTGTTTCAAGAGTCTAGCTAACTCTTCAGGCAGGTCTTCATCCTCATCAATCTCTTCTTCAGCTTGATATATCGGTTGATCGAAGTCGAAGCGAGTCATAGAAGGTTCTGAATTGGTGTCATCTGCAATAGGAATCGTGCAATGAAAATGGTTAAATGTTTCAAACAATTTGCAAACAAGTATAAACCACATTGCCATTTTATTGTGAGAAATAAAATAAGAAAAACAGAGATCACAAAATTTGAATGAGAAAACGCCCTTTGATTAATTGATAAACAATGTTAAGACATAAACTAGTAAGGCCCTGAAATAAAATACCATTATGCCCCGGGTAGGACATAGGGTAGTACAATAATTGGAAAAACAAAGCATTATTGTCACTTGAATGACTTCTTTAATTGACCAGTTGCATGGGCTCTGTCCTGGAATACATGGCTTGATCCAGACATCCATATCACAGTCACTATCTCCGTCTTCGTCAGATATAACATTGATTCTCTCGAAGATGACTCCTCCTTTGGTAGACTACACGGGCCCTTTATAGCGCGGCACGCTTTGCGAGGCTGAAGAAGAGGAGAATGACGATCGATACCCTAAACCGAATTTTTCTTGCTTGTGGGGAATTTCCAACACTTGGTCCCATCCCTATACTGCCCCAGTTTGCACCACTGCTTGAGCTTTTTTAAACGAGGACATAACCACTTCAGGCTCTTTACTCACAACAGGAGACTTGTCTTTAATCTTGACCGCTTCGAAGTCCTGGCATAGGGTTTCATGGATCTCTCCATCCACTTCAACATAATTAAAGGATGATAAATGGCTGACCATGATATCCTCCTCCCCGCATACCGTAACAACTCTACCGCCAACCATGCATTTCAACTTCTGATGCATAGTTGATGTAACAGCTCCCGCTGAATGAATCCATAGGCGACCTAGTAAACAACTGTAGGCTGGCTGGATATCCATGATGTAAATCACTGCATCAAAGACTTCAGGTCCAACCTGAATCGGCAAAGTTACCTCCCCAAACACGGATCTTCGGGTTCCATCGAACGCACGCACCACCAAGTCACTTAGCGTACAAATCAACCCCTTCATATCTAACTTCATTAGGGCCTTCTTCGGAAGCACGTTTAAAGAAGATCCCGTATCCACAAGCACATGAGACATGACAGCCCCTCGGCATTCCAAAGATATGTCCAGCGCACAATTATGATTTCTGCCTTTGGGCGTCAAATCCAGGTCCGTAAAGCCTAAGCCATTTCCTGCGCTTACGTGCGCCAGAACTCCCTGAGTCTATTAACTAAAATTTCCTGCGGCATGTAAGCAGTGTTTAATATTCTCAACAATGCATTCCTATGCGCCTCCGAGCAAAGGAGCAACGACAGGATAGATATTTTGGAAGGAGTTTGCTGCAAGTGATCGATTATCTTATAGTCGCTTTTCCGGATCAGCCTCATAAATTCCTCCGCGTCTTTAAAGAAAGATTCTCTTTCCCCAGACTGAGAAGTCTTCTCCACTATCGGTCTTTTCCCCTTGTCCACCTTATCAACAGTCACTTCAGGCGATGAAAAGACTCGGCAAGTGCGAGTAATACCTCCTGCTCCCATGATATTGTCAATTGAACTTGTAGGGGGGTCATTCAAGTTTATCTTTTGCCCATTACAATACACTTCGGCTCCGTAGTTCCACGTAATAGCCTTAGTGATGTGAAACGGCCCAGGACCCGCTTTGGTGATAGTTATCGTTGGCGGCTTCGGAGCGTAGATAGTAACAGTCTTGTACGGGATGGAGATTGTTGCAATCGCATCCTTTTCTTCAGCCACTAAATCCTCAAAATCTCTTCCAACAGAACGGTCAAATTGTAAAACACCGTCATCCATCATCTCCTCAATACAGCTTATCAATAATCCACATCGTCTCTCAGGATCAACAGAAAATTCAACACAGTCCTCAGCACAACCTGGGAAAACACCCCCTCCTAGCAATCTGGCTTTCACAAAGCTTAAGGGTGTCCTCAGTTTATCAGCATTGTCACCAAATTCAACACCTCTTCCTCGAAAATTGCATTAACCCCAGCCTGCCCATGATTCGGCATGGGCTTCTGCACCACATTGGGAACATCATTGGAAAAATTGATCGCCTTACCGTCAATCATATCTTGCACCTTATGCTTAAAGGTCGTGCAATTGTCAATATTGTGCCCCGGGGCACCCGAATGAAATTTACAGTGGGCATTTGCATCGTACCCAGGTGGAGGTGGTCCAGTCAAAGGAGCCATAGTCCTCTTTTGAATCAATTGAAGTTGTAGCAAAGCTTGCAATAACTAGGAGTATGGCATGGGAAGGGCATCAAAATGTCTATTCACTGTCGCCCGACCCCTATCTTGGTATCTTCTGTTCCCCTGCTGATTCTACTAAGGTTGTTGTTGTTGTTGACGTTGTTTTTGCTGTGGTTGTTGAACTGGTGGAATAGTGATGCTGGCAATTTGCTGATGTCACCGGTCCTGACCTCTACTTCTTCCCCTTGAACTGGATACATCGTTAGTGTCCCTCTCTCGCCTTTTGTTTCCGAAAACCTTTTTATTTCCTCCTCCTGCCGAGGACCCTTCACCAAAATTGATCTTTCCTAACTTAATTCCATTCTCCACCCTTTCACCGGCGATTATTAAGTCTGAAAAACTTCCCGACATACTGCTTATAAGCTTTTCATAGTACACTCCTGGTAAAGTAGCAACAAACATATCCACAAGTTCTAGTTCTACCATTGGTGGTTGTACCCTAGCAGCAAGCTCTCGCCACCTCTGGGCGTATTCTTTAAAGCATTCTATTTGGAGCAAGGTCACTATTGTACTGATAGTGCCTTACAAAAGCTTCAGCTAGGTCTCTCCAGCTACGGATGTTTGCGGGCTCTAAGCTCATATACCATTCCAGCGAGGGACCAGATAAACTATCCTAGAAGAAGTGCATAAATAGTTTCTCATCATCAGAATGTGCAGACATCTTGCAATAATAATACCTTAGATGAACCCTAGGGCAAGTGGTACCCTTGTACTTATCAAAATCTGAGACCTTAAACTTTGGTGGCATCCTCAAGCCTCGAATCAGCCCCAGATTAGACATATCCAGCTCCATAGAGTTTTGGCATTCAAGAGACCTCATCTTCTCTTCCATCATCTTAATCCTTCTATCAGCCTCAGAAGGTAATTCAACAACTACAACTCTTGGAGAAAACACATCCTCCTGCCTATCCTCATTCCAAGTGTGGTCCATGCTACCATGTATGGCACACGTAGTGTCGAGACCATAGCCGTTTCCATTACCATTACCACCATTAGCAAAACCAGCATGCTTAAAACCTGCCGCATTTCCAGCACCAACAGCGTGACCACCCCTTCCAACAGTAGGGATGACTAAAGTTGGCATAGAATTGTCTGCTCGATGAGTTTCAATGTGAGGAGGGTTAGAAGCAATCCCACCGTGTAACACACCATCACCATCCACTCGTGCAATCAAAGGTTGCACTAAAGTCTGAAGTTGCGCATGGCCACTAGCAACCCCTTGCATGACCTCCATTAGCTGTGCCATCCGATCTCTCATCTCTTGCATTTCTGCCTGCATCTGATCCATCAGTCTTTTCTGATTTCTTCTGGTACCGTACCGGTGAGTTGTCACGTCAGCAATCCTGAAACACTAGTAAACCACAGGAGAAATAAGGTTAACCGTTCCGGTGCACCTGCAAATGCGAGAAAAATGCTAAAATGCAGACATGTATTTATGCAACAGGGAAATTTCCCCCTCGATTCTAGTTTCTAGGAAAAATATAACAATGGAAAACCCTGCGAATAAGCATAGAATACCAACTCCTTGTATATAGATCAAAGAGCCATTAGGCAATGTACAAACTACAACTGAGTACAAATAAGGAAGAGACCTCAACCAACAAGCCTGGCGATGGTCAAAACAACAAATAAATAGCAAAACTACAACAGAAATAGACGAAACAAGTCAACTAGGATGACGTGATCGGAAATCCTCTAACAGCCTCAACGTCTCAGGATGATCCGACCTAGAAAGTAGTCCCTGAATAAGCAAATCCTGCTGGCTAACAGTATGTTGTAGGCTATCAACGTGATCCTCCAAAGCTTCTTCCCCGAAACATGCCTCAAGTCTGCGTCTCTTGGAGTCAGCTCTCAACCTTAGATCCTTCAAGTTCGCGATCGCTTCATTCAACACGTACTCACTGTCTCGTCTAAGTGATGCTTCCGCTGCAATCTCTCCATCTTTGGCATTAAGCTGAACCTTCAACTTGTTGATCTGAAGTTTTAACTTGTCTTCACGCTCCTTGTCGTTAGTGAGCGTGGCATTCCATATTGACTCAAACTTGGAGATCCTCAATTGAGCCCTGTCCAACTCTTCCTTCTTAGTAACAAGAACACTGTGGACGACATTCAAGTCTCGGCCTGTGCGCTCTCTGTTATTAGTCTCCTTTGTCAGGTCCGTACCCAGTTTGTTGACAAGCTCATGTTAGACTATGGCACGGATCTAGAAGGGGGGTTGAATAGATCCCAATTAAAATTTGAGTCAGCGCTACCAATTTAAAAATTGGTTTTGAAAATTTTTTTTAAGTGCGGAAGCGGCCAAGGAAAATATAGTCTAAAATGAACGGTTATTGGAAAACCGGATATGCGATAAGCCTTTGGATTAATGACAATATGGAAAGGAGAATCACAACACTAATCACACTTATCAATGATATAATTCACTTGTTAGGATTCCTAGTTCCAATGATTTAAGGAGCAAACCAAAACTAGATACACAAGTAAGATAATTTTGGTTTAGGCAATTTGTCAAACACTTGGTGTGCAAAACACTCCAAGTGATATTTATGTTGAGTAAGTGATTCTAACTAGCCTAGTACAATGGCTTATACAAAAATCACTTATTTTTAAGCTAAAATGGAAATGCTGAAAAATAGAGAAGACGAGTATTTGGTGAGGCAGTTCCCCCATCGTCCTCGTTTCGGGGTACGTCTGCCCTCAATTCTAAAACTAGAATTGAGATAGATTTAATATATATCACCTGTTGAATGTAACAGTTTATACAAGGATTGCATAACAGATATACAACAGAAATCTCAAGACGTTGAATGTTGCTTTCACTCCTTGCCCCTTGATTCAAGATGAATCAAGTCCTCCGATCGTTGTCGATAGACCTCCGATTCCAACCACCTTATTGAATAACCCTTAGTTCTTCAAACCATCGGCTCCGGTTGATCTCAACTACAACAAATCGAACCCGAGATCTTCCCCTCAATATCACTAAATCCGCTACTAGACTGTTGAAGAACACATCTTCACAATCACCTTCGCTCAGCTGACCCTTGATGAAGAATCTCATCCAAAACCCCCAAAATTCAAACCAATCTTGGAGGATAAAACCCTAACAGTTTTATTCAAGAAAGAACCTGTCACAAGCTTCAACCCGAACTATATTACCCAATCTAAGCTTCGAACTTTATCACGTTTAATCACTCACAATGCACTTCAAAAATGGCTATGTGTAATTGATGTGTTGTGAGATGTTGAAGATGAAGATGATGAATCTTGGACACCTATTTCACTCTTTCTTATTCTGGAACACATGAATCAATTTTTTCAAATGTTAAAATGACATAAGTGGTTGAACCTGTATATATAGTACCAGACCAACCAAGGACATAACAGCTTTTCAAATAGTAGAGGGAATCACTTAAAAACTGTATTTCCGCGTGAACGGTCGACCACAACAGGTCTTTGCGTCGATGCAAAGCCTGCGTTTTTTGGAAATTTGCAAAATGTATCAGTATGCGTCGACCATAAAGTCGGCGTGCGCTGACCCGTTGAAAAGTATTTCCTTCATGCGCCGACCCTATGGTCGACTCATCCCTTCATGCGCTGACCAGTGGAAAATGTACTGATGCATGCGCCGACCCTATGGCCGACTCATGCCCTGCAAACCTGCAAAAATTGATCTTCTTATGGTTTTTCATGCCTCTTGTCACGACCACATTTTATCTACACATATTATATTTATTATAACAATTTTTAGACAAATATAAAAGGATATGGTAGATGATACGTTGCATTTGTTTAGTAGATTTGGAGTTTATAATTGCCAATTCATCCATGGTTGTAATCCGTCATCATCGAAACCTATATCGAGTGATGTCTTGCAGACTCGTGTGATGTTTGGCGATTTGCCTTCACATTCTCCCCCTTTTTGATGATGACAACCTGTATACAACCAAAACAACCACAAACACAACAATATGCAATGTATACACAAGCTCCCCCTTTCTTTTGTAATATGAGGCTGCAAAACAAACAACCATCAACTGTTGTGAACATCCTGGCTTGGCTTTGGTGCTTGCTCATGTTCTTATCCCCCTTTGACAACATCAAAAAGAGAAAGAGAACTCGTCAATTAACATAAAAACATACAATAGGTGATAGCTAGTCAATTACCAAACTTCACACATAAGAGTGATAATGAACAAAAAACTGGAATTAATAGATAGTGAAGAGAATACATGCAAATGGGTGAATATTCAGACAAAAATTACACGAAATAACAGAAAGTACACAGAAAAAATATGCAACTATGTAACTAATATCCCCGGCCCCGACCTCGGCCCCTTCCCCGGTATGCAATATCTGGATTGCGGTGAGGATCCGAGAAGTCCACAAACGCTTCCACGGACATGTTGAGGTGATGGAGACTGTCGGTGATTTCCATGTCTTGCCTTTCATGTGATGCAACAAGAGCTTCAAATTGGGCATCCATCCTAGTTGAAAATGAATTTAACCTTTCATTTTGAGTACGAAGCTCAGCTCTGATCTGTTCCATTTGTGTATCTTGACTCCTCATGAAGGTCTGTTGATCTAACTGCATGGACTGCAGCATATTAAGTATTTCAGAGTTGTCCGATGGTGGAGGAGGTGATTATTGTTGAGAAGGTTGATGATCTTGAGGGTAGCCGTGATATGGATCATAGAATCTACCTAGGGTGGTCCAACCTGTATACTGCCATTCACCCCATCCCTGATTTGTGTAACCTTCTTCCTGTTCTTCAGATGGAGCTGTATGCTGGAGCCAATCAGTATTCAGAATATCATGTTGAACCGGCGATTGATAATAGTCTTGTGTCTCGCATACGGGTTCTTGTACCTCTTCCGCTGCATTTTCTTCATCATCTTCTTGTTCATATGGCTCTTCGCTTTCCTGTTCAGAACTGTCATCAGATTCATGAGTCACCCGAGGAATGTTTGCTCGACGAACAAACTTGTATGTCTGTCGTTCATCACACTAAAAATATCCCATCATGGCAAAGGTTTTGGTACTGAATTCTTTGTCAGACGATACTGAAACACAAGGAAATGATGGGTATACAACATTTGTTATGGTGAGAACTTCCGAGATAAAGGACCCATATGCTAGAGCAGTACCTCGGCCTGAATCTCCTAGAGCAAAAATCCTGCTTGCAATATAATATGGCCAGTTTATTTTGATCTTATGTTTCAAAATATAGATAAGATGTACCTTAGCTTGTTCGACACGGGACATGCCACCTATTTTCGGTCGCAGGATGCGAGCGACAATCCACTGAAGGATACGCTCCCCTGTTTATAGTTTGCCTGCTGCAACCGTTCTAGGGAAGGCATCACTATTGACAATAGCATCTGAATAGGGCCTTTTGAGCCTGTCATTCAGAGCACTCTTAAACTCGTATCCCGACATTGTGCGAGAGTCTGTTACCTCATGAAGAGGTGGTGCATCAGCAGCTACAGTCAAATTAAAATACTTATTCCAGACTTCAGAATTTACGTTTACCAGTTTATTATCGACAGAGGAGTGGAAATATTGACTTTGAAAGTTGTCACACAGACTAGTGTAGAACACCCGGACTAAATCCTCACTGTATTTTGTGTTGCACTACAGAAAGTTGAAGAACCCCTGAAACTCCAACAGAGACAAAATTTGGGTGAGATGCATGCGCTCCGCCGTTGCCTTGTAAAATGCATGTTGCGGAACTACTGCTCTTTTGCTGATATTCTTGTTGAAGTTTTCAACCGTAGGTGGAGGAACTAGTGAAAGAGCGGTAACGGGGACTGAAGCGGATGATGAGACCCTTGATCTCTTTCCGGTATTTTTGCGAAATAGAGAAGCCATTGATGATGATTTTTGGGGATTTTGTAGAGAATAACTGTAATGCCTTTGGAGAGAGTAGTTGCAGATGATTTTGGAGAAGATGAGAACTATCCCTTTTTATAGAGGAAGGTTTAGGGTTTTGGTAAGAGGGAGGAGACAAGGGGGCACAATAGATGTCTAGATGCAAGTTACAAGAAAATGAACTTTCAAATCATAGTTGCTTTTGACTGCACATTTAATGCAGAAATGAAGAGATGGAACGGTTTTCAAAAGCAAAAAAAATTCTGGGTTTTTGCGTGAGCCGTCGACCATAACTCCTGTATGCATCGATGCATACTATTTGATTTTTGATAATTTTGAAAGTCTACAGCATGCGTCGACCACTGCCCTGTTTTGGTCGACTCATAGTGATCAAAAACTCAGTTTTTCAGATTATGTCATGTATAATACCACACTTGATGCCTATTTACCTTTTCACAATATAATTTGCATCCAAGACACATAGTATTTGCAGCAAATGTCATTTATATAAATACCATGATAGTCAAACGATATACTAGTTTAAGTCATGAATGTTTAGAGAGAGAGAGAGAGAGAGAGAGAGAGAGAGAGAGAGAGAGAGAGAGAGAGAGAGAGAGAGAGAGAGAAGCATCAATATCACCTCTATACCGACAACACTTGATAATAACATATTTGTGCTTGCAACAAAAGCTAAACTTGTTAGAAGTACATAAGTATAGTTGTAAACCGAGTAATAAAAAACTAGCAATCATTAAACCCGATTAGAAATGTCGAGAATGCCAAGTTCTCGACGGATATGAAAGAAAGGTTCAGTGGCTAGCGGCTTTGTGAAAATGTCCGCTAGTTGATTTTTGGTGTCAACGTGTTCAAAGACAACGTCACCTTTCTCTACATGATCCCTCAGAAAAGGGTGTCGAATTTCTATATGTTTGGTACGCGAATGTAACACCGGATTTTTGGTAAGGTTTATAACACTAGTATTGTACAAAATATTGGAACACGTTCTAGTTTTAAATTGAAGTCCAATAGTTGCTGCTTAAGCCATAAGATTTGCGCACAACAACTACTGGCGGCTACGTATTCCGCTTCAGCGGTTGACAGAGCAACAAACACTTGTTTCTTGCTGTGCCAACTAACCAAGGAATTTGAAAATAGGTGACACGTACCGTTGGCGCTTTTCCTATCCGATTTGCAACCGACAAAATCGGAATCGGAGAAACCTACCAATGAACAATCATTACCTTTGGAATACCACAGACCATACTTCGGAGTACCAGATAGGTATCGAAGTATACGTTTGACAGATTTTAGGTGGGATTCCTTAGGACATGATTGGTATCTTGCGCACATACACACGCTAAACATAATGTCGGGACGAGAAGCAGTAAGATATAGAATAGAGCCAATCATACCTCTATATCTTTTTACCTCAACGTCCTTACCACTTTCATCTTTACTCATATTTACACATGTTGGCATAGGAGTGTCTATGGCTTTTGAATTTGCCATGTCAAATCTCTTGAGAAGCTCCAAGCAATATTTTGTTTGGCTCACGAATGTTCCTTCTTTCAGTTGCTTGATTTGCAAACCAAGAAAGTATGTGAGTTCACCCATCATACTCATCTCGAATTCACCCTGCATAAGCTCAGAAAACTCTCTCACGAGACTCATGTAAGTGGATCCAAATATGATATCATCAACATAAATTTCTACAAGAACTAAGTGCTTTCCTTGAGGTTTAATGAATAGTGTAGTGTCAACCTTTCCTCTTGAGTAACCTTGATCAAGTAAAAATTTACTTAGTCTCTCATACCAAGCTCTAGGAGCTTGTTTGAGACCATATAAAGCCCTTTTCAGTTTGTAGACATGATCAGGATACTCATGAGACTAAAAACCAGGAGGTTGAACAACATAGACTTCTTCATTTATGTACCCGTTAAGGAACGCACTCTTAACGTCCATTTGAAATAAATTAAAATCCTTCGCACAAGCGAAAGCAAGCAAAAGGTGTATAGCCTCGAGTCAGGCAACCGACGCATAAGTTTCCTCATAGTCGAGGCCTTCCTCTTGGTTATACCCTTGCGCGACTAAACGCGCCTTGTTGCGAGTTATTACTCCATTTTCATCCAATTTATTTCTAAGCACCCATCGGGTGCCGATTACTCGATGACCTCACGGAGGAGGGACAAGGTCCCAAACCTCATTTCTAGTGAACTGATTTAGTTCCTCCTGCATTGACAAAAACCAGTGTTCATCGAGTAGGGCTTCCTTAGGGTTTTTAGGTTCCATTTGTGAAAATAACGCGAAGTGATAACAGAAATAACTTAGCTTCGATCGAGTTGTTACACCCTTTGTGATGTCTCCGAGAATGTTTTTAATTGGATTGTCTTTGGAAGACTTCCAAGCTTGAGGGAGATCATCGTTTGAAGGCGGATGAACTTCCTTGGTTACATCATGGTGTACATCTTTATCCTCCTCAACTTTGGCTTCGTCGGGTTGATCAATCCCCGTCTTGCCACCTTTGAGTATGTCTTTTGTAGATGTACCTGCACCATGAATAAAACTATCCTTTCCGACATTTCTTGGATATGACTCATCAAAAGTAACATGCACAGACTCTTCTACAACAAGCAATCGTTTATTATATATTCTATATGCTTTACTCGATTGAGAGTATCCGAGGAAGATACCTTCATCGGCCTTGGAATCGAATTTTCCCAAGTTTTCCTTTCCATTGTTTAATACAAAACATTTGCAGCCAAACACATGCAAGTGAGAAACATTTGGCTTTCACCCTTTTAAAAGCTCATACGGTGTTTTATTTAGAATGGGGCGAATAAGCACCCTATTCAAAACATAACACGCCGTACTAATGGCGTCGGCCCAAAAATATTTCGGTAAACCACTTTCGTTAATCATTGTACTTCCCAATTCTTCTAAAATTCGATTTTTACGCTCCATAACCCTGGTTTGTTGAGGGGTGCGTGGAGCGGAGAAGTTATGATCTATACCATGGTTACCGCAATATTCTTCAAATAAGTGATTTTCAAACTCACCTCCATGGTCACTTCTATTTGATATAATGTTTGTATTTAACTTATTTTGGGAAAGCTTAGCAAACCTTTCAAAAGCGGAAAATGTATCACTCTTACTTACTAAAAAGATGGTCCAACAAAACCTAGAAAATTCGTCCACTATTACGAACCCGTAATAGTTTCCTCCTAGACTTTTAATCCTAGACGGCCCAAACAAGTCCATATGAAGAAGTTCGAGAGGTCTCGTTGTTGAAACGATCTTTTTGGATTTAAATGAGATCCTCGTTTGCTTCCCTTTTTGAAAAGCATCACAAAGGTGATCCTTGGTGAACTTTATTTTGGGAATTCCTAAGACTAAGTCTTTTGAGACTACCTTATTTAATAAGTCAAAGTTAACATGCGCTAAATGCCTATGCCATAGCCATGAGTCTTCACTCATAGTTATGAGGCATCTGTCGCTTGTTAACGATACTTCATTTAAGTCAAGCATATATACGTTGTTTACTCTAAAACCATTAAACATATTCTTCTTATCATTATCATGCACAATTTTGCAACAGTCTTTTGAAAAAGATACATTGTATCCTTTGTCACATAATTGGCTAATGCTAAGCAGATTATGTTTAAGGCCCTCGACAAGCAACACGTCGGAAATCGTAGTAGAAGAGGGATTACTTACACTACCTTTACCTAGTATTGCTCCGCGGTTGTTATCACCATAAGTTACATACCCTTTCTTCTTAGCCACGAAGTCTATGAAAAAGGATATGTCTCCAGACATGTGTCTTGAGCATCCACTGTCGAGAACCCATCTTCTCTTGGTGGTCTCGACTATCAAAACATAATTAGCAAAAGGAGGTACCCAATGGCATATTGGGTCCTAATATGTTAGCGACAAGATGGTTGCATTTGGGTAACCATTGATAGATTCCTTTAGGAACCAGAAATCTCCTAAATCGGCATTTACCAATGGAGTTGCCTTTCTTGCAACAATATAAGCATGCAAAATCGACTTTAGAATCACTTTTACTTGCTTGATCCCTAATTACATATGCATATTTTTGATATGGGTTTATCGTACTTTTTCTAAAATCCTTTTTATCAATAGCAAATGTAATTTTAGGCTCAAGTGCCTTGTTCAATTTGGCCTTAAGGTATCTAACTTCACCTTGCCAAATATGACAAGTATCATATCCAAAGTCGAAAGGATTTCTATGGTCCTCACAATCCGATTTATTACCTTCCACAATGGAAGCCTTAAGGTCCTCTAGTTTCTTTTCGGACTCTTTAACTTTGTGCTCTAAGTAAGTAAAAATTCTTTTATTAGAGGCAAGTCTCTTAAAGGCTTCAGTTTCTTCATTGTGTAAAGCATTAAATGCGGTTTGTAATTCTGAATGTGACATATTTGAGGACTTCTCATATTTAGAGTGACGTACCTGCTTTTTCTTATTTTTTTGATGAGCGGAAAGGCATAGATTCACGGACTCTTCTTCATCACTAGAGCTTTCATCTGAGGAGGAAGAGTCGTTGTCGCTTTCCCAAGCTATGTACGCTCTCCTTGGCTTTGATGATTTCTTGTATGACTTTAATGATTCCTTTTCCTTTGCCTTTTTGTTCATCGGACAGTCCGGTTTGTAGTGATCGGGCTTCCCACACTTGTAGCACGTCCCTCTAGTCTTTTTACCTTTTGAGTCATCATCTTTGGAGTACCTCGATTGTTTCCGGAAGTTTACCAAGTTCTTCTCGGAATGTTGGATACCGTTCTTTCTCATGTAACGGTTGTACCATTTAACGAACATCCCCATATCTTCGCTCTTGTCCTCTTCTTCTTCGTCGCTTGAGGAATAATCACTTTGCTCTTTTGCTTGAGACTTTGAGGAGGAAGTCTTGAGAGCTATCAATTTCTTTTCACTCACCTTCGTTTTGTCTTTCTTTTCCATCTTTTCGCGTTGGTCTAGGATCAAGAGTACCTGTTCATGCTCTTGTAGTTTGCCAAACAATGTTGTCAAGTCGAATAAGGTAAGATCATGTGCTTCTTTGATGGCGGTCACTTTTGGCTGCCATTCCCTGTTAAGACATCTTAAGATCTTATTAGTAGCAACATCATTGGAAACAGGCCTACCTAATGAATGTAAACGATTGATGAGATGAGTAAATCTCTTTTTCATGTCAGCAATGGTTTCCCCTTGCTCCATGAAAAAGAGATCAAACTCTTGTGTTAATATGTTGATTCTAGCCAACTTAACATCGTTCGTCCCCTCATGGGCGATTTGTAGTGAATCCCACATGGCCTTAGCAGTAGGACAATGGGATACACGATAGTATTCATCTACACCTAATGAGGAGATTAAGATATTTTTGGCTTTCCAATCATAATTGTATTTTTTCTCATCGTCACCGGTCCATTGTGCTTCGGGCTTTGGCACAACTACATTATCTGCATTGGTCATAGTAATTTCTATTGGACCATTGAGGATAATGTTCCATATTTTTCTGTCTATGGAGTTTATGTTCACCCGCATACAGTCTTTCCAATAACTATAATTTTCACCGTTGAAAACGGGAGCTCTATTATACGCCCCTTTTGGTTCGTTAGCCATTTTCTATCAACGTTGTATTTGAAGCACCGAGTAACCAGAGCTCTAGATACCACTTGTTAGACTATGGCACGGATCTAGAAGGGGGGGTTGAATAGATCCCAATTAAAATTTGAGTCGGCGCTACCAATTTAAAAATTGGTTTTGAAAATTGGTTTTAAGTGCGGAAGCGGACGAGGAAAATATAGTCTAAAACGAACGGTTATTGGAAAACCGGATATGCGATAAGCCTTTGGATTAATGACAATATGGAAAGGAGAATCACAACACTAATCACACTTATGAATGATCTAATTCACTTGTTAGGATTCCTAGTTCCAATGATTTAAAGAGCAAACCAAAGCTAGATACACAAGTAAGATAATTATGGTTTAGGCAATTTGTCAAACACTTGGTGTTCAAAACACTCCAAGTGATATTTATGTTGAGTAAGTGATTCCAACTAGCCTAGTACAATGTCTTATTGTACTTTGGACTCAAAAAAAGAGTTTTAACCTCTTACTCAATTGATATCATAGTTTGACAATAGTGCTTATACAAAAATCACTTATTTTTAAGCTAAAACGGAAATGCTGAAAAATAGAGAAGACAAGTATTTGGTGAGGCAGTTCCCCCATCGTCCTCGTTTCGGGGTACGTCTGCCCTCAATTCTAAAACTAGAATTGAGATAGATTTAATAGATATCACCTGTTGAATGTAAAAGTTTATACAAGGATTGAATAACAGATATACAACAGAAATCTCAAGACGTTGAATGTTGCTTTCACTCCTTGCCCCTTGATTCAAGATGAATCAAGTCCACGATCATTGTTGATAGACCTCCGATTCCAGCCACCTTATTGAATAACCCTTAGTTCTTCAAACCTTTGGCTCCGGTTGATCTCAACTACAACGAATCGAACCCGAGATCTTTCCCTCAATATCACTGAATCCGCTACTAGACTGTTGAAGAACACCACTTCACAATCACCTTCGCTCAGCTGACCCTTGATGAAGAATCTCGTCCAAAACCCCCAAAATTCAAACCAATCTTGGAGGATAAAACCCTAACGGTTTTATTCAAGAAAGAACCTGTCACGAGCTTCAACCTGAACTAGATTACCCAATCTAAGCTTCGAACCTTATCACCTTTAATCACTCACAATGCACTTCAAAAATGGTTGTGTGTAATTGATGTATTGTGAGATGTTGAAGATGAAGATGATGAATCTTGGACACCTATTTCACTCTTTCGTATTCTTAAACACATGAATCAAGTTTATCAAATGTTAAAATGACATAAGTGGTTGAACTTGTATATATACTATCATACCAACCAAGGACATAACAGCTTTTCAAATAGTAGAGGGAATCATTTAAAAACTGTATTTCCGCGCGAACGGTCGACCGCAGCAGGTATGTGCGTCGACGCATAGCCTGCATTTTTTGGAAATCTGCAAAATGTATCAGTATGCGTCGACCATACAGTCGGCGTGCGCTGACCCATTGAAAAGTATTTCCTTCATGCGCCGACCCTATGGTCGACTCATCCCTTCATGCGCTAACCAGTGGAAAATGTACTGATGCATGCACAGACCCTATGGTGACTCATGCCCTGCAAACCTGCAAAAATTGATCTTCTTGTGGTTTTTCATGCCTCATGTCACGACCATATTTTATCTACACATATTATATTTATTATAACAGTTTTTAGACAAATATAAAAGGATATGGTAGATGATACGTTGCATTTGTTAAGTAGATTTGGAGTTTATAATTGCCAATTCATCCATGGTTGTAACTCGTCATCATCGAAACCTATATCAAGTGATATCTTGTAGACTCGTGTGATGTGTGGCGATTTTCCTTCACAGCTCGGTCTGTCTCCTGAAAGAATGAACTGCATCTATCTTTTCACTTCGAAGCTGGATAATCTATTTCTCCAATTCTTCATTCACTTTTCTCAGCTCTTCCTTCTCTGCCAATACCTGATTGTATTTCTGGATGTCTACAGTAATGGGTTCCTCTATCATAAGAGGATAGCGAGGTGCAACTGAAGGATATGGCATTAGAAACTTCACAACTCTAGCACGAATCCAAGACAAGTAAGGGTCATACGCTCGGGTGTTACTCTTCCCTAAAGCTAACTTCCCTTTCCGATGAATGTTATTCCATGCATGCTCAAGTCTGCCCAGAGCCTCACCCTCCAGTAAACCAGTAAGATACAGAGATTCCTGTATCTCCTCTTCTCTAGGAGGCTCCCTCAAAGCGTACCCGAACTGTCTCACGAATAAAGAAGGGTTATAGTTGATGCAACCTTTCCTTCCGACCAAAGGGAGTTAGGAAAACCACCACAACTATAAACAATATCCTTACCAAGCAAGTCTCGATCAAACCAAACAATATTCTCTGCAGATAAACCCATCAACCTTTCTGACCATTCTGAAGTACTGGCAGTGGCAACAAACAGACCCGTCTTGGGTAGATGACTAATAAACCAGACATACAACAAAGGAACACAACAAGCTACGTTCTTTCCCCTTCGTTTCTCATTCTTGTAGTGCACAAAATGATAAACATCTCCAAGTAAGGTGGGCACTAGGTGGCCTGAAGCTAAAATATAGAACGTGTCTACATCCACAAAGTCTGGAAGATTAGGAAACAGAACAAAGCCATATATACAAAGAGTCAGGATGGCGCTAAACACAATCCAACAACCATCCTTAGCGCACTGTTGAGCTTTCTCAATCAAGCAAGGCAAAGGAAAACCATACATCCCCAGTCTCCAGATCATCTTCCCATCCAATTGTGAAGCCTCAAGGTGCAAAATAGCAGCGAGCTCGACCAGGTCAGGCTTAGTATCAACAAGGACAAACGGCATCCGACTCCGAATGGGTACCTCTAACAACTCAGAATATTCCTCTAGTGTAGGAGCCAAGACATAGTCAGGAAAGAAGAAGCATCTCAACTGGGCATCATAAAACTGTAGGAGAGCATAGACACCACTAATCTCATATTCAGAAGGCTTGCGGACATATCTCAATAATCTCCCATAAGACTTCTTGAATTCTTCCATTACTGCTTTTTCACCCAAGGCAGTCAGACTCAACAAAGTACTAACATTCAGAACTGGAAACCTGTAGGCCACTGTACTCTTCAGGGACTCCATAACAACAATGAGGGAAAAGATCACTAGAATCGAAGGAGAAATATGCACCTGCAACACAAATACATGTTAATGAAATGCAGATGAAAATGCAAATGCAAATGCAAACAAGGGATCAAGACTGCTGTGCTGTTGGTTGAGAAAAACCAGAGCTTTGCCGTAGCAAGAACAAAGTACCGACAGTAGGATCCACTAATATCAGGAACACAGATTCACACTTGCAAAGAACCGGGTAATCTGAAAGCTAAGGTTTCCTGCACAACCCAAATCCCTCTCACAGGTGTGGACCTATCCACTAATAAGGTTCGGCATCCTATGCGTTTATCAGCGTCACAGACTTTTTGAAAATGATGATACATTCACTATTTCTGGTTTGGCATCATCATCTCCTGAAGAGGCCGCACTTAGCTAACTCACAAATGATCGGTTCCCAGAGTCGACAATTCTCAAATCCAAAATCCCAACCGATCCTAAGGATCTGAAGGAAAATTATCAAAGTGAATCTCGTCCGAGTGTGAATTTCATGGGGAACTGTATTTGCTAAGCAAACAGGCCCCCCACTAGTCTCCACTACTAATACTAGGTTTGTACTAAAGCACGGGTCTGACTTATCACTCAATGGAACTTCCCTCCCCACAGCATAGCAGTAATGACATATGATGCGGAAAATAAATGCGGGAAAGTAGATAAAGATAAAGCACATATATACAACACCCAAAGATAAATAGACAAACGCTAGGATTGACTCGCATAGGGAATTCGATTATCCCTAGTAGAGTCGCCAGCTGTCCCAACTGCGAAAAACCACCGGCGGAAAAACAGTAGAGTCGCCATTTTCGTTATTTATCCCAAAGAGAGGGAAAGGAAACGATCGGAAAAACCTGACGGAAAAGGGAAAGACAAAGTCATCGCAACAATGTCTGGATTCGAGAGTCGGTTACGCAAGGGAAAGGTATTAGCACCCCTCACGTCCGTCGTACTCGATGGGATCCACGCATTGTTGTCTATCTAAAAGGGTGTGTAAACTATCTACGCTAAAGGCTTATGGACAAAAGAAAAAGAAAAAGACTGACTCAGCAGAGCATCGCCGCTCTGTGCCTACGTACTCCCTCGTGCAATGGGAAAGTCAGAGTCAACGTAGTTCGACTAACTACGGCTAAAGAAAGGGGGAAGGTTGCTCGCCAAGACGTCGCGTCTTGTGCCTACATACTCTCAACAGGTATGAGAATTCAGAGCGAACGTAGTTTAGGATAAAATGGAACACAGGTTGGTTCAAAAGTTTTTAGGCTCAAGTAGGGTTAACAAATAGTTCTAGCAGTTGGTGTATGCAGCTCGACCATTGGAGACTTAGGCGTTACCGTTTGCGGTGTTGCACCCTAAAATTTGCCCAACTTTTGTTTACCTAGCTTATGTTTCATTTCATTCACATTAGCATTATCATTTGCATTTCATTGACATGTGTGCAGGAGATCAAGAGGCATGATTACCAATTAAGAGCTACACAAGACTATGAAGCTAGCTAAGAAGGTTATTCAAGTGTTCAAGGGTTGATATCCTTGTCAGAGAAGTTAAAAGATCCTCAGAGAGAGTGATTGAAGCCAAGAATGTGTGCCTCCTAACTTGAGAATTGGGGAAGACAATCAGATGATCCTGAAGCCATGAGGATGGACTTGAGGTCTTGAGAGAGGTCATGAGAAGTTTTGAATATCACTTTGAAGCCTAGATAGGTCATGGTGCAAGAATAAGAAGCCTCAGCCATGATTGGTGCAGCTAGGGTTTGACTAGGTCAACCCTAAGTCAACTGAGGATTTGAAAGAGGTTGAGACCCAATTCAAGAGCCATGTGATCATGGATTGATGCATTGAGATGTTATAAGGATGACTCCAAGGTTAACTCATCATGATTGAAGAGTTTGAGAAGTTTCAAGCTAGGGTTTCTAAGGCTTGATAGTGTAAAATCCCCTAGTTTGACCCCTATCTTCAAGGCAATTTAGCTCAAGATGTGATTGTCATCTCATCTTGCCCCCAACATGATTGTTGTAGAGCATGATCTTAGCTTTAATTTTAGTGCTAGAAGTCCTTGATAGGATTTGTAGAACTCAAGTTATGACTTTGACAAGTTACAAGTCATCTGAGGAATGTGAATTTGGAGCTTGAAAGCTACCCAACTTGCATGATACTTTTTCCCTAGAAGGATGATTCCTATGAACTTTTGGTCAACCTGAATGTACTAGAAGTCCTTGATAGGATTTGTAGAACTCAAGTTATGGCTTTGACAAGTCAAGGGTATTTTGGACATTTGGTGATTATAGGTCATTTGTGATCATAAGCCATTTTCACCAACTTAGAGGCCTCAAATGAAGTTTTGTTCAACTAGAAAGTTGCTCAAAATGGGGTTTTAACCTTGACCATGTATCAAGGAGGCATTGAAATGTCTCAAGGAGAGACTTGGTTCAAGAAACTTTGAAAAAGAAAGAATTAAAATTCATTAAAAAGACCAAATTTGTGATTCTTCATTCCAAGGCCAAGATAAGACATGTAATATGTCATCTTGATCAGAAATGACATTCTAAAGACAATGGAAATAGCACTTTTCTCATTTGAGGTCAAAATCATGGAGTTGCATTTTGTAACTTAAGACTTAAGTTACATATGCCAAACTACACATAAGATCAAATACATGGTTCCAACTCATTCAAACACACTCGGAATCTCATGTGGAGAGAAATTGAACAAGATTGAAGGGCAAATGCAAGCTATAACCTGAGCTGGTATGAGGATGGCATGACATGACATTTTCCATGACATGAGATATTGAAATTCTCATTAGATTGATCCAGAACTTTCTAGATCATTCATTCATGTCCTATATATAATTCTGAAGTGGTTCATAGCAGAGGTTGGTGAGAATTGAGAGAGAAGAGAGAGATTTCATTTTGAATTTGCACATTGCAAATCAAAATCGGTTACATCAATTGAGGCCATTTCAATCCAAGTTCTTGATCTCAGTAGCTTCCATTTGTGTTGGTGATTGATCCCAGATCAAATTCAAGGCAAAACTGTGGAAGAATCGTGAGTTGGCCATTGGAGTTTGAAGCTTGCAACTCAGAATTGAATTCAAGAATCTGCCAAGATTCAACTCTTTTCTTTGCATACAGAAGGTTGATTGGATGCTAGTGAAGGAATCTGGAAGTTCTTGAGGGTTGATTTGAAGATTTGAGTACTCTGTTCACACGATTTTATCAGGTATGTAAACCTCATTCCATGGCTTGATGTAGGCATAATCAGTAGGTTTTGTTAGGTTAGAATCATTGTAGATTGATGTAGGAAGCTTTCTGGATCATTAATTTGAAGATTAGTGACAATTTAGGGTTTATGCAATTTTCGGTTCAGATTGCTATTCTTGGATTCTTGATTTTTTAGGACGATTGAGTAGTATAGGTGAATTCCTTGTGAAATTTGGGACAAGATTCGTGTAGAAACCATGTGGAATGGAGGCTTGTGGAGAGAGTTAGGGTTGGATGAGGCTGACCGGAAAAGTCACCGGCGGTGACCTTCGCGCGCGCATGTGGAGGAAGTTTCAGAAATTCAAAAGGAAGAAGATGAGTTGGTAGCCATCAGATCTTAGGTTGACCTTGACTCAGGCAACGCAATCCACGGCCACGATGCACTTGAGAAGTCTGAAGACTTTGGTTGATACAAAATGATGCGTTTCATTTAATTGTTGTTTTGGGCTTAAGTCACAGATTGCTATCAACACCCCACTTCTGGCCCAGTCTGGATAATGAACTGGAAATTCTTGCTATTTGCCACACTTGTTTTACCAATTTCCATTATTTTCATTTTATTACTTCATTTTACATAGTTTAGTTAATAATTCATAAAAAATTGAAAAATGACTCAATTAATTCCATTCTTTTTTCCATTGATTCATGATTGAATCTAGTTTTTTTTAGATAAAAAATATTAACATTTCATGAATTTTTGATTTTATTAGCATTTGTTGAATTTTAATTGATATTAAAATAATCATGGTTGGTGCTTTGTTTTGTTGAATTTTGTTTGAGCATTTGGTGATGATTCTTGCCTTGATTTTTAGTGTGTAGCTAGCATGGATATGCATGTTCCCCCTAGATTGTTCTCACATTTTTGTGATGAATGTAAGTGGTAGTTTTAAGTTGAAACTTTAGGAGCTCCATTTTTAAGGTTTAGGGTTAGTACCTTATGATTTAGGTTTTATATCTAAAACTTGGTGGATGATTCAACCTCTGAATTTTGTATGGTAGATTCATGATTGAATTAGGATCCCTTAGGAATTCTTGTAGGAATTTAAAATGTAGTTTACTATTTTTATTTGATTTTAGTTTAGGTGCTAACTTTGGATGATTCTAATGCACTAATTCAACTAGAATGACTTCTTTAGTTCCCTTAGATTAGGGTTTTGTCTCCCTTTCTCTTGGATGATGTTGAAGGCAAGTTGAAGATGCAATGGAATGCTTGAAGAAGCTTGGATGTGAAGATCTTCCCTTCTTTTGGTGCAGCGTTGATTAGGTGTTAAGATTAGGGTTTGAAGGCAGAGTTTCTAGATAGATTCTCTTCATTCATAAACATGGAAGATGTGATCACTTCCATTCTTCCCTATGATGTAAGGTCCCCTTGTAAAGGCGTCATCCCTCCTTTGGTAGGATGTGTGGCTCTTTACAAGCTGGTAGAACCTTTGAGGGTCCATTTCTCTGATGATAGGATGCTTAGTGGTGACCTTTGGTCTTCACTCTGCTACCAATTATCCAATCTTTGCTCTTGTTAGATGAATCTTTCTCCCTTTCTAGAGGATGGAGTTCCTTGCTTGAAGAAGATTGAAGGCTAGAAGTTGATACTTCTCTGTGTTTGAAGACTGCCTTTGAAGCTGAAGCTTGAAGATCAGGAAGAGCAAGTTGATACTTGTGAAGAGGAAAGAGCTGAAGCTTGAAGACGAAGAAGATCAAGTTGACACTTGTGAAGGGAATCCATTGAATGAAGAAGCTGAAGCTTAAGGAAGAAGCAAGTTGATACTTGTGAGTTTAATGCATTAAGTCCCTGAAGGAACAAGTTGATACTTGGTATTAAGGTTGAGACCTAAAGGTGGAGTCTGTTTTGGAGCTGAGGCTTGAAGAAGAAAGAATAAGTTGATACTTATGTTTGATGGTTTAGAAGCTTGAAGAAGCAAGTTGACACTTGCTATTGAAGATGATAGCCTTGAAGAGTAGTTGAAGACTGAGGATGGAACTAATGTCAGAGTTGCTTTGTTGTGAAGCTGTGGAAGCTGTTGATCTGCTTTCTTTTTCTTGTCTGCTTTCTTTCCTGTATTGATGTGACTTGTTTGATTTGCTTGATGCATTAGAATAAGTTCATGTTTAGATTGTTTTAAGCTAGGAGCATGATTGCACTAGAGGTTGAGTTGCTCCCTCTGCTTGTATTGTTACCGTATGGCTTTGCTTGCTGGTATTCGGTAGAGCCCTGCTCCCTTGCCTATGTGGTCTGTTGTGTTTGCTTGATGGCATTTTATGTTATTTCTTCTGTATGATTGCAGTTATTATATCTTGCTTGATAGCATGTCATTCCCTCTGTATGATTGCAGTTATTGTGTTTGCTTGATGGCATTTTATTTTCCTTTATGATTACAGTTATTCATATCTGGCTTGAGGTTGAGATGAGCTTGTGGAGGCTGATGCCCCACACACATTTCCTCCCTCACTTGCATTTCATGCATTTTACTGTATATCTGTTTACTGTCTAAGCTGATGCTTTGCTGTTTCTGTTTATCATTGACATGATCCCCTAGGAATCTCACTTCCTTTGATAAGGAAGTGATGATTAGAACTTTAGGTTGAAACCTATGCATGATAACTGCTAGGAGATCCCTGTTTCAAACCTCAACCATAGGATGAATCCTTGGCATGACAACAGTAGGACTTGATAGTCTCCCTTTAGTTGAACCTGTTCGTTCTCTATTCTCATCTCAAAACAAATTCAAATACAGTGATAAAGGTTAACTGATGTCGTACGTTACGAGCCTTAAGATATCTGAGAAAGGGTTGTTGGAGAGTTTCTTTTCAACAGTCTGGATGTTTAGTATGGCACCCTTTGGGTGACATGCGACACATTCACTCTCAGGTCATAGTCTCTAGTGCGATATTGGTTGCAAACGTCCATAAAAAACAGTTCTTCCGTAAAAGACAGAAAACAAACTTCAAACCTTTTTGCCCCGTGGGCCCATAATTTAAAGGAAAGCTTTTCTGAAGAAAAGAGTGTTGTTAACTCTCAGTTCTACCGCAAACGGTAACGCTTAAGTCTCCAAGGGTCGAGCCGCATACACCAAACTGCTGGAACTGTTTGTTAACCCTACTCGAAAAAACAGATGAATCTGAATTCCCGTAATCCGTATTATCCCGAACTACGTAAGCTCTGATCTCTCATACCTGTTGAGAGTACGTAGGCACAATACTGACGTATTGGCGAGCCACCTTCCCCCCCATAACCTGTAGTTAGTTGAACTACGTTGACTCTGATTTCTCATTCTCTGATGAGAATACCTAGGCATAAAGCACGACGCTTTGCCGAGTCATTTTCTTTTCTTTTTTAAGCCATCCTTGATAGGTAGATAGATAAAACTAACCTGTTAGATAAACACAACAAGTGTGGATCCCATCGAGTACGATGGACGTGAGGGGTGCTAATACCTTCCCCTTGCGTAACCGACTCCCGAACCCAGACAATGGTTGCGATGACCTTGTCTTATACCTTTTTCGTCAGGTTTTTCCAATCGTTTCCTTTCCCGTTCTGTGGGATAAATAACGAAAGGTGGCGACTCTTCTGTTTTGCCGGCACCTTATTTTCGCGGTAGCGACAGCTGGTGACTCTGCTGGGGATCGTTAGTTTCCTGGGATCCAACGTCCCTTATGCGAGTCAGTCTGGGGATCCAACGTCCCCTGCGAGAGTCAATCCTAGCGCTTGTATGATTACTTGTTGGGTTGCGTTTATTTATCACATTTTATTTCCCGCACTTTATTTTCAATATGATATGATTATATGTGCTGTTGTGGGAGGGGCATTTTGATGAGTGAGAAGCCAGACCCAGGCTTGAGTGTACCTAGCATTAGTTGTGGAAATTAGTGGGCGCGTGCTTGCTTTGCAGGAACTAGTGTCTCATGAAATCCACACTCAGACGAGGTTCTCCTGGTTGACTTCTTTTCCGGCCCTTTGGGCCTGAGGGGTTGTTGGTTTGGAGGATTGTCGACTCTGGGGACCGATCATTTGGAATTCAGCTGAGTGAGGCCGCTTCAGGAGATGGTGATGCCATACTTTCTGGGTATCGTATCACCCCTCTTGAATGTCTGTGACGCTGATGACCGCATAGGATGCCGAACTTGTGTCACTTTAGGTCCATACCCGTGAGCAGGGTTGGGTTTGTTGCAGGAAACCTTAGCCTTCAGACTACTTGGTTTTCTTGATAGTGAATCAGTTTTGTTGGTATCAGAGGTTCTTATTATCAGATGTGTGTTTGTTCTTGACAGAGCAGAGTTATGGTCCTATATCAGAGGTCCTTATCTTCAGCAATGTATTTGTTCTTGACAGAGCAGAGTTATAGCCTGACATCAGGGCTTCTCATCATCCGATGTGTATTTGTTCTTGACAGAGTAGAGTTATGGTCCTATATCGGAGGTCCTTATTATCAGATGTATGTGTGTTCTTGACAGAGCAGAGTTATAGTCTGACATCAGGGGTTTCTCCTCATCATCAGATATATATTTGTTCTTGATAGAGCAGATTTATGGTCCGATATCAGGGTTTTCTTCTCATCAGAGATATGGTTGTTCTTGACAGAGCAGTATTATGGTTTTGTTAATACAGAATCTTCACCTTCATCCCCTCGACAGCACAGTCGTCTTGATCTCCTGCTGCATGATTGCATTTTACGTTGCTTTGCATACCCATTTGCATTTCATTAACGTGTGTCTGTGTTGCAGGTACCGTTTCCCCCGGTTCAGGTTTTCTTGCATTCTATTGTGCTACTATGGGTTCTCTGAGGAAGGTTGTGGCTTACAAGCTCCCCACTCCTGATGTTGTTCAGCTGACTGGTTTGATTGCTTTGGCAGATGATTCTGTGAGATATGAATTCAGGAAGTCTTACGGTAAACTGCTCAGCCTGGTTCGTAAACCCTCTGTGTTTGAGTTGAATGGGTTGCACGCCTTGCTGCAGTTCTACGATCCTCCTTTGAGATGCTTTACTTTCCAGGACTTTATTCTCGCACCCACACTAGAAGAGTATGTTGATTTGTTAGGTGTGCCTATCAAGAGTCAGATGCCCTTTGTTCATATGGATGTTGAGCCTAATCTGGCTAGTCTAGCTCCTTCACTTCATATGGATGCTTCCGAGTTGGTATTGTCTAGTTGGAACAAGGTTCCCAGTTTCTCCTTGCAGTTCTTAGTGGGAAAGGCCCAACAGTGCGCCGAAGATGGATGTTGGATCGTGTTCAACGCCATCCTTGCTTTGTGCATATATGGCATCATTCCGTTCCCCAATATGCCTGACTTTGTAGACTTCGACGCCTTTCACATCTTTGCATCAGGGAATCCAGTCCCTACCTTGATTGGAGATGTTTACCATTCCGTCCACTACAAAAACGAGAACAGAAGGGGCAAGAATGTCTCGCGTTGTGTACCCCTACTCTACAGATGGCTTGATAGTCATCTACCTAAGAAGGGTCCCTTTGCTTCGTCTGCAGCCACAACTGAGTGGTCCGAGCGTTTGATGAGTCTGTCGGCAGAGGATATTACCTAGTTTGATAGAGATAGGTTAGGTTCTGAGATTATCTTCAGCTGCAGTGGGTTTCCGAATGTGCCTTTGATAGGCAGGAAGGGCTGCATCAACTATAATCCATCTCTGCTGGTCCGACAGTTTGCTTATGCTTTGAGAGCTCCGCCGAAGGATGAAGAGGTGCAGGAATCTCTGTACCTCATTAGACTTCTAGAGGGGGATATGTTATCTAAGCTTCAGTACACTTGGAATGGTATCAGTAAGCGGGGAAAACCGTTGCTGGGGAAGAGTAATAGCCAAGCCTACGCTCCATATGTGACTTGGATCAGAGCCAGAGCAGATATTATAGGGATGCCGTTTCCACCTGCCCAGCTAGAAAGCCCTCCAGTGATTGAAGAGCCTACCACTGTGCCTATTCAGCAGCATAATCAGGTGTTAGCTGAGAGAGACGAGCTGAAAAAGGCAAATGAAGAACTGGAGAAAGAATTGGATCAATTCAGAAGCGAGAGAAGCGAAGCCGTCCATTCCTTTAAGAGGAAAACAGAGCTGGTGAACCAGTTACGGACAGACTTGACTAAGCAGATAGCTGAGCGTGAGCGCTTGGGTCGAGACTTCAAAGCTATCAATGACGTACTGGCCACCAAGAAGCAGCACTTGGATGAAGCGTACCGGAGAATATCCAAGTTTAATCAGCATTGGAAGGCCACCCTAGCCAACAACAAGGAACGGGAGGATAAACTGAAGCAGCAGATCTCCAAGCTAAAAGCCCAGGTGAAGGCTAGTGAGAAGAGGTTTGATGAAGAAACCGCTCGCAGATATGCCGCTGAAGGCCTGCTGAACAAGGCTCTTGCTAACCTGAAGGAGCGCAAGCTGATGTTTGAATCCAAGAAGTGGAAGTTAGAAGATTGTTTCGGCGAAGGAGCATGAGAAGATTCAGTTGAAGGTCTTCAATACACCATTACACAGAGGGAGTTACTCGTCGAAGGGTTGCTCACTCGGCCTGATCATCCAGAAATGAGGAATCTGTTAGAAGGGTTCCGGGCCCATGGTCGTACTTGACTGTATTTGTAATCCTTTTGTGTTGATCATTGTTGTATGCTGACCATCGCCAGGCTTGTTGGTCGAGGTCATGCTGTGGATTCTACTTGTACTCAGTGACGTTGTGTACTGCCTTGATGGGCTTTCTTTATATATATGAGATGTTATTTCCATGACTGGACTCAGACTTCTTATTATCAGCACTGGCACTCAGGCACTAGGATCGGGGGAAATTTCCCTAACGCACAGACACACATTTGCATTTGCATGAAGCATCTGCATAACGAGCACTTTGTCATTTTTCCTAACCCTTTTGTGTATACAGGTTGTTTCAGGTTGTTCCAGGATTGATCAAAGACCAATCCACCGCTATCCGACCAGAGCAAATCAAGCTAGAGCAATGGAGCAAGTGCAGACTGACGTTCAAGAACTCCGAGAGAGGATAGACCGCTTCATGGAACTCATGCAAGTGGTTGCCAACGGCCAGGATCAGCTCAGAACATTGGTCCAGCCTCTGATTTCAAGGGTTGACAGCAATGGTGTACTCCATGGCGGGACTGTTCCAACCCCTCCACCTGTTGAAACTCCTCAGAACGGAATCCCCGTGACCGGGGGGAATGGTAGTGGCAACGGTAATGTGATCTCTAACCTGGGGCTCAATGGTAATACGACTGGCGTCGGTAATGGGAATTTCGAAGCTAATGTCAATGTTTGGCTAGGCAACGGCAACGCAGGTGTTGGAAATCTATATGGGCCTCAGCCATGGTTAGAAGACCGTCAAGACGATTTGTTCTCGCAGAAAGGTGCTGAAGGAGAGCTGACTGTTGAAGCACGTCTGACGTTTAAGGCACTCGAGGACAAGATGAGGAATTTCGAGAACCTGAATACCATGGGTGTTGACATGTCCAAGTTGGGACTGATTGCTGATTTCAAGGTGCCTCCCAAGTTCAAGGTACCTGACTTTGAAAAGTACAAGGGCACCACTTGCCCTCGCGTCCACCTGAGATCATACTACCGGAAAATGTCTGCTCACTCTGAAGACGAGAATTTGCTGATGCACTTCTTTCAAGATAGCTTGTCCGGACCCTCCTTGGAATAGTACATAAGTCTAGAGCCTACCAGTGTGCGCACGTGGAAGGAACTTGCTAAAGCATTCGTGTACCATTACCAATATAACAGTGACTTGGCGCCGAACCGGATCCAATTGCAGAATTTGTCGCAGAGGAACAACGAAGGGTTCAAAGAATACGCCCAGAGGTGGCATGAATTGGCAGCCAGGGTTCAGCCGCCGATGGTTGAACGGGAGCTTGTTGAAATGTTTGTAGCCACCCTCCCAGGGGTTTATTACGAGAAATTGGTCAGCGGTATGTCTGGAAGCTTCTCATATCACATCATCACCAGCGAGCACGTTGAGAACGGGATCAAATTGGGGAAAATTCAAGGCGATCTATCCTCAGTTGGAGGAGGAAAGAAACCGTATGGTGGCAAAAGGCGGGAAGGAGAGACGAGCGTCGTGTCCAACGCTCGAAGGAAAGGCAAGGGCCAGCACCAGCAGGTGGCTAGCATAACCATCGCCGCGGTCCAACAACCACAACAGCAGCAGCCGAATCATCCGAATCAGCAAGGGTACAGAAAGTATCAGAACAGGGCACCTCTATCAAGTCGCCACCTCGAGACGCCGCCCATGTCTTATGTTCAGCTGTTACAGAATCTGCTTCAGTTACAGCTAATCCAGAAGAGAACCCTGGCTCCCTTGACAGGGGCACCGCCGCCAGGTTATGATGCGAATGCGACTTGTGAGTTTCACTCAAGGGCACCAGGCCACACGATAGAAAACTGCAAAGCCTTCAAGCACAAGGTGCAAGATATGGTGGATGCTAAGATCATCAATTTCTCAGATAATGTGCCAAATGTCACGAAGATCCCTATGCCGAATCATAGGGGAGGTGGAATAAATGCCATTATTGGAGACGAGAGCTTGGATTTGTTGACTGACGTCAGAGATCTGAAAACACCGCTTAGCTTCGTTAAAGCCAAGCTGATGAAGAGAGGATTCTTTCCAGACTGTGGAGAACTGTGTATGGGCTGGGCGATTCATCCTGATGGATGTGAACAGTTGATAGAAGGGATTCAGAGTCTGATGACCGAAGGAATCTTGCATTTTAGCCGAAGGGACGAATGTGGATCTGGAGAGGTAATGCTGAAGCAAGATGATGAGGTTGCCACAATCACCATCCCTCGCCGGACGATCACTATTTCTGCACCCAGGCCGCCCACAATTACCATCACAAAGGCTGGGCCGATACCTTTTGAAAGCACCAATGCAGTCCCATGGCATTATGGGGCAGACGTCTACTATAACGGACAGAAGTTGGAATTGGAACCCTCGGGGCAATCTGTGGATAACCTAGTGGGAATTGGCGGAATCACGCGCAGCGGAAGAGTATTTGCTCCACCTGAGATCGTGGCGGATAAAGCGGACAAAGCTGATGTAACCGATAAGGGAAAGAGTAAAGTCGTTGAGGAAATCCCTCGTGGGGTAGAGAAGGACTTACTTGTCAAAGATATTGAAGAGTTCATGAGGTTGATTAAGAAGAGTGACTACAAGATCGTGGATCACCACCATCAAACACCCTCGAAAATCTCCATTCTGAATCTGTTGCTGTGTTCTGAGGCACATCGCAACGCGCTGTTAAAGGTTTTGAATGCCACGTATGTACCGCAGGAAATATCGGTCAACCAGTTAGAAGGGGTCGTAGCCCACGTGAATGCTAGAAACGGGTTAGGGTTCACTGACCTGGAGCTGACGCCGAAGGGAAGAAACCACAACAGTGCCCTCCACATCTCGATAGAGTGTAGGGGAACGATTATGTCTCACGTGTTGGTGGACACAGAGTTGTCACTCAATGTTCTTCCGAAGAAAGCATTGATGAAGTTAGATACTCGAGGATTGATCTGTACACGCAGTGACCTGGTTGTGAAGGATTTCGATGGAACCAAGCGTCATGTCTTTGGAGAGGTAACTCTGCCAATCCAAGTCGGGCCGGAAACTTTCGACGCAGTCTTCTACATTATGGACATCATGCCTGCCTACAGCTGTCTCTTAGGCCGGCCATGGATCCATTCTGCTGGCACCGTGACCTCCACATTGCACCAGAAGCTCAAGTATGTTGTTGGAGGTAGCATTGTAACTGTTTGTGGCGAGGAAGATATAATGGTGAGCCATTTGTCGTCCTTCAAATATGTTGAGATGGATGGGGAAATCCACGAAACCCTATGTCAGGCGTTCGAAGCTGTTAAATTCAAGAACGTAGCTCCTATAATTGCTGAGAAACCAGAGATGACTCTCTCTTCCTTCAAGGAAGCCCGGGCCGTTGTTCAAGCCGGATCTACCTCAGGATGGGGGCGAATTCTAGAGATACCTAACAAGCAAGACAAATTTGGGTTAGGATACTCTCCTGCGGCTGAAGCCTCTTCTTCTCACAGTGCGTCGCGAGGTAAAGGACCGATCCAGTTTACCAGTGGCGGGGTGATATTTGAAAGTGTCAACGCGGTGTCTAAAGACGGCGAAGACAGCGACTGCGATCTGGACTCTTGGATCCAGCCAAGCAAACCAGGCGGGGACCTCAACAACTGGTCCATCAGGGATATCATCCAAGTGACAGGCAAAGAGTAATGATTTACTTTCTCCAATCATTGTACAACCCTATGTCCTACCCGGGGCATAGTGGTTTTATTGTCAGGGCCTTGTTTGATTATGTACATGCATTTTACCAATAAATCAAAAGGCGGTTTTTTTTTCGTATTCAAATGTTGTGATCTCTGTTATTCCTGTTTTATATTTGTTTTGAAAAACAACAAGATGGCAATGGGGTTTGTGCTAACCTGCATATCCTTGTTTTAAGCTTAACCCTTGTTATTGCAGGATCCACGTAGCAGATAAGATCGACTCTGGACCTTCTACGACTCATTTCGACTTCGATTGCCCGATCTATCAAGTCGAAGAAGAGATTAATGAAGACGAAGACCTTCCCGAGGAGTTGGCCTGCTTGTTGAAACAAGAAGAGAAAGTTATTCTGCCACACGAGGAAGAGATTGAGGTTGTGAATCTGGGTTCTGAAGAACTTGTCAGGATAGGGGCTGCATTGCAGAGTGATGTCAAGCAGTGATTGGTCGAGATGCTGAGAGAGTATAGTGACATCTTTGCTTGGTCATACAAAGATATGCCCGGACTTGATACTGACATCGTGGTCCATCACTTGCCGCTGCGAAAAGATTGTCCTCCCGTTAAGCAGAAACTTAGGAGGACACAACCAGATATGGTCGTTAAGATCAAAGAAGAAGTGCAGAAGCAGTTGGATGCTGGCTTCTTAGCGGTCACTACCTACCCTCCGTGGGTCGCCAACATAGTACTTGTACCGAAGAAGGACGGCAAGGTGCGAATGTGCGTCGATTATCGGGATTTGAATAGGGCGAGCCCTAAAGATGATTTCCCGCTTCCCTATATTGATGTGTTGGTCGACAATACAGCTTAGTTCTCAGTGTTTTCGTTCATGGATGGCTTCTCCGGCTACAATCAGATCAAGATGGCGCCGGAGGACATGGAGAAAACTACGTTTATTACTCCTTGGGGAATGTTTTGCTACAAGGTAATGCCTTTCGGTCTGAAGAACGCAGGGGCCACTTACCAACGAGCAATGGTTACTTTGTTTCATGATATGATTCATCATGAGATTGAAGTCTATGTTGATGACATGATTGCGAAGTCCCAAACGGAGGAGGAACACCTGGTCAATTTGCTGAAGCTTTTTGAGAGGCTTAGGAAGTTCAGGTTGAGGCTGAATCCTAACAAGTGTACTTTCGGGGTACGGTCTAGAAAACTACTGGGGTTTATCGTGAGTGAAAGAGGCATCGAGGTTGATCCTGCGAAGATAAAAGCAATACAAGAAATGCCAGCGCCAAAAATAGAAAAAGAAGTTCGTGGTTTCCTGGGCAGAATAAACTACATTGCAAGGTTTATTTCTCAGCTCACGGCCACGTGTGAACCGATGTTCAAACTACTAAAGAAAAATCATGCGATTATCTGGAACGAGGATTGCTAGAAGGCATTTGATAAGATAAAACAGTATCTGCAGGAACCTCCGATCTTGATACCCCCAGTGGTCGGAAGACCCTTAATCATGTACTTGACAGTTCTTGAGAATAGTATGGGGTGTGTTCTCGGTCAGCACGACGAGACAGGCAGAAAGGAGCATGCCATTTACTATTTGAGTAAAAAGATCACAGATTGTGAATCTCGTTACTCGATGCTGGAGAAAACGTGTTGTGCGCTAGCCTGGGCTGCCAAACATTTACGACAGTACATGCTCGATCACACGACCATGCTAATTTCGAAGATGGATCCGATCAAGTACGTCTTCGAGAAGCAAGCGCTTTCAGGCAGGATTGCCAATGGCAAATGGTGTTGACGGAGTATGACATTCAGTACGTTTCCCAGAAGGCCATCAAGGGAAGCGTATTGTCTGAATACCTTGCCGAACAGCCGATCGAGGATTATCAGCCGATGAAATTTGAATTCCTTGATGAGGATATCATGTTTCTTAAAGCGAAAGATTGCGATGAACCGTTGCCCGACGAGGGGCGAGATAGGAAATCCCAATGGAAATTGATATTTGACGGGGCGGTTAACTCTTATGGAAGTGGCATCGGGGCGATCATCACGGCTCCCCATGGATCCCACATCCCGTTTACTGCGAGACTGACGTTTCCGGTCACCAATAATGAAGCGGAGTACGAAGCATGCATCATGGGTCTAGAAGAGGCAATTGATTTGAGAATCAAGAACCTAGATGTATATGGTGACTCGGCACTTGTGATTAACCAGATTAAAGGGGAGTGGGAGACTCGTCAATCGAATTTTGTGCCGTACATGAACTACGCCAGAAGGCTGCTTCCGTTCTTTGATCGAGTGGAACTCCATCATGTGCCCAGAGCAGAAAACCAGATGGCTGATGCCTTAGCCACGTTGGCTTCGATGTATAAAGTCAATTTTTGGAATGAAGCTCCAAGAATTGTCCTTTCTCGTCTTGATAGACCTGCATTCGTCTTTGCGATTGAGGAAGCCTCTGATGGCAAACCATGGTTCCATGACATCCAGACTTTCCTTATGACTAAGGAATATCCTGCGGGAGCGTTAACCCAGGATAAGAAGACTCTGAGGAGGCTGTCTGGAAATTTTTATCTCAATCTTGATGGAGTTTTGTATAATAGAAACTACGATCTCGTGCTACTCAGATGTGTAGATGAGAAAGAAGCGAGCATGCTCATGGAAGAAGTCCATGAAGGCACATTTGGTACGCACGCCGGCGGGCATGCTATGACGAGAAAGATCCTGAGAGCAGGATACTACTGGCTGACGACGGAATCGGATTGCTTTAAATTAGCAAAGAGATGTCATAAATTCCAGATTTATGCTGATAAGATCCACGTGCCGCCGTGCCCGTTGAATGTCATGTCCTCCCCATGGTCGTTCTCCATGTGGGGCATCGACATGATAGGCAAGATCGAGCCCACTGTTTCTAACGATCATCGCTTCATTCTAGTAGTCATCGACTACTTCACCAAGTGGGTGGAGGCAGCCTCATATGCTAGTGTGACCAAGCAGGTGGTGGCTAAATTCATAAAGAGGGACATCATCTGTCGTTACAGAATTCCCGAGCGGATCATTACTGATAATGGTTCGAATTTGAATAACAAGATGATGAAGGAGCTGTGCTAGAGTTTCAAGATTGAACACCACAACTCATCTCCTTACCGGCCGAAGATGAATGGCGCCGTTGAAGCGGCCAACAAGAACATCAAGAAGATTGTACAGAAGATGGTTGTGACCTATAAGGATTGGCACGAGATGTTGCCATTTGCACTACACGGTTATCGTACCACGGTACGTACATCAACCGGGGCAACTCCCTTCTCATTGGTGTATGGTATGGAAGTTGTCCTACCGTTGGAAGTTGAGATTCCTTCTTTACGAGTTTTGGATGACGTGAAACTCGATGAGGCAGAATGGGTTAAGAATCGACTAAACCAACTCAGCCTGATGGACGAGAAGAGGTTTGCATCGATTGCGTATGGTCGTCTGTACCAAAGCCGAATGAAGAAAGCTTATAATAAGAAGGTGCGTCCTAGAAGCTTTCAGACAGGTGATCTCGTCCTGAAGAAGATTCTTCCTCCACACTCCGATCACCGGGGCAAGTGGACTTCTAATAACGAAGGTCCGTACGTCGTCAGCAAGGTCTTCTCGGGAGGAGCCTTGTTGTTATCCACGATGGATGGCGAAGATTTTGCATCCCCGGTGAACACGGACGCAGTTAAAAAATACTTTGCTTAAAAATGACCCGCTTGAAAGAAAAAGAATATCCAGGAAAAAATGGGGCATCCCGGCGAACCATAAAAAAGGAAAAAGGTTCGGGCAAAAATTAGGGATATAAAGAAAAGAATGTACACCCGCAAAGTCGAAAACCTGGAAGGGCGGCTTTGGCAAAAAAGGGTATCCCAGTGAATCGAAAACCCGAAAGGGCGGTTCAGGAAAAAGTTAGGGATTTGAAAAAGCAAATGACTGCGTTCCGCGTGTGGACTCTCATTGTTTAGTGGTTTGGAGGACCTGAGGGACGTTTATCTGAATCAATCTCTTCTGAAGCTGAAGCGTCGGAGAGGTATCGAAGTTGAGTGGGTCATGGAGGGATCAACTCATGGTGTTCATCTACGCCTCATTGCCGACATTTGTGTATATACTGATGTATATTTATGTTTTTATATTTGCGCGGCATCCTCATTCCAGGAGCTTGCATCTGTTGTAAAACATTTTTGCCCATTCAGGGGTTCATCATCAATAAAATGTATACTATTCAGCAATTCTGTTTGCCTGTTTAGCATTTATCAGTTTTGTTTGCGAAAAAGAACGCCGATGTTTTTGATAAAATGCGCATACATAAACTTACGGGCCTAGGCCATTGATTGTTGAAACAATGAATTACTTGAACACTGTCACAAGATGATAACCTTGATAGGTCCCTTTGAGAAGGGTATCTTGTCTGTTTGTTTGTGTTATCGCAGGTATAGCATATTCCAGGCAGTACGCCGCATGCGTCCCCAAGCAGGATGATTCCTTCTTCCCCAGCAAGTTCAGCAGTGTCTCCCCACGGAGTCTGAACATGAGATCGTAGGCATTGATATGTCTCCCCAACCAGAGAAGATTCTCTCCCCAACCGGGTGTATCCTGAAGGATCGCCGCTTCCCCAGCTGAATCATATACCGAAGTTGTTGCACCCTAAAATTTGACCAACCAATTCTCCTATCTGACTCATGGTTTAAATTCATATTCACAGCTCAGATGTATGATTTTTGTGCACAAGCAGGGGATATCAGAGTTTACAGCTTGATTTTTGTCTATCAGATATGGCAGATCCAGTCCAGATTGCCAGGGTTTTATTTTCGGGAAATTGTGCGCTCCTCGGTGATTTTTCAGTGATTTTGGGATATTCTGATGCCCGGGGATCTCCGTTCGATTCGATCTGGTCTCGTGCGCTTTTATGGGGGTCATTTGCACTCATCTGCATTTTTAGGATTTTTATAGACTTTTTGTGAATTTTTAACAGGCTTTATAGATTTTTCTGAAATTTAAATAGGTTTATAGAATATTTTAAATCTCTTTTTAGAATTTTATAGAATTTTTAAATAATTTTTAGAATAATAAAGAAAAGGGGAATATAGTTTTTCTTTTATTACTAATAGATAATAATAGTTTAGAATTTTTGTATAGATTTTTAAATGGGTTTAATTGTTTTTTAGACAATATAGGAAATAATATAGTTTTTCTTTTATTAATAGATATTAAATAATATTAGATTGATATAGAATTAATTAGGATTAATTGACTTTTAGAGTTTAATTAGGATTAATTGACTTTTTAGAGTTTAATTAGGTTAATTGTTTGTTTAGGGTTAATTAGATTAATATGAGTTTTAATCTTTTTTTAGAGTTGATTAGTCATTAGTTAATTGTTTTGATATAATTTGATTAGGGTTAATTGGGTTTAACTGTGTTAATTCAGTTTTTTTTGTACAGTTTTTCATTCACTTTCGTGGGCCCAATTGGGAGGCCCAGTATTGCTTTTTTGTCCAGAAAAATGGGTCCAGAAAATAGTCCAAAAATGGTCCAACAGCTCAATTCGTCCAGCCTCTTCCCAGCTTTGTCCAAGTAGCTTCTAGAAGATTCTGGCAGTTTCAGTGGTAATAAATAGAGACGACACGTGTTAACTGCAGGGAGAACCCACGCGTTTCTCAATCATTGCGCCACCACCCACTCCCAGACTCCCACACGTGGCCCCACCTGTCCCCCACTCACCCTCTCCCTCAGCGCATGTGCGCCACTTGGCACCCAGCCATCACTCACCGGAGTCTCGCCTGGAAACCTACCGGCGGCCATGCATCAGCCCTAACCGCACGCCGCCGGCCACCGTTCAACCCACCTGAACCACCAAAATCTCCAGAAACCTCCGATCTTCTTCTTTCTTCCCAGACCTCCTCCGTCTACCTTCATCGGTGCATCGCCGGAAAATTCAAAGACACGCCGGAAACTTCAAAGAATCCCTTCCACCTTCATCCACCTTCAACCAAAATTTCCAGAATACCTCCCTCACACCTTCATTAACTTCATCCGCCATCAATTGTTTTTCCAGAAACTAAACCTTCATCAACCTTCACGCAGATTTCCAGAAATCATCCTCAGATCTCCATCCACCTTCAAGCAAATTTTTCCAGAAATCATCCTCAGACCTTCATCCTCCATCGAAGATCTCCAGAATCCACTCAGACATCCTACAATCTTCGAACAAGGTTCCCAGAAAGGTCAAATCACGTTCAATATTCAAGCAAGATTCCCCAGAAAACACCATCCGCGTTCAATCCTCAAGGAAGTTCTCCAGAAATCTCCAGTAATATCTCAACGCGAGAGCTTCAACCTAACGCCTTCAAGATCTTCAACAAGTTTCAAGTACCATCCGCCTTTCCAGGTTCTTAACTCCTCTCTTGCATGTGTATGTTGTAGATGCAATCCTTGAGATGCTTAGGCTAGGGTTTTGATTTTGTTGAGTTCTGTTAATTGCGTGATAGTGATTAGGGCTTACTTTTAGAGATTTGATGAATTGTGTTTGAAGATTCTGGGGAATGAGTTTCAGAGAGAGTGAGTCGAGGAAGAAGATGGTGAAACGGCGCTTGATGAACAGTGCCAGAGAAAGGTTAGGGGGAAGATAGTTTTGGTTAGGTTTGGTTCTGGATTAGGGTTTGGGGTTGGGTTGGGCTAAGCCCAAAAGCGTGTTTCTGAACGCACATCCCAAACTGCTTCCCCACCCCCCTTAGCGTGTGAGACTGAATGGTTGGAATTGGGCCTTAAGCCCCAAAACTGCTAATGGCACCCCCTGGGCGTGGGCCCATTAAGATAATAACTGCCAAAGCCTGCTCACGGCACCCCCCTAGGTTTTTTTCTTTTTTCTGAGTTTACTAGTTGTTTGATTTCAACTTGGGCCTTACGCCCTTTGCTTCTGGCACCCCCCATCAGGGCCCAATGTAGATAATAACTAGGATATGTTGCTGTTTAGACCCTCCATTGCATTTTCTTTTTTTGATTTTCTTTTATATTTTCATAGTTAGAAAATTCATAAATAAATGTAAATAAATGTTTTTTAATTCTTCTTTTTTCATGAAGATGTTTAGAAAATTAAATAAAAATAAAAGTGACATTTTATTTTTTGTTTGTTATATTTTGCATATTTTCCATTAATTGATGTTTTTTTTATATTTTTAATGCATGCATATCATTAGAAAATTCATAAAAAAATGGTAGATTTAGTCAAATAATTCCGTTCTTTTTTCTGTAGACTCGTGATTCAGTGTAGAATTTTATAGTGCAAAAACATTAGCTTAATCATGCATTTCATTTTAATTGCATTTTTTTCACTGTTATTGATGTTGAATAATTGGTCTGTGGATATGTCTGTGTTGCTGATTTTAATTCTTTCATCTGATGTGGAATTTTATTCTGATTTTTTAGTATGTTGTCATAGAGCCATGTAGGTCTCCCATTAGATTTTTGATAGATTTTTGTAGAGTATTCTGATAGGATTTGTCTGATCCTGAAAATAGGAGAAGTCTTGATGACTTCTGACTTTGAAGTTCAACCGTGGTTGAACTTCAGAGATAGTCTCCTGTGGTTTGTTGGCCTGTGGATTCTTCCTGAGGGTGGGAGCTGATGGAGGTCCTGTTGGAGCTTGCAGAGATGCATTGGACTGAGGCTTAGTCTAGGAGCTTGTTGTCTGTTTGTGAGGTTCGAGATCCTGAGGTTTGAAGGGAGTTTATGGTACTTTCCTGGGGAAGGCACTATAAATGACTTGCATTCTTTCTTCTCGCCTCTGTCGTAAGTATCCAATGATGTCGGAGCCGACTTGTGAGTTTAATCCCTCCTGAGGAGGAATGTAAACTGATCACATGTTGTTGAGCCACATGGGATACGATTCCTAAGTGGAAGCCCCTTAGCACTTTCCTGAGGAAGGTCCTATGGGTCTATTCACTTAGCTCCATTAGTTTATCTAGGATTTCGTAAGTATCCAGTGATGTTGGAGCCAACTTGTGAGTTTAATTTCTCCTGAGGAGAAATGTAAACTGATCACAGTTGTTGAGCCACGTAGGGTACGATTCCTAAGTGTCAGCCTCCTAGTACTTTCCTGAGGAAGGTCCTATGAGTCTGTTCACTTAGTTCCCCTAGTGCATATAGGTATTTCTCAAGTATCCCGTGACGCCGGAGCCTTCATGTGAGTTTAATTTCTCCTGAGGAGGAATGTAAACTGATCACAGTTGTCGAGCCGCATAGGATATGACTCCTGAGTAGTAACCTCCTGGTACTTTCCTGAGGAAAGCACTATGAGCTTGTCTGCTTAGCTTCCTTTCTCTGGTAAGCTTATTCTGAAGCTTGGAGAATGGGATTGATTCCTCTTGCCTAGGAGTTTGTTTAGATCCTTGCTTAGGGTTTTGATTAGAGTTGTTGCTTAGATCCTTGCTTAGGGTGTTGTATAGAGTTTTGTTTAGAGATAGATTAGGAGATTGTTTCAGGTTTGTTTGAGGCCCTGCTCAGGGTTAGTCTCTTTGTGTTGTTTGACTTGTGTGATGTTATGTTGCATTAGACTTAGGTGTTCATCTAGATAGTTCTGAATAGGTGCATCTTAGAAGTAGACTGTGTGTGCATAAGAAGTTGAGGTGGTCCTCCTTCTGCTTGTTTGTTATTGCGTGGCTTTGCTTGTTGGTATTTGGTAGAGCTGAGCTCCCTTGCCTTTGTGGTTTGCGGCCTCTGTGCCTTGCTTGTTTAATCATTGCATTCATGCATATTTTCAGTATTCCTTTGCGTTGCAGTTTCCTGTTTGTGGTTCATTCCAGTTGCCATGATCCCTTAGGAGCTCTGACTTCTCCGCTGCGGAGTTGTTATGATAGACATTAGGATGGTCAACCAGGTGTGATAGCAGTAGGTAGATTCCCCTGTTTCTCAGGTATAGTTCTAGGGTTTCCCTTTCCTTTCTGTAGGAGCTTTTGAGTAGCTTGATCCGTAGTTAGCTGAACTACAGCTGCTCTGATTCTTCGTTCCAGACGAAGATATGTAGGCATAGGATGCGATATCCTAGCGAGCACACTAACGACTAACCTTTGTTCTCTCGCGGCTGTGCGATCGAGACTTTCCCGCTAACGACTGATTGTTATCCCTTTCTCTTGCCCGAGTGCATTTGAGACCAGATCATAGTTGTAGGTTCCCGAGCCTTAGAGACCAGTTTGTTTTCTCACTGCTGTGTGAGAGCTCCTGTTTACCCGTAGTTAGCCGAACTACGTTTGCTCTGATCTTTCATTTCAGATGAAAGTACGTAGGCACAGGACGCGATGTCCTGGCGAGCAACCCTTCCCCCGTTTAGCCGTAGGTAGTCGAACTACGTTGACTCTGACTTTCCCATTGCACGAGGGAATACGTAGGCCCAGAACACCGTATGTTCTGTCGAGTCCTGTCCTTTTATTTTCTTTTCAGACCAGCCATTAGCGTAGATAGATAATACACCCTTTTACCCATAAACGCCAAGCGTGGATCCCATCGAGTACGATGGACGTGAGGGGTGCTAATACCTTCCCCTTGCGTAACCGACTCCCGAACCCAGGCTATGGTTGCGATGACCATACCTTTTCCCGTCTTTGCGAGGTTTACTTCGAGCGTTTCCTCTCCCGATCTGAGGGATAAATAACGCACGGTGGCGACTCTCCTGTCAAGCCGGCGCCGATTTTCGCAGTAGCGACAGCTGGCGACTCTGCTGGGGACTTATAGCATCTAGGGACTTTTCCCATCCCTTATGCTGGGACCGTTTCCCATCCCCTACGCGAGTCAATCCTAGCGCTCGGATGTTTATTGGTTGGGTGTTGTGCATATTGTGTTTTACTTTTCTGCACTTTACTTTTCTGTACCTTTACCTTTCCGCATTTATTTTCCAGCATTATATTATCATGATTATTGCTGTGGGCAAAGGGAGGTTACTGTGAGTGAGAAGCCGGACCTGGGCTTGAGTACACACCTAGATATAGTTGTGGAGAAGTAGTAGACGAACCTGTCTGCTGAGCAGGCACAGTTCCCTACGAAAATCTGCGCTCAGACGAGATTCTTGCAGAGGTGCTCCTTTCCGGTCCTGAGGATCTGAGGGGAGTCCAGACGTGAGGGTTGTCGACTCTGGGGACCGATCAATTGGAAGTCAGCTAAGTGAGGCCTCTTCATGACTTGATGATGCCACTCCTTCTGGGAATCGTATCGTCACTCATGAAAGTCTGTGACGCTGACAACCGCATAGGATGCCGTACCTTTGTCCGTGGATTAGGTCTATCCTACCTGTGAGAGGGACTGGGTTATTGCAGGAAAACTGGCCTTCAGAAACCATAATTCAGTAGTTATCAGATGGTGTTCTTGATTCATCTCCAGGTGTGTTGTCTGGGTCAGATGGGTTTCTTATCTGAGGTTGAGGCTATTATCAGATGGTATTCTCGTCAGATACAGAGGTTCAGATGGTTTTCTTACCAGGGGATTGATATTTTGAGTATCAGATGATAGTTATTGGCATGAGATTCTGGTGACCATGTTGGTTTTCTGTTCTCGATCACAGAGATATTCCTCTTCCGGCTACAGCATAGCCCTATGTTCGCAGATTGCATTATTTATCATATTGCATCATTGCATTACCATCTGCATTCAACTAACGTGTGTGTATTGCAGGTACATATTTTCCCTTCCAGTTCTGGTGTTTGTTCCTAGCAAGACATGGAAAACCTGAAGAGAGTATTGCCCTATAAGTTTCCGTCGCCGAATATCAGTCCATTGTTAGAATTGATTGCTATTGCCAAGAAGAGAGGAACGGGTGACTTCAGAAAGAGATATGGGAGGATTCTGACCTACGTTTATCAGCCATCTGCCTACGAGACCAGCGGCATCTACACTCTGTTACAGTTCTACGACGCGGAGCTCAGGTGTTTTGTATTTCCCGACTTTGTTTTGGCTCCTACCCTGGAGGAGTACTCTGCACTTCTGGATGTACCGATCCGTGAGCAGATGCCTTTTTATCGTCCGGACGCTGAGCCTAAGCTGGCTGAGCTTTCTGCCATCCTGTGTTTGAAAGAGTCTGAGCTGTCTGGGAAGATGATCAGAAGAGGAGACGTATGGGGATTTCCGTTGGATGTCTTAGTGGAGAAGGCTCGAGAGTATGCCCAGAAGGGTAAATGGGATGTTTTTGACGTCATTCTTGCTGTATGTGTGTATGGCATCGTGTTGTTCCCGAATATTCCTGATTTTGTTGATTCTGATGCCTTCTATATTTTGGCTGCGGAAAACCCAGTTCCTACTTTGCTGGGAGATATCCACCATTCAACTCATTATCAGAATGAAAAGCGACGAGGAAGGAATGTGTCTTGCTGTGTACCTCTCCTATGCAGGTGGTTCACCAGTCATATGCCTAAGTCAGGCCCGTTTGTCACATCTATCAATTCTCTAGGATGGCCCGAGCGCTTAATGGGATTGACTGCTGAGAACGTGGTATGGACCAATAAAGAGGTATTTGGAGCTGAAGTCATACTCAAAGGCGAAGGATTTCCGAATGTTCCGTTAATAGGAAGGAAAGGTTGTGTCAACTATAACCCTTCCTTATTGATCAAGCAATTTGGGTACATACCTCAAGGAGCGCCAAAGCCCGAGGAGATACAGGAATCTCTGTATCTCACCGGGGCAATAGGAAAAGAGATGCTGACCAAACTTGAGAAAGCCTGGAAAAACTTGCACAAGAGAGGGAAGCTTTCAGGTAGCAGAGGGGATACTCGAGTTCCTAGCCCATATATAGAATGGATTCGTGAGCGAGCTGTGAAGTTCCTTATGCCGTATCCAGCAGTTCAGCCATTGCATCCTCCTCCGGTAGAGGAGCCTACCACTGTGGACATTCAGGTTTACAAGCAGCTGATGGCGGAGAAAGAAGAGCTAGCCAGGGCTAAAGAGGCTTTAGAGCAGGAGAATGCCCAGCTTCGGCATGAAAAGATTGAAACAGGATATATCTCTAAGCAACAGGCTGAAACTCTGAAACATCTGAAGGCTACGCTATTGGAATTGACCGAAACCAAGAAGCGACTAGAGTTAGATGTAGACTCAGTTAGTAGTGTGTTGGCCACCAAGAAGCAAGAGCTAGAAAGGGCCTACACAAAGCTAGCCAAGTTCAGAGAACACTGGGATCTCACTATGACCAAGCGCAAGGAGCGAGAAGAAGGGCTGAAGACACAGATTGCTCAGTTAGAAGAACAGGTCAAAGTGAAGAACGAAGAGCTTGAAGAGGAAGCCTGTCGCCGATACGAGGCCGAGCGCAAGTTGACAGATGCCATGAAGAATTTGGAAGATTTCCAGCATAGAGCAGATGCCAAGAGACCCAAACCTGGGGATGGTGCTAATGATAAAGCTTGGGAAGACTTTGTCAGAGACATCCAGGGGACGGTCAGGAAGAGGGATCGACTGATAGAAGGTTTGATTTATCAACCAGATCACGCAGAGACAAAGAAGATGGTCGAAGACTTCCGCAACCGTACCCGTATTTGATTTCTCTTGTATTCTGTATGTTGAGATCACCACCAGGCATGTTGGCTGGGATCCTCCTTATCATATCAGCTGTATGGAGCATAGTTATGTAACTTCTTGACAAGACTGCTGTTCTAATCAATATATGAGGGTTTTTCCAAATATTGTCTTTATGGTTTATCTCGTCTTGCTACCACTGACACTGGAATTGGAGGGAAAATATCTCCAATGCACACATGCACGTTAGCATTTTTGTATTTCTGTTTGCATAAATCATACTGCATAGCATTTCTCTAGCAGGTCAGAGCACTTATCCAGCCTTTGTTTTCACCAGAAAGTGATTCTCGGGGAATTGTTTGAGGCAAGAATGGAGTGTTGAAGACGACCAGGGGGCTGAAGCAGATTTGAGCAGAATCAAGCAGTGTAATCAGTTACCGGTAATTGGTGGCTATGTCTGAAGGCAATTTCCAGGCTCCTGACGCCCAGGCAAGGTTTACTATGGCGTCCAACCATCAGTATGATTCTATGGAAGGCTTCCCACAAGCGAACAATCTTATTGCAACCCAAGTTGTACAGCCAACTGTTGAGAACAGAGATCGGCATGAGAAGTTTGTTGCCCGAAATGAACATTATCCTCCTGTTAACAATCAATGTGTTGCTTTCCCCGCGATGAATTACCGGGGAGATATTCCAGTGACCGGGTTAGTAGATCCAAGAGCTCTTGACGATGTTAGAAGACTCCGAGTGTTGGAAGAGCAAATGAAAGCCTTGGAAGCGAAAGATGCCGTTAACTTGGATGCTGTGGCCATGTGCTTGGTCCCTGACCTCGTGTTGCCGTACAAGTTCAAAATGCCGGAATTCGAAAAATACACAGGAGATAGCTGTCCAAAGCTGCATTTGATGATGTTTTGTCGAAGGATGACTTCGTTTGTGCGAAATGACAAATTCATGATCCATTGCTTCCAGTATAGCCTGACTGGGGCATCGTTGAGATGGTATATGCAATTGGAAAGTAATCAGATTCGACCTTGGGTGGATTTAGCCAGAGCTTTCATGAAGCAGTACGATTACAACTTGGATTTGACTCCTAGTCTCGTAGATCTGCAAGGATTGTCTCAAGCGGAGAATGAATCATTCAGAGCGTATTTGCAAAGATGGAAAGAATTGTCTGCTAGTGTTCAACCACCGCTTCCGGAAAGAGAACTGGTTGACATCTTCCTGGGTACTCTGAAAGGCCATTATTTTGACAAATTGTTCAGTTGCACAAACTTTGTGGGCCTGATGAGGCTGGGAGAGATTGTTGAGCGAGGACTCAGGAGTGGAAAGTTTCGAGGTGTTCCTTACGTCCCAGTTAATAAGATTGAGTCAGTTGTCAGTTCTCAAGAAGAATGGGAAGGAGATGACGTCACCTCAGAATCTCTAGCATCTCAGGATCAGTTTTCAGACACTTCAAGTCAACGATCATCCTATCGCCGATCGCGTCAGCATGCTCCACGAAGACCAAGGAAACCTGAAAGGCGGTTCACTCAACTACCGGTGTCGTACAGTCAGTTGTTGCCAGATCTGGTCAAAAGTGGATTGATAGTGCCGAAAGAGACTAAGCCGGTGATTCCACCGTATCCTCCGGGTTTTGATGCCAGCGCCCGCTGTGAGTACCATGTTGGGGCACAGGGGCATTCCACCAATGATTGTAAGGTGCTTAGAAGTCAGATTCAGGATCTATTAGACTCTAGCCGTATTTGCATCACTCCTCAGGGTTGTGTTCAGATTAATGACTTTCCATCCTCCAGTTGTGCGGGTTCGTCAGTTAATGTCATGGAAGACTCCACAGGAAGTGTGTGCTCTGAAGATTGCCAATCAGAAAGTTCGGTTGTATGGGAGAAATTTCTAGAGGTTTTCGCGTCGGATGCCGCATCTGTTTTCTCTGCTTAATCCGTTTAGCTTTTTGTGCATCAGTATTTGTCGACCACCGCCAGGATTGTTGGCTGGGGTCGTTATAGTCATACTCATTTGTGCTTACCTGCTGATTTTGTTGGTTGTACATGTATGCGAGATGTTCGTCTGTTTGCTTATAGCTTGGGTTTCTCTTTATCTCGTTATGAATGTGTGGTTGCTTTCCGCATTGCATTATTTTTTAACAGGTATATCAGAACCGTGGGTCTTATTTCTTCATCATCCAGTTTGTTGCAGGAATTCCTTCAGAGATATGGAACAGAATCAGTTTGAATTGAGCGAAGTCCAAAGCCAGCTGGGGCAGATGATGAGAGACATGCAAGAGATGCGTTCAGAGCAGAAGATTCTCAAAGAGGAGAACAGTCAGCTGAAGACCCAAGTGAGCTTGATCATGGAGGTAGTCAAGAATGTGCTTAGGAAAGAAGACGATCAGCTATTTGAAGCCGCAATGAAGAAGCTCGCGCCGTCTGTGCATGTGGAACCTGAGCAGCAACAGAGGATACATCCGGCCCAACAGAGGATCCAGGAAGGAAAGCCAAGGAGAATATTTGAGGCACCACCTATGGCCTATGCGGAACTCTTGCAGATCTTACTGAGGTTTAATCTGGTTGAGAAGAGAACGTTGACACCACCAACAAAAGCGTTTCCTCAGGGATACGATGCCAATAAGCAATGTGAATTTCATTCCGGGGCATTCGGACATGACATCGAGGGTTGTCATGCTTTCAAGCACAATGTTCAAGACCTGATTGACTCGCACGATATTGAATTCACGCCGGGCGGCGTAGCTGCGCACATTGCTCCTATCTCGATCGATGTTAAAATGACAGATGTTTCTAAAGCTGCAGTGGGTCAGAAGCGTATCCTGGACTCCATGGTGTCAGAATCTCCAGGCCCACAATTGTTGCCTATTCCTGGGGCAGATCTGAGAAAGCAAATGGCTAAGCATAAGGAGAGCGTTAATCAGTACATCGAAGATCAAGAAGCCGATGTTGCATTTGATACGAATGGTGCTCAAGGGTCAACCCGATACCGGCAGCAGCAGCCTCAGCAACAGAATAATCGGGGGTATAAAAGAGGTCAGAATCAAGGTCCTTTGGCAAGCCGTCATTTGGAAACTCCTCCTATACCATACGCACAGCTTCTGCAGGCATTGCTTCAGCTCCAATTGGTTCGTAAAAGGACATTGGCTCCCTTAACGGGACCACCACCACCGGGGTACGATGCTGACGCTACTTGCGAGTTCCATACCGGGGCACCAGGCCATACGGTTGAGAACTGTAAAGCATTTAAGCACAAAGTGCAGGATCTGCTTGATAGTGCAGCAATCAGCTTCGGGCCGGGAGGTCCCCACATCATCTGAATGAAGGAGAAAGGGCTCTATAGTTTGGTTGAGTCGTCGAAAGCAGATCAGGACAGCATCGAATTGCCTCTAATAAAGATAGTTGGTTCAGCAGCAGGACAGATGTGAAAGCCCGGCTCTCGGAAGCTAGCATTTTTCTTTGTTTTATCTTGTCATTTCTTTACATTTGTGGTTGCTTTCCTGTTTGAATTTGTAATCTTGTTTGAAAAACTTGTTGTTTTCATTTCAAATTGATGATAATGAAATAAATATGCATGGTTTTGATTAAATCCATTCGTGTTCACTAATTGTTTTTTACAAATGTCCAACACTTGGTTAAGTAGAATTTGGGGAGGATGACGAAAATGACCGACATGCAAATTCCGATATTGTATGCTTTTGAAATAAAACCTGCTGATGATGTACAGGCATTGTTTCAAATCCCTAAACACCGGAGATATAAGGAAGATAATCCCTTGTCAACCCCTTTGAGCCTTGTAGTAGGAGTTTCTTTCTGAAAACGAAAAACCCTCAATCATAACCTGGGGCAGGGTAGGTGTTAGCTAATTTGACCGAGCGTCCAAATTGCAAAAGGAATGTCCGTTCGAGGATCAATCACGTCCCTAGAGGTCGTGCCTAAAAGACCACAATGGTTCAATCAAGAGTGGGACAGCCACACCACTTCCCAAAAAGTCAGGCAACCAGTGTCACACGACTTGTTCAAAAGAAAAACAAAAAAAAAAAAATCAAAAGCCCGCTAAGTCAAGAAAACTTCAAAACAAATGACTTAGGCAAAAATGAGGGCATCCCGCTGGACTTAAACAAAATCAAAAGAAGCTCAAAAGGAGTCAGTCCAGGCAAAAGTTAGGGATATGAAAAGAAACAGATGAAAAGGATCAAAAGAAAATCCTCAATGGAAATATGAGTCGTGTGACCACAAATGTCAAAAACGAAAGAGTGAGTGGCTGTCACTCCAAAATCCAGAAGTTTCTCGAACTATCACTCCTTTTTTTCAGCCTTTGAGAGGTGAGCGCTAAGGTCGAATTAGCTGAACGTAGGACGGGAGAACATCAAGGAGAACGGGTGGGTTAAAAATAAACTTTGAGCCTCTATCCTTTTTTTTTCAAAACCATGAACCCGACCACGTTACAACCTTCAAAAGACCTAATTGAAGCAGGGTGTTTCGAAAGCATACTCCGTTAAAGGTCGTGTCGATTCTGACTCCTAAAAGGTTCCTCTTACCATGTTGATACTGATGTCGACAAATGTTTTGTGCATTATATGCCATAAACTGTTTTTCTTTTTCCCAGTGAACAGATTGGATGTCAAAGCTGTCATATGTGTTGCATTAATACATCTTTTATGCATAACAACTTGTTTTACTTGCGAGTGAGCGTTTGACAGCAGAAAAGCTTCCTACAATGGAAAGTATGGTCAAGATAGAATGCAGAACGCCCAAATATTCCGAGAGCAGGGGCAAGCTTTTATTGTGATCCCCAGTCAGGTCAGCTTTTCGAAGTCAGTTATTCTGGGGCAATCAGGTTGAGATTCGGTGAATGCGTCGTAGTCAGGAGGTGCTACTCTGAATCAGATAATCAAGGAGTTGCAGTCAGGGGCAGACCACCTTAAGCGCGCAAAGGTTTGTGCGAGGAGCATTCAAGGTGAAGTATCTCAGAAGATCAGAACGCTGAGGCACGTTATATCAGACCATCGGGGCAACAAATTTGCAGATTCTCTTTCAAGGGCTATCCCCACAGAGGTCCCGTAGGCTGAGGCATATCAGAAGCGAAAGGATTGTTGTTCTCCGTATCAGCAAGGTCACTCAGAGTTATTCGAGCAGATGCAGTCGATTTTCGAGAGCGAGATGAATGCGGGAGGTCGTGTCACTATCCCTTGACCCTTCACTAAAAGGCTGTGTATTCAGGCAGAATGTTATCCAGCGGCGGTTGTATCTGACCCAATAAGATAAGCTTAAGAGCTCAAATCCATGTTCGCGATTACTATGAAGCCCATCCGTGTTGGCGCATCAATTTCCAGATCCGAGCTTCATCAGAGCGCAGGAATACTCCCTCCATTTTCTCCAGCAAAGTCCAATTGGTCATTGGTATGGGTAAGCTATCCCCAGAGGAGTCTAATCATATTCAGCACGTCTGCTATTTTACAACGGAGTTATGTTCCCCAGCAGGGTATTACTTCGTCGAGGTGTTCGGTTAAGTCCTCAATATCCCCAGCATGGTTGATCTCACTCTCCCAGCATTTATTTTGCTAGGACGATTCAGTGATATCCGGGTTATCCCCAGCAAAGTTGGCCTCGCCTTCAGCATTTATTTTGCTGAAGTGGTTCTGTACCCGGCCTTCTCCGGCAGCTCGAGCCTGCTAACATATTGCATGCATCATATTTGCATCATACCTGCATGACATTTTCAAAATGCGTAGCATTTCCATCTAAAATGGAGCATTACGCTGTAGAAAGATTAAAGCATTTGCATAGGCATACAAAGCGTAAGTCAGGTTTTCTATCAGCCTCATATGGCGCGTGAATTACTCTGTGATCAGTTCAGGGGCATTTATCCAGCAACAGTGTTCAGACAGTTCAGCGGATTAGTTGTATCAGATCATACAACAATTATGCTTTAAGCAAGCAGTCATCTGATATCGACAGACTTTTCTTCCCGTCAATTCATATTGGCGATGTGTTCCTCCAATGAGTGGATTTCTCCGTCTATCATTAGACGTCTGGAGTACGAATGTGGTTTTCTTTCCGTCTATCCATAGACGATGTGAAGTTGCGGGTGATCGCAGTAAGATTTCAAGAAGGGGTTTCTCCCAGGATATGCTTTTCTTCCCGTCTATCAGTAGACGATGTGAAGTTTTGGTTGATTTTCAATGGGGTTCAAAATAGAGTTTCTATAGCAAGTAGCTTTCCTTTCCGTCTGTCAGCAGACGATGTGAAGTTTCGAGCTATTGTTCAGCGGGTTTCTTATTGCCAGATCATACATATGATGAGGTGTTTCCCCAGCGAGTCTTCTCCGGCTATCCTTAGATGTTGAGGGGTTTCAAAATGATTTTGAATATCGGTTCTCTTTCTGGTTATTGGATGAGATGACGTTTAAGAGGGACTTTTCTGACCATCAATCCCTATTGATGACGAGGCTCTTCGAAGAATGTTCAGCTTTCATGATCGTTGATTCTTATTGACGACATGATTCTTTAAAAGGTGGTTTTCTTCCCGTCGGTCCATACTGACGATGTGGCCCCTTCAAGGATATTGACTTCTCCATCAATTCCCGTAGACAGAAGGATTCTGAAATTCAAAGGATGGTGTTGAATTGCGTTATGGTGACTTCCCGTCTATCTTTAGACGATGTGTGTATGGAGATTCTGGTGTCTTTCCGTCTATCCTTAGACGATGTGAGTATGGAGATTAAGGTTTTCTCCCGTCTGTCAGTAGACAGCGTGAATTCAGAGATTATTTCTTTCCGTCTACCCTTAGACGATGTGAATATTGATTTGTTCATCAATCAGGATGATTCCGTCTACCCTTAGACGATGTGAATATTGATTTGTTCATCAATAAGGTTTTCTCCCGTCTGTCAGTAGACAGCGTGAATTCAGAGATTATTTCTTTCCGTCTACCCTTAGACGATGTGAATAATGATTTGTTCATCAATCAGGATGATGTCGTCTACCCTTAGACGATGTGAATATTGATTTGTTCATCAATCAGGATGATACCGTCTACCCTTAGACGATGAGAATATTGAGTTGTTCATCAATCAGGATGATGCCGTCTACCCTTAGACGATGAGAATAATGATTTGTTCATCAATCAGGATAATGCCGTCTACCCTTAGACGATGTGAATATGGAGATTAATGTTGTCTTTCCGTCTATCATTAGACGAAGTGAGTATTCAATCAGGGTGTCTTCCCGTCCATCTTTGGGCGATGTGAGTATATTTCTTCCTGCCTATCAGTAGGCAATGTGAAAGAATCAAGTATTTTGTTGCAGCCCTCAGGGTTTGTTACATGGGGTATCACAAGCAACGGGTATTCAAATCAGGAGTTCTTTATCAGATGATTGATCAGTCTGGTGCCATAATGACTGGACTCGGTTTTCTGGACTTTATTTTCCAAGTAGCTTACAGTATATGCTCGCGGTTGGCAAATTTTCGGGTTTTATTTGTATTCAACCGTCTCGTACCTTTGAATGTTTGAAGGCTGAGCGCTCTTCAAACCCTTCAGGTCCAAGTCGCTTGAATAGGGGCAGCTGTTGCACCCTAAAATTTGACCAACCAATTCTCCTATCTGACTCATGGTTTAAATTCATATTCACAGCTCAGATGTATGATTTTTGTGCACAAGCAGGGGATATCAGAGTTTACAGCTTGATTTTTGTCTATCAGATATGGCAGATCCAGTCCAGATTGCCAGGGTTTTATTTTCGGGAAATTGTGCGCTCCTCGGTGATTTTTCAGTGATTTTGGGATATTCTGATGCCCGGGGATCTCCGTTCGATTCGATCTGGTCTCGTGCGCTTTTATGGGGGTCATTTGCACTCATCTGCATTTTTAGGATTTTTATAGACTTTTTGTGAATTTTTAACAGGCTTTATAGATTTTTCTGAAATTTAAATAGGTTTATAGAATATTTTAAATCTCTTTTTAGAATTTTATAGAATTTTTAAATAATTTTTAGAATAATAAAGAAAAGGGGAATATAGTTTTTCTTTTATTACTAATAGATAATAATAGTTTAGAATTTTTGTATAGATTTTTAAATGGGTTTAATTGTTTTTTAGACAATATAGGAAATAATATAGTTTTTCTTTTATTAATAGATATTAAATAATATTAGATTGATATAGAATTAATTAGGATTAATTGACTTTTAGAGTTTAATTAGGATTAATTGACTTTTTAGAGTTTAATTAGGTTAATTGTTTGTTTAGGGTTAATTAGATTAATATGAGTTTTAATCTTTTTTTAGAGTTGATTAGTCATTAGTTAATTGTTTTGATATAATTTGATTAGGGTTAATTGGGTTTAACTGTGTTAATTCAGTTTTTTTTGTACAGTTTTTCATTCACTTTCGTGGGCCCAATTGGGAGGCCCAGTATTGCTTTTTTGTCCAGAAAAATGGGTCCAGAAAATAGTCCAAAAATGGTCCAACAGCTCAATTCGTCCAGCCTCTTCCCAGCTTTGTCCAAGTAGCTTCTAGAAGATTCTGGCAGTTTCAGTGGTAATAAATAGAGACGACACGTGTTAACTGCAGGGAGAACCCACGCGTTTCTCAATCATTGCGCCACCACCCACTCCCAGACTCCCACACGTGGCCCCACCTGTCCCCCACTCACCCTCTCCCTCAGCGCATGTGCGCCACTTGGCACCCAGCCATCACTCACCGGAGTCTCGCCTGGAAACCTACCGGCGGCCATGCATCAGCCCTAACCGCACGCCGCCGGCCACCGTTCAACCCACCTGAACCACCAAAATCTCCAGAAACCTCCGATCTTCTTCTTTCTTCCCAGACCTCCTCCGTCTACCTTCATCGGTGCATCGCCGGAAAATTCAAAGACACGCCAGAAACTTCAAAGAATCCCTTCCACCTTCATCCACCTTCAACCAAAATTTCCAGAATACCTCCCTCACACCTTCATTAACTTCATCCGCCATCAATTGTTTTTCCAGAAACTAAACCTTCATCAACCTTCACGCAGATTTCCAGAAATCATCCTCAGATCTCCATCCACCTTCAAGCAAATTTTTCCAGAAATCATCCTCAGACCTTCATCCTCCATCGAAGATCTCCAGAATCCACTCAGACATCCTACAATCTTCGAACAAGGTTCCCAGAAAGGTCAAATCACGTTCAATATTCAAGCAAGATTCCCCAGAAAACACCATCCGCGTTCAATCCTCAAGGAAGTTCTCCAGAAATCTCCAGTAATATCTCAACGCGAGAGCTTCAACCTAACGCCTTCAAGATCTTCAACAAGTTTCAAGTACCATCCGCCTTTCCAGGTTCTTAACTCCTTTCTTGCATGTGTATGTTGTAGATGCAATCCTTGAGATGCTTAGGCTAGGGTTTTGATTTTGTTGAGTTCTGTTAATTGCGTGATAGTGATTAGGGCTTACTTTTAGAGATTTGATGAATTGTGTTTGAAGATTCTGGGGAATGAGTTTCAGAGAGAGTGAGTCGAGGAAGAAGATGGTGAAACGGCGCTTGATGAACAGTGCCAGAGAAAGGTTAGGGGGAAGATAGTTTTGGTTAGGTTTGGTTCTGGATTAGGGTTTGGGGTTGGGTTGGGCTAAGCCCAAAAGCGTGTTTCTGAACGCACATCCCAAACTGCTTCCCCACCCCCCTTAGCGTGTGAGACTGAATGGTTGGAATTGGGCCTTAAGCCCCAAAACTGCTAATGGCACCCCCTGGGCGTGGGCCCATTAAGATAATAACTGCCAAAGCCTGCTCACGGCACCCCCCTAGGTTTTTTTCTTTTTTCTGAGTTTACTAGTTGTTTGATTTCAACTTGGGCCTTACGCCCTTTGCTTCTGGCACCCCCCATCAGGGCCCAATGTAGATAATAACTAGGATATGTTGCTGTTTAGACCCTCCATTGCATTTTCTTTTTTTGATTTTCTTTTATATTTTCATAGTTAGAAAATTCATAAATAAATGTAAATAAATGTTTTTTAATTCTTCTTTTTTCATGAAGATGTTTAGAAAATTAAATAAAAATAAAAGTGACATTTTATTTTTTGTTTGTTATATTTTGCATATTTTCCATTAATTGATGTTTTTTTTATATTTTTAATGCATGCATATCATTAGAAAATTCATAAAAAAATGGTAGATTTAGTCAAATAATTCCGTTCTTTTTTCTGTAGACTCGTGATTCAGTGTAGAATTTTATAGTGCAAAAACATTAGCTTAATCATGCATTTCATTTTAATTGCATTTTTTTCACTGTTATTGATGTTGAATAATTGGTCTGTGGATATGTCTGTGTTGCTGATTTTAATTCTTTCATCTGATGTGGAATTTTATTCTGATTTTTTAGTATGTTGTCATAGAGCCATGTAGGTCTCCCATTAGATTTTTGATAGATTTTTGTAGAGTATTCTGATAGGATTTGTCTGATCCTGAAAATAGGAGAAGTCTTGATGACTTCTGACTTTGAAGTTCAACCGTGGTTGAACTTCAGAGATAGTCTCCTGTGGTTTGTTGGCCTGTGGATTCTTCCTGAGGGTGGGAGCTGATGGAGGTCCTGTTGGAGCTTGCAGAGATGCATTGGACTGAGGCTTAGTCTAGGAGCTTGTTGTCTGTTTGTGAGGTTCGAGATCCTGAGGTTTGAAGGGAGTTTATGGTACTTTCCTGGGGAAGGCACTATAAATGACTTGCATTCTTTCTTCTCGCCTCTGTCGTAAGTATCCAATGATGTCGGAGCCGACTTGTGAGTTTAATCCCTCCTGAGGAGGAATGTAAACTGATCACATGTTGTTGAGCCACATGGGATACGATTCCTAAGTGGAAGCCCCTTAGCACTTTCCTGAGGAAGGTCCTATGGGTCTATTCACTTAGCTCCATTAGTTTATCTAGGATTTCGTAAGTATCCAGTGATGTTGGAGCCAACTTGTGAGTTTAATTTCTCCTGAGGAGAAATGTAAACTGATCACAGTTGTTGAGCCACGTAGGGTACGATTCCTAAGTGTCAGCCTCCTAGTACTTTCCTGAGGAAGGTCCTATGAGTCTGTTCACTTAGTTCCCCTAGTGCATATAGGTATTTCTCAAGTATCCCGTGACGCCGGAGCCTTCATGTGAGTTTAATTTCTCCTGAGGAGGAATGTAAACTGATCACAGTTGTCGAGCCGCATAGGATATGACTCCTGAGTAGTAACCTCCTGGTACTTTCCTGAGGAAAGCACTATGAGCTTGTCTGCTTAGCTTCCTTTCTCTGGTAAGCTTATTCTGAAGCTTGGAGAATGGGATTGATTCCTCTTGCCTAGGAGTTTGTTTAGATCCTTGCTTAGGGTTTTGATTAGAGTTGTTGCTTAGATCCTTGCTTAGGGTGTTGTATAGAGTTTTGTTTAGAGATAGATTAGGAGATTGTTTCAGGTTTGTTTGAGGCCCTGCTCAGGGTTAGTCTCTTTGTGTTGTTTGACTTGTGTGATGTTATGTTGCATTAGACTTAGGTGTTCATCTAGATAGTTCTGAATAGGTGCATCTTAGAAGTAGACTGTGTGTGCATAAGAAGTTGAGGTGGTCCTCCTTCTGCTTGTTTGTTATTGCGTGGCTTTGCTTGTTGGTATTTGGTAGAGCTGAGCTCCCTTGCCTTTGTGGTTTGCGGCCTCTGTGCCTTGCTTGTTTAATCATTGCATTCATGCATATTTTCAGTATTCCTTTGCGTTGCAGTTTCCTGTTTGTGGTTCATTCCAGTTGCCATGATCCCTTAGGAGCTCTGACTTCTCCGCTGCGGAGTTGTTATGATAGACATTAGGATGGTCAACCAGGTGTGATAGCAGTAGGTAGATTCCCCTGTTTCTCAGGTATAGTTCTAGGGTTTCCCTTTCCTTTCTGTAGGAGCTTTTGAGTAGCTTGATCCGTAGTTAGCTGAACTACAGCTGCTCTGATTCTTCGTTCCAGACGAAGATATGTAGGCATAGGATGCGATATCCTAGCGAGCACACTAACGACTAACCTTTGTTCTCTCGCGGCTGTGCGATCGAGACTTTCCCGCTAACGACTGATTGTTATCCCTTTCTCTTGCCCGAGTGCATTTGAGACCAGATCATAGTTGTAGGTTCCCGAGCCTTAGAGACCAGTTTGTTTTCTCACTGCTGTGTGAGAGCTCCTGTTTACCCGTAGTTAGCCGAACTACGTTTGCTCTGATCTTTCATTTCAGATGAAAGTACGTAGGCACAGGACGCGATGTCCTGGCGAGCAACCCTTCCCCCGTTTAGCCGTAGGTAGTCGAACTACGTTGACTCTGACTTTCCCATTGCACGAGGGAATACGTAGGCCCAGAACACCGTATGTTCTGTCGAGTCCTGTCCTTTTATTTTCTTTTCAGACCAGCCATTAGCGTAGATAGATAATACACCCTTTTACCCATAAACGCCAAGCGTGGATCCCATCGAGTACGATGGACGTGAGGGGTGCTAATACCTTCCCCTTGCGTAACCGACTCCCGAACCCAGGCTATGGTTGCGATGACCATACCTTTTCCCGTCTTTGCGAGGTTTACTTCGAGCGTTTCCTTTCCCGATCTGAGGGATAAATAACGCACGGTGGCGACTCTCCTGTCAAGCCGGCGCCGATTTTCGCAGTAGCGACAGAAGTGTGCAGCAATTTATAGTTCAAGACTGAAGTCTGCAACGGAATTGAAATTCCCCACAGAGTCGTACTCCCCCCGGTGAGCAGGACGATTTCTTCTTCCCCAGCCGAGTCTGCAGTTCCCCAAGAGAGCCGAGTCCTTGGAAGCTGTTTGGGCCGTGATTGGTTTTCCCTAGTAGAGTGTTGAATAACTGATGTTATATTTCCCCATCAGAGTCGTTATCTCTAGGAAAGCTTTGCCGCAAAGGCCGTGCAATTTATTTCTGCGATTGATATCATTCCCTCAGCAGTTTGTGGTTTCAGTACCTGGTTGAGCGAGTTCAGGTTCTTGTAGAACTCTTTTCCCCTGCAGCAGTCGACTGAAGTTTGTATCCCCCTGTTGCACCCCAAAATTTGACCAACATTTCTTTACCTAGCTTATGTTTCATTTCGTTCACATTAGCATTATCATTTGCATTTCATTGACATGTGTGCAGGAGATCAAGAGGTATGAGTGCCAATCAAGAGCTACACAAGGGTATGAAGCTATCCAAGAAGGTTATTCAAGTGTTCAAGGGTTGATATCCTTGTCAGAGAATTTCAAAGATCCTCAGGGAGAGTGGTTGAAACCAAAGTTGTGTGCCTCCTAACTTGAGAGTTGTGGGAAGCTCCTCAGATGATTCTGAAGCTATGAAGAAAGACTTGAAGCCTTGAGAGGGCTTATGAGGTGTCTAGAAAGCCATCATGAAGCCTAGATAGGTCATGGTACAAGATAAAAAGAGACCTATCCATGAGTGGTGTAATTAGGGTTTGACTGGGTCAACCCTAGGTCAACTGATGATTTGGAGAGGGTTGAGACCTAATCCAAGAGCCATGTGATCATGGACTGATGCATTGAGATGTTATAAGGATGATTCCAAGGTTAAATCATCATGATTGAAGAGTTTTAGAAGTTTCAAGCTAGGGTTTCTAGGGCTTGAAAGTGTAAAATCCCCTAGTTTGACCCCTATCTTCAAGGAAGTTTATCTCAAGATGTGATTGTCATATCATCTTTCCCCCAACATGAATGTTGTAGAGCTTGTTCTTAGCTTTAATTGGAGTACTAGAAGTCCTTGATAGTATTTGTAGAGCTCAAGTTATGACTTTGACAAGTTACAGGTCATCTGAGGTATGTGAATCTGGGGCCTTGAAAGTCACCCAACTTGCATCAAACTGTTGCCCAAGAAGGATGATTCCTATGAACTTTTGGTCAACATGAATGTTGTTCCTTATCTTCTTAGCTTTCTAGAGAGTACTAGAAGTCCTTGATAGGATTTGTAGAACTCAAGTTATGGCTTTGACAAGTCAAGGGCATTTTGGTCATTTGGAGATTACAGGTCATTTCAAGCATAAGGCCATAACTCCTATTTCCAAGCTTCAAATGGAAAAATCTTCAACATCAAACTTGTTCAAAATGATGTTTTAAGGCTAGTAAGAAGGTCATGAGATGTTGTAAATTCTTGTAGCTCATACTTGTCAAAATGGTCAAAATAAAGGAGGATTTAATGTATTAAAGTGACCTATTTTGAGGAATTTTCAATACATAACCAAAACAATGCAAGTGACCTACCAAATTGAATGGAAAAATTATTTTAGAAACAATGGCATTATTAATATTTTGATTTGAGGTCAAATTAAGGGACTTATCATAAGTTACTTGTAATCTAAGTTACACTTGCAAAACATAAGAGAGATCAATGTACAAGCTATCCAAGCATCCTAAAATCTCATACATCTCATCTAAGGAGATTTTCAATTCAGAATTGGAGCTGAAAACATGGACTGGTGTGAGAATGGCTTGAAATGAGAAACCATGACATGAGATTTTCAAAATCTCCTTGGATGGTTCCAGAAGGTGCTAGAGGATTCTGAATCATTCTATATATGGTTTAGAAGAGGTCCATGGAAGAGGTTGGTGAGAGTTGAGGGAGGAGAGAGAGTTGGGATTCAGAATTTGTTCATTGCAAATTGAAATCCATTCTTCATTTCTACACCATTTCAATCGATTCTTTCTATTGCAATCTCTTCCTTATGAGTTATTGAGTGATTCCATAGCAAATTGAGAGCAAGAACATGGTTGAATTGTGCATGAGCTTTTGAGTTCCACCTGCTGCAAGTCACTATTGGGTTGGGAGTTACAAGCATCTTCCATCAATTCTTTTGCAAACAGAAGCTATATCTTGATACAAGGAACGATTCCGGAAGGATTGAAGTGTTGAAGTGAAGATTTGGTGCATCTGTTATTCAAGAAATCCCAGGTTTGTAACTTTCACCATACACCTTAATTTAAGCATTGTTAAGTCAAATTGTTAGGTTAGAATGGTTAGAGACAACTAGGGGATGGATTCTGGAGAGTTTGAGAGCATTTGGTTATGTTCAAGGTGATGACACCATTTCAGTTTGGATCAAGAACTTGGTGTATAGTGAGCAATAATATGAATTCTATAGGGGAAACTGATCAGTGTAATGTGATGAGCGTTTTAGACCAAGAAATTTCAAGATTAGAGACAATTGATTCTTGGTCAGAATTTTGATCCCCGATCGTGTTTAGGGTTAGAGGACATTTCAATTGTTTCTAAGACCATGGTTGCGTTCAGTGTGGAATTTAGAGTATGTTAGTGCTTTAAACCATGTGTTTTGATGGAGATATGGTGAAGTTCGAATTGAGAAGGATCCATGTTTGAACTCTGGTTCTTCCCTCCATTTCCATGGCCAGAGGTAGGAGATGAAGTTTTCACCATTGGATGAGAGCTTGACCTTTGACTGGGAGAGGATCCAACGGCTGCGTTTTAAAATTGAAATGTGAAGGATTTCTGATGATGAAACGATGCGTTTCATTTATTCAGTGTTTTGGGCTTAGTGATCTAAGTGTTATCCACACCCCCCAGCGAGCCCAACCCAGATTTTTAACTGAAAATGACTGCTATCCACACCGCGCGCTTATTCATTTTAATTGGATTTTCTTATTTTTTTCATTTTGTTTATGGTTCTTGCAAAAATCATAATTAATTGAAAATTTATCCAATTCAACCCATTCTTTTTGCATATTACTCATGATTGAGTCTAGTATTTTTTAGACAAAAAATATTTTTAGTTCATGTAATTTCTGATTTAATTGGAATTTTGCATTTTAATTGATATTAAAATGTTCATGTTTGAAGCATAATTTTATGGAATTTTGTTTGATCTCATGGTGATGATTTTGAGCCTAATTTTTTGTGTGTGATTAGGTTAGACATGTATGATCCCATAGAATTTTTCTCACATTTTGTGATGAAAATAGGTGTGCTTTCTAGATTGATGTTTAGATGCCTCCTTTTTAGGGTTTTAGGTTTGATACCATGTAATGTAGGATTTAGTTCTAGGTCCAATTTGATGGTTTGATCTCTGGAATTAATATGGTAGAGTCATGATTGACCTAGGTTCCCATAGTTATTTTTGTAGGATTTTACAATTGGTTTTAGTATTTTAGTTAGGACTAACTTTAGTACTAGGTTTTAGGTGATCCTGATTTACTAATTCAACTAGTTTAAATTCTCTAGTCACCTTAGATTAGGGTTTGTGCTTGGTTTGCCTTTGATTGAGATTGAAGACAAGTTGGAGACAAGAGGAGGATGCTTGAAGTTGCTTGAAGTGGCTTGGAGCTTTGGATTTGTTGGTGCCTGAAGGTGTCTGATGAAGATTAGGAGATAGGACATAGGGAGAGCCTTATGATTAGAATGATTTCTTTCACAAACATGGAAAGCATTTTGTGCTTCCATTCCTCCCAATGACTAAAAGTCCTTCTCAGATATTCACATCCCTCCTTTGGAAGGATGAGTGGCTTTATCTGGGAAGTAGAACTTCAAACCTTTTTGCCCCGTGGGCCCATAATTCAAAGGAAGCTTTTCTGAAGAAAAGAGTGTCGTTAACCCCCAGTTCTACCGCAAACAGGCTTTGTCCCTAACTGCTGGAACTGTTGTTTAACCCTACTCGATAAAACAGATGAATCTGAATCCCCGTAATCCGTAGTACCCCGAACTACGTAAGCTCTGATCTCTCATACCTGTTGAGAGTACGTAGGCACAATACTGACGTATTGGCGAGCCACCTTCCCCGTAACCCGTTGTAGGTTGAACTACGTTGACTCTGATTTCTCATTCTCTGATGAGAATACGTAGGCATAAAGTGCGATGCTTTGCCGAGTCATTTTTCTTTTCTTTCCAGACCAGCCTTGATAGGTAGATAGATAAACCAACTCGTCCAGTAAAAACAACAAGCCTGGATCCCGTCGAGTACGACGGGCGTGAGGGGTGCTAATACATTCCCCTTGTGTAACCGACTCCCGAACCCAGACAACGGTTGTGATGACCTTGTCTTATACCTTTTTCGTCAGGTTTTTCCGATCGTTTCCTTTCCCACTCCGAGGGATAAATAATGAAAGGTGGCGACTCTTCTGTTTTGCCGGCACCTTATTTTCGCGGAAGCGACAGCTGGCGACTCTGCTGGGGATTTGATAGTCTCCTGGGATCCAAAGTCCCGTATGCGAGTCAGTTTGGGGATCCGACGTCCCCTGTGAGAGTCAATCCTAGCGCTTGTATGAATACTTGTTAGGTTGTGTTCATTTATCGCATTTTTATTTCCCGCACTTTATTTTTTAGTATGATATGATTATCTGTGCTGTTGTGGGAGGGGCATTCTGATGAGTGAGAAGCCAGACCCAGGCTTGAGTGAACATAGCATTAATTGTGGAAATTAGTGGGCGCGTGCTTGCTTTGCAGGCACTAGTGTCTCATGAAATCCACGCTCAGACGAGGTTCTCCCGGTTGGCTTCTTTTTCAACCCTTTGGGTTGAGGGGGTTGTTGGTTTGGAGGATTGTCGACTCTGGGGACCGATCATTTGTGATTCAGCCGAGTGAGGCTGCTTCATGAGCTGGTGATGCCACACCTTCTGGGTATCGTATTACCCCTATTGAATGTCTGTGACGCTGATGAACGCATAGGATGCCGAACTTGAGTCAGTTTAGGTCCATACCTATGAGCAGGGTTGGGTTTGTTGCAGGAAACTTTGACCTTCAGATTACCTGGTTTTCTCGACAGTGAATCAGTTTTGTTGGTACCAGAGGTTCTCATCAGCAGATGTATGATTGTTCTTGACAGAGCAGGTTTTTGATTGGTATCAGAGGACCTTATATTCAGATGAGTATTTGTTTTTGATAGGGCATTTTTTTGATTGGGATCAGAGGATCTTATCATCAGATATGTGTGTTCTTGACAGAGCAGATTTATGATAGGGATCTGAGGATCTCATCAGCAGATGTATGGTTGTTCTTGACAGAGCAGAGTTTTGGTTATCAGATGTTGTTCTTGGCAGAGAAGAGTTTTGGTCCTATATCAGAGGTCCTTATTATCAGATGTTTGTTCTTGACAGAGCAGATCTATGGTCCTATATGTGTGTGTTCTTGACAGAGCAGATTTGTGGTCCGATACCAGGGTTTTCTTCTTATCAGAGATAGTGGTTGTTCTTGACAGAGCAGCATTATGGTTTTGTTGATACAGAATCTCCACAGCGCAGTTGCGTTGATCTCCTGCTGCATGATTGCATTTTATATTGCTTTGCATACTCATTTGCATTTCATTAACGTGTGTCTGTGTTGCAGGTACCGTTTCCCCCGATTCAGGATTTCTTGCCTCCTATTGTATTGTTATGGGTTCCTGAGGAAGACCGTGGCTTACAAGCTCCCTACCCCTGATGTGGTTCAACTGACTGGTTTGATTGCTTTAGCAAATGATTCTGTGAGAGATGAGTTCAGAAAGTCTTACGGCAAGTTGCTCAGTGTGGTTCGTAAACCTTCTACGTTCAAGTTAAATGGGTTGCACACTCTGCTGTATTTCTACGATCCTCCGCTGAGATGCTTCACTTTCCAGGATTTTGTTCTCGCACCCACGCTATAGGAATATGCTGATTTGTTAGGTGTGCCTATCAAGAGGCAGATGCCTTTTGTTCATATGGATGCTGAGCCTGACCTGGCTAGTCTAGCTCTTTCACTTCATCTGGATGCCTCCGAGTTGGTAGTGTCTAGTTGGAAAAAGGTTCTTGGTTTCTCCTTGCAGTTCTTAGTGGGTAAAGCTCAGCAGTGCGCCAAAGACGGATGTTGGGTCGTGTTCAACGCCATTCTCGCTCTGTGCATATATGGCATCATTATATTCCCCAATATGCCCGACTTTGTAGACTTCGACGCCTTTCGCATCTTTGCTTCCGGGAATCCAGTCCCTACCTTGATAGGAGATGTCTACCATTCTATCCACTACAAAAACGAGAACAGAAGGGGCAAGAATGTCTCGTGCTGTGTACCCGTGCTTTATAAATGGCTTGATAGTCACCTACCCAAGAGGGGTCCCTTTGCTTCGTCTGCAGCCACAACTGAGTGGCCCGAGCGTTTGATGAGTCTATCGGCAGAGGAAATTGACTGGTTTGACAGAGATAGTTTGGGTACCAAGATTATCTTCAGCTGCAGCGGGTTTCTGAACGTGCCTTTGATAGGCAGGAAGGGCTGCATAAACTATAATCCGTCTTTGCTGGTCCGACAGTTCACGTATGCTTTGAGAGCTCCGCCGAAGGAGGAAGAGGTACAAGAATCTTTGTACCTCACTGGTCTTCTAGAGGGGGATCTGCTATCTAAGCTTCAGCGCGCTTGGAATGGTATCAGTAAGAGGGGAAAACAATTGCTGGGGAGAAGCAATAATCAAGCCTACCCTCTGTATGTGACTTGGATCAGAGCCAGAGCAGATGCTATAGGGATGTCGTTTCTTCCTGCCAAGCCAAAAAACCCTCCAATGATTGAAGAGCCTACTACCGTGCCCATTCAGCAGCATAACCGAGTGTTAGCTGAGCAAGATGAATTGAAGCAGGCAAATGAGGAACTGGAGAAAGAATTGGCTCAGCTTTGAAGTGAGAGAAACGAAGTCGTTGATTCCTTCAAGAGGCAGACAAAGCTGGTGAACCAGCTGGGGACAGACTTGACTAAGCAGATAGCTGAGCGTGAGCGCATGGGTCGAGACTTTAAAGCTGTCAACGATGTACTGGCCACGAAGAAGCAACACTTGGACGAAGCATATCGGAGGATATCCAAATTCAACCAGCACTGGAAGGCTTCCTTAGCCAACAGGAAAGAGCGCGAGGATAAGCTGATGCTACAGATTTCCAAGCTGAAAGCCCAGGTGAAGGCTAGTGAGAAGAGGTTTGATGAAGAAACCGCTTGCAGATATGCCGCTGAAGGCCAGCTCAACAGAGCTCTCGCTAACCTGAAGGAGCGCAAACTGACGTTTGAGTCCAAGAAGCGGAAGCTAGAAGATTGTTTCGGCGAAGGAGCATGGGAAGATTCGGTCGAAGGTCTTCAATACACCATTGTGCAGAGGGAGTTACTCGTCGAAGGGTTACTCACTCTGCCTGATCATCCGGAAACGAAGGAGTTGTTAGAAGAGTATCGCGCTCGTGGTCGTGCTTGACTGTTTGTATTCCTTTTGTTTTGATCATTGTTGTATGCTGACCATCGCCAGGCTTGTTGGCTGAGGTCACGCTATTGATTCTGCTTGTACTCGTTGATGTTGTGTACTGCCTTGATGGGCTTTCTTTATATATGAGATGTTATTTCCATGATTGGACTCAGACTTCTTATTATCAGCACTGGCACTCAGGCACTAGGATCGGGGGAGTCTCCCTAACGCACAGACACACATTTGCATTTGCATGAAGCATTTGCATGACGGGCACTTTGTCGTTTTTTCCTAACCCTTTTGTGTTTTCAAGTGTTTTCAGGTTGTTTCAGGTTGTTCCAGGATTGATCCGAGACATATTCACCGCTATCCGACCAGAGCAAATCAAACCAGAATCATGGAGCAAGTGCAAACTGATGTTCAGGAACTCCGCGAAAGAATGGATCGCTTCATGGAGCTCATGCAAGCGGTCGCCAATGGCCAGGATCAGCTCAGAACTTTGGTTCAGCCTCTGATTTCAAGGGTTGATAGCAATGGCGTACTCCATGGTGGGACTGTTCCTACTCTTCCACCAGTTGAAACTCCGCAGAATAGCGTCCCCGTGACCGGGGGGAACGGCAGTGCCAATGGCAATGTGATAGCTAACATGGGACTCAATGGTAATACGACGGGCGTCGGTAATGGGAGTCTTGAAGCTAATGTCAATGTTGGGCTGGGCAACGGCAATGCAGGTGTTAGGAATCTGTATGGGCCTCAGTCGTGGTTAGAAGACCGTCAAGACGATGTGTTCTCTCAGAAAGGTGCTGAAGGGGAGCTGACTGCGGAAGCACGACTTAGGTTCAAGGCACTCGAGGATAAGATGAGAAATATCGAGAACCAGAACACCCTGGGTGTTGATATGTCCAAGTTGGGACTGATTGCTGATTTCAAGGTGCCTCCCAAGTTCAAGGTACCCGACTTTGAAAAGTATAAGGGCACCCCTTGCCCTCGCGTCCACCTGAGATCATATTACATGAAAATGTCCGCTCATTCTGAGGACGAGAAGTTGCTGATGCACTTCTTTCAAGACAGTCTGTCCGGGCCCTCCCTCGAATGGTACATGAGTCTGGAACCTACCAGTGTGCGCACATGGAATGACCTTGCTGGAGCATTTGTGCACCACTACCAATACAACAGTGACTTGGCCCCGAACCGAGTCCAACTGCAGAATCTGTCGCAGATGAACAACGAAGGGTTTAAGGAATACGCCCAGCGGTGGTGTGAGTTGGCAGCCAGGGTTCAGCCGCCGATGGTTGAACGTGAGCTTGTGCAGATGTTTGTGGCCACCCTCCCAGGGGTTTATTATGAGAAATTGGTCAGCGGTATGTCTGGAACCTTCTCAGATCTCATTATCACGGGTGAGCACATTGAAAATGGGATCAAACTGGGGAAAATTCAAGGTGAGTCATCCTCAGTTGGAGGAGGCGGCAAGAAACCTTATGGTGGCAAAAGACGGGAAGGAGAAACGAGCGCTGTGACCAACGCTCCAAGGAAGGGTAAAGGTCCTCACCAACAGGTGACCAGCATAACTATCTCGGAAGTTCAACAGCCACAGCCACAGCAGCAGCAGCAGCCGAATCAACAAGGGTACAAAAAGTATCAGAATAGGGCGCCTCTGTCGAGCCGTCACCTCGAGACACCGCCCGTGTCGTACGCGCAGCTGTTACAGACTTTGCTTCAGCTACAGTTGATCCAGAAGAGAACCTTGGCTCCCTTGACAGAGGCGCCTCCGCTAGGTTATGACGCAAATGCAACTTGTGAGTTTCACTCAGGGGCACCCGGCCACACAATAGAGAATTGCAAAGCCTTTAAGCACAAGGTGCAGGACATGGTGGACGCCAAGATCATCAACTTCTCGGATAATGTGCCAAACGTCACGAAGAACCCTATGCCGAATCATAGGGGAGGTGGAGTAAACGCCATTATTGAAGACGAGAGTTTGGATTTGTTGACTGACGTTAGAGATCTGAAGACGCCGCTTAGCTTCGTTAAAGCTAAGTTGATGAAAAGAGGTTTCTTCCCAGGTTGCGGAGAGCTGTGTATGGGCTGTGTGACTAGTCCTGATGGATGTGAACAGCTGATAGAGGGAATTCAAAGTCTGATGACTGAAGGGATTTTACAGTTTAGCCGGAGGGCCGAATGTGGATCGGGAGAGGTAGTGCTGAAGCAAGATGATGAGGTCGCCACCATCACCATCCCTCGCCAGACGATAACTATTTCTGCACCCAGGCCGCTCACAATCACCATCACCAAAGCTGGGCCAATACCGTTCGAAAGCACTAATGCTGTCCCATGGCATTATGGGGCTGAAGTCTACTGCAACGGACAGAAGTTGGAGCTAGAGTCGTTTGGGTCGTCTGTGGAGAACCTAGCGGGCGTTAGCGGAATTTGTAACACCCATTTTAATTATTTAGTCACTTTATTATTATTTTAAAAATTATATGTTGGTGTGCCCTTTGGTGGGGGTGTATTTGATGATGTTTGGTGGGTGTCCCTAATGTGGGAGAACTATTGGTGATATTTTGGTGTGAAATATAGTAATATAAAAATAATAGTAACATTGGTGGGGGTGTTATTATTATTATTATATTTATTATATTTGTTACTATTATTAATATTATTATTATTTTGGTGAAATAATAATATTAGTATTATTATATTATTATTATATTATTTTTATTAATATTATTATTATTATTGGTGTGATAATATTATTATTATTATAATTATAATTATTGTTGGGTGTATCACTATTATTATTATTATGTTGAATATTACTATAATATTATAATAGTATTATATTATATTATATTATTATTATTATTATAATGATTATTATAATTATTATTATTAGAATTATTATTGGGAATATTAGTGGTTGGAATAAGTAAAATAAGAGGTGAAAGGGTTATTGGGAAGTTAGAATGGAAATATGAAAAGTCACGATAGAAACCGTGAGGAAGGAAATATGAAGGGGTAGCAAGGAGATATTAGAAAAGTTGGAATGGAGAGGAAAGGGATTACCATAGGCGTGGGATATTGGTGTGATAATAATAATAGTATTATTATTATTATTATTATTACTATTATTATTATTAGTGTTATTATTATTATTATTATTAAAAGTATTATTATGATTATTGGAGAGATAATAATATTATTATTATTGTTATTATTAATAGTATTATTATTATTAAGATTATTATTATTATTATCATTATTATTATTATTAGAATTATTAATATTATTATTATTATTATTATTATTATTATTATTATTATTAATATGTGGTATTATTAATATTAGTAAGATTATATTAGTATTATTATTATTATTAAGATTATTAATATTATATTATTTTATTAGTTATTATTATTGGGATTAGAATAATTAAAAAGGGAAATAGAATATGAGGGGTTAGGAGAGTTACGATACATTTTAGAAAATTGAGAAAAAAGAGCGATAGAAAGAGAGAAGAGGAAAGAACGAGGAAAGTGAAAAAGAACGAAGGAAAAAGGGAACGAAGAACGGAAGAGGAAGGAGAAGGCCAAAAGACCAATTCTAGGAGGAATTCTATCGATCGACCAATTGTCAAGGTAAGGGGGGAGAAATTTGATTGGGAATGGTTTATACATGTATAGGGTAGAGGGGATTCCTTAACCCCGTAGGAATTTATCGTTATATAAAGTTTTATATTGGCATGCTATGATTATTGTTGATGTTGGGGGATTGATGAATGCTGATGATGCATTTTGGGATATATATATATATGGTGATGATGTTACTGTAGTATTGATCCATTTTGTTGGATTGTTGATGTTACTGTAGTGTTGATAGTAACTAGGAATATAAAGCTGATGAGATTACGTGTTGTTACCGTAGTGTTGGCAATGACCGTGATTATAGCTTTGGGAAAAGTTATGTGTTGTTTCCCTATAGCGTCGTTAATGACTATGGTTAGGACCTTGGTGAGATTCAGAGTGACTCTGAAATGTCGGTAATGTACCGTAATGTCGGTTCTAGAGTAGAAATTATAGGATAATTGGTAAGTATAATATCTATTGGCATGTTTGTGATTGTGGATTGATGTTGATGAATTATTGATTTTGGTGTATAGGCTGAGGTGTTGGTTTAGGGAGGTTCTGAGTAACCTCAGAGACTTTTGGTGAGATGTCTGAATTGGTCTCGTGTGATCCTTCTAGCCTTGCTGTAGTGTGAAAATGATGAGTATGGGATATAACTTGTGTACTTGGGGATAGTACGCGTTTCCCTTAATATTGTTGGTGAGCAATTAGTAATGTATATGTGTGTAGTGATCAGTAGGATCGTGTATCCCCGAGTGGGGGGGGGGGGACGTAGTTATATCCGGTGTGATAGTATGAATTCGTTTACTATCTGATTGATTTATATGGTGTTGGTGTAATATATCTATACATATGCATTGTTGTATGATGATATGATCAGGAGGATCGTGTGCACTTAGCGTGCCAGAATATAATAATTATGCATTGGTGTCTTGCATATCATGGTGTTTTGGTGGGATGAATCATGTCTCAGGAGGAGCGTAAGTGATTCATCCGTACTCCTTTGTGGAGAATGGTGGGGGATAGATCATGTCTCAGGAGGAGCGTAAGTGATCTATCCAGGTTCGATTGAATGAACCAATGAGTCGGTACCGCATGCATGGTGTTGAGTTGCATAATTGCATTATAATATGTTATATTGTAATTTGAACAGTAGGTTCGTTATATGGTGTTGTTGGGGTGAATAATTGATGTGTTGGTGTGTTTTACTGCCTTATTACATGTATTACATTACCATTATATTTTTGATCATGATTTCTCACCCCTTTGCTGTTGTTGTGTCTGTGCTTCTCCGGAAGTACAGATAATCCAGGTACTTAGCTAGCTTGGATTATGGTGTGACAGTCGAGTCTAGGATGCTCTGATACGTAGCACGGGACTTGGGCGCTTTTATTTGTTTTATGAAGAACTTATATTTTATTTTCCTGTGAACGTATCAAACTTTTATTGGGTTTTATATTTAATATTCCGCTGTATTTGAAGAAAAACCTTTTTATAAGGAAACGTTGTTTTCATGTGATATCCCACTTGGGAAATTGGAACTCTGATTTTGTTTATTTATAATGTTTATTAATTTAATTGATTTTGGGAAGTGGGGTGTTACAATTGGTATCAGAGCAGGTCGGTCCGTCCGGCCAGTGTTGTTGAGTCGAGTTGAGTCTGTCCTTTATGATGTAGTTGAATATCTTTTAACTTGGTGTTGCTATGTTTGAGCAGTATGGCAGGAAGGAACGATGCTGCATTGGCTGCTGCTATGCAAGCAATGGCGCAGGCAGTTGCTAATCAGAATCAAACTGCAGATGCCCAATTCAGGAGTTTGGCGCAGTTTCGGAGCAACAAGCCACCAACGTTTGAAGGAGGAATTCTGGACCCAGAAGCTGCTCAGAAGTGGCTGAAGGCAATTGAGAAGATCTTCAGAACGATGGAATGTACTGATGAGCAGAAGGTGAGATTTGGTACTCACATGCTGGAAGGTGAGGCTGAAGCCTGGTGGGACAATAGTCGCCAAAGATTGGAAGCTGCTGGAACCGCCATTACTTGGGAGGTGGTTCGGAAGGGTTTTTTGGAAAAGTATTTTCCAGAAGATATTCGCAGTGCTAAGGAAATTGAATTCTTAGAGTTGAAGCAGGGTAGTATGACGGTAGCGGAGTATGCTGCTAAGTTTGAGGAGCTGGTGCAGTATTGTCCTCACTATAATGTGGAAGGGGCAATGACTTCTAAGTGCTTAAAGTTTGAGAATGGACTGCGTCCAGAGATTAAGCTGGGGATTGCTTGTCAGAAGATCAGGAGCTATCCTGAGCTGGTAAGCAGGAGCAGGATCTATGATAACGATAACCGAGCAAGGATTGTGCACTACAAAGCTGTTAATGACCGTAAGGGTAAGCAGAGGTTTAGTGGTACTCCTTATAGTGTTGCTGCTGATAAGGGAAAACGTAAAGCTGTTGTTGATAAGAAGCCTAGAGATGGGAGAGCATCTGCTGAAGGGAAATGTTTTCGGTGTGGTGGTATGGGACACCGTGCTAATGATTGTCCTAATGAAGCCAAGAAGTGTTTTAAGTGTGGGAAACCAGGTCATGTGATAGCTGACTGCAGAGCAACTATGCCGACCTGTTATAACTGTGGTGAGAAGGGTCACATCAGTACACATTGTGAGAAGCCGAAGAAGCCTCAGACGTCTCCGGCTAGTGGGAAAGTGTTTACCTTAGCAGGGACTCAAGCTGCCAGTGATGAGCGTGTTATCAAAGGTACTTGTATTATCAATAATATTCCTTTGATTGCTATTATTGATACGGGTGCAACACACTCGTTTATTTCTGTGGATTGTGTGGAGAGAATAGGATTGGTGTCGTCTACTCTGGAGAGACGAATGACTATTGACACACCCTCTATAGGTTCAGTGACTACTTCTTTGGTATGCCTGAAGTGTCCGTTGACTATTTTCGGTAGAGAATTTGAAGTGGATTTGATTTGTCTACCACTTGGTAAATTGGATGTCATTCTGGGTATGAACTGGTTAGAGTTCAACCGAGTCTACATCGACTGTTTTCGGAAGGAATTGTTGTTCTTGACCCCTGAAGAGGAAGCTTTAGCAAGTTCTTTGTCTAATAAAGAATTGAGGGCTTTGTTGGAAGATGAAACTAGAGTGTTTGCTTTATTTGCAACATTATCGGGGGATAGCAAAGTGTCAATAGAGGAAGTAGCCGTGGCGAATGAATTTCCGGAAGTGTTTCCTGACGACATTACGGAATTGCCTCCGACGCGAGAAGTGGAATTTGGTATTGATCTTGTTCCTGGTACGAGGCCTATTTCTATGGCGCCATACAGGATGTCTGCAGTGGAATTGGCTGAGTTGAAGTCTCAGATTGGAGAATTGTTGGATAGAAAGTTTATTAGGCCAAGTGTATCGCCGTGGGGAGCTCCAGTGTTGTTGGTGAAGAAGAAGGATGGTAGTATGCGTTTGTGCATTGATTACCGTCAGTTGAATAAAGTGACGATTAAGAATAAGTATCCTCTCCCGAGGATTGATGATTTGATGGACCAGCTGGTGGGAGCTCGTGTGTTTAGTAAGATTGACTTAAGGTCGGGTTATCATCAAATAAGAGTAAAAGAAGGTGATATTCAGAAGACTGCTTTTAGAACTCGATATGGATATTATGAATATGCTGTAATGCCGTTTGGAGTGACTAATGCGCCGGGAGTATTTATGGAGTATATGAACAGAATTTTCCATTCTTATTTGGATCAATTCATTGTAGTGTTTATTGATGATATATTAATTTATTCTAAATCTGATGAAGAACATGCAGGACATTTGAGAATTGCCTTGCAAGTGTTGAAGGAAAATAAATTATTTGCTAAACTGTCAAAGTGTGACTTCTGGTTGAAGAGAGTGAGTTTCTTGGGGCATGTAATATCTGAAGATGGAATAGCGGTGGATCCGTCAAAAGTAAGTGCAGTATTGCAGTGGGAACCGCCGAAGACAGCGACAGAAATTAGGAGCTTTCTGGGTTTAGCTGGTTATTACCGCAGGTTTATTGAAGGGTTCTCTAATTTGGCGTTGCCATTAACTCAGTTGACGAGAAAGAACCAAGTTTTCGTATGGGACGCTGCTTGTGAAGAAAGTTTTGAAGAGTTGAAAAAGAGATTGACTACGGCACCAGTGTTAGTGTTACCGACTCCGAGTGAACCGTTTGTGGTGTACTGTGATGCGTCTAAGATGGGATTAGGAGGAGTTCTTATGCAGAATGGTAAGGTAGTAGCATATGCTTCGCGGAAACTGAGAGTGCATGAGCGAAATTATCCTACTCATGATCTTGAGTTAGCTGCGGTTGTTTTTGTGTTGAAAATTTGGAGGCATTACCTGTATGGTTCAAGATTTGAAGTGTTTAGTGATCATAAGAGTCTGAGATACCTGTTTGATCAGAAAGAGCTGAATATGAGGCAGAGAAGATGGTTAGAATTTTTGAAGGATTATGACTTCAGTTTGAGTTATCATCCGGGAAAGGCCAATGTAGTGGCAGACGCTTTGAGTAGAAAGACAATTCATATGGCAGCTCTGATGGTGAAAGAAATTGAGTTAATTGAACAATTCAGAGATTTGAGCATGGTTTGTGAAACTACTGCATAGAGTGTAATGTTGGGTATGTTGCAGGTAAATAATGACTTCTTGGATATGATTAGAGAGAATCAGAAGTTGGATGTGAAATTGGTAGATTTGATGCCTGGAGTAGGAAGTGACTCCGATAGTGACTTTAAATTGGATAGTACAGGTGTGTTGAGATTTAGAGGCAGGATTTGTGTACCAGATGATGAGGAACTGAAAAAGCTGATTTTGAGTGAAGGACACCGTAGTAATCTGAGTATTCATCCCGGAGCTACGAAGATGTATCATGATTTAAAGAAATTATTTTGGTGGTCTGGTATGAAAAGAGACATTGCTCAATTTGTTTATGCCTGTTTGACGTGTCAGAAATCGAAGGTAGAACACCAGAGACCTTCTGGATTTATGCAACCGTTGGAAATTCCGGTTTGGAAATGGGATTGCATTTCTATGGACTTTGTTACAGGATTGCCAAATACGGCGAGAGGTTTTGATGCTATATGGGTGATTGTGGATCGGTTAACGAAGTCTGCACACTTTGTGCCAATTAATATTAGTTTTCCGTTGACGAAGCTGGCGGAGATTTATATTCGGGTAATTGTGAAGTTACATGGTGTTCCGTCCAGTATTGTGTCGGATAGAGATCCGAGGTTTACTTCAGAATTTTGGAAGAGCTTGCAAGAAGCTTTGGGTAATAAGTTGAAATTAAGTTCAGCTTATCATCCACAAACTGATGGTCACTCGGAAAGGACTATTCAGTCGCTTGAGGATTTATTAAGAACTTGTGTATTGGAAAAGGGTGGTGCGTGGGACACTCATTTATCATTGATTGAATTCACGTACAATAATAGTTACCATTCGAGTATTGGAATGGCACCCTTTGAAGCTTTGTATGGGAGGAGGTGTAGGACTCCTCTGTGTTGGTATGAGACCGGTGAGAGTGTGGTGCTTGGACCAGAAATTGTTCAGCAGACTACTGAGACGATTCAGATGATTCGTGAGAAAATGAAAGTGTCTCAGAGTAGGCAGAAGAGTTATCATGATAATCGGAGGAAAGAGTTGGAATTCTGTGTAGGTGATCACGTATTCCTAAGAGTTAACCCGATGACTGGTGTGGGTCGGGCGTTGAAGTCCAAGAAGCTGGATCCTAAGTTTATTGGACCTTATGAAATTTTGCAAAGAGTTGGTGCTGTGGCCTATAGGGTGGCGTTGCCACCGGAGTTGTCGAATCTACATGATGTGTTTCATGTGTCGCAATTGCGAAAATATGTTTCTGATCCATCTCATGTGATTCAGAGAGATGATGTTCAGGTTCGGGAGAATCTTACTATTGAGACGATGCCGTTGAGGATCGAGGACCGTAAGATGAAACAGCTCCGAGGGAAAGAGATACCTTTGGTGAAGGTAGCTTGGGGAGGTGCTGCAGGAGGCAGTGTGACCTGGGAGTTGGAAAGCAGGATGCGAGAAGCGTATCCGGAGCTATTTCCATCAGGTAATTTTCGAGGACGAAAATAATTAAAGTGGGGGAGAGTTGTAACACCCATTTTAATTATTTAGTCACTTTATTATTATTTTAAAAATTATATGTTGGTGTGCCCTTTGGTGGGGGTGTATTTGATGATGTTTGGTGGGTGTCCCTAATGTGGGAGGACTATTGGTGATATTTTGGTGTGAAATATAGTAATATAAAAATAATAGTAACATTGGTGGGGGTGTTATTATTATTATTATATTTATTATATTTGTTACTATTATTAATATTATTATTATTTTGGTGAAATAATAATATTAGTATTATTATATTATTATTATATTATTTTTATTAATATTATTATTATTATTGGTGTGATAATATTATTATTATTATAATTATAATTATTGTTGGGTGTATCACTATTATTATTATTATGTTGAATATTACTATAATATTATAATAGTATTATATTATATTATATTATTATTATTATTATAATGATTATTATAATTATTATTATTAGAATTATTATTGGGAATATTAGTGGTTGGAATAAGTAAAATAAGAGGTGAAAGGGTTATTGGGAAGTTAGAATGGAAATATGAAAAGTCACGATAGAAACCGTGAGGAAGGAAATATGAAGGGGTAGCAAGGAGATATTAGAAAAGTTGGAATGGAGAGGAAAAGGATTACCATAGGCGTGGGATATTGGTGTGATAATAATAATAGTATTATTATTATTATTATTACTATTATTATTATTAGTGTTATTATTATTATTATTATTAAAAGTATTATTATGATTATTGGAGAGATAATAATATTATTATTATTGTTATTATTAATAGTATTATTATTATTAAGATTATTATTATTATTATCATTATTATTATTAGAATTATTAATATTATTATTATTATTATTATTATTATTATTATTAATATGTGGTATTATTAATATTAGTAAGATTATATTAGTATTATTATTATTATTAAGATTATTAATATTATATTATTTTATTAGTTATTATTATTGGGATTAGAATAATTAAAAAGGGAAATAGAATATGAGGGGTTAGGAGAGTTACGATACATTTTAGAAAATTGAGAAAAAAGAGCGATAGAAAGAGAGAAGAGGAAAGAACGAGGAAAGTGAAAAAGAACGAAGGAAAAAGGGAACGAAGAACGGAAGAGGAAGGAGAAGGCCAAGAGACCAATTCTAGGAGGAATTCTATCGATCGACCAATTGTCAAGGTAAGGGGGGAGAAATTTGATTGGGAATGGTTTATACATGTATAGGGTAGAGGGGATTCCTTAACCCCGTAGGAATTTATCGTTATATAAAGTTTTATATTGGCATGCTATGATTATTGTTGATGTTGGGGGATTGATGAATGCTGATGATGCATTTTGGGATATATATATATATGGTGATGATGTTACTGTAGTATTGATCCATTTTGTTGGATTGTTGATGTTACTGTAGTGTTGATAGTAACTAGGAATATAAAGCTGATGAGATTACGTGTTGTTACCGTAGTGTTGGCAATGACCGTGATTATAGCTTTGGGAAAAGTTATGTGTTGTTTCCCTATAGCGTCGTTAATGACTATGGTTAGGACCTTGGTGAGATTCAGAGTGACTCTGAAATGTCGGTAATGTACCGTAATGTCGGTTCTAGAGTAGAAATTATAGGATAATTGGTAAGTATAATATCTATTGGCATGTTTGTGATTGTGGATTGATGTTGATGAATTATTGATTTTGGTGTATAGGCTGAGGTGTTGGTTTAGGGAGGTTCTGAGTAACCTCAGAGACTTTTGGTGAGATGTCTGAATTGGTCTCGTGTGATCCTTCTAGCCTTGCTGTAGTGTGAAAATGATGAGTATGGGATATAACTTGTGTACTTGGGGATAGTACGCGTTTCCCTTAATATTGTTGGTGAGCAATTAGTAATGTATATGTGTGTAGTGATCAGTAGGATCGTGTATCCCCGAGTGGGGGGGGGACGTAGTTATATCCGGTGTGATAGTATGAATTCGTTTACTATCTGATTGATTTATATGGTGTTGGTGTAATATATGTATACATATGCATTGTTGTATGATGATATGATCAGGAGGATCGTGTGCACTTAGCGTGCCAGAATATAATAATTATGCATTGGTGTCTTGCATATCATGGTGTTTTGGTGGGATGAATCATGTCTCAGGAGGAGCGTAAGTGATTCATCCGTACTCCTTTGTGGAGAATGGTGGGGGATAGATCATGTCTCAGGAGGAGCGTAAGTGATCTATCCAGGTTCGATTGAATGAACCAATGAGTCGGTACCGCATGCATGGTGTTGAGTTGCATAATTGCATTATAATATGTTATATTGTAATTTGAACAGTAGGTTCGTTATATGGTGTTGTTGGGGTGAATAATTGATGTGTTGGTGTGTTTTACTGCCTTATTACATGTATTACATTACCATTATATTTTTGATCATGATTTCTCACCCCTTTGCTGTTGTTGTGTCTGTGCTTCTCCGGAAGTACAGATAATCCAGGTACTTAGCTAGCTTGGATTATGGTGTGACAGTCGAGTCTAGGATGCTCTGATACGTAGCACGGGACTTGGGCGCTTTTATTTGTTTTATGAAGAACTTATATTTTATTTTCCTGTGAACGTATCAAACTTTTATTGGGTTTTATATTTAATATTCCGCTGTATTTGAAGAAAAACCTTTTTATAAGGAAACGTTGTTTTCATGTGATATCCCACTTGGGAAATTGGAACTCTGATTTTGTTTATTTATAATGTTTATTAATTTAATTGATTTTGGGAAGTGGGGTGTTACAGAATTACTCGCAGCGGAAGAGTGTTTGCACCACCTGAGGTCGTGGCGGACAAGGCGGACAAAGCTGATGCAGCCGATAAAGGTAAAAGTAAAGTCTTTGAAGAGATCCCGCGTGGGGCAGAAAGAGACTTACTTGTTAAAGATTCCGAGGAGTTTATGCGGTTGATTAAAAAGAGTGACTACAAGATTGTGGATCATCTCCATCAGACACCCTCGAAGATTTCCATCCTGAATTTGTTGATGTGTTCTGAAGCACACCGCAACGCGCTGCTGAAGGTGTTGAACGCCGCATATGTACCGCAGGAAATATCGGTAAACCAGCTAGAAGAGGTCGTAGCCCACGTAAATGTTGGAAATGGGTTAGGGTTCACTGACCTAGAGCTGACGCCGAAAGGGAGGAACCACAATAGTGCCTTGCACATCTCGATAGAGTGTAGGGGAACGATTATGTCGCATGTGTTGGTAGACACTGGTTCGTCACTTAATGTTCTTCCGAAGAAGGCATTAATGAAGTTGGATACTCGCGGAGTGATTTGCACACCCAGTGATCTGGTTGTGAAGGCGTTTGATGGAACCAAACGCCATGTTTTCGGGGAGGTGACGTTGCCAATCCAAGTCGGGCCGGAAATGTTCGACGCGATCTTTTACATTATGGACATCATGCCTGCCTACAGCTGTCTCTTGGGCCGGCCATGGATCCATGCTGCTGGTGCCGTGACCTCCACGTTGCACCAGAAACTCAAATATGTTGTCGGAGGTAGCATAGTGACCGTTTGCGGCGAGGAAGACATAATGGTGAGCCATTTGTCGTCCTTCAAGTATGTGGAGATGGATGGGGAAATCCACGAGACCCTATGCCAAGCGTTCGAAGCTGTTAAAGTCAAGAACGTAGCTCCTGTAGTCACCGAAAAGGCAGAGATGACTCTCTCCTCATTCAAGGAGGCTCGGGCCGTTGGCCAAGCCGGATCTACCCCAGGCTGGGGGAGAATTTTGGAGATACCTAACAAGCAAGATAAGTTTGGGTTGGGATATTTTCCTGGAGCTGAAGCTTCTTCTTCTAGCAGTGCGTCGCGAGGTAAAGGGCCGATCCAGTTTACCAGTGGCGGGGTGATTTTTGAAAGCGTCAACGCGGTGTCTGAAGACAGCGGAGATAGCGACTGTGACCTCGACTCTTGGATCCAGCCAAGCAAGCCAGGCGAGGGCCTTACCAACTGGTCCGTCAAGGATATCATCCAGATGACAAGCGAAGAGTAATGATTTACTTTTTCCAATCATTGTACAACCCTATGTCCTACCCGGGGCATAGCGGTTTTATTGTCAGGGCCTTGTTGGATTATGTACATGCATTTTTTCAATAAATCAAAAGGCGTTTTTCTTCGTATTCAAATATTGTGATCTCTGTTATTCCTGTTTTATATTTGTTTTGAAAAACAATAAAATGGCAATGGGGTTTGTGCTAACCTGCATATCCTTGTTTTAAGCTTAACCCTTGTTATTGCAGGATCCACATAACAGATGACATCGACTCTGGACCTTCTACGGCTCACTTCGACTTTGATTGCCCGATCTATCAAGCCGAAGAAGAGATTGATGAAGACGAAGACCTTCCTGAAGAGTTGGCCCGCTTGTTGAAACGAGAAGAGAAAGTTATTCTGCCTCTTGAAGAGGAGATCGAGATTGTGAATTTGGGTTCTGAAGAACTCGTCAGGAACGTCAAGATAGGGGCGGCATTGCAGAGTGATGTCAAGCAGAGATTGGTCGAGATGCTAAGAGAGTATAGTGACGTCTTTGCTTGGTCATACGAAGATATGCCCGGACTTGACACTGACATCATGGTCCACCACTTGCCGCTGCGAGAAGATTGTCCTCCCGTCAAGCAGAAGCTTAGGAGGACGAGACCAGATATGACCGTTAAGATCAAAGAAGAAGTGCAAAAACAGCTTGATGTTGGCTTCTTAGCGGTCACTACTTACCCTCCGTGGGTCGCCAACATAGTGCATGTACCGAAGAAGGACAGTAAGGTACGCATGTGCGTCGATTATCGGGATTTGAATAGGGCGAGCCCTAAAGATGATTACCCGCTGCCTCATATTGATGTGTTGGTCAACAATACAGCCCAGTTCTCCGTGTTTTCGTTCATGGATGGCTTCTCCAGTTACAACCAGATCAAGATGGCGCCGAAGGACATGGAGAAAACGACGTTTATCACTCCCTGGGGAACATTTTGCTACAAGGTAATGCCTTTCGGTCTGAAGAATGCAGGGGCCACTTACCAACGAGCAATGGTTACTTTGTTTCATGACATGATTCATCATGAGATTGAAGTCTATGTTGATGACATGATTGCGAAGTCCCAAACGGAGGAGGGACATCTGGTCAATTTGCTGAAGCTTTTTGAGAGGCTTAGGAAGTTCAGGTTGAGGCTGAATCCTAACAAGTGTACTTTCGGAGTACGGTCCGGAAAGTTACTGGGGTTTATCGTGAGTGAAAGAGGCATCGAGGTTGATCCTGCGAAGATTAAAGCGATACAAGAAATGCCAGTGCCAAAAACAGAAAAAGAAGTTCGTGGTTTCCTGGGCAGAATAAACTACATTGCAAGGTTTATCTCTCACCTCACGGCCACGTGTGAACCGATGTTCAAGCTTTTAAAGAAAGATCAGGTGATTATCTGGAATGAGGATTGCCAGAAGGCATTCGATAAGATAAAGCATCATCTGCAGGAACCTCCAATCTTGATACCCCCAGTGGCTGGACGGCCATTAATCATGTACTTGACAATTCTTGAGAATAGTATGGGGTGTGTTCTCGGTCAGCACGACGAGACGGGCAGAAAAGAGCATGCCATTTACTACTTGAGTAAAAAGTTCACTGACTGTGAATCTCGTTACTCGATGCTGGAGAAGACGTGTTGTGCACTAGCCTGGGCTGCCAAACGTTTACGACAGTACATGCTCAATCACACCACCATGCTAATTTCGAAGATGGATCCGATCAGGTACGTCTTCGAGAAGCAAGCGCTTTTGGGCAGGATTGCCAGATGGCAAATGGTGTTGACGGAATATGACATTCAGTACGTTTCCCAGAAGGCCATCAAGGGAAGCGTATTGTCAGATTACCTTGCCGAACAGCCGATCAAAGATTACCAGCCGATGAAATTTGAATTCCCTGATGAGGATATTATGTTTCTCAAAGCGAAGGATTGCGATGATCCGTTTCCCGACGAGGGGCCAGATAGGAAATCCCAGTGGAAATTGATATTTGACGGGGCGGTTAATTCCTACGGAAGTGGCATTGGGGTGATCACCACGACTCCCCACGGATCCCATATCCCGTTCACTGCGAGACTGACGTTTCCAGTCACCAATAATGAAGCAGAGTACGAAGCATGCATCATGGGTCTAGAAGAAGCAATTGATTTGAGAATCAAGAATCTAGACGTATATGGTGACTCGGCGCTTGTGATTAACCAGATTAAAGGGGAGTGGGAGACTCGTCAATCGAATTTGGTGTCGTACATGAACTATGCCAGAAGGCTACTTCCGTTCTTTGATCGAGTGGAACTCCATCATGTGCCCAGGGCCGAAAATCAGATGGCTGATGCCTTAGCCACTTTGGCCTCGATGTATAAAGTCAATTTTTGGAATGAAGCTCCAAGAATTGTCCTTTCTCGTCTTGATAGACCTGCATTCGTATTTGCGATCGAGGAAGCCGTCGACGGCAAGCCATGGTTCCATGACATCCAGACCTTCCTTATGACCAAGGAGTATCCTGCGGGAGCGTCAACCAAGGATAAGAAGACTCTGAGGAGGCTGTCTGGAAATTTTTATCTCAATCCTGATGGAGTTTTGTATAAAAGAAACCACGATCTCGTGCTACTCAGATGTGTAGATGAAAAAGAGGCGAGTATGCTCATGGAAGAAGTCCATGAAGGCACATTTGGTACGCACGTCGGCGGGCATGCTATGACAAGAAAGATCCTGAGAGCAGGATATTACTGGCTGATGATGGAATCAGATTGCTTTAAATTCACGAAGAGATGTCATAAATGCCAGATTTATGCTGATAAAGTTCATGTGCCGCCGTGCCCGTTAAATGTCATGTCCTCCCCGTGGCCGTTCTCCATGTGGGGCATCGACATGATAGGCAAGATCGAGCCCACTGCATCTAACGGTCATCGCTTCATTCTAGTAGCTATCGACTACTTCACCAAGTGGGTGGAAGCAGCCTCATATGCTAATGTGACCAAGAAGGTGGTGGCTAAATTCATAAAGAGGGATATCATCTGTCGTTACGGAATTCCCGAGCGGATCATTACTGATAATGGTTCAAATTTGAATAACAAGATGATGAAGGAGATGTGCCAGAGTTTCAAGATTGAACACCACAACTCATCTCCTTACCGGCCGAAGATGAATGGCGTCGTTGATGCGGTCAATAAGAACATAAAGAAGATTGTTCAGAAGATGGTTGAGACCTACAAAGATTGGCACGAGATGCTGCCATTTGCACTGCACGGTTATCGTACGACGGTACGTACGTCAACCAGGGCAACTTCTTTCTCCTTAGTGTACGGTATGGAAGCTGTCCTACCGTTAGAAGTGGAGATCCCTTCTTTGCGAGTTTTGGTTGACGTGAAACTCAACGAGGCAGAATGGATTAAGAACCGATTGAACCAACTCAGCCCGATGGACGAGAAGAGGTTGGCATCGATTGCGCATGGTCGTCTGTACTAAAGCCGAATGAAGAAAGCTTATGATAAGAAGGTGCGTCCTAGAAGCATTCAGACGGGTGATCTCGTCCTGAAGAAGATTCTTCCTCCACACTCCGAGCACCGGGGCAAGTGGACTCCCAATTACGAAGGTCCGTACGTCGTCAGCAAGGTCTTCTCGGGAGGAGCTTTGTTGTTATGCACGATGGATGGTGAAGATTTTGCATCCCCGGTGAACGCGGACGCAGTTAAAAAATACTTTGCTTAAAAAATGACCCGCTGGAAAGAAAAAGAATAGCCAGGAAAAAAAGGGGCATCCCGGCGAACCATAAAAAAGGAAAAGGGTTCGGGCAAAAATTAGGGATATAAATTGAAAAAATGTACACCTGCAAGGTCGAAAACCCAGATGGGCGACTTTGGCAAAAAAGGGTATCCCGGTGAACTGAAAACCCGCAAAGGGCGGTTCACGCAAAAGTTAGGGATTTGAAAAAGAAAATGACTGCGTTTCGCGTATGGACTGTATTTGTTTAGTGGTTTGAAAGACCTGAGGGTCGTTCATCTGAATCAATCTCTTCTGAAGCTGAAGCGTCGGAGAAGTATCGAAGTCGAGTGGGTCTTAGAGGGATCAACTCATGATGTTCGTCTACGCCTCGTTGCCGACATTTGTATATACTGATGTATATTTATGTTTTTACTTTTTTGCGCAGCTTCCTCATTCCAGGAGCTTGCATCTGTTGTAAAACATTTTTTACCCATTCAGGGGTTTGTTATCAATAAAATGTATACTATTCAGCAATTCTGTTTGTCTGTTTAGCATTTATCTGTTTTGTTTGCGAAAAAGAACGCCGATGTTTTTGACAAAATGCGCATACATAAACTTACTGGCCTAGGCCACTGATTGTTGAAACAATGAATTACTTAAACATTGCCACAAGATGATAACCTTGATAGGTCCCTTTGAGAAGGGTATCTTGTCTGTTTGTTTGTGTTGTTACAGGTGTAGCATATTCCAGGCAGTACGCCGTACGCGTCCCCAAGCAGGATGATTCCTCCTTCTCCAGCAAGGTTCAGCAGTCTCTCCCCGTAGAGTCCGAACGTGAGATCGTAAGCATTGATATGTTTCCCTAGGCAGAGAAGATTCTCTCCCCAGTCAAGTACATCCTGAAGGAATGTCGTCTCCCCAGCTGAGTCTTATACTGAAGTATGCAGCAATTGATAGTTCCAGACTGAAGTCTCCAGCGGAATCGAGATTCCCCGCAGAGTCGTATTCTCCCCTGTAAGCAGGATGATTTCTTCTTCCCCAGCCCAGTTTGCAGATCCCCAAGAGAGCCGAGTTCTTGGGAGCAGTTCAGGCCATGATTGGCTTTCCCCTATAGAATGTTGAATAGCTGATGCCGTATTTCCCTGCCGGAGTCGTTATCTCCAGGAGGGTTTAGCCGTGAAGGCCGTGCAGTTTATTTTCGCGATTGACATCGCTCTCCTCAGTAGGTCCAGGTTCTCGTAGAGCTCCGTTCCCCTGCAGCAGTCAACTGAAGTTCATTTCCCCATGCGGAGTCCGATTGAGATCGACGTAACCTTTTCTCCACCAGAGTGGTTCTTCCTCCTTGACAGGAGGACTCTCCCTTCGGCATTTATTTTGCTGACGTGGTCGTAGCATTTTGCATGATTGCATAGCATCTATCATAAACGCGTAGCATTTCCACCGTGTGGAGCATTGCACCATTGTCAAAGCATACACATACCAAACATGAGCTAGGTCGTTACCGTTCTTGTTTTGCAGGTGTTCCTCCGCAGAGTCGTGTGCCCAAGATGATTCTTGAATTCTCCCCAGCAAGGTCGTTTGCTTAAGATGATTCTGAAAATCCCCAGCAAAGTCGTTTGCCCAAGATGATTCTTGAATTCTCCAGCGAAGTCGTTTGCTTAAGATGATTCTTAAAGTCCCCAATGAAGTCGAAAGAGTTGGTTGCTCAAGTTGATGCTTAGAGTCTCCAGTAGAGTGTTTGTTCAGGATGGTTCCTGAAATCTCCAGCAGAGTTATTGGTCCAGGATGATTCTTGAAGTCCCCACGGAGTTATTCGTTCAAGATGATTGTTGATTTCCTCAGCAGAGATGATTCACCCAGAATGATTTCTGGATCCCCGAAGCAGAGTTACTTGATAGTTCTCCAGAATCCCCAGCGGAGATGCGTCATCCCCAGCAGGTTGCTGAACAGCGAAGTTGAAACTCCCCTTGAAGACTTGATGGTTGAAGTCCAACCGTGTTAATGAAGCAGTTCCCTCAGCTGATGCGGAGTACCTGATGGCAGAAGATTGGATATCCCCGAGCGGTTCATGATTGACTGAGAGTTCTATTCCCGACTTACTGATGAAGTCTGGCTGATGCCCGAAAGTTTTCTTTAAATGCCTGACGGCATGATTAACTTGATTGTTGACCTGATGAGTCCCGAGGAATCTTGATGCCTGACGGCATTATCGACCATGTATCACCGGTTACCGTGTGACCAATTCTCCAGCTAGTTGCCGTGCAGCTAGTATTTCAGTTTTCGAAGATTCGTTCCCATCAGAGTACCGTGTACTTGTGCAGTTGGCAAATTTCCGGGTTTGTCGGTATTCAGCCATCTCACACCTTGATTGGTTGAGAGTCATTCGCTTCTCACCCAGTAAGGTTCAAGCCGTTTGAATAGGGGCAGCTGTTGCACCCCAAAATTTGACCAACATTTCTTTACCTAGCTTATGTTTCATTTCGTTCACATTAGCATTATCATTTGCATTTCATTGACATGTGTGCAGGAGATCAAGAGGTATGAGTGCCAATCAAGAGCTACACAAGGGTATGAAGCTAGCCAAGAAGGTTATTCAAGTGTTCAAGGGTTGATATCCTTGTCAGAGAAGTTCAAAGATCCTCAGGGAGAGTGGTTGAAACCAAAGTTGTGTGCCTCCTAACTTGAGAGTTGTGGGAAGCTCCTCAGATTATTCTGAAGCTATGAAGAAAGACTTGAAGCCTTGAGAGAGCTTATGAGGTGTCTTGAAAGCCATCATGAAGCCTAGATAGGTCATGGTACAAGATTAAAAGTGACCTAGCCATGAGTGGTGTAATTAGGGTTTGACTGGGTCAACCCTAGGTCAACTGATGATTTGGAGAGGGTTGAGACCTAATCCAAGAGCCATGTGATCATGGATTGATGCATTAATATGTTATAAGGATGATTCCAAGGTCAACTCATCATGATTGAAGAGTTTGAGAAGTTTCAAGCCAGGGTTTCTAGGGCTTAACAGTGTAAAATCCCCTAGTTTGACCCCTATCTTCAAGGCAGTTTATCTCAAGATTTGATTGTCATCTCATCTTTCCCCTAACATGAATGTTGTAGAGATTGTTCTTAGCTTTAATTGGAGTACTATAAGTCCTTGATAGGATTTGTAGAGCTCAAGTTATGACTTTGACAAGTTACAGGTCATCTGAGGTATGTGAATCTGGGGCCTTGAAAGTCACCCAACTTGCATCAAACTGTTGCCCAAGAAGGATGATTCCTATGAACTTTTGGTCAACATGAATGTTGTTCCTTATCTTCTTAGATTTCAAGAGAGTACTAGAAGTCCTTTATAGGATTTGTAGAACTCAAGTTATGGCTTTGACAAGTCAAGGGCATTTTGGTCATTTGGAGATTACAAGTCATTTCAAGCATAAGGCCATAACTCCTATTTCCAAGCTTCAAATGGAAAAATATTCAACATCAAACTTGTTCAAAATGATGTTTTAAGGCTAGTAAGGAGGTCATGAGATGTTGTAAATGCTTGTAGCTCATACTTGTCAAAATGGTCAAAATAAAGGAGGATTTAATGTATTAAAGTGACCTATTTTGGGGAATTTTCAATACATAACCAAAACAATGCAAGTGACCTACCAAATTGAATGGGAAAATCATTTTAGAAACAATGGCATTATTACAATTTTTATTTGAGGTCAAATTAAGGGACTTATCATAAGTTACTTGTAATCTAAGTTACACTTGCAAAAACATAAGAGAGATCAATGTACAAGCTATCCAAGCATCCTAACATCTCATACATCTCATCTAAGGAGATTTTCAATTCAGAATTGGAGCTGAAAACAAGGGAAACATGGACTGGTGTGAGAATGGCTTGAAATGAGAAACCATGACATGAGATTTTCAAAATCTCCTTGGATGGTTCCAGAAGGTGCTAGAGGATTCTGAATCATTCTATATATGGTTTAGAAGAGGTCCATGGAAGAGGTTGGTGAGAGTTGAGGGAGGAGAGAGAGTTGGGATTCAGAATTTGTTCATTGCAAATTGAAATCCATTCTTCATTTCTACACCATTTCAATCGATTCTTTCTATTGCAATCTCTTCCTTATGAGTTACTGAGTGATTCCATAGCAAATTGAGAGCAAAACATGGCTGAATCGTGCATGAGCTTTTGAGTTCCACCTGCTGCAAGTCACTATCGGGTTTGGAGTTGCAAGCATCTTCCATCAATTCTTTTGCAAACAGAAGCTATATCTTGATACAAGGAACGATTCCGGAAGGATTGAAGTGTTGATGTGAAGATATGGTGCATCTGTTATTCAAGAAATCCCAGGTTTGTAACTTTCACCATACACCTTAATTTAAGCATTGTTAAGTCAAATTGTTAGGTTAGAATGGTTAGAGACAACTAGGGGATGGATTCTGGAGAGTTTGAGAGCATTTGGTTATGTTTAAGGTGATGACACCATTTCAGTTTGGATCAAGAACTTGGTGTATAGTGTGCAATAATATGAATTCTATAGGGGAAACTGATCAGTGTAATGTGATGAGCGTTTTAGACCAAGCAATTTCAAGATTGGAGACAATTGATTCTTGGTCAGAATTTTGATCCCCGATCGTGTTTAGGGTTAGAGGGTATTTCAATTGTTTTTAAGACCATGGTTGCGTTCAGTGTGGAATTTAGAGTATGTTAGTGCTTTAAACCATGTGTTTTGATGGAGATATGGTGAAGTTCGAATTGAGAAGGATCCATGTTTGAACTCTGGTTCTTCCCTCCATTTCCATGGCCAGAGGTAGGAGATGAAGTTTTCACCATTGGATGAGAGCTTGACCTTTGACTGGGAGAGGATCCAACGGCTGCGTTTTAAAATTGAAATGTGAAGGATTTCTGATGATGAAACGATGCGTTTCATTTATTCAGTGTTTTGGGCTTAGTGATCTAAGTGTTATCCACACCCCCCAGCGAGCCCAACCCAGATTTTTAACTGAAAATGACTGCTATCCACACCGCGCGCTTATTCATTTTAATTGGATTTTCTTATTTTTTCATTTTGTTTATGGTTCTTGAAAAAATCATAATTAATTGAAAATTTATCCAATTCAACCCATTCTTTTTGCATATTACTCATGATTGAGTCTAGTATTTTTTAGAAAAAAATATTTTTAGTTCATGTAATTTCTGATTTAATTAGAATTTTGCATTTTAATTGATATTAAAATGTTCATGTTTGAAGCATAATTTTGTGGAATTTTGTTTGATCTCATGGTGATGATTTTGAGCCTAATTTTTTGTGTGTGATTAGGTTAGACATGTATGATCCCATAGAATTTTTCTCACATTTTGTGATAAAAATAGGTGTGCTTTCTAGATTGATGTTTAGATGCCTCCTTTTTAGGGTTTTAGGTTTGATACCTTGTAATGTAGGATTTAGTTCTAGGTCCAATTTGATGGTTTGATCTCTGGAATTAATATGGTAGAGTCATGATTGACCTAGGTTCCCATAGTTATTTTTGTAGGATTTTACAATTGGTTTTAGTATTTTAGTTAGGACTAACTTTAGTACTAGGTTTTAGGTGATCCTAATTTACTAATTCAACTAGTTTAAATTCTCTAGTCCCCATAGATTAGGGTTTGTGCTTGGTTTGCCTTTGATTGAGATTGAAGACAAGTTGGAGACAAGAGGAGGATGCTTGAAGTTGCTTGAAGTGGCTTGGAGCTTTGGATTTGTTGGTGCCTGAAGGTGTCTGATGAAGATTAGGAGATAGGACATAGGGAGAGCCTTATGATTAGAATGATTTCTTTCACAAACATGGAAAGCATTTTGTGCTTCCATTCCTCCCAATGACTAAAAGTCCTTCTCAGATATTCACATCCCTCCTTTGGAAGGATGAGTGGCTTTATCTGGGAAGTAGAACTTTGAGGGAACCAGTCTCTCATAATGATGAACCCTTACTGGCTTCCTTTGGTTGTCAGTAAGCTGTTTATCATTCCCCCTCATCCTGTTAAATCAATTATCTTCTGGTTTGAGTATCTTGGAAGATGTTGGGCTTGAGTTTGAAGATGAGGACTTCATTGAAGAGTATGGAAGAGGATGATTCCTTGAGCATTGCCATTGCAGCTGAAGCTTGAAAAGACAAGTTGAAGAGCAAGTTGACACTTGAAGACCCCATGAAGATTGAATGAAGAGCTGAGGCTTAAAGAATTGAAGGATGAAGTTGACACTCCCATATGATTGAAGACTACCCTGAGAAGCTGAAGCTTGTAGGTGAAGAGGACCAAGTTGAGACTGGTAAAGCAGAGAGAGCTGAAGCTTGAAGACTGAGTTGGTACTTGTGAAGGAGATTCAATTGAGATTGAGTGAAGAGCTGAGGCTTGAGGAATAAAAGATAAGTTGATACTTACATTGATGATTGAGAGTCTGAAGGAATCAAGTTGACACTTGTAGTTAAGAGTGAAGCCTGAGGGTGGAGTTGACTGGAGAGCTGAAGCTTGGAGAAGTGAAGATAAGTTGAAACTTATGTTGAAGGGTTGAAACCTGGAGAAGCAAATTGATATTTTTCATGAGAGATGGTAGCCTTGAAATATGCTTGAAGTCAGAAGACTAGTTTGATGTTAGAAGAGCTGAAGCTTGGAATTGAGAGAGGAAGTTGTTGATCTGCTTTCTTGTCTGTTTTCTTTTCTGTGTTGATGTGCCTTGTTTGACTTGCTTGATGCATTAGAATAAGTCCATATCTAGGCTAACTTTAATCTAGTAGCATGATTGCACTAGAGGTTGAGTTGCTCCCTCTGCTTGTATTGTTACTGTATGGCTTTGCTTGCGGGTATTCGGTAGAGCCCTGCTCCCTTGCCCATGTGGTTTATTTTGCTTGATAGCATTCCATTTTCTGCTGTCTGATTACAGTCTCTGATATTCTGCTTGATAGCATGTTGTTATTTCTTCATTATGATTACTGTTATTCATATCTGGCTTGAGGTTGAGATGAGCTTGTGGAGGCTGCTGCCCCACACACATTTCCTCCCTCACTTGCATTGCATGCATTTTACTGTTCACTGTTTACTGTTTAAGCTGATGCTTTATCTGTTTCTGTTTATCATTGACATGATCCCCTAGGAATCTCATTTCCTTTGATAAGGAAGTGATGATTAGAACTTTAGGTTGAAACCTATGCATGATAACTTCTAGGAGTTCCCTGTTTCAAACCTCAACTATAGGATGAATCCTTGGCATGACAACAGTAGGACTTGATAGTCTCCCCGTTAGTTCAGCCTGTTCTCTTCTCATCTCAAAACAGCTTAAGATACAGTAATCATGAATGAATTCTTTCGTACGTTACGGGCCTTAAGCTATCTGAGAAAGGATTGTTGGAAAGCTTCTTTTCAACAGTCTGGATGTCTAGTATGGCACCCTTTGGGTGACATGCGACGCATTCACTCTCAGGTCATAGTCTTTAGTGCGATTGAAATTGCAAACAAACATGAAAAACAGTTCTTTCGTAAAAGACAGAAAACAAACCTCAAACCTTTTTTCCCCGTGGGCCCATAATTCAAAGGAAGCTTGTTGCGGTGAAATTTGGATGTCAAGCTATTGATTAACTTGAATATTAATTCATTTACAACCGGTATTTTATTTATCCGAAGGAAAGGTTAAAGAAAGGAAAAACCTAAAAGGGAGAGATCTAAGGTTCGGGGGTTGGTTAAATTTAGGGAAGGTATTAGCACCCTAAACTTCCGTAGTACTCTACGGGAACCTTTTGTTTATTTTTTTTTATTTATTTCATTAATTATTTTGCTTTAGGGTATATACAAAGGATTGAAAATTAAAAAAGACCTAGGGGTTAATTCTAAGTTTACTCGGCAAGACATCGCATCTTGTGCCTACATATCCTTACGGGAATGGAATCAGAGTAACTGTAGTTCCCCTCAAAAGGGAGGTTAGAGACTTCTTGACTGTGGTCAAGGTCTCAAGGGGAATAAACGCATCTTAAGGACACGCTTACGTGGAGTGTAGAAACTCCAAATCTCTACGTTGAATTGTTAAGTGAATTAGGGTTAGGTTAGGGATTCCGCGGCGGGAAACCCTAAAATGAGCGCGGCGGCTCTTTAACCTAATGCTAGGGGTAAAATTGTAATTTGGCCTGCGGCGAGGCATTTGTGAAAATTAAGGTTTGTAGTTTGTAGTTTTGAGGATTTGAATGTGTGAAGTTTTACGGACTATTGGCGCGGCGACCAAACAGTTAGACCTAACCTTCGGATGAATGCAATGGGACAAATTAACGATGCAAATGCGCGAATTTAAACCATACAAACAGCAGAAATTAAAGTGCGGAAAGGTAAACGCGATAATTTGTTCGCGAAGTTACAAATGAGAAACAGATACAATTATAATACAACTTGAATTGAAAAACACATTAAAATAGCTAATAGCAACGTAACAAGCTGCACATTGAATACACAAGGTTAGTAGACAGAGTCAGACAGTAATCAAACGAGTTATGAAACGGAAGTGCGAAAGTTATAGATATTCTTTGTTGTTTATTTGTGATATATAAAAAAGCTTTTGATTTAAGTTAAAAAAGAGGTTTTAATATTATTAAAAAAAACTTTTCAAAAATAGTCTTAATTTAATTATCTAACAAAAAGGTTTTATTTTTAAAAAAAAAGGTTTAATGTTATTATTATATATTTTTTTTAAAAACGGTTCTAGTTATTATTTTAAAAAAAGATTTTAGTTATTATTTTAAATTTATCTAAAAAAAAGTTTTTCTTAAAAATAATAGGTTTTCATATTAATTTGGAAAAGATGTTAATGTTATTTATTTTTAAAAAACAGATTTTTATATTATAACAAGTTTTAATAAATTAATGATAATAATAATAATAATACTAATAATAATAATAATAATAATAATGATAATAATAATAAATAATGATAATAATAATAAATAATGATAATAATAATAAATAATGATAATAATAATAATACTAATAATAATAATAATAATAAATAATGATAATAATAATACTAATAATAATAATAATAATAATAATAATAATAAAGCAATAATGAATTTTAAATGTGGCAAATAACCCAACAATGTTGCTAACGCAGAAATGCGCTCAGCGCAACCAGATCTAAATCGGACGAAACAAAATTTATCGCAAAGAAAAAGAAATTAAGCAAAAAAACAGTATTATTGCTCACACAAAAATGCGATCATCGCAACCAGATCGAACTAACACAAATGTCACGCGTCATGCACAGAAATGTGCAAACATCGTATCGATATAATTCGATCAAAAATTAATCTTATATATATATATATATATATAAACTCTAACAATTTAAAAATTATAAATATATAAGCGTAACAGTAATAGATAAAGGAAAAGAAATAACGGTAATAGATGAAGAAAAAGAAATAACTGTAAAAGATGAAGAAAAAGAAACAACAGTAATAGATGAAGGAAAAGAAATAACGGTAAACGATGAAGAAAAAGAAACAACAGTAATAGATGAAGAAAAAGAAATAACGGTAAACGACACTCACTCCTCTTAGGTTTTTTTCATTCTCCCCTCTTTTCAACAAGGCAACACATGTATATATAGGGAACAAATTAGGGTTAACACCAAATTGTCAATAATGTCCCTAAAGCCCATTTTAAAGCCCAAACTAAATAATTAGTTAAGAAAAAATAAAATTTAAATAATTTAAAATAATTAAAATAAACTTAAAATAAAAACTAATAATCCTATTGATTCCTAAAATCAAAAATAACAAAATTTTTTCCAATATTTTTTATTTTATGATTTTTTGGATATTTTTATGAATAATTTAGAAAAAGGTGAAAAAAATAATATTTTAAAAAATGATTTAATTAAAATACGAAAATAATAATTAAATAATAATAAAAAACTATTTTTGTTATTTTTTAATGAAAGATAGAAAAATTTAGAGTAAAAATAATAAAAAACAAAAAGTGACAAAGGTGAGATTCAAACTCTCAACCTCTCACACTCACAACTCCTTACACATGTCCCCTTGCCAATTATGCCATTTTTACTTTTTAGAAAAAAAATGCATGCCATATGATATTTACCTGCAAAAAGTCAAACGACTACACAAATTTGTTAGTAATTGATTAAATGCAATAAAAATGCAATGAAATGCGACGACAAATCTTAGGGCAAAATTTGGGGTATTACAGTTGCCCCTATTTAAATAACTTCACCGGGTGATTTGAGCAACGGAGACTCGAGAAATCATGGTGGAGGGATTTAAATACAGATAACCGAAAATTTTGCCTTTAGACGCAGTGCTATGCAATGATATGGACAAAACAAAACGAACTATAATGCTAAATATGATATGAATCTGATATGATGCGTATGATGAAAATGACAAATGCACGGATACAGACGAAACAACGTCACAGGGGACGACCCATCGAGGAATTGCACTAGGGAAGAAGACATGTCATATCTGGAAGAACGTCGGATAGACACGACACAAAATTGTTGATAGGTGCCAAGTAAATTAGAAATTGTCCGCAAGGTAAGACGCGGGTAAAACACGAGCTCAGGAGAAAAACGCAAATGGGGATAAAACACCCATGATGCCAAGTAAATAAATTTTGCCCACAAGGTAAGACGCGAGTAAAACACGACCTCAGGGAAAAAAAGTAAATGGGGGTAAAACACCATGATGTTAGGTAAACCCAGGAATATCTGGTAAACGGGGAATAAAACACCCGGGATAAAGGTACATGGGGGATAAAACACCCAAGGATAGAAGGTAAATGGGGAGTAAAGCACCCAAGATAGACATGTAAATGGGGAGTAAAGCACCCAAGCTAGAAATGTAAATGGGGAGTAAAGCACCCAAGATAGACATGTAAATGGGGAGTAAAGCACCCAAGATAAAAATGTAAATGGGGAGTAAAGCACCCAAGATAAAAATGTAAATGGGGAGTAAAGCACCCAAGATAAAAATGTAAACGGGGAATAAAGCACCCAAGATATGCACATGTATAAGAATTATGCTATGACATATGATCAAATGCAAATGCAGACATTGACGACAAGGCTCGACTCTTTCGGTGAGATGACAAAACTGGAGGATTGATTCCTCAACACGGAGATCACTGTCATTCTGTTAAACTGTATCAAGTTGATAGTCAATGTAGGAATGATGAATAACTGCTTAGGGATTATGCAAGTAAACTGCCCCAGGTCAAATGAACTGATAATTGCTTCAGCTGTCTAATTCGTGGAATCGACCGTTTTGCTGTATCCTCGGAGGGCTTGCCCCAGTCTGGGTCTTGAACAATTCTCTGGATAAACCAAATCTAAAAAGATATTGCCTTGAACAAATCTTGAACTAATTCTTTGACAGGATGTAAAAGGAACTTGCCCCTGATAAGATCACTTGACCAAGTTTCTCATTGTTTGAAAATTCCTTAGAGGAAAGCCATTTTGCAAACAAAAATATTCATACAAACATGGTAATGCAAAGTTCATGCGACTTTTGAAATCAAAATTATTTTTGAAAGATGGAAAATACATGAGTCGTTAGTCAGAACACAACGGTTCAAGTCACTTAAAGTTTAAAACAAAGGTGTACTGCCAAAATAAATGATTCACAAAGATCTTTAGGAGTCAGGTTACGCAACCTTGCTGTAGTATACTTTCAAAATAACCTTACTTCAATTAGGTCTTTTGAGGGTTGTAATGTGGCCTGGTTCACGGTTTATGAAACGAAAGATAAAGGCTCAAAATTTATTTGTACCCACCCAATCTACGTGATGATCTTCAGTCCTATGCTCAGTTAACTCATACTATGCATTCAGGTTCCCATAAGTTAGGGATTTCATTGATCGTAGCAGTGATGATTCAGAAGTCAAAGGGACCTATGAAAAGGCAGCCACTACTCCCCTATAACATTTGATTGTTTTGACATTGAGGATTTTCAAGATAAGGATTTAAAAATCTCTTTGTATTATTCCTAAATTTTGCCTAAACTGTTTATTTTAGAGTTTACAGTCAGCGGGATGCCCCAGTTTTGCCTAAGTATCCTTCATAGGTTTTGACTTAGCGGGCTTCTTTTGCTTTTTTTATATTATTTTTTTGTGAAGGAAAGTGACTGTTTGATTTTAATGATTACGGTGAATCATCATCGACCTTTTGATTAGAAAACATCTTCGACACTTGTTTGACGTGTGTGAAGGAAAATTTGTTAATGAAAGGTGTATCGTATGAACACACAACCAAGTTAACTTAGAACTACCCATCCCAAGGTTAAAATTGTGGGTTTTTTGTAACGAAAGAAACTCCAACTTCTAGGCTCGAAGGGGGTAACGAGGGATTAACTTCCTTATTTCTCCAGTGTTTGGGAATTGAAACAATGCCTTACATCGTCAACAAGGTTTGATTGAAAGCATACTGACAGCAATTATGGGTATAACATTTTCATCATCCTCCCTCCAATCTTAGCATATCAAAATTTTGGACAAGAAGTAAACATTTGAAAAATAAAGCATAAAGATGCAAATAAATGGACGGAAATGAATTGAATCAAAAGTCACAATGCTTATTTCATTAATGAAAGTACAAACATAATTAAAAGCAAACAACTTAAACAAAATAAGGAAAGTGCAAACAACGAGAGAAAAAAAAACCCAATGACAAAGCTTCAATTCTGATGTGTTGGCAAGGGATCTGTCTGGACGCTCGGACGACTATCCGTAAAATCAAGTATTCCGGCTCTAATCAGTTCACGCACCCTAGCTTTCAATGCAAAACAATGCTCCAAGTCGTGGCCTAAGGCACCCTCATGAAAAGCACACTTTAGATCAGCCCTAAATCCAACTGGAGGATTAAGAGGAGGTGGTAAAGCCTTTGTAGTGATCAGCCCTTGTCGAACTAAGTCAGGATACAGCTCTGTGTAAGTCATGGGAATAGGATCAAAGTGATCCTTGTTCCGATTCTGGTCTGATATCTGTGTCGAGGAATCAGCTTGACGACTCAAAGGTACACTGGAAGACGATAGGACCAAGAATGAGAAACCGGGGGATAAATGCAATGCAAAAATGTGATGCTAATGCCATACAATGGTCTCAAGAATTTCAACGGTCGATTGCAAACATTCCCTTTTAGGAAAGTGGGAAAAATTTTAGACTTTAAAATATAGGACTTCTTGAATTTGCAAAGGACTGTTGAATTCCTTGAAACTAGGAATGATATGATGCTTTATAGATGCAAAGCGCAAACGTAAGTAAACAAAGGTCCTAGGTTAGAGGAACAATGAATGGAGTTAAGGTCTACCCTTCCCAAAAGGTATGCACTATGGGTTAATTGTACCTGCAGAACAAGGGTTCTAAATCAGTGCCCAAAGTCATCAGCCCATCTTTCAGATATTATCAACTTCTCGACTTACTCAAGGGTCGATAATATTCTCAAGAGAACCTCGTTCGAGTGTAGTATCGCGTAGCAACCATTGTAGGACTACTCCCACATGGTTCCCGCACTACGTCCTAGATAAGGTCAAGATGGTGTAAAGGTACTACGGTTCCCAGTATCACAGACTCCAATCGATAACGGTAAAAGTTTTCACGACTACACTCGATCAACCGAACCATTTTCGAAAGTGTCTCAACTGAGCGGTGATTCTCGATTTAGCTTAGTCGGGACTCACTCCCTATAAGCCTCGCCGAATATATCAGCCATCCTATCATAAGGTCGCTCAAGTCCGGGTGTAGGACTTATCTCACAACATAGTAACTCCAAGTAAGGTACCCCAATATATACATACAAGTGAGCAAAATATATAATAAAACAAATATATAAAGAAAAATAAACAAAATAGGGATAACCCTCAATAGTTAGGAGTCCCCGGTGAAGTCGCCATTTTCTGTTGCGGTGAAATTTGGATGTCAAGCTATTGATTAACTTGAATATTAATTCATTTACAACCGGTCTTTGATTTATCCGAAGGAAAGGTTAAAGAAAGGAAAAACCTAAAAGGGAGAGATCTAAGGTTCGGGGGTTGGTTAAATTTAGGGAAGGTATTAGCACCCTAAACTTCCGTAGTACTCTACGGGAACCTTTTGTTTATTTTTTTTATTTATTTCATTAATTATTTTGCTTTAGGGTATATACAAAGGATTGAAAATTAAAAAATACCTAGGGGTTAATTCTAAGTTTACTCGGCAAGACATCGCATCTTGTGCCTACATATCCTTACGGGAATGGAATCAGAGTAACTGTAGTTCCCCTCAAAAGGGAGGTTAGAGACTTCTTGACTGTGGTCAAGGTCTCAAGGGGAATAAACGCATCTTAAGGACACGCTTACGTGGAGTGTAGAAACTCCAAATCTCTACGTTGAATTGTTAAGTGAATTAGGGTTAGGTTAGGGATTCCGCGGCGGGAAACCCTAAAATGAGCGCGGCGGCTCTTTGACCTAATGCTAGGGGTAAAATTGTAATTTGGCCTGCGGCGAGGCATTTGTGAAAATTAGGGTTTGTAGTTTGTAGTTTTGAGGATTTGAATGTGTGAAGTTTTACGGACTATTGGCGCGGCGACCAAACAGTTAGACCTAACCTTCAGATGAATGCAATGGGACAAATTAACGATGCAAATGCGCGAATTTAAACCATACAAACAGCAGAAATTAAAGTGCGGAAAGGTAAACGCGATAATTTGTTCGCGAAGTTACAAATGAGAAACAGATACAATTATAATACAACTTGAATTGAAAAACACATTAAAATAGCTAATAGCAACGTAACAAGCTGCACATTGAATACACAAGGTTAGTAGACAGAGTCAGACAGTAATCAGACGAGTTATGAAACGGAAGTGCGAAAGTTATAGATATTCTTTTTTGTTTATTTGTGATATATAAAAAAGCTTTTGATTTAAGTTAAAAAAGAGGTTTTAATATTATTAAAAAAAACTTTTCAAAAATAGTCTTAATTTAATTATCTAACAAAAAGGTTTTATTTTAAAAAAAAAAGTTTAATGTTATTATTATATATTTTTTTAAAAAAACGGTTCTAGTTATTATTTTAAAAAAAGATTTTAGTTATTATTTTAAATTTATCTAAAAAAAAGTTTTTCTTAAAAATAATAGGTTTTCATATTAATTTGGAAAAGATGTTAATGTTATTTATTTTTAAAAAACAGATTTTTATATTATAACAAGTTTTAATAAATTAATGATAATAATAATAATACTAATAATAATAATAATAATAATAATGATAATAATAATAAATAATGATAATAATAATACTAATAATAATAATAATAATAATAAAGCAATAATGAATTTTAAATGTGGCAAATAACCCAACAATGTTGCTAACGCAAAAATGCGCTCAGCGCAACCAGATCTAAATCGGACGAAACAAAATTTATCGCAAAGAAAAAGAAATTAAGCCAAAAAACAGTATTATTGCTCACACAAAAATGCAATCATCGCAACCAGATCGAACTAACACAAATGTCACGCGTCATGCACACAAATGTGCAAACATCGTATCGATATAATTCGATCAAAAATTAATCTTATATATATATATAAACTCTAACAATTTAAAAATTATAAATATATAAACGTAACAGTAATATATAAAGGAAAAGAAATAACGGTAATAGATGAAGAAAAAGAAATAACGGTAAAAGATGAAGAAAAAGAAACAACAGTAATAGATGAAGGAAAAGAAATAACGGTAAACGATGAAGAAAAAGAAACAACAGTAATAGATGAAGAAAAAGAAATAACGGTAAACGGCACTCACTCCTCTTAGGTTTTTTTCATTCTCCCCTCTTTTCAACAAGGCAACACATGTATATATAGGGAACAAATTAGGGTTAACACCAAATTGTCAATAATGTCCCTAAAGCCCATTTTAAAGCCCAAACTAAATAATTAGTTAAGAAAAAATAAAATTTAAATAATTTAAAATAATTAAAATAAACTTAAAATAAAAACTAATAATCCTATTGATTCCAAAAATCAAAAATATTATAAAAAGAACAAAATTTTTTCTAATATTTTTTATTTTATGATTTTTTGGATATTTTTATGAATAATTTAGAAAAAGGTGAAAAAAATAATATTTTAAAAAATGATTTAATTAAAATACGAAAATAATAATTAAATAATAATAAAAAACTATTTTTGTTATTTTTTAATGAAAGATAGAAAAATTTAGAGTAAAAATAATAAAAAACAAAAAGTGACAAAGGTGAGATTCGAACTCTCAACCTCTCACACTCACAACTCCTTACACATGTCCCCTTGCCAATTATGCCATTTTTACTTTTTAGAAAAAAAATGCATGCCATATGATATTTACCTGCAAAAAGTCATACGACTACACAAATTTGTTAGTAATTGATTAAATGCAATAAAAATGCAATGAAATGCGACGACAAATCTTAGGGCAAAATTTGGGGTATTACAAAGCTTTTCTGAAGAAAAGAGTGTCGTTAACCCCCAGTTCTACCGCAAACAGGCTTTGTCTCTAACTGCTGGAACTGCTGTTTAACCCTACTCGATAAAACAGATGGATCTGAATCCCCGTAATCCGTAGTACCCCGAACTACGTAAGCTCTGATCTCTCATACCTGTTGAGAGTACGTAGGCACAATACTGACGTATTGGCGAGCCACCTTCCCTGTAACCCGTCGTAGGTCGAACTACGTTGACTCTGATTTCTCATTCTCTGATGAGAATACGTAGGCATAAAGTGCGACGCTTTGCCGAGTCATTTTTATTTTCTTTCCAGACCAGCTTTGATAGGTAGATAGATAAACCAACTCGTCCAGTAAACACAACAAGCGTGGATCCCGTCGAGTACGACGGACGTGAGGGGTGCTAATACCTTCCCCTTGCGTAACCGACACCCGAACCCAGACAACGGTTGCGATGACCTTGTCTTATACCTTTTTCGTCAGGTTTTTCCGATCGTTTCCTTTCCCGCTCCGAGGGATAAATAACGAAAGGTGGCGACTCTTCTGTTTTTCCGGCACCTTATTTTCGCGGAAGCGACACCCCCAGATTAGTCCGATTGAGTTTGGCGTGACTTCTTCTCCTCGGCAGGATGACTCCTCCTCCCCACCAAAGTGGTCCTTTCTCCTTGACAGGAGGATTCTCCCTTCAGCATTTATTTTGCTAATGGGGTCATAGCATTTTGCATGATTGCATAGCATTTACCCTGAAAACGTGTAGCATTTCCACTGTGCGGAGCATTACGCCATTGTCAAACATATGCATATGAAACATGAGCTAGGTTGTTACCATTCTTGTTTTGCAGGTGTTCCCCCGGCAGGGTGTTTGCTCAGGATGATTCCTGAAATCTCGGAAGAGTTATGTGGCTCAAGATGATTCTTGAACTCCCCAGCGAAGTCGTTTGCTTAAGATGATTCTTAAGACCCCCAGTGAAGTCGCCAGAGTTGGTTGCTCCAGTTGATGCTTAGAGTCCCCGACAGAGTGTTGGCTCAGGACGATCCCAGAAATCTCCAGCAGAGTTATTGGTTCAGGATGATTCTTGAAATCCCCAGCGGAATTATTTGTCCAAGATGATTCTTGAAGTCCTCAGCAGAGTTGATTCACCCAAAATGTTTTCTGGATCCCCGAAGCAGTTACTTGATAGTTCTCCAGAATCCCCAGCGGAGATATGTCATCCCCAGCAGATTTCTGAACAGAGAATTTGAAACTTCCCTTGAAGACTTGATGATTGAAGTCCGGCAGCGGTGCCAAAACCCCAGACTTACTGATGAAGTCTAATTGCGAGGTCAAAATAGTTTGCCTAGCTGATGCAGGGTGCCTGACGGCAAAAGAATATCTATTCTTATTGGCCCATGATGAATTAAGGATCCCATTTTAAGACTTACTGACGAAGTCCAACTATGAAGTCGACGCAGTTCTCTCAGCTGACGCAGAGTGCCTGATGGCGGGAGGTTGGATATCCCTATTTGGTTCATGATTGACCGAGGATTCTATTTCCGACATACTGATGAAGTCCGGCTGACGCCCGAAAGTCCTTTGAATGCCCGACGACATAATTAACTTGATTGTTAAAGAGTTCCTAATGACCTGATGAGTCCCGAGGAATCCTTCTGCCGCAGTGTCGCAGAATGCCTGACGGCAATATCAGCTATGCAGCGCCGGTTACCGAGTGACCAGTGATCCGTTGATGACTTGAGGACAAAGACCTACGGCAAAATCAAATGATCGTCCTGACGGAGATTTGAGATTGACCCTTCACCGGTTACCGCGTGACCAATTCCCCAGCAAGTTGCCGCGCAACTTTCATGCTTAGTCTTTGAAGATGTTCCTACCAATCAAAGTATTGTTTGCTCGTGCGGTTGGCAAATCACCCGTTACTGTGTAACCAGTGATCCCTCGATGATTTGAGGACGCAAAGATACCAGATAAATCAGAGAATCATCCTGATGGAGAGTCAGATAAGTATATCTCCAACTAGTTGCCATGCAGCTATTATTTCAGTTTCCGAAGATTTGTCCCCATCAGAGTACCGTGCAGTTGGCAAATTTCCGGGTTTGTTTGTATTCAACCGTCTTTCACCTTGATTGTTTGAGAGCCGTTCGCTTCTCACCCAGTCAGGTCCAAGCCGTTTGAATAGGGGCAGCTGTTGCACCCTAAAATTTGCCCAACTTTTCTTTACCTAGCTTATGTTTCATTTCATTCACATTAGCATTATCATTTGCATTTCATTGACATGTGTGCAGGAGATCAAGAGGTATGATTACCAATTAAGAGCTACACAAGACTATGAAGCTAGCTAAGAAGGTTATTCAAGTGTTCAAGGGTTGATATCCTTGTCAGAGAAGTTAAAAGATCCTCAGAGAGAGTGATTGAAGCCAAGAATGTGTGCCTCCTAACTTGAGAATTGGGGAAGACCATCAGATGATCCTGAAGCCATGAGGATGGACTTGAGGTCTTGAGAGAGATCATGAGAAGTTTTGAATATCACTTTGAAGCCTAGATAGGTCATGGTGCAAGAATAAGAAGCCTCAGCCATGATTGGTGCAGCTAGGGTTTGATTGGGTCAACCCTAAGTCAACTGAGGATTTGAAAGAGGTTGAGACCCAATTCAAGAGCCATGTGATCATGGATTGATGCATTGAGATGTTATAAGGATGTCTCCAAGGTTAACTCATCATGATTGAAGAGTTTGAGAAGTTTCAAGCTAGGGTTTCTAAGGCTTGACAGTGTAAAATCCCCTAGTTTGACCCCTACCTTCAAGGCAATTTAGCTCAAGATGTGATTGTCATCTCATCTTTCCCCCAACATGATTGTTGTAGAGCATGATCTTAGATTTAATTTGAGTGCTAGAAGTCCTTGATAGGATTTGTAGAACTCAAGTTATGACTTTGACAATTTACAAGTCATCTGAGGAATGTGAATTTGGAGCTTGAAAGTTACCCAACTTGCATGATACTTTTTCCCTAGAAGGATGATTCCTATGAACTGTTGGTCAACATGAATGTTGTTCCTTATCCTCTTAGCTTTCTATAGAGTACTAGAAGTCCTTGATAAGTTTTGTAGAACTCAAGTTATGGCTTTGACAAGTCAAGGGTATTTTGGACATTTGGTGATTATAGGTCATTTGTGATCATAGGCCATTTTCACCAACTTAGAGGCCTCAAATGAAGTTTTGTTCAACTAGAAAGTTTCTCAAAATGGGGTTTTAACCTTGAACATGTATCAAGGAGGCATTGAAATGGCTCAAGGAGAGACTTGGTTCAAGAAACTTTGAAAAAGAAAGAATTAAAGTTCATTAAAGAGACCAAATTTGTGAATCTTCATTCCAAGGCCAAGATAAGACATGTAATATGTCATCTTGATCAGAAATGACATTCTAAAGATAATGGCAATAGCACTTTTCTCATTTGAGGTCAAAATCATGGAGTTGCATTTTGTAACTTAAGACTTAAGTTACATATGCCAAACTACACATAAGATCAAATACATGGTTCCAACTCATTCAAACACACTCAGAATCTCATGTGGAGAGAAATTGAACAAGATTGAAGGACAAATGCAAGCTATAACCTGAGCTGGTATGAGGATGGCATGAGATGACATTTTCCATGACATGAGATATTGAAATTCTCATTAGATTGATCCAGAACTTTCTAGATCATTCATTCATGTCCTATATATAATTCTGAAGTGGTTCATAGAAGAGGTTGGTGAGAATTGAGAGAAAAGAGAGAGATTTCATTTTGAATTTGCACATTGCAAATCAAAATCGGTTACATCAATTGAGGCCATTTCAATCCAAGTTCTTGATCTCAGTAGCTTCCATTTGTGTTGGTGATTGATCCCAGATCAAATTCAAGGCAAAACTATGGAAGAATCGTGAGTTGGCCATTGGAGTTTGAAGCTTGCAACTCAGAATTGAATTCAAGAATCTGCCAAGTTTCAACTCTTTTCTTTGCATACAGAAGGTTGATTGGATGCTAGTGAAGGAATCTGGAAGTTCTTGAGGGTTGATTTGAAGATTTGAGTACTCTATTCACACGATTTTATCAGGTATATAAACCTCATTCCATGGCTTGATGTGGGCATATTCAGTAGGTTTTTTTAGGTTAGAATCATTGTAGATTGATGTAGGAAGCTTTCTGAATCATTAATTTGAAGATTAGTGACAATTTAGGGTTTATGCAATTTTTGGTTCAGACTGCTATTCTTGGATTCTTGAGTTTTTAGGACGATTGAGTAGTATAGGTGGATTCCTTGTGAAATTTGGGACAAGATTCGTGTAGAAACCATGTGGAATGGAGGCCTGTATAGAGAGTTAGGGTTGGATGAGGCTGACCGGAAAAGTCACCGGCGGTGACCTTCGCGCGCGCATGTGGATGAAGTTTCAGAAATTCAAAAGGAAGAAGATGAGTTGGTAGCCATCAGATCTTAGGTTGACCTTGACTCAGGCAACGCAATCCACTGCCACAATGCACTTGAGAAGTCTGAAGACTTTGGTTGATACGAAACGATGCGTTTCATTTAATTGTTGTTTTGGGCTTAAGTCACAGATTGCTATCAACACCCCACTTCTGGCCCAGTCTGGATAATGAACTGGAAATTCTTGCTATTTGCCACACTTGTTTTACCAATTTCCATTATTTTCATTTTATTTCTTCATTTTACATAGTTTAGTTAATAATTCATAAAAAATTGAAAAATGACTCAATTAATTCCATTATTTTTTCCATTGATTCATGATTGAATCTAGTTTTTTTAGATAAAAAATATTAACATTTCATGCATTTTTGATTTTATTAGTATTTGTTGAATTTTAATTGATATTAAAATAATCATGGTTGGTGCTTTGTTTTGTTGAATTTGGTTTGAGCATTTGGTGATGACTCTTGCCTTGATTTTTAGTGTGTAGCTAGCATAGATATGCATGTTTCCCCTAGATTTTTCTCACATTTTTGTGATGAATGTAAGTGGTAGTTTTAAGTTGAAACTTTAGGAGCTCCATTTTTAGGGTTTATGGTTAGTACCTTATGATTTAGGTTTTATATCTAGAACTTGGTGGATGATTCAACCTCTGAAATTTGTATGGTAGATTCATGATTGAATTAGGATCCCTTAGGAATTTTTGTAGGAATTTACAATGTAGTTTACTATTTTTATTTGATTTTAGTTTAGGTGCTAACTTTGGATGATTCTAATGCACTAATTCAACTAGATTGACTTCTTTAGTTCCCTTAGATTAGGGTTTTGTCTCCCTTTCTCTTGGATGATGTTGAAGGCAAGTTGAAGATGCAATGGAATGCTTAAAGAAGCTTGGATGTGAAGATCTTCCCTTCTTTTGGTGCAGCGTTGATTAGGTGTTAAGATTAGGGTTTGCAGGCAGAGCTTCTAGATAGAGTCTCTTCATTCATAAACATGGAAGATGTGATCACTTCCATTCTTCCCTATGATATAAGGTCCCCTTGTAAAGGCCTCATCCCTCCTTTGGTAGGATGTGTGGCTCTTTACAAGCTGGTAGAACCTTTGAGGGTCCCTTTCTCTGATGATAGGATGCTTAGTGGTGACCTTTGGTCTTCACTCTGCTACCAATCATCCAAACTTTGCTCTTGTTAGATGAATCTTTCTCCCTTTCTATAGGATGGAGTTCCTTGCTTGAAGAAGATTGAAGGCTGGAAGTTGATACTTCTCTGTGTTTGAAGACTGCCTTTGAAGCTTAAGCTTGAAGATCAGGAAGAGCAAGTTAATACTTGTGAAGAGGAAAGAGCTGAAGCTTGAAGAAGAAGAAGATCAAGTTGACACTTGTGAAGGGAATCCATTGAATGAAGAAGCTGAAGCTTAAGGAAGAAGCAAGTTGATACTTGTGAGTTTAATGCATTAAGTCCCTGAAGGAACAAGTTGATACTTGGTATTAAGGTTGAGACCTGAAGGTGGAGTCTGTTTTGGAGCTGAGGCTTGAAGAAGAAAGAATAAGTTGATACTTATGTTTGATGGTTTAGAAGCTTGAAGAAGCAAGTTGACACTTGCTATTGAAGATGATAGCCTTGAAGAGTAGTTGAAGACTGAGGATGGAACTAATGTCAGAGTTGCTTTGCTGTGAAGCTGTGGAAGTTGTTGATCTGCTTACTTTTTCTTGTCTGCTTTCTTTCCTGTATTGATGTGACTTGTTTGATTTGCTTGATGCATTAGAATAAGTTCATGTTTAGATTGTTTTAAGCTAGGAGCATGATTGCACTAGAGGTTGAGTTGCTCCCTCTGCTTGTATTGTTATTGTATGGCTTTGCTTGCTGGTATTCGGTAGAGCCCTGCTCCCTTGCCTATGTGGTCTGTTGTGTTTGCTTGATGGCATTTTATGTTATTTCTTTTGTATGATTGCAGTTATTATATCTTGCTTGATAGCATGTCATTCCCTCTGTATGATTGCCGTTATTGTGTTTGCTTGATGGCATTTTATTTTCCTTTATGATTACAGTTATTCATATCTGGCTTGAGGTTGAGATGAGCTTGTGGAGGCTGATGCCCCACACACATTTCCTCCCTCACTTGCATTGCATGCATTTTACTGTATATCTGTTTACTGTCTAAGCTGATGCTTTGTCTGTTTCTGTTTATCATTGACATGATCCCCTAGGAATCTCACTTCCTTTGATAAGGAAGTGATGATTAGAACTTTAGGTTGAAACCTATGCATGATAACTGCTAGGAGATCCTTGTTTCAAACCTCAACCATAGGATGAATCCTTGGCATGACAACAGTAGGACTTGATAGTCTCCCTTTAGTTGAACCTGTTCGTTCTCTATTCTCATCTCAAAACAAATTAAAATACAATGATAAAGGTTAACTGATGTCGTACGTTACGAGCCTTAAGATATCTGAGAAAGGGTTGTTGGAGAGTTTCTTTTCAACAGTCCGGATGTTTAGTATGGCACCCTTTGGGTGACATGCGACACATTCACTCTCAGGTCATAGTCTCAAGTGCGATATTGGTTGCAAACGTCCATAAAAAACAGTTCTTCCGTAAAAGACAGAAAACAAACTTCAAACATTTTTTCCCCGTGGGCCCATAATTCAAAGGAAAGCTTTTCTGAAGAAAAGAGTGTCGTTAACTCTCAGTTCTACCGCAAACGGTAACGCGTAAGTCTCCAAGGGTCGAGCCGCGTACACCAAACTGCTGGAACTGTTTGTTAACCCTACTCGAAAAAACAGATGAATCTGAATTCTCGTAATCCTTATTATCCTGAACTACGTAAGCTCTGATCTCTCATACCTGTTGAGAGTACGTAGGCACAATACTGACGTATTGGCGAGCCACCTTCCCCCCCCCCCCCCCATAACCTGTAGTTAGTCGAACTACATTGACTCTGATTTCTCATTCTCTGATGAGAATACGTAGGCATAAAGCGCGATGCTTTGCCGAGTCATTTTCTTTTCTTTTTTAAGCCATCCTTGATAGGTAGATAGATAAAACCAACCCGTCAAATAAACACAAAAAGCGTGGATCCCATCGAGTACGATGGACGTGAGGGGTGCTAATACCTTCCCCTTGCGTAACCGACTCCCGAACCCAGACAATGGTTGTGATGACCTTGTCTTATACCTTTTTCGTCAGGTTTTTCTGATCGTTTCCTTTCCCGTTCTGTGGGATAAATAACGAAAGGTGGCGACTCTTCTGTTTTGCCGGCACCTTATTTTCGCGGTAGCGACATGCGGTAGAACTAAAAGTTAACGACACTCTTTAATCTGAAAAGATTTTCCTGATAAAAACCCCAAAGGGTGAAAAAGGTTTTGAATTCTTTTGAATTGGAGTGTTTATAATGTATGTTGTACTAAAGTGTTTTGAATTTGAGTGTTTATAATGTATGTTGTACTAAAGTCTAAAACCTAGGATCGAATGTGTCGCATATCGTCCTAAGGACGTATACTAAACACTCTAGGCAATTGAGAGGTGGCCCTTCAATCACCATTTCCCAAGTATAAGGCTCATGGCACAACATTCATTATCCTTATTAAGTATGTTAAAATTGTTTGAAGATGAGAAGAGAAGAAAGAACACTAATGGGAGATTAAATCAATCCTAAAAGTTATCATGCAAAGTGGACTTAAAGTTGAGTTTCAAAAGGGGAACTACCTAATGTTATCATGTATGTTTAGAACCCTAATGTCTATCATAACCTCAAGAGGTTAGAGAACTTATGGGGAGCATGGCAAAGAAAAAGCAAAAGAAGAAGAAGAAGAAGAAGAAGAATGCATATGCAAATGAAGGAAAACACATATTAGATGCACAAGTAGAATGAAAGTGGGAGGAAAATAGTGTGGGGCAGTAGCCTCCACAAGCTCATCTCAACCAGGCATGCATAGGAGGATGCAAAAAGAAAAGAGAGAAAGATGCATCAAAAGCAAATAAACAAATGACAAAAACATAAAGAAACAAAAAGTCCTCATGGATTCATCACTTTAGGTAAGCTTCAAGTTCCTCCTAAGAAGGGACCAAGCTACCTTAAATGACACTCCAAGGTCATTGGAAAGAAGGGAGATGAAGAGAATAAAGCTCAAAAGCAATAGCAAAGCACAACAAGAAGAAATGCAAACAACAACACAAAGAAAAGCAAACAAGCTACACATAGAAGTTCAAGTTTAAAGCTCAAAACAAAACAAACAAAAGAACATGGAAGAAACAATATCATGACCTAAAATTGAACCAACATCATCCTTAACATGTTAAAAACATGAAACAAAAGGCATTGAGGGTTCAAAGGTTCGAAAAATGTCATATCCAAATCAAACTAGGTCAAGGTACATGTGTGAACCTCCCTTGGAGGTAACTTGACTTGCAAGTTTCCTCAAAAATAGGAAAATGGTTCAAAAATAATCAAATAAAATGCACAAGGAAGCTAGACATGTTGGAAAACAAAGGCCAAAAGCTCAAAGCAAATATCCCCTCAAAGCACCATCAAAAGAACATAATATTCAAGATGTACCACTTTGAAATGGGAGAATCGAGGGTCAAAAGAAAAGCACCAAAAGTCAACCCTAAATTCAACCAACCAGGGGCAAAATGGTCCTCAAAAATTTTTCAACTCATCGTGTATATGAGGATCAATTTTCATTCATTGGATCAAAAAGGAAGAAGAGAAATAAATGCAAGAGCAAACAATATCACAGTTTAATTCAATCAAAACAACTCTAATATTTAATTCTTTTTTTAATTGAAAATAAAACTGAAAAATAAAATAAAAATATCCTAAAAATATTAGACGTCTCAAAGTTCCTAAAAAATATTATTTTTGAATTTTTAGAATATTGGAGCTATTTTATTTGATTTAAACTGAAACAGAATAAAAGAAAATCAAAAAAAGAAAATAAAAGGAAATTAAGAAAACATTGGTGTAAATAGCAATGAAAATGAGTGCAAAACGCGCTTGGGCCTAGCAGGGGGTGCGCCTAGCAAGCGCGTACAAGGCCCAATCAGCAATCCAAAACAACAAAGAAACACTGGCAATCTAGTGAGGCAAGGTCAACTGTGGTGTATCATGGAAATCAATCTAACACGCATGATAAGAAAGTAAACACATCATGTGGCTGTCTGGCTGCCAACACATTAATGAGAAATTTAAACATGATTACATGCAATCAGTCAAAGGAGGCCTATCGTTTTTCTTAATCACAAACATTAAAGCCAAAAGTACGCAAATTGTACGCACCACAAGACGACACCTCGTCATCTTCTTCAATGAAACATGGAGGGAAACGGAAGTGGCCGGACTGCAACTCCGGTCGTCCCTACCAAACTTCCGGCCACCGCAGATACAACAACAACACATGGCCAAACCAAATCTCAACCGTTTTACACAAATCTTATATCAAAATTCATCTAGAGATCACGAGGATCTCAAATCCAGCATCAAAATTCAATTATCATGCATAATGAACTCAAACCGAATCAAACAAGTTTGTGCATCAAAACCAAAAGTTCACCAAAACTCACTCAATTTGGTTTAAAAATAATCTAGAGGTTATGGAGGTTATAGATCCACCAACAATCAAGCAAAAACACGCAAGAACAAGCCAATCCAAGTCCAAACAGTTTGGAGGTCATAAACTCAATCATCACAAATGCCAGTTTGTTTTAGTTATTAACGATCTACATGTTTCCTAGGTCTCAAATATGCAAAAATGGCAATGAATCATGGCATATTGAGAGTGTAAGGTTGGTTTGTAAATACCTAGTGGAGAACTTCCACTGAGCCTTCAATTGATACTTGAGCTTGCAGAAAGATGTCCAGAATCACTCCACAAACTTCAATAAAGCTTTTGCAATTCACAATTTGGCTTGAAACTTGCTAAATCTCAGAATTCGAATTTTGAATTTTCACCACTTTTTTAAAGTTGTTCTTGAGCAATTTGCCTCCAATTTCGTGTTCTGATGATTTGTGAAGGTTAGAAACCTTTTATTTAATGGATTTGAATCAGAATGAAGCCCAATTCTAGTCCCTAGAGCCCAATTGAAAATCCATGGGAATTGATTTTGGAGCTTCTTCAAGTGCACGAAAATGCTTCCAATTTGGCTCTAAATTTGTTCAAAACTCTTGATGGGAGTGTATGGAGTGTGAATTGCCATGATTTAGTCCTTGTTTAATCTTAAAGGTTGACATTGGTTATGTAACTTCGTGATGAAGAATGCTTGGAAATGGCTCACAAAAACCCAACCAATTCAAATTCTATTAATGCAAATGTGCTTAAAATATGATTTGCACTCAAAATATGTACTCATTTGCACAAAAATGGTCCAAAGTGAATTAAATCCAATTTTCTCCTTTTAAGCTTTCTTCCATGAAAATTCACACATCAATTCCTCAAACCAAGCCAAATCCATGACTTCTTGATGTTTGGTTGAACAAATGACACCATTTGGAGCACATTTGATGTTGTAAATGTCTTCATTTGAAGTGTGCATGATGGTGAAATGGACCTATAATTTTATGACCTATAATCTCACTTTCCCAAAATACCCCTGACTTGCAAGCCTCATAACTTGAGTTCTACAAATCAGATAAAAGACTTCTAGTACTCTTTGGAATGATAAGACCAATACCTACAACTTTCATTTTGGCCACAACTTGATGAGAAACGTCCTTCTAGGTCAAAAATGGCTTGGAAGTTGGTTGACTTTTGTTGACCAAAATCACATTCATCTGATGACCTGTAACTTGTCTGGATCATAACTTGAGTTCTATAAATCCAATCAAGGACTTCTAGTACTCAAAAGAAAACTAAGAACATGCTCTACAAGTTCCATGTTGGTCAAAAGTTGATATGAAACTTGTATCTTGAGATAAGTGGTCTTAAAGTTAGGCACTAAATAGGGGATTTTATACTGAGAACCCTAATTTAGTAACTTCTCACACTCTTGATTCTTGATGAATTATTCTTGAAATGATGTCTCATATATCTTAATACAAAATTCCATAACCATAGAGACTTGGAATTGAGTTTCAATCTCCTTCGATTTCACAGTTCACTGAGATTAACCAGAGGAAAACCTTAGCTGCAACATCTTTGACTGTGGCTTGTTCCACCTCACACAACAACTTGAATAAGCTCCAAATGGCTCTCAAAGCACCCAATGAGCTATCTCAACATCTTATATATATAATCATGAATTCACAATCCTATGATGATCTTGAACTGACCTCCAATTTAGTAGCTGACCCACATACATCCATCAATCCTTTCAAAAGACTATTGCCCACTTCCTGATGACTTGATGACCATCCAAACTTGAGTAACACCTTTGCTTAGGCTCAACCCTCTGAGTAGACTCCTCTTGATATGAACAAACTCTTGGTCTCTTGTTCAATGAAAAATGCTATGCAATGCAAATGCTATAAAGAAATGAAATGAAACATAAATCAATTTAAGAAAGGTTGGCAAATTTTAGGGTGCAACAAGGCCTTTGTCTCCTTTACTTGGGAGTTTCCTTCATGCGTCATTTTTAAAGATTCAAACATATCAAATGCAGTTCTCTATTTGTTATTTTCTCATACTCAGTATGAGATATAGCATTTAATAGAATGGTTCTCGCCTTGTGATGATTTCTAAACTTCTTCTTCTGTTGATCAGACATAGACTTTCTGTCAACCTTTTTTCCTTCATCATTTATAGGATGAATATAACCATCAGTAACCAAATCCCATAAGTCAGCGTCATAGCCTAGAAAGAAACTTTATATTCTATCTTTACAATAATCAAACTTCTCACCATCAAACATGGGAGGTTTGGTGCTGATTCTGTCTCTATCATCATATTTATTGTTGTATGAAGTAGATGCTTCAGCATGATAAATTAAGATAATAGATCAAGAGTTTTTTCCAACAGGATCTTTTTCTGTCACGGTTAAGTGATAACACTTACAGAACCGGAGCTCTGATGCCAACTGAAGGTAGGAAAAATACTTAGAAGGGGGGGGGGGGGGGGGGGGGGGGGGGGGGGGGGGGTGGTTGAATAAGGGTTTATAAAAACAATTAAGATGATAGAAAAATAACAAGGTATTTTTATCCTGGTTCGTTGAACTCAAACTAATCAGTCCACCCTACCAAGGTGATTTGCCTTCTCAACATGGACTTAATCCACTAAATCAATTTCATTACAGTGTAAACCACTAAGACAACTGTCTTAGTCTTCTCAAGAAATCTGACCACACTTGGTCTCTTAAGGAATCTTTTACAAAAGATAAACTAACAACGTGTTTAAGATTTTCTTCTAAAAAGTTATATGACAACAGTGATTTTTACACAAGTTAAAGAATGAAATAAAAACTATTCAGCTATGAAGAAAGTTTGTATGAGTTGCTTGTTGAATAAGTTGTCAGTAATTCGTTTGAAGTTCGTTAACGTTTGAAGTGATGCTGAGACTTGCTTTTAAGTACTTGAAGTCCATTTCTCAAAGACTGTGCAACGTTGTGCATTCTGTTCTTTTTGTCTTTTATTGACTTTTCCTTTCTCAGAAGGGGAATGTCAGACAAATCCTTTTGTCTGAATTCCTGTGTCATGCACGAATGAGGAAAGAGCCGTTTACATAAAGACAAGGAATATGCCAATGGTTCTTTATTTAAACAACATCTTCTTCAACAACTTTGGAACTGTCGCTTGCGCGAAATAAGGTGCCGGCACAACAGAAGAGTCGCCACCTTTCGTTATTTATCCCTCAGAGCGGAAATGAAACGATCGGAAAAACCTACCGAAAAAGGGTAAGACAAGGTCGTCGCAACCATTGTCTGGGTTCGGGAGTCAGTTACGCAAGGGGAAGGTATTAGCACCCCTCACGTCCATCGTACTCGACGGGATCCACGCTTGTTGTGTTTACTTGGACGGGTTGGTTTTATCTATCTACTATCAAGGCTGGCTTAAAATAGAAAAGAAACTGACTCGGCAAAGCGTCGCACTTTATGCCTACGTATTCTCATCAGAGACGAGAAATCAGAGTCAACGTAGTTTCAACCTACGACGGATTATGGGGGAAGGTAGCTCGCCAATACATCAGTATTGTGCCTAGTACTCTCAACAGGTATGAGAGATCAGAGCTTACGTAGTTCGGGACACTACGCATTATTTTCTGTCTTTTACGAAAGAAGTGTTTTTTATTGTGTTTGCAATTTCAATCGCACTAGAGACTATGACCTGAGAGTGAATGCGTCGCATGTCACCCAAAGGGTACCATACTAAACATCCAAACTGTGGAAAAGAAACTCTCCCACAATCCTTTCTCAAATAGCTTAAGGCTCGTAACGTACGAAAGAAATTATTCATGATTACCGTATCTTAAACTGTTTTGAGATGAGAAGAGAACAGGCCCAACTAGGAGGGAGACTATCAAGTCCTACTGTTGTCATGCCAAGGATTCATCCTATGGTTGAGGTTTGAACATGGAACTCTAGAAGTTTTCATGCATAGGTTTCAACCTAAAGTTCTATCATCAATTCCTTATCAAAGGAAATGAGAGTCCTAAGGGATCATGTCAATGATACACCAAAACAGACAAAGCATCAGCTTAAACAGTAAAATGCATGCAATGCAAGTGAGGGGAGGAAATGTGTGTGGGGCTTCAGGCTCCACAAGCTCATCTCAACCTCAAGGCCAGAATGGATAACAGTAATCATACTGAAAGATAAAACAACATGCTATCAAGCAAGATACAGTAAACTGCAATCATACAGAAGAAATAAAACATGCTATCAAGCAAAACAAACCACATGGGCAAGGGAGCTGGGCTCTACCGAATACCCGTAAGCAAAGCCACACAGTAACAATACAAGTAGAGGGAGCAACTCAACCTCTAGTGCAATCATGCTCCTAGATTCTACTTATTCTAGATGGACTTATTCTAATGCATCAAGCAAGTCAGACAAAACATGTCAATACAGCAAAGAAAAAGAAAAGAAAGCAGATCAACTCCTCTCTCAACCTCAAGCTTCAACTCTTCCAACAACATTCAGACATCAGACTTCGTTCACTCTGACAAATATCAATTTGCTTTTCCAGGTTTCAACCCTTCAACATAAGTTTCAACTTATCTTCCTGAACTTCAGCTCCTTGATCAGCTCCACCTTCAGGCTTCACTGTTAACCACAAGTATCAACTTGATCTCCTTCAGGATTTCCAGGTATCAAGTAAGTATCAACTTCCTTTGTTCTTCAAGCTTCAGCTCTTCAGAATCAATCTCAATTGAATCCTCCTCCTAAGTATCAACTTAGTCTTTAAGCTTTCAAGCTCTCCCAGTCTCAACTTGGTCTTCTCTTCTTGCAAGCTTCAGCTGCTTAGAGCAATCTTCAATCACTTAGAAGTATCAACTTCATCCTTCAGTCTTTACTGGATCTTCAGGGGGTCTTCAAGTATCAACTTGCTCTTGTTGCCCTTCAAGCTTCAGCTGGAATGGCAATAACACTCTTCAATTGAAGTCTTCATCTTCTCATTCAAGCTCAGCATCTCTCAAGATATTCAAACCAGAGGAAATCACTTAACTGGATAAGCTAGGGTGTTAAACTGCTTATTGACCACCAAAGGTGACCTATAAGGGTTCAACATCAAAGGAATGGTTCCCTCAAAAGTTCTACTTCCTAGGTACAATCACTTATCCCTCCAAAGGAGAGAGGTGAATATCATGGAAGGACTTTGAATCATAGGGAGGAATGGAGGTGAAAGATACCATCCATGTTTAAGAAAGAAGTTAACTAGGTCTAAACTCTTCCTAATCCCTAACCCTAAAACAATCAACAAAACAAACAAGATCAAGCTCTCAAGCTCCTCAATGCTCCTCAATGCTCCTACTATGCTCCTAAATGCTCCTCAAAGCAATACCAAGCTCTCCAAGCCCACAAAGCAAAGCAAACAAAAAATACAAGCCCACAAGGGCAACACAAACAATCATCAACTACAAAAACCATCTAAAAATAGTATACCACTACATTAAAACCTAATATAATTTCTAAGGGATCCTACATACCTACCCTTAATACCCTTATATTCCCCAATGTCTAATTTGACCTAGAAACCCAAAGTTCTAGTGTTATTGTGGACCTATGTTAAGGATTAACCTAATTCTACACAACCTAAAATCATCTAAGCAAAACTAACCTAAAATTCATCACAAAATTATGGAATAAATCCAGGGGGGAGCTAAAGTCCTAATCTAACTATCCTAAAAAGAATGACCTAAAAATACTAAGGGAACTAGCTAAACAAAATTCTACAAAACCATGTATCAACATAAAAGAATTAAAAGCTATTAAAAGAGAAAATACACAAAAAATATTAAAAATGCATGAAATGCAAATATTTTTATTTGATAATTTTCTAGACATGAACAAGAAGTGGGAGAAAAAATCCCCATGCAAAAATCATTAATTTCCTATTTATTATGATTTTTCAGAGATTGAAATAAAATGGAGGAAAATGAAATTAAAATGAGAAATGATGGGTGCAGATAGCAAGCATGTTCAGTTCAATATGCAGATGGGCTCAAAATAGGGGTGCAGGTAACAATACACGCCAGGCCCAATCATCATCCGAAATTTAATCAAAAAATGAAAAGAAAATAGAAAAATCAACGATGCGGATAGTAATGAAATTCAGTACATTTTCACAATGGGCCAGGATTGAGGGTGTGGGTAGTTGTTCATAACTTAAGCCCAAGGACTTGGGTTTAATGAAACGCATCGTTTCATCATACTCAGGGTTTCCCTCTCAAATGCTGAGATTTGATCAAAGCCGTAGGATCTGGGAATGGTCAATGGGTCAAGGGGCAATCCAATGGCCACGCTTCATCTTCTACCTCTGGTTAGTGTTTGTAGCAACTCTCCATGGAAATAGAGCTTCACATGCCATACTTCCCTCTCGTCGTATGCCCTCAAATCATCATCAAATTTAACAATTCAAAACACTAACATGCTCCATTTTTCATGCTGAGTACGACCATAACCCTAGAATTCCTTGAAACCTCCTCCAACATGAAACACGATCCAAGATTGAAATTATGGTCAATCCTCAACTTCAACAATTCTTGGATTTCTTGGTACTAAAATGATCACCACACTTCACTGGTGAAAATAAGCTATCAAACTTGTATTCTTCCTCACTATATCTCAAGTTCTTACTCAACAAAGTAATGGTGTCCATAACTCAATCTTCATCAATTGATCCCTAACTCTCCAGAAATGATCACCTACTGGTCTCTAACCTTTCTAACCTAACCATTCTACCTAAAGATGCATAAATTATGGTGTAGAATGAATTTTGCAAACCTGGTATTTCTTGATTCACAGATGGAGGAAACCTTCACTTCAAGCCTTGTAATTCTTCAGAAACCTTCCTTGGATGATGATAGAGCTTCTGTTTGCAAAAGATTGGATGGAGAATGCTTGAATCTCAGAATCCGATTCTGACTTGCAACCTTGAAAATCCAAATGCCATATCCTCAATTCACCATGGTTTTGCTCTGAAATTGATCTGCACAGCTTCAATATGATCAATGGAGTGTGTTTAGATTGACAAAAGGAATGGAAATGGTTCAGAATATGGAATTCACTTTCAACTTGCAATGGAAGCAAGTGAAATGGCTAACTCTCTCTTCTCTCAAATCTTACACCAACCTTGCATCTGAGCAAGTTCTACATGTTATATAGAGTGGTTTAGAATCATCTAGAACCATCTAGAACCATCCCATGAGAAATTGGGATTCTCATGTCATGATATTATGAATTCATCTCATCTCACATATCATCTCATGCCATAGTCCTTGCAGCAACTTTCCTTGGCTTGAAATTATCCCTAAATGAGATATAGGATGTGTTGAAACCCTTAACTAACTTGTACATTGAGTTTTCTTAAGTTTTGCCTTTGTGCCTTAAGATGCAACCAAGCCATTTCCAAAGCAACCCCATGATCTAGGCCTCAAATCAAAATTGTGGCTGAACCATTGTTTTTAGAATGTCTTTTAGAGTCAAAATGACCTATTATATGCCATGTTTTGGATGTGTAACTTGGGATTTCCAATTTCCAATTTCAACTTATTTAACTTACGCCTCCATTTTAGGTCATTTTCATCACTTTTTGCTACAAGCCTTTTCAACATCTCATGACCTCCCTACTAGCCTTAAAAGATCATTATAAGCAAGTTTGATGTTAAAGATTTTTCCATTTGAAGCTTGGAAATAGAAGATATGGCCTTATGCTTGAAATGACCTATAATGTCCAAATGACCAAAATACCCTTGACTTGTCAAAGCCATAAGTTGAGTTATACAAATCCTATCAAGGACTTATAGTACTCTCTAGAAAGCTAAGAAGATGAGGAACAACATTCATGTTTACCAAGAGTTCATAGGAATCATCCTACTAGGGCAAAAGTTGGATGCAAGTTGGGTGACTTTCAAGGACCCAGATTCACATACCTCAGATGACCTGTAACTTGTCAAAGTCATAACTTGAGCTTTAAAAATCCTATCAAGGACTTCTAGCACTCAAATTAAAGCTAAGAGCAAGCTCTACAACATTCATGTTGTGGGGAAGATGATATGACAATCACATCTTGAGCTAAACTGCCTTGACGATAGGGATCAAACTAGGGGATTTTACATTGTCATGCCTTAGAAACCCTAGCTTAAAACTTCTCAAACTCCTCAATAATGATGAGTTGGTCTAGGAATCATCCTTATAACATCTCAATTCATCAATCCATGACCACATGGCACTTGGATTAAGTCTCAACCTTCTCCAAATCATCAGTTGACCTAGGGTTGACCCAGTCAAACCCTAATTCCACCACTCATGGCTGAGTCTTCTGATTCTTGTACAATGACCTCTCTAGGCTTCATGATGGCTTTCAAGACATCTCATAAACTTTCTCAAAGCTTCAAGTCCATCCTCATAGTCTCAGAATCATCTGAGGAGCTCCCATAACTCTCAAGTTATGAGACATACAACCTTGGTTTCAACCAATCTCTCTGAGGATCTCTTGAGTTCTCTGACAGAGATATCAACCTTTGAACATTTGAATAACCTCCTTGGCTATCTTCAAAGTCTCATATAACTCTTGATGGGTAGTCATACCTCTTGATTTACTGCACCCATATCAATGAGATGCAGATGATAATGCTAGTGAACCACAAGCTAGGTAAATAAATGTTGGTCAAATTTTGGGGTGCAACAACTTCCTCTATTCAAACGGCTTGAACCTGACTGGGTGAGGCGAACGGCTCTCAGCCAATCAAGGTGCGAGACGGTTGAATACCGATAAACCCGGAAATTTGCCAACTGCACAAGTACACGGTACTCTGACGGGAACAAATCTTCGAAAACTGAAATAATAGCTGCACGACAACTAGCTGGATAATTGGTCACACGGTAACCGGTAATACATAGTCGATCATGCCATCAGGCATCACGATTCCTCGGGACTTTTCAGGTCAACCATCAGGTTGATCATGCCATCAGGCATTCAAAGAAAACTTTCGGGCATCAACCGGACTTCAACCATCAGGTTGATCATGCCATCAGGCATTCAAAGAAAACTGTCGGGCATCAGCCGGACCTCAACCATCAGGTTGATCATGCCATCAGGCATTCAAAGAAAACTGTCGAGCATCAGCCGGACTAGGCCAAACATCAGGTTGATCATGCCATCAGGCACTCAAAGAACTTGTCGGGCATCAGCCGGACTTCAACCATCAGGTTGATCATGCTATCAGGCATTCAAAGAACTGTCGGGCATCAACCGGACTTCATCAGCAAGTCGGGAATAGAATTCTTGGTCAATCATGAGCCAACTGGGAATATCTAAACCTCTGCCATCAGGCACTCCGCATCAGCTGAGGGAACTGCTTCATTAACACGGTCAGACTTCAATCATGGAGTCTTCAAGGGAAGTTTCAACTTCGCCGTTCAGAAACCTGCTGGGGATGACGCATCTCCGCTGGGGATTCTGGAGAACTATCAAGTAACTCCGCTCCGGGGGTCCAGAAATCATTCTGGATGAATCAACTCTGCTGAGGACTTCAAGAATCATCTTGGACAAATAACTTCGCCGGGGACTTCAAGAATCATCTTGAACCGTCAACCATTCTGGAGATTTCAGGAATCATCCTGAGCGAACACTCTGTTAGGGATTTCAGGAATCATCCTGGGCAACCTTTACTGGGGACTCTAAGTATCAACTTGAGCAACCAACTCTGGTGACTGCACTGGGGTCTGAAGAATCATCTTAAGCAAACGGCCCTGCTGGGGAATTCAAGAATCATCTTGAACCGAAGACTTTGCTGGGGACTTCAAGAATCATCTTGAGCAAGCGGCTTCGTTGGGGAGAATGTCAGGAATCATCCTGAGCAGTCGATTCTGCGGCGGAACACCTGCAAAACAAGAACGGTAACAACCTAGATCATGTTTATTATGCATATGCTTCGGCAATGGTGTAATGCTCCACACGGTGGACATGCTATGCGTTTATGATAAATGTTATGCAATCATGCACAATGATGCTATCCCGTCAGCAAAATAAATGCCAAAGGGAGAATCCTCCTGTCAAGGAAAAAGAACTACTCAGATAGAGGAATCATCCTGCTGAGGAGAACAAGGTCACACCAATCTCAATTGGACTCCACAGGGGACACAACTTCAGTTGACTGCTGCGGGGGAATGAAGCTCTACAAGAACTTGGACCTGCTGAGGGAAAGCGATGTCAAACACGGGAATAAACTGCATGGCCTTCTCGGCTACTTCTCTGGAGATAACGACTCTGTGGGGAAACACAACATCAGCTGTTCCAACACGCTACTGGGGGAAGAACCAATCATGGCTTGAGCAGCCTCCAAGGATTCGGCTCTCTTGGGGATCTGCAAACTCGGCTGAGGAAGGAGAAATCATTCTGCTTGCTGAGGAGAGCGCGACTCTGTGGGAATCTCAATTCCGCTGGGGAAGAAGGAATCATCCGACTTCAGGGGAGAGTACGACTCTGGTGGGGAATTTCAATTCCGCTGGAGACTTCAGTCTGGACTATCAGTTGCTGCACACTTCAGTGAACGAATAGTTTCCTACGAGACCTGCACTTGTAACCCGGGGCTGGGGGATTAACGCGCTTCGGCGCCTGACTCAGCTGAGGAGATGACGTTCCTTCAGGACGCATCTGATTGGGGAAGAGAATCCTCTCTGCCTGGGGAGACATATCAATGCTCGCGATCTTGCGTTCAGACTCTGCGGGGAAAGGCTACTGAACTCTGCTGGAGAAGGAGGAATCATCCTTCTTCGGGATACGCACGGCACACTGTCTGGAATATGCTACAATTGTAACAACACAAACAAACAGACAAGATACCCTTCTCAAAGGGACCTATCAAGGTTATTATCTCGTGACAATGTTCAAGTAATTCATTGTTTCAACAATCAGTGGCCTAGGCCAGTAAGTTTATGTATGCGCATTTTATCAAAACATCGGCGTTCTTTTTCGCAAACAAACAGGTAAATGCTAAACAGACAAACAGAATTGCTGAATGGTGTGCATTTTATTGATAACGAACCCCTGAATGGATAAAAATGTTTTACAACAGAGGCAAGCTCCTGGAATAAGGAAGCCGCGCAAAAATAAAACATAAATATACATCAGTATATACAAATGTCGGTAACGAGGCGTAGACGAACACCATGAGTTGATCCCTCTATGACCCACTCGACTTCGATACTTCTCCGACGCTTCAGCTTCGGAAGAGATTGATTCAGATAAACGGCCCTCAGGTCTTCCAAACCACTAAACAAAGAAAGTTCACACGCGGAACGCAGTCATTTTCTTTTTCAAATCCCTAACTTTTGCGTGAACCGCCCTTTGCGGGTTTTCAGTTCACCGGGATACCCTTTTTTGCCGAAGCCTCCCAGTGTAGGTTTTCGACTTCGCGGGTGTACATTTTTTAAAGTTATATCCCTAGTTTTTGCCCGAACCTTTTATTTTGTTTTTGGTTCGCCGGGATGCCCCATTTTTGCCTGGACTCTCCTTTTTTTTGTCCAGCGGGTCGCTTTCAAGCAAAGTATTTTTTAACTGCATCCGCGTTCACCGGGATGCAAAATCTTCACCATCCATCGCGGATAACAACAAAGCTCCTCCCGAGAAGACCTTGCTGACGACATACGGACCTTCGTAATTCGGAGTCCACTTGCCCCGGTGATCGGAGTGGGGAGGAAGAATCTTCTTCAGGACGAGATCACCCGTCTGAAAGCTTCTAGGACGTACCTTCTTATCATAAGCTTTCTTCATTCGGCTTTAGTACAGACGACCAAACGCAATTGATGCTAACCTCTTCTCGTCCATCAGGCTGAGTTGGTTCAGTTGGTTCGTAATCCATTCTTCCTCGTCGAGTTTCACATCAACCAAAACTCGCAAGGAAGGGATCTCCACTTCTAACGGTAGGACAGCTTCCATACCGTACACCAAGGAGAAAGGAGTTGCCCCGGTCGATGTACGTATCGTCGTACGATAACCGTGCAGTGCAAACGGCAGCATCTCGTGCCAATCCTTGTAGGTCACAACCATCTTCTGAACAATCTTCTTTATGTTCTTGTTGGCCGCTTCAACGGCACCATTCATCTTTGGCCGGTAAGGAGATGAGTTGTGGTGTTCAATCTTGAAGCTCTGGCACAGCTCCTTCATCATCTTGTTACTCAGATTCGAACCATTATCAGTAATGATCCGCTCGGGAATTCTGTAACGACAGATGATGTCCCTCTTTATGAATTTAGCCACCACCTGCTTGGTCACATTAGCGTATGAGGCTGCCTCCACCCACTTGGTGAAGTAGTCGATGGCTACTAGAATGAAGCGATGACCGTTAGATGCAGTGGGCTCGATCTTGCCTATCATGTCGATGCCCCACATGGAGAACGGCCACGGGGAGGACATGACATTTAACGGGCACGGCAGCACATGAACTTTATCAGCATAAATCTGGAATTTATGACATCTCTTCGCGAATTTAAAGCAATCCGATTCCATTGTCAGCCAGTAGTATCCTGCTCTCAGGATCTTTCTCGCCATAGCATGCCCGCCGGCGTGCGTACCAAATGCGCCTTCATGGACTTCATCCATGAGCATACCCACCTCTTTCTCATCTACACATCTGAGTAGCACGAGATCGTGGTTTCTCTTATACAGAACTCCATCAGGATTGAGATAAAAATTTCCCGATAGCCTCCTCAAAGTCTTCTTATCCTGGGTTGACGCACCCGCAAGATACTCCTTAGTCATAAGGAAGGTCTGGATGTCATGGAACCATGGCTTGCCGTCGGCGGCTTCCTCGATTGCAAAGACGAACGCAGGTCTATCAAGACGCGAAAGAACAATTCTTGGAGCCTCATTCCAAAAATTGACTTTATACATTGAAGCCAACGTGGCTAAGGCATCAGCCATCTGATTTTCGGCTCTGGGCACACGATGGAGTTCCACTCGATCAAAGAACGGAAGTAGCCTTCTGGCATAATTCATGTACGGCACCAAATTTGACTGACGAGTCTCCCACTCCCCTTTAATTTGGTTGATCACAAGCGCTGAGTCACCATATACGTCTAGATTCTTGATTCTCAACTCAATTGCCTCTTCTAGACCCATGATGCATGCTTCGTACTCCGCCTCATTGTTGGTGACTGGAAACGTCAGTCTCACAGTAAACGGGATGTGGGATCCGTGGGGAGTCGTGATGATCGCCCCGATACCACTTCCGTAGGAATTAACCGCCCCATCGAATATCAATTTCCACTGGGATTTCCGGTCTGGCCCCTCGTCGGGCAACGGCTCATCGCAATCCTTCGCTTTGAGAAACATGATATCCTCGTCAGGGAATTCAAATTTCATTGGCTGGTAATCCTCGATTGGCTATTCGGAAAGGTAATCAGACAATACGCTTCCCTTGATGGCCTTCTGGGACACGTACTGAATATCATATTCCGTTAACACCATTTGCCATCTGGCAATCCTGCCCGAAAGATCCTGCTTCTCGAAGACGTACTTGATCGGATCCATCTTCGAAATTAGCATAGTGGTGTGATTGAGCATGTACTGTCGTAGACGTTTGGCAGCCCAGGCTAGTGCACAACACATTTTCTCCAGCATCGAGTAACGAGATTCACAATCTGTAAATTTTTTACTCAAGTAATAAATGGCATGCTCCTTTCTGCCCATCTCGTCGTGCTGACCGAGAACACACCCCATACTATTCTCAAGAACTGTCAAGTACATGATTAAGGGTCGTCCGGCCACTGGGGGTATCAAGATTGGAGGATCCTGTAGATACTGTTTTATCTTATCAAATGCCTTCTGGCAATCCTCGTTCCAGATAATCGCCTGATTTTTCTTTAACAGTTTGAACATCGGTTCACACGTGGCCGTGAGCTGAGAGATAAACCTTGCAATGTAGTTTATTCTGCCCAGGAAACCGCGAACTTATTTTTCGGTTTTTGGCGCTGGCATTTCTTGTATTGCTTTTATCTTCGCAGGATCAACCTCGATGCCTCGTTCGCTCACGATAAACCCCAGTAACTTTCCGGACCGTACTCCGAAAGTACATTTGTTAGGATTCAGCCTCAACCTGAACTTCCTAAGCCTCTCAAAGAGCTTCAGCAAATTGACCAGATGCTCTTCCTCTGTTTGGGACTTCGCAATCATGTCATCAACATAGACCTCAATCTCCTGATGAATCATGTCATGAAACAAAGTCACCATTGCTCGTTGGTAAGTGGCCCCTGCGTTCTTCAGACCGAAAGGCATTACCTTATAGCAAAATGTTCCCCATGGAGTGATAAACGTCGTTTTCTCCATGTCCTCCGTTGCCATCTTGATCTGATTGTAACCGGAGAAGCCATCCATGAACGAAAACATGGAGAACTGGGATGTATTGTCGACCAACACATCGATATGAGGCAGCGGGAAATCATCTTTAGGGCTTGCCCTGTTCAAATCCCGATAATCGACGCACATGCGTACCTTACCGTCCTTCTTCGCTACAGGTACTATGTTGGCGACCCACGGAGGGTAAGTGGTGACCGCTAAGAAGCCAGCATCAAGCTGTTTCTGCACTTCTTCTTTGATCTTAACGGCCATATCTGGTCTCGTCCTCCTAAGCTTCTGCTTAACGGGAGGGCAATCTTCTCGCAACGGCAAGTGGTGGACCACGATGTCAGTATCAAATCTGGGAATATCTTCGTATGACCAAGCAAAGACGTCACTATACTCTCTTAGCATCTCGACCAATCTCCGCTTGACATCACTCTGCAATGCAGCCCCTATCCTGACGTTTCTGACGAGCTCTTCAGAACCCAGATTCACGATCTCAATATCCTCTTCATGAGGCAGAATAACTTTCTCCTCTTGTTTCAACAAGCGGGCCAATCCTCAGGAAGGTCTTCGTCTTCATCAATCTCTTCTTCGGCTTGATAGATCGGGAAATCGAAGTCGAAGTGAGCCGTAGAAGGTCTAGAGTCGGTGTCGTCTGTTATGTGGATCCTGCAATAACAAGGGTTAAGTTTTTAAAACAAGGATGTGCAGGTTAGCACAAACCCCATTGCCATTTTATTGTTTTTCAAAACAAATATAAAATAGGAATAACAGAGATCACAATATTTGAATACGAAGAAAACGCCTTTTGATTTATTGATAAAATGCATGTACATAATCCAACAAGGCCCTAACAATAAAACCACTATGCCCCGGGTAGGACATAGGGTTGTACAATGATTGGAAAAAGTAAATCATTACTCTTCACTTGTCATCTGGATGATATCCTTGATGGTCCAATTGTTGAGGCCCTCGCCCGGCTTGCTTGCCTGAATCCAAGAGTCGGGGTCACAATCGTTATCCCCACTGTCTTCAGACGCTGCATTGATGCTTTCGAAAATTACTCCGCCACTGGTAAACTGGATCGGCCCCTTACCTCGAGACGCACTGCTAGACGAAGAAGAAGAAGCTTCAGCTCCAGGAGAATATCCCAACCCAAACTTATCCTGCTTGTTGGGTATCTCCAAAATTCGCCCCCAGCCTGGGGTAGATCCGGCTTGGACAACGGCTCGGGCTTCCTTGAACGAGGAGAGAGTCATCTCTGGCTTTTCTGTGACTACAGGAGCTACGTCCTTCACTTTGACAGCCTCGAACGCTTGACAAAGAGTTTCATGGATTTCGCCATCCATTTCCACATACTTGAAGGATGACAAATGGCTCACCATTATGTCTTCCTCGCCACAAACGGTTACAATGCTTCCTCCGACAGCATATTTGAGCTTTTGGTGCAACGTAGAGGTCACGGCACCAACAACATGGATACACGGCCGGCCCAAGAGACAACTGTAGGCAGGCATGATGTCCATAATATAAAAGACCGCGTTGAACGTTTCCGGTCCGACTTGAATCGGCAGGGTCACCTCCCCGAAAACGTGGCATTTAGTTCCGTCGAACGCTTTCACAACCAGATCACTGGGTGTGCAGATCACTCCACGAGTATCCAACTTCATTAATGCCTTCTTCGGAAGAACGTTAAGTGACGAACCCGTGTCCACTAACACGTGCGACATAATCGTGCCCCTACACTCTATCGAGATGTGCAGGGCGCTATTGTGATTCCTCCCTTTTGGCGTCAGCTCTAAGTCTGTGAAACCTAGCCCATTCCCAGCATTTACGTGGGCTACAACCTCCTCTAGCTGATTCACCGATATTTCTTACGGTACGTATGCGGCGTTCAACACCTTCAGCAGCGCGTTGCGGTGTGCTTCAGAACACAGCAACAGGTTGAGAATGGAAATCTTTGAGGGCGTCTGATGGAGATGGTCTACAATCTTGTAGTCACTCTTTTTAATCAACCGCATGAACTCCTCAGCATCTTTAACAAGCAAGTCTTTTTCTGCCCCACACAGGGCCTCTTCAACGACTTTACTTTTGCCTTTATCGGCCACATCAGCTCTGACCGCTTTATCCGCCACGACCTCTGGCGGTGCAAATACTCTCCCGCTGCGAGTAATACCACTGATTCCCGCAAGGTTCTCCACAGTCGACCCATACGGTTCTAGCTCCAACCTCTACCCGTTGCAGTAGACTTCAGCCCCATAATGCCACGGGACGGCGTTAGTGCTCTCGAAGGGTATCGACCCAGCCTTGGTGATAGTGATTGTGGGCGGTCTGGGCGCAGAAATGGTTATCGGCCGACGAGGGGTGGTGATGGTGGCGACTTCATCGGCCTGCTTCAGCCCTACCTCTCCTGATCCATTTTCAGCCCTCCGGCTAAACTGCAGAATCCCTTCAGTCATCAGACTTTGAATTCCTTCGACCAACTGCTCACATCCATCAGAACGTGTAGCACAGTCCATGCATAACTCTTCGCAACCTGGAAAGAACCCTCTTTTCAACAACTTAGCTTTAACGAAGCTAAGTGGCATCTTTAGATCTCTGACATCAGTCAACAAATCTGCACTCTCGTCCTCGATAATGGCGTTCACACCACCTCCCCTATGATTCGGCATAGGATTCTTCGTGACATTGGGCACATTATCGGAGAAGTTGATGATCTTGGCATCCACCAAGTCCTGCACCTTATGCTTGAAGGCTTTGCAGTTCTCGATTGTGTGGCCTGGTGCCCCAAAATGGAAATCGCAAGTGGCATTTGCGTCGTACCCTGGTGGAGGTGCCCCTGTCAAGGGAGCCATCGTCCTCTTTTGGACCAACTGTAGCTGAAGCAAAGTCTGCAAGAGTTGTGCGTACGACATGGGCGGTGCCTCGAAGTGACGGTTTGCCAAATATGCCCGATTCTGGTACTTTGTATATCCCTGTTGATTCGGTTGCTGCTGCTGCTGCGGAGCTACCGGGATATTTATACTGGCTACCTGTTGTTGAGGGCCTTTGCCCTTCCTTCGAGCGTTGGTCACAGCGCTCGCTTCTCCTTCTCGCCTTTTTCCAGCATAAGGTTTCTTTCCGCCTCCTGTAGCTGAGGATGATTCACCTTGAATTTTCCCGATCTTGATCCCATTCTCGACGTGTTCACCCATGATAATGAGATCCGAGAACTTCCCAGACATACCGCTGACTAACTTTTCATAGTAAACCCCTGGGAGGGTGGCTACAAACATCTGCACGAGCTCTCGTTCAACCATCGGCGACTGAACCCTAGCTGCCAACTCACGCCACCGCTGGGCGTACTCCTTAAACCCTTCATTGTTCCTCTGCGACAGGCTCTGCAGCTGGACTCGGTTCGGGGCCAAGTCGCTATTGTATTGGTAGTGGTGCACAAATGCTTCAGCAAGATCCTTCCATGTGCGCACACTAGTGGGCTCCAGACCCATGTACCACTCGAGAGATGGCCCGGAAAGACTGTCTTGGAAGAAGTGCATCACCAACTTCTCGTCTTCGGAATGAGCAGACATCTTCCTGTAATACGATCTCAGGTGGACACGAGGGCAAGTGGTGCCCTTATATTTTTCAAATTCAGATACCCTGAACTTAGGAGGTACCTTAAAATCAGCAATTAGTCCCAGCTTGGACATATCAACGCCCAAAGTATTCTGATTCTCAATATCTCTCATTTTATCTTCAAGTGCTTTGAATCTAAGCCGCGCTTCAGCATTCAGCTCCCCTTCAGCACCTCTCTGAGAGAACACATCATCCTGATGATCCTCAAGCCATGGCTGAGGCACAAACAGATTCCCGACGCCTGCATTGCCATTTCCCGGCCCGATATTGACATTAGCTCCCAGACTCCCATTACCGACGCCCGCCGTATTGAGTCCGATGTTGGTCATCACATTGCCATGAGCACTCTCGTTGCCCCCGGCCACGGGGACACCATTCTGTGGAGTTTCAACTGGTGGAGGAGTAGGCACGGTCCCACCGTGGAGCACGCCGTTGCTATTAACCCTGGAGATCAAAGGCTGAACCAAAGTTTTGAGCTGATCCTGGCCATTGGCGACCACCTGCATGAGTTCCATGAAGCGATCCATCCTTTCGCGGAGCTCCTGAACATTAGTTTGCACTTGCTCCATGATTCTGGTCTGATTAGCTCTAGTAGGATAACGGTGAATTAGTCTCTGATCAATCCTGGAACCACCGGAAACAACCTGGGACAACCTGCGATAACCTGAAAAACCTGGTAAACACAGAAGGGTTAGGAAAAACAACAAAATGCTCGTCATGCAAATGCTTCATGCAAATGCATGCGTGTGTCTATGCGTTAGGGAGATCTCCCCCGATCCTAGTGCCTGAGTGCCAGTGCTGATAATAATAAGAAGAAGTCCGAGCCCAATCAGGGAAACAACAATCTCATATATAAAGAAAGCCTATCAAGGCAGTACATAGCATCAGCGAGTACAAGATGAATCAACAGTGCGACCTCAGCCAACAAGTCTGGTGATGGTCAGCATACAACAATGATCAAAACAAAAGGAATACAAATAGTCAAGTACGGCCACGGGCGCGATACTCTTCTAACTCCTTTGTCTCTGGATGATCTGGCAGAGCGAGCAACCCTTCGACGAGTAATTCCCTCTGCACAATGGTATACTGAAGTCCTTCGACCGAATCTTCCCATGCTCCTTCGCCGAAGCAATCTTCTAACTTCCGCTTCTTGGACTCAAACGTCAGCTTGCGCTCCTTCAGGTTAGCGAGAGCTTTGTTGAGCTGGCCTTCGGCGGCGTATCTGCGAGCGGTTTCCTCATCAAACCTCTTCTCGATGTCCTTCACCTGGGCTTCCAGCTTGGAGACCTGTAGCATCAGCTTATCCTCCCGCTCTTTCCTGGTGGCCAAGGAAGCCTTCCAGTGCTGGTTGAACTTGGATATCCTCCGATATGCCTCGTCCAAGTGCTGCTTCTTTGTAGCCAGTACGTCGTTGATAGCTTTGAAGTCTCGACCCATGCGTTCCCACTCGGCTATCTGCTTAGTCAAGTCTGTGCCTAGCTAGTTCACCAACTTTGTCTGCCTTTTGAAAGAATGAACGCCTTCATTCCTCTCGCTTCGGAGCTGAGCCAATTCCTTCTCCAGTTATTCGTTTGCCCGCTTCAATTCATCTCGCTCAGCCAACACCTGATTGTGCTGCTGAATGGGCACAGTAGTAGGCTCTTCAATCATTGGAGGGCTTTCTGGCTTAGCATGAGGAAACGGCATCCCTATAGCATTGGCCCTGGCTCTGATCCAAGTTACATACGGAGGGTAGGCTTGATTGTTTCTTTTTCCCAGCAATGGCTTTCCTCGCTTACTGATACCATTCCACGCGCGCTGAAGCTTGGATAACAGATCCCCCTCTAGCAGACCAGTGAGATACAAGGATTCCTGTACCTCTTCATCCTTCGGCGGAGTTCTCAAAGCATATGCGAACTGGCGGACCAACAACGCTGGATTGTAGTTTATACAGCCCTTCCTGCCTATCAAAGGCACATTTGGAAAGCCGCTGCAACTGAAGATCACCTCAGTACCCAACCTATCTCTGTCGAACCAGTCAATATCCTCTGCAGTTAAACTCATCAGACGCTCGGACCACTCAGCTGTGGCTGCAGACGAGACAAAAGGACCCCTCTTGGGCAGATGGCTATCAAGCCATTTGTACAGCAAGGGTACGCAACACGAGACATTCTTCCCCCTCCTGTTCTCGTTTTTGTAGTGGACTGAATGATAGACATCTCCTATCAAGGTAGGGACTGGATTCCCTGAAGCAAAGATATGAAATGCATCGAAGTCTACGAAATCGGGCATATTGGGGAACAGAATGATGCCATATATGCACAGAGCGAGGATGGCGTTGAATGCGACCCAACATCCGTCTTTGGCACACTGCTGAGCCTTTCCCACTAGAAACTGCAAGGAGAACCCAGGAACCTTATTCCAACTAGTGAATACTAACTCGGAGGCATCCAGATGAAGTGAAGGAGCTAAACCAGCCAGATCAGGCTCAGCATCCATATGAACAAAAGGCATCTGCCTCTTGATAGGCACACCTAGCAAATCAGCATACTCTTCCAGCGTGGGTGCGAGACAAAATCCTGGAAAGTGAAACATCTCAACGGAGGGTCGTAGAACTACAGCAGAGCGTGCAACCCATTCACCTCGAACGCAGAAGGTTTATGAACCAAACTGAGCAACCTGCCGTAAGATTTTCTGAACTCATCCCTCACAGAATCATCTTCTAAAGCTATCAAACCAGTCAACTTAACCACATCAGGGGCAGGGAACTTGTAAGCCACGGTCTTCCTCAGAGAACCCATAACAATACAATAGGAGGCAAGAAATCCTGGATCGGGGAGAACGGTACCTGCAACACAGACACACGTTAATGAAATGCAAATGAATATGCAAACTAATGCAAAATGCAATCGTGCAATAAGAGATCAAGGCAACTGGTGCTGTGGAGATTCTGTATCAACAAAACCATGACGCTGCTCTATCAAGAACAACCACTGATAAGAAGAAAACCCTGGTGTAGGACCACAAATCTGCTCTGTCAAGAACAAACATCTGATAGGGCCATATACATAGGATCATAATTATGCTCTATCAAGAACAAATGTCTGACAATAAGGACCTCTGATGTAGGATCAAGAAATCTGCTCTATCAAGAACAAACATACATCTGCTGATGAGATCTTCAGACCCCAATCAAAAATCTGCTCTATCAAGAACAAACATACATCTGCTGATGAGATCTTCAGACCCCAATCAAAAATCTGCTCTATCAAGAACAAACAACTGATGACGAAAACTCTGCTCTATCTAGAACAAATACACATCTGATGGCAAGATCCTCTGATCAAAACCTGCTCTATCAAGAACAAATACACATCTGATGGTAAAATCCTCTGATCAAAACCTGCTCTATCAAGAACAGATACACACCTGATGCTAAGATCCTCTGATCAAAACCTGCTCTATCAAGAACAGTCATACACCTGATGATAAGACCCTCTGATCAAAACCTGCTCTATCAAGAACAGTCATATCTGCAAATGAGAAGCTCTGGTACCAACAAAACTGATTCACTGTCAAGAAAACCAGGTGGTCTGAAGGTCAAAGTTTCCTGCAATGAACCCAACCCTGCTCACAGGTGTGGACCTAAAATGACTCAAGTTCGGCATCATATGCGTTCATCAGTGTCACAGACATTCAAGAGGGGTGATACGATACCCAGAAGGTGTGGCATCACCAGCTCATGAAGCAGCCTCACTCGACTGAATCACAAATGATCGGTCCCCAGAGTCGACAATCCACCAAACCAGCAACCGTCTCAACCCAAAGGGTTGAAAGAGAAGCCAACCGGGAGAACCTCGTTTGAGCGTGGATTTCATGAGACACTAGTGCCTGCAAAGCAAGCAAGCGCCCACTAATTTCCACAACTAATGCTATGGTGCACTCAAGCCTGGGTTTGGCTTCTCACTCATCAGAATGCCCTTCCCACAACAACACAGATAATCATATGATACTGAAAAGAAAATGCGGGAAATAAAATGCGATAAATAAACACAACCCAACAAGTAAACATACAAGCGCTAGGATTGACTCGCGTAGGGAACCGTTAGAGTCCCCAGCAGAGTCGCCAGCTGTCGCTTGCGCGAAAATAAGGTGTTGGCACAATAGAAGAGTCGCCACCTTTCGTTATTTATCCCTCGGAGCGGGAAAGGGTAAGACAAGGTCGGGAGTCGGTTACGCAAGGGGAAGGTATTAGCACCCCTCACGTCCGTCGTACTCGACGGGATCCACGCTTGTTGTGTTTACTTGGACAGGTTGGTTTTATCTATCTACCTATCAAGGCTGGCTTAAAACAGAAAAGAAACTGACTCGGCAAAGCGTCGCACTTTATGCCTACGTATTCTCATCAGAGGACGAGAAATCAGAGTCAACGTAGTTCGACCTACGACGGATTATGGGGGAAGGTAGCTCGCCAATACATCAGTATTGTGCCTACGTACTCTCAACAGGTATGAGAGATCAGAGCTTACGTAGTTCGGGACACTACGCATTATTTCCTGTCTTTTACGAAAGAAGTGTTTTTTATTGTGTTTGCAATTTCAATCGCACTAGAGACTATGACCTGAGAGTGAATGTGTCGCATGTCACCGAAAGGGTACCATACTAAACATCCAGACTGTGGAAAAGAAACTCTCCCACAATCCTTTCTCAGATAGCTTAAGGCTCGTAACGTACGAAAGAAATCATTCATGATTACCGTATCTTAAACTGTTTTGAGATGAGAAGAGAACAGGCCCAACTAGGAGGGAGACTATCAAGTCCTACTGTTGTCATGCCAAGGATTCATCCTATGGTTGAGGTTTGAACAGGGAACTCCTAGAAGTTGTCATGCATAGGTTTCAACCTAAAGTTCTATCATCAATTCCTTATCAAAGGAAATGAGAGTCCTAAGGGATCATGTCAATGATACACCAAAACAGACAAAGCATCAGCTTAAACAGTAAAATGCATGCAATGCAAGTGAGGGAGGAAATGTGTGTGGGGCTTCAGCCTCCACAAGCTCATCTCAACCTCAAGCCAGAATGGATAACAGTAATCATACTGAAAGATAAAACAACATGCTATCAAGCAAGATACAGTAAACTGCAATCATACAGAAGAAATAAAACATGCTATCAAGCAAAACAAACCACATGGGCAAGGGAGCTGGGCTCTACCGAATACCCGCAAGCAAAGCCACACAGTAACAATACAAGCAGAGGGAGCAACTCAACCTCTAGTGCAATCATGCTCCTAGATTCTACTTATTCTAGATGGACTTATTCTAATGCATCAAGCAAGTCAGACAAAACATGTCAATACAGCAAAGAAAAAGAAACGAAAGCAGATCAACTCCTCTCTCAACCTCAAGCTTCAGCTCTTCCAACAGTAACTCAGTCTTCAGACTTCCATCACTCTTGACAAATATCAATTTGCTTTTCCAGGTTTCAACCGTTCAACATAAGTTTCAACTTATCTTCCCTGAGCTTCATCTCCTTGATCAGCTCCACCTTCAGGCTTCACTGTTAACCACAAGTATCAACTTGATCTCCTTCAGGATTTCCAGGTATCAAAGTAAGTATCAACTTCCTTTGTTCTTCAAGCTTCAGCTCTTCAGAATCAATCTCAATTGAATCCTCCTCCTAAGTATCAACTTAGTCTTTAAGCTTTCAAGCTCTCCCAGTCTCAACTTGGTATTCTCTTCTTGCAAGCTTCAGCTGCTTAGAGCAATCTTCAATCACTTAGAAGTATCAACTTCATCCTTCAGTCTTTACTGGATCTTCAGGGGGTCTTCAAGTATCAACTTGCTCTTGTTACTCTTCAAGCTTCAGCTGGAATGGCAATACTCAAGGATTCATCCTTTTCCACACACTTCAATGAAGTCTTCATCTTCTCATTCAAGCTCAGCATCTCTCAAGATATTCAAACCAGAGGAAATCACTTAACTGGATAAGCTAGGGTGTTAAACTGCTTATTGACCACCAAAGGTGACCTATAAGGGTTCAACATCAAAGGAATGGTTCCCTCAAAAGTTCTACTTCCTAGGTACAATCACTTATCCCTCCAAAGGAGAGAGGTGAATATCATGGAAGGACTTTGAATCATAGGGAGGAATGGAGGTGAAAGATACCATCCATGTTTAAGAAAGAAGTTAACTAGGTCTAAACTCTTCCTAATCCCTAACCCTAAAACAATCAACAAAACAAACAAGATCAAGCTCTCAAGCTCCTCAATGCTCCTCAATGCTCCTACTATGCTCCTCAATGCTCCTCAAAGCAATACCAAGCTCTCCAAGCCCACAAAGCAAAGCAAACAAAAAATACAAGCCCACAAGGGCAACACAAACAATCATCAACTACAAAAACCATCTAAAAATAGTATACCACTACATTAAAACCTAATATAATTTCTAAGGGATCCTACATACCTACCCTTAATACCCTTATATGCCCCAATGTCTAACTTGACCTAGAAACCCAAAGTTCTAGTGTTATTGTGGACCTATGTTAAGGATTAACCTAATTCTACACAACCTAAAATCATCTAAGCAAAACTAACCTAAAATTCATCACAAAATTATTGAATAAATCCAGGGGGGAGCTAAAGTCCTAATCTAACTATCCTAAAAAGAATGGCCTAAAAATACTAAGGAAACTAGCTAAACAAAATTCTACAAAACCATGTATCAACATAAAAGAATTAAAAGCTATTAAAAGAGAAAATACACAAAAAATACTAAAAATGCATGAAATGCAAATATTTTTATTTGATAATTTTCTAGACATGAACAAGAAGTGGGAGAAAAAATTCCCATGCAAAAATCATTAATTTCGTATTTATTATGATTTTTCAGAGATTGAAATAAAATGGAGGAAAATGAAATTAAAATGAGAAATGATGGGTGCAGATAGCAAGCATGTTCAGTTCAATATGCAGATGGGCTCAAAATAGGGGTGCAGGTAACAATACACGCCAGGCCCAATCATCATCAGAAATTTAATCAAAAAATGAAAAGAAAATAGAAAAATCAACGGTGCGGATAGTAATGAAATTCAGTACATTTTCACAATGGGCCAGGATTGGGGGTGTGGGTAGTTGTTCAGAACTTAAGCCCAAGGACTTGGGTTTAATGAAACGCATCGTTTCATCATACTCAGGGTTTCCCTCTCAAATGCTGAGATTTGATCAAAGCCGTAGGATCTGGGAATGGTCAATGGGTCAAGGGGCAATCCAATGGCCACGCTTCATCTTCTACCTCTGGCTAGGGTTTGCAACAACTCTCCATGGAAACAGAGCTTCACATGCCAGACTTCCCTCCCTTCGTATGCCCTCAAATCATCATCAAATTTAACAATTCAAAACACTAACATGCTCCATTTTTCATGCTGAGTACGACCATAACCCTAGAATTCCTTGAAACCTCCTCCAACATGAAACACGATCCAAGATTGAAATTATGGTCAATCCTCAACTTCAACAATTCTTGGATTTCTTGGTACTAAAATGATCACCACACTTCACTGGTGAAAATAAGCTATCAAACTTGTATTCTTCCTCACTATATCTCGAGTTCTTGCTCAACAAAGTAATGGTGTCCATAACTCAATCTTCATCAATTGATCCCTAACTCTCCAGAAATGATCACCTACTGGTCTCTAACCTTTCTAACCTAACCATTCTACCTAAAGATGCATAAATTATGGTGTAGAATGAATTTTTCAAACCTGGTATTTCTTGATTCACAGATGGAGGAAACCTTCACTTCAAGCCTTGTAATTCTTCAGAAACCTTCCTTGGATGATGATAGAGCTTCTGTTTGCAAAAGATTGGATGGAGAATGCTTGAATCTCAGAATTCGATTCTGACTTGCAACCTTGAAAATCCAAATTCCAATTCCTCAATTCACCATGGTTTTGCTCTCAAATTGATCTGCACAGCTTCAATATGATCAATGGAGTGTGTTTAGATTGACAAAAGGAATGGAAATGGATCAGAATATGGAATTCACTTTCAACTTGCAATGGAAGCAAGTGAAATGGCTAACTCTCTCTTCTCTCAAATCTTACACCAACCTTGCATCTGAGCAACCTCTACATGTTATATAGAGTGGTTTAGAATCATCTAGAACCATCTAGAACCATCCCATGAGAAATTGGGATTCTCATGTCATGATATTATGAATTCATCTCATCTCACATATCATCTCATGCCATAGTCCTTGCAGCAACTTTCCTTGGCTTGAAATTATCCCTAAATGAGATATAGGATGTGTTGAAACCCTTAACTAACTTGTACATTGAGTTTTCTTAAGTTTTGCCTTTGTGCCTTAAGATGCAAGCAAGTCATTTCCAAAGCAGCCCCATGATCTAGGCCTCAAATCAAAATTGTGGCTGAACCATTGTTTTTAGAATGTCTTTTAGAGTCATAATGACCTATTATATGCCATGGTTTGGATGTGTAACTTGGGATTTCCAATTTCCAATTTCAACTTATTTAACTTATGCCTCTATTTTAGGTCATTTTCATCACTTTTTGCTAAAAGCCTTTTCAACATCTCATGACCTCCTTACTAGCCTTAAAACATCATTCTAAGCAAGTTTGATGTTGAAGATTTTTCCATTTGAAGCTTGGAAATAGGAGATATGGCGTTATGCTTGAAATGACCTATAATGTCCAAATGACCAAAATACCCTTGACTTGTTAAAGCCATAAGTTGAGTTCTACAAATCCTATCAAGGACTTATAGTACTCTCTAGAAAGCTAAGAAGATGAGTAACAACATTCATGTTGACCAAGAGTTCATAGGAATCATCCTACTAGGGAAAAAGTTGGATGCAAGATGGGTGACTTTCAAGGACCCAGATTCACATACCTCAGATGACCTGTAACTTGTCAAAGTCATAACTTGATCTCTACAAATCCTATCAAGGACTTCTAGTACTCAAATTAAAGCTAAGAGCAAGCTCTACAACATTCATGTTATGGGGAAGATAAGATGACAATCACATATTGAGCTAAACTGCCTTGAAGATAGGGATCAAACTAGGGGATTTTACACTGTCAAGCCTTAGAAACCCTAGCTTAAAACTTCTCAAACTCCTCAATCATGATGAGTTGGTCTAGGAATCATCCTTATAACATCTACATCAATCCATGACCACATGGCTCTTGGATTAGGTCTCAACCTTCTCCAAATCATCAGTTGACCTAGGGTTGACCCAGTCAAACCCTAATTCCACCACTCATGTCTGAGTCTTCTGATTCTTGTAAATGACCTCTCTAGGCTTCATGATGGCTTTCAAGACATCTCATAAACTTTATCAAAGCTTCAAGTCCATCCTCATAGTCTCAGAATCATCTGAGGAGCTCCCACAACTCTCAAGTTATGAGACACACAACCTTGGTTTCAACCAATCTCTCTGAGGATCTCTTGAGTTCTCTGACAGAGATATCAACCTTTGAACAGTTGAATAACTTCCTTGTCTATCTTCAAAGTCTCATATAACTCTTGATGGGTAGTCATACCTCTTGATCTACTGCACCCATATCAATGAGATGCAGATGATAATGCTAGTGAACCACAAGCTAGGTAAATAAATGTTGGTCATATTTTGGGGTGCAACAGGAACGTCTTGCATCAGAACTTCTGATGATGTTCCTAGTTCTTCAGATCAGAGTAACTCTAACAGAGTTTTGCAGCAAAGTGCTTTATCATGAAATTCTTTATCAGAACAGACTAGCTTTATCAGGGCCTGTGTACTTGCAGCGTTAAGTACTTCGAGAGTCTTCTGAAGCTTTACGTGTGTTCTTTACTCATATTCTTCTCAGCTTTGCTCAGAGTCTTCGGATGTATTGCTTCTGACGCTCAGAGCTTTCTCGTTCTGTAGTGTTCATAGGCGTTCTTGCTTCCAGAATAAAATTAATTTTGATATCTAAAACAAATAAACACTTGAACAAAATTAGAGTATATATTTCTTTTATACAAAATTTCTTTAATGTTATCATCAAAACAATGAGATATATTAAACACCAATTTGTGTTCAAACAAATTCATCACAACTCACTCATATACATGACAATGTATATATATATATATATATATATATATATATATATATATATATATATATATATATATATATATATATATATATGTATGTATGTATGTATGTATGTATGTATGTATGTATGTATGTATGTATGTATGTATATATATATATATATATATATATATATATATATATATATATATATATATATATATATATATATATATATATATATATATATATATATATATATATATATATATATATATATATATATATATATATATATATATATATATATATATATATATATATATATATATATATATATATATATATATATATATATATATATATATATATATATATATATATATATATATTCATCATGCATACTTTCACAATTCTCTCTCTCTCTCTCTCTCTCTCTCTCTCTCTCTCTCTCTCTCTCTCTCTCTCTATATATATATATATATACATATATATATATACATACATACATACATACATACATACATACATACATACATACATATATATATATATATATATATATATATATATATATATATATATATATATATATATATATATATATATATATATATATATATATATATATATATATATATATATATATATATATATATATATATATATATATATATATATATATATAAATCCAAGCATATTCATCATGCATGCTTTCACAATTCTATATATATATATATATATATATATATATATATATATATATATATATATATATATATATATATATATATATATATATATATATATATATATATACATATATATATATACATACATACATACATACATACATACATACATACATACATACATATATATATATATATATATATATATATATATATATATATATATATATATATATATATATATATATATATATATATATATATATATATATATATATATATATATATATATATATATATATATATATATATATATATATATATATATAAATCCAAGCATATTCATCATGCATGCTTTCACAATTCTATATATATATATATATATATATATATATATATATATATATATATATATATATATATATATATATATATATATATATATATATATATATATATATATATATATATATATATATATATATATATATATATATATATATAAATCCAAGCATATTCATCATGCATACTTTCACAATTCTATCATTCCACATAAACATACACATTTATGCTTATTCACCAATGCACCATTATAAAGATGATAAATTGAAATCATAGAGACCAACTCGCGACTCTATGCAAATGCAATGCAGTACCGACTCAATCATCTCAAGTTCACTCAGGAACTTATTAGAACCATCGCTCGTTACGTATGTAACTCCCCGTCGGGCCTACAATGTTCACCCATTGCTCACACCTCACATAGGCACACAATGTTTATGGATTTCTCACACCGCACATAGGCGCACAATCTGATTGCTCACACCTCACATAGGCACACAATCGTTTATAATCATCGCTCACACCTCACATAGGCACACGATTTTACAACGGATTCTCATTAGAATCCCACCACACAAGAATGCACATCAGTATACTTCTCATACAAAATGACTCAATACACTCTTGAAATGCATACATATTCATAATATATTCATGCATTCATCTCATACTATCACATACAATATATATCCATTCACATCAATTACTCCAAATAGCAACGAGCATCGCTTTACCACCTAAACAGCAACGAACTCTATCACAATAATCATGCAGTCACATTTAATTTAGACAATGCATTTATTTGCCAAAAGGCCATAGTTCACAATAACTCCGCAATCTAGGATTCACACCATACGGCTACCCATAACTTATCATATAACAGCACACAAGCTACACAATTCAGGATAAGGTTAATCACATATGAGTCGAAGAATCAATGTTGGATGGAATAAAAATAAAATGATGTGTTGTCATGCTCGCTAGGCGAGCAGAATGGCGAGCCCTTCGCTACTCCACTCGCTCCAGCGAGTTTGGGTCTTTTTGGTTCTGTCCAAGTCTGGGAGTGTTCGCTGGCAGCTCGCTGGGTGCTCGCTTAGCGAACCCTTCGCTACCCCACTCGCCAGTGATTCGCCTAGCGAATACTTCGCTACATAAACCCTCCATAATCCAAAAATGTCAAAAAGTCACAAAATCACCCGATTTAAATCAATCAAATTCCAATATTCTCGGCCTAACATTCCTCGACTAAACTACACAATTTATTTCGAATTCTAACCGTAAAAACATCGATTTCTATCGATTTAATCCAATTCGTCCTAAAACAAAAAAAATATAGAAAAACAACCCAAATAATCCAAACAACACATACATAATGATATAGATTGATGAGATAATAAGATTTCACACCCTTACCCGATTAAATCGATTCCTAGAAGTTGTTTTGAAGATTTCCAAGCTTTTCCTCTTTTTCTTCTCTTTTCTCTTCTTCCTCTTTCTTTCTTTCCTTTTTCTTCTTTCTCTTTCTTTTCTCTCTTATTTCCCTCTTATATCTTTCTTTTCTAATTCCTTCTATTATTTTTCTCTCAAAATATCTAATAAATCATTCTCTCACACAAAATATCTAACTTAACATTAATTAAGAAATATCTAAAATACCCTCCAACCTAATTTCCCCGAAAACTCTCAAAAACGATAAAATAACACAATATGCAAACATAACATATTAACAAACCAATTCTACAAATAAAATAATAATCACCAAAATAAAATAAAAGACTCAACAAAAATGGGAAATCAAAATCGGGGCATTACAACTCTCCCCCATTTTAGAAATTTTCGTCCTCGAAAATCTTACCTGATTCAAACAACTCCGAATACGACTCTCGCATCCCACTCTCTAATTCCCAAGTCATATTGCCTTCCGAAGCGCCTCCCCACGCTACTTTCACAAGCGCTGTATCTTTGCCTCTTAGCTTCTTAACTTCAAGGTCCAAAATCCTAATCGGTAAAACTTCAACCGTATGGTTATCTCTCACTTCAACCTCGTCCATAAGAATAACATGTGATGGATTCGGAACATACTTCCGAAGTTGCAAAATATGGAATACATCATGCAAATTCAAAAGATTCGGAGGCAACGCCACATGGTAAGCCACAACACCAACTCGTGCAGTAATCTGATACGAACCAATAAAATGAGAAGTCAACTTCTTCGACTTTAAAGCACGACCCACACCCGTAACCGGTGTAACTCTCAAAAACACATGGTCGCCTTCTTGAAACTCAAGATCTTTTCCTTCTCTTGTCATGATAGCTCTTCTGTATACTTTGAGAAGCTTTCATCTTTTCCCAAATAAACTTCACTTTCTCTGTCGTTTGTTGTACCATCTTCGGTCCAACTATCGACCTCTCCCCGGTCTCATGCCAACACAAAGGTCTTCGACATCTCCAACCATACAAAGCCTCAAATGATGCCATACTTATACTTGAATGAATTTTTTTATTGTAGGTGAACTCAATCAACGCCAAATAACTATCCCAAGCACCACCTTGCTCGAGTACACAAGCACGCAATAAATCCTCCAACGATTGAATTGTCCTCTCAGTTTGACCATCCGTTTGCGGATGATAAGCCGAACTCAATCTTAGCTTAGAACCCAAAGCCTTTTGTAAACTCTCTCAAAACCTCGATGTAAATCTAGGATCTCTATCCGATACAATACTCTTAGGAACTCCATGTAACTTCACAACCACAAGAACATAAATCTCGGCTAACTTCTCCAAAGGTTAACTAATATCAATTGGAATGAAGTGAGCAGATTTAGTAAGCCTGTCAATGATTACCTAAATAGCATTATGACCTCTTTGCGTATTCGGTAATCCCATAACAAAATCCATCGATATACTATCCTATTTCCACTCCGAAATGTCCAACGGTTGCATCAATCCACTAGGCTTTTGATGTTCCACCTTAGACTTTTGACAAGTTAAGCATGCATACACAAATTGAGCTACATCCCTTTTTAATCCGGACCACCAAAAGATTTTCTTCAAATCTTGATACATTTTATTCGCTCCCGGATGAATACTTAAGTTACTTCGGTGTCCTTCTTCCAATATCATTTTTTTCAACTCCGCAATATCGGGAATACAAATACGACCACGGAATCTCAAAATTCCAAAATTATCAACCTTGAAATCCTCATTCTCATTCATCATTAAATAAACAAACTTCAAATCCAACTTTTGCTTTTCACATACGGTTGCAAGAAAATCATTCGTAACATGTAGCATACCAAGTCTCACACTTCTCGGCGTCATTTCACAAACTAAACTCAAGTCTCTAAAATTCTCCAAAAGTTCCCATTCTCTCATCATCAATGCGGACATATGTAACAACTTCCGACTCAAAGCATCGGCAACCATGTTTGCCTTACCCATATGGTAATTCAAACCAAAATCATAATCCTTCAAAAGTTCTAACCACCTTCTTTGTCTCATGCTCAATTCTTTTTGATCAAATAAATATTTCAAACTCTCGTGATCACTAAAAACTTCAAATCTTGCACCATAAAGATAGTGCCTCCCAATTTTCAAAACAAACTCCACGGCCGCTAATTCCAAGTCATGTGTAGGATAATTATTTTCATGCACTCTCAATTGTCTTGAAGCATAAGCCACAAGTTTTCCATCTTGCATCAAAACACCACCTAAACCTGTCAAAGAAGCATCACAATAAACCACAAATGGTTTTGTCGGATTCGGAAAAATTAAGATCGGCGCCGTCGTCAACCTTCTTTTTAGCTCAATGAAACTCTTTTCACAATTAATATCCCAAATGAAAGCCTTTCCTTTACAAGTCAATTGCCTTCACGGAAGTGCCAACTTCGAAAATCCCTCAATAAACCTCTGATAATAACATGCCAAGCCCAAAAAGCTTCGAATCTCCGTAACCGATCTAGGAGCCTCCCATTGCATCACTGTATCAATCTTGGATGGATCAACACTAATACCACTACCGGAAATAACATCTCCAAGAAAACTTACTTCCGACAACCAAAATTCACATTTCGACAACTTAGCATACAATTATTTCTCTTTCAAAATTTGTAATACAATTCTCAAATGCTCTTCATGCTCCTCTTGAGACTTGGAGTAAATCAAAAATATTGTCGATGAACACAACCACTAAACAATCTAACTGTTCATGAAAAATAAGATTCATGTACACCATAAACACACCCGTCGCATTAGAAACTCCGAATGGCATCACAAAATATTTGTAATGGCCATACCGTGTCCTAAAGGCTGTCTTTTGAATATCCTCTCCTTTCACACGAATCTGGTGATATCCCGACCTCAAATCAATATTGCTAAAAACACGCGCACCAACCAATTGGTCCATCAAGTCGTCGATCCTTGGAAGCTGATACCTGTTCTTAATTGTCACCTTGTTCAATTGTCGATAATCAACGCATAACCACATACTCTCATCCTTCTTCTTTACCAACAATACCGGAGCACCCCAAGGAGAAACACTTGGCCTTAAAAATCTCTTGTCCAACAAGTCACTCAGTTGCTTCTTCAATTCTACCAAATACGATGCCGACATACGATACGGTGCCATCAAAACTGGTCTAGTACCCGAAACTAGATCAATAGAAAACTCAACTTCTCTTTCCGGCGGTACATCCGTAATATCCTCCGGGAACACTTCTGGAAAATCACACACCACTGGGAGCACATCGAGCTCAACTTTACTATCCACCGACAATGATGCAAACAAACCGAACAGTTGAGCTTTGTTCGCTAAAAGTTCCTTCAACTCTTTAGTGGATAGGAAACTCTCATCTTCATCATCTTCCAAAGAAGGAAACCTCCCTAACTTGTGATAGAAATCTATATGAACTCTATTAAATTGCAACTAGTTCATACCCAAGATTACGTCCAATCCTTCCAACGGCAAACACACTAAATCCATAATGAAGTCTTTACCATACATGGTCAAAGAACAACTTACACACACCAAAGACGTAGTTACTGACCCTGAAGTAGGAGTCTCAATAACCATGTCACCATCCCAAGAAGTTACGAACAAATTCAAACACTTAGCGCACTCATGAGAAATAAACAAATGAGTCACTCCAGTATCAATAATAGAAACTAAAGGCGTACTATTAATAAAGCATGTACCTTTAATCAAATGATCTGCACTAGTAGTGTCTGAGCCAGCTAATGCAAACACTTTTCCGCCTGCTTGAGCTTGTTTCGGCTTAGTACACTTTGTACTAATGTGACCCACTTCTCCATAATTATAGCATTTCACTACATTCCTCCTAGAATCAGTAGTAGCATGCCCAAGGCCTCCACAGTTAGAACATTTCACTACGGTCTTCGTACACTCAAATGATTTGACCCATTTCACCACACTTGTAACACTTAACGGAACCAGAAACTCCTCCTCCAGATCTCTTATCAAAGGTTCCCTTATGCTTGCCTTTATCAACAGGTGTCATATAAGGTCCACTTCTAGCTTTTTGCTTCCCTTTCCTCTCATTCAAACTTTTGTAATGTGTAGAACGAGCCTTGCTATCTTCCTCGAAGATTCTACAACATTCCGTAAAATTGTAAACCTTCTTATCCTTTGATATCCCACAACTTGCTTAATCTCGGGACGCAAAACCATTCTCATATTTAATACACTTTGAGAACTCAGCAGTAGTTACAGCATAGTGAGGATGGAATTGAACCAACTCCACAAACTTAGCAGTATAGTCCACCACGAACATACTACCTTGTTTCTATTCAAGGAACTCCATCTCCTTCTTCCCTTTCACACTTTCAGGGTAATACTTCCTCAAGAACTCAGTACGAAATAAATCCCAAGTTATCTCTTCACCATCCACCACAAGAACTTGACGCATACCAACCCACTAATCGTCGGCTTCTTCCTTCAGTATGTGAGACCCAAGTCTCACCTTATTCCCCTCCGCACAGCCCATGACCCTGAAGATCCTTTCAATCTCTTTCAACCAAATTTGGGCACCATCGAGATCAAATCTTCCTTTGAAGACCGGTGGTTGATTTGTCCTGAACTCGTCATTAGCATTCACGTTCGGTGTATCCTGCACCGCCATGGCCATTGCTTCCAAAGCAGCAGCCATCACATTGTCGTTTTGACCAACCATAGTCTGACCATTCCCAAAAGTAACAACAAGGTTAACCAACCGTTAAACCAACAAAACAACAAGACAGGCACAACTGAGTCAACATTGGCTCTGATACCACTTAATATAACACCCCCTTTCTATACCCTAAATAATCACATAATCAAATAGTCACATATTAAAAATTTCATCATAGTATAATTATAAACATAGTATAAAAGAGGCGCGTCACATTACTCATGAAATTAAAACATACAACACCTGCTCAACAAAAGATATGCAACAGTGGGGTAACTTTGCAACAGAGGAACTTAGTCCTTACATCCACATCTCAACATTTCGAATAAAAGCGGAAAACCTAAACATTGAATAACATCAAACATATATACTTATATACATCATCCAGAATAATTCAACAACATAAGACATGTTTTCATAAACATCCATCAACAAGATACATATACAACTGCATCACAAAAGAATCATGAACAACCTAGCTACCCGATGCTACATATCAGAGCCGACCAACCAAAAGAATGAAGAGACACTTCACAAAAAGACCAGCAAACCTACTCTGCAGTGCCTCATAGAGCACCATAAAACAACAGAAGGGTGAGAAATATTATCATAACAACAATGCATATAATTATATATCTTAACATATAAATACACATATTCCACATTCTCACCACAATTCATCACAATTCACTCATATACGTCACAATGTGTGTGTGTGTGTGTGTGTGTGTGTGTATGTGTGTGTGTGTGTGTGTGTGTGTGTGTGTGTGTGTGTGTGTGTGTGTGTGTGTGTGTATATATATATATATATATATATATATATATATATATATATATATATATATATATATATATATATATATATATATATATATATATATATATATATATATATATATATATATATATATATATATATATATATATATATATATATATATATATATATATATATATATATATATATATATTTATATATATTAATCCAAGCATATTCATCATGCATACTTTTACAATTCTATCATTCCACATAAACATACACATTTATGCTTATTCACCAATGCACCATTACAAAGATGATAAATGCAAATCATAGAGACCGACTCACGACTCTATGCAAATGCAATGCAGTACCGACTCAATTATCTCAAGTTCACTCAGGAACTTATTGGAACCATCGCTCGTTACCAATGTAACTCCACGTCGGGCCTACGATGTTCACCCATTGCTCACACCTCACATAGGCACACAATGTTTATGGATTGCTCACACCTCTCATAGGCACACAATCCGATTGCTCACACCTAAAAAAACCCAACCCGATATTACATATCAGAGCAAGACCCTCTAAATTAACCATAAAGGCTAACGACTCTAAAACTTCAAAATACTCCTCGACGGCGTCTACGACTAAACTTGCTCATCTGCACGTTACCCGCGTGGAGGTAACATTCAAACAGGCAGGGTGAGTAAGACAATTCATAATAATCAATGTATATCAATTAATGCATAAACGACATATTACTCATAGTTATATTAAACACATTGATATCCTTCAAATATGCCTCAAAGGCCACAACGCCATAATTTATACACAAAGGCTCATAAATGCAAATGCAACACAACCCAATGCATGTGGTACCAATCATCACAGTGTGATGGACACTGGGCCATCAACCCTCCATAGATCCCCGTCAATGAAATCGGAGCACATTAAAATACTTCACATCCACACAGTGGGATTGAAGCCAAAGCAATCGAGGTCCTGAACCAAAGTCCGGATGCACATGAATGCATGATGCACACTTCATAAATCATCCTCATAATAACATCATGGTGCATCATCATTCATCATATTTGTCATGTCATCACCGCACATCATAATAATCATCATCACTCATCATGTCATCACAACACATCATATTATTTCATCATATTAATCTTCATACAACATATCATCATAATTCATCATATTAATCATCATACAACATGTCATCATAATTCATCATACTAATCAATCTCACACATCATGTCATCATATAATCATGTATAAATCACATATTAGCTCATAGTCATATTATCCCATATTATCCCATATTAATTCATCAAATTATACTCACGGTAATCCTCACACTATCGCCTATCAATCACATAAACTTCACAGTTCTACTCATGTTAATTCGTCATATTATCACATAGTATTCACATATTAATCCCTAATATCATCTCATATTGCCTCATATTAATTCATCACAATTACACTCATGGTAATTCTCAACACTATCACTTATTACTCACGCAACCTCACTGTCATACTCATAGTAACTCATCACAGGAATCCCAGAATCAAACATCACGGCATCGCTGCACACGATCAACATTCGCGAACTCTGCTACGATCGCTGGCTTGCTCGCTAGGAGAGCCTGTAGCGAATACTTGCTAGGCGAGTGTTGTTGCGAATATTCGCTAGCTTGCTCGCTAGGCGAACAACGCGATAACATCACAACCAGCTACGATTAGACCTACTCTCTACCCAAAATACTCATACGATTCATATACCCAATTCTCCTAAAACATCCCCAAAACATCTCTAAGGTCGTACGGCGTTAACGATACAACATCGATAGTTTATTAGGTCAATCTGGCAACATTTGCACTACCTAAAACAACATTTTCCTGCAACTGCTCTAAGTACATCAGAGTTACTTCACATTTGAATATTCTTATTCCTACAAGGTCAAACATATCACAATCCAAGGCTTTGGCCACGAAGGCCTAAGGTTTCGTTTCTCATGTTACACATCAAACAGTCAGGAATACTAACCACTAACCACAACCCCCAAGGTTTCATTATCAGTTTCCCTCAATTTCCCACGATCAACCCAAAATACCCTAAATCATAAACTTCACCATAAACACACCGTAAGGCATACATAGAAAATCAGGAAATGCAATACTCCCCATACCTTAGTCGATTCGCAGCTTCTAGCCTTTCGTTCAGAGCTCTGGCCACCAACTTTCATGTTAAACACAAAATGAAATCAAATTTCCTTTCAGAACTCAATTTTGTCTAACTTAGTCTTGGGCCTCACAAATTGTGCTTTTCCCATAACACCCTTACTAATTCTTCATAATGCCCAATTTATCCTTATTTCTCTTATATTCATTATAATCAATAATAATACTGATATTCACATATTGTATACTGTTAATTAAATAAATAGACCAAAATGCACATTTTCTCAATAATTCCCAAAACCAACGAAAACACCAAAAATACGAATATTCTCAATTAAATAAATTAATTAAAATATTCCGATTTAACTTGGGGTGTTACAACTCTCCCCCACTTAAAAGAATTTTCACCCTCGAAAATTGCCTCAAGTAAACAGAGTCGGATACGACTCCCTCATCTGATCTTCACCCTCCCAAATCCAACTTTCTCTAGCTGGTCCTCTTAAAACTACCTTTACTAAAGCAATTCCTTTACCTCAAAGTTTCTTCTCGTTCATTCACCTGAACTAGGAAAGCCTCCACAGTCAAATTACCTCTCACTTGTACACCATCTATCCGAATCAATGTACTTCTTCAACTTAGGCACATGAAATACATCATGAAATTCACAAGTGACAGCGGTAAAATAGTCTAACATGCTACTTCTCCCACGCTTCCGCTACGCCACTTCCGATACAAATCAACAAAACACAGTGTGTGCTTCCGAGACTTTAAACACCGACCAACACCAGTCACCATCGTAACTCTCGAAATACGTCTTTTCTTGGATCTTCTTGATCTTTTCAGTTGTCTCTTACACAATTCTCAAGTCCGAGCACATCACTCTTGCCTGAATCATAACAACACAAAGGAGTCCTACACCTTCTACCATATAAATCCTCATACGGTGTCATTTTGATACTAGAATGCTAACTGTTATTGTAGGTAACTCAATCAACGATAATTAACTATCCCATGATCCACCTTGATCCAACACACAAGCTATCCAAAAATCCTCTAAAGACTGGATAACTCTCTTTGTCCGTCCATCCGTCCACGGATGATAGGCAGAGTTCAACTTCAACATGGTACTCAAAGCGTCTGCAAACTCTCCCAAAATCTCGATGAAAACTCAGATTCCCATCTGACACAATATTCGACGACGTCTCATACAACTTCACAACTTCATCGATATACATATCAGCTAGCTTCAACATAGAATGATTAACCCTCATTGGCAAGAAAAGAGCCAATCTAGTGAATCTATCCAAAATCACCCAATTAAAATCATATCCCTCCAATTCTTCGAAAAATCCCACATAAAGTCCATGGAAATACTACCCGATTTCCACCCTAGAATATCCAACTTGCATCAGGCCCAACAGTCTCTAACGTTTATTCTTCGACTTCCAATAAGTCTTACCAGCATATACAAACTCAACCACTTCTCTCTTCATCTATGGCCATCAAAATAATTTCCTAAAATCCGATTACATCTTCATAGCACTGGGATGAATGCTCAATCTTCCTCAATGTCCTTTTTCAATAATACTCTTATTCCAACTCAACAATATCTAGGACACAAACTCTATCACGACATCTCATGGTACCATTGCCATGAATCCGCAAATCAGCCCTTCGACTTTAATTCATCCAATTCCACCAATCTGCAAACTCAGTTCAGATTTATGACCTTCTTGAATCTCATCAAGAACACCACTAGTAAGCTCCAACATGCTAAGCTTAACTCCATAAGAAGTCTCTTCACAACCCAAACTCATATCACGAAATTGCTCAATCAGTTCTAACTCTTTTACCATCGTCATCGGTATATGCAAAGAATTCCAAATCAATGCATAAGCTACCACGTTTGCTTCACCCGAATGGTAATTCAATCCAAAACCATAATCCTTAAGGAGTCCCAATTATTTTCTCTACCTCATATTCAACTCTTCCAACTCAAGCAAATACCGCAAGCTCTTGAGATCACCAAACATTTCAAATCTCAAACTAACCAATTGAAGCCTCCAACTCCGGCACAAACACAACAACAACCAACTCTAAATCACTTGTCAGATAATCCCTCTTATGTACTTTAAATTGCCTTAAAGCATAACTAAAACTTGTTGATATTACACTTAACATATCTCCCAATCACATCGACAAAGCATCACAAAACACAACGAATAGTTCTGTCGGATTCGGCAAAAATCAACACACGAGCTGTTGACTGCTCTCCCAAAAACTCTCTGAACTTTCTTCACAGTGGCATATCCATGCTTCTTCTCCAACACTGATAACTCAAGTTCCCGATGCTCAACACGATCCTCTATACTCTTTGAATATATCAAAATATCATCAGTTAACACAACCACTGACTCGCCCAAATAAGTATGAAAAATCCCATGTCAAAAGGACACTCAATTTGCGAGTTATGGCGGAAACACGAACCACACCTTCCGCACTTACCACAACATCCACACATATTCCATCAATAAATAACTTAATTCCATGCCACTACTTCACCATCACATAGAGCATTGAAATATCTCTCCAACGCTTTAAATCGTGCGTTATTCCGAGTTACGGTTCTCCCGTTACGACAAAAATACCAAAACAACATTCTTCTGCACAGGACATGCTCGCTAGGCGAACATAGAGGCGAGCGGTTGTTCACTAGGAGAAGGACCTAGCGGACCTGACAGTCCGCAATTCTATTTTTGACCGTTACTTGACTTCCGGGCGTCCGATTTCGATTTCGTAAAAAGCTGCGACCTCGGAATTCAACGTACAACAACAATTTCACACTTAGAAAGTCATTCAACACATTTCCAATTTTTGAAATATTTTAAAACTCAGTTATACCAATATTGCATTCCACATCTTACTTTCATTAATAATCATCAGAAGTCATCATCCACCTTTAATATACTCGACCCCACAATCTGTTGCCTTAGCACACACACCAGACACAAGCCTTAAAACTACTCAATCCATTTAATTCCTTGATCATCCAAACATACATATAATATGGAGCCCTCAATCTCGGACTAGTTTCTGTAACTAAGTCGATCACAACTCCACTTCAGGTCCTGGCTGTACATCACTATCTTGTCAGGATAACTTCCAGACAATCACAATTAATCGGCAAACCGCCAACTTCCCCACTTTCAGTAACACTCAAAATTCCCATCAAAATAAGCATCTCGGCATCATCCTACACCGACTCAACAAAACAATTCTAAGCATTGAGCTTAACTCAAAATAATTCACTGCTCACGCCATCAAAGCTTGCGAGACACGCCTATCCCATCCAACATGACCCTGTCTACTATCAAAAACAGATTAAGGCTAATCAGTTCCTCAATTTGTCAATACACAACCGAAAATCATGATGGGGTATAAACCATATTTTCCAAACTATAAGAGCGTTCAACCATACACTGAGCTACAATTCCACACTTGCAGCATCCTGGAGAAACACAACTTCTCCCCCACTTGTTTCATTCCCACTTCAGCAAACAACGATTAGGCAACAAACATGCACCGATAGTGTTTTTACACACATGTCACATACAAGGGAACAAACAACATTAGACAACTTGGTCGGACGAACCAACCTGCTCTGATACCACTAATGTAACACTCTTATTCTACCCCACAGATATTACAGCAAAATAACACGGATTTAAGAGTAAAATATTAACTCTCATTAAAAAGCCACAAAGGGCGTACATTTCTCAAAGTCAACAAAATTGGTCAATACTCCGTAACACATGGGTTTTCTCAAAATACATCAAAACATCATATACAGCGGAACTCAAAACATAACTCAATGTTTTCCTCATAAGGGAACATTAGTAAAATAACCCAATGATATACAATCAACTCAAAAAACCCAACCCGATATTACATATCAGAGCAAGACCCTCTAAATTAACCATAAAGGCTAACGACTCTAAAACTTCAAAATACTCCTCGACGGCGTCTACGACTAAACTTGCTCATCTGCACGTTACCCGCATGGAGGTAACATTCAAACAGGCAGGGTGAGTAAGACAATTCATAATAATCAATGTATATCAATTAATGCATAAACGACATATTACTCATAGTTATATTAAACACATTGATATCCTTCAAATATGCCTCAAAGGCCACAACGCCATAATTTATACACAAAGGCTCATAAATGCAAATGCAAAACAACCCAATGCATGTGGTACCAATCATCACAGCGCGATGGACACTGGGTCATCGACCCTCCATAGATCCCCATCAATGGAATCGGAGCACATTAAAATACTTCACATCCACACAGTGGGATTGAAGCCAAAGCAATCGAGGTCCTAAACCGAAGTCCGGATGCACATGAATGCATGATGCACACTTCATAAATCATCCTCATAATAACATCATGGTGCATCATCATTCATCATATTCATCATATTCGTCCTGTCATCACAGCACATCATAATAATTATCATCACTCATCATGTCATCACAACACATAATATTAATTCATCATATTAATCTTCATACAACATATCATCATAATTCATCATATTAATTATCATACAACATATCCTCATAATTCATCATACTAATCAATCTCACACATCATGTCATCATATAATCACGTATAAATCACATATTAGCTCATAGTCATATTATCCCATATTATCCCATATTAATTCATCAAATTACACTCATGGTAATCCTCACACTACCGCCTATCAATCACATAAATTCCACAGTTCTACTCATGTTAATTTGTCATATTATCACATAGTATTGACATATTAATCCCTAATATCATCTCACATTGCCTCATATTAATTCATCACAATTACACTCGCGGTAATTCTCAATACTATCACTTACTACTCACGCAACCTCACTGTCATACTCATAGTAACTCATCACAGGAATCCCAGAATCAAATATCACGGCATCGCTGCAGACGATCAACATTCACGAACTCTGCTATGCTCGCTGGCTTGCTCGCTAGGAGAGCCTGTAGCGAATGCTCGCTAGCTTGCCCGCTGGGCGAGTCTTGTGGCAAATGTTCGCTAGCTTGCTCGTTAGGCGAACAACGCGATAACAACACAACCTGCTACGATCAGACCCGCTCTCTACCCAAAATACTCATACGATTCATATACCCAATGATCCTAAAACATCCCCAAAACATCTCTAAGGTCATACGGCGATAACGGCACAACATATATAGTTTATTAGGTCAATCTGACAACATTTGCACTGCCTAAAACACTATTTTCCTGCAATTGCTCTGAGTACATCAGAGTTACTTCACATTTGAATATTCCTATTCCTACAGGGTCAAACATATCACAATCCAAGGCTTTCGCCACGAAGGCCTAAGGTTTCCTTTCTCATGTTGCACATCAAACAGTCAAGAATACTAAGCACTAACCACAACCCCCAAGGTTTCATTATCAGTTTCCTTCAATTTCCCACAATCAACCCAAAATACCCTAAATCATAAACTTCACCATAAACACACCGAAAGGCATACATAGAAAATCAAGAAATGCGATACTCCCCATACCTTAGTCGATTCGCAACTTTCACGATTAATCTTTGGGATCTTCTGCTTCCAGCCTTTCCTTCAGAGCTCTGGTCACCAACTTTCACGTTAAACACAAAATGAAATCTAATTTCCTTTCAGAACTCAATTTTGTCTAACTTAGTCTTGGGCCTCACAAATTGGGCTTTTCCCATAACACCCTTACTAACTCTTCATAATTCCCAATTTATCCTTATTTCTCTTATATTCATTTTAATCAATAATAATACTGATATTCTCATATTGTATAATATTAATTAAATAAATAGTCCAAAATGCACATTTTCTCAATAATTCCCAAAACCACCGAAAACACCGAAAACACCAAAAATACGAATATTCTCAATTAAATAAATTAATTAAAATATTCCGATTAAACATGGGGTGTTACAATAGACACACGATGTTACAACAGATTCTCATTAGAATCCCAACACACAAGAATGCACATCAGTATGCTTCACATACAAAATGACTCAATACACTCCCGAAATGCATACATATGCATAATATATTCATGCATTCATCTCATACTATCACATACAATATATATCCATTCACATCAATTACGCCAAACGGCAACGAGCATCGCTTTACCACCTAAAAGACAACGAATCCTATCACAGTGATCATGCATTCACATTTAATTTAAATAATGCATTTATTTGCCAAAAGGCCACAATTCACAATAATTCCACAATCTATGATTCACGTCATACGACTACCCACAGCTTATCATATAACAGCACACAAGTTACACGATTCGGGATAAGGTTAATCACATCCGAGTCGAAGAATCGATGTTGGATGGAATAAAAATAAAATGTTGTGTTGTCATGCTCGCTAGCATGCTCGGTCCATTTACCATAGGCTCCTATCAGAACAAGCACCTGATAGTCGGTGTCGAATATTTCACCAAATGGATCGAGGCCGAAGCTCTAGCCAAGATCACGGTGCATAACATACTATGCTTCTACAAGAGTAATATCCTCGCCAGGTTCAGCGTCCCCCTGGCCATCGTGACTTACAACGGGACACAGTTCACTAACAGAAACTTCCAAGACTTCGTGACCAAGCTCGGGACAAAACATCACTCCACCTCAGCCGAGCACCCGCAGATGAACGATCAAGCAGAGGCCGCAAATAGGGTTATCCTGTGGGGTTTAAAGCAAAGACTCGGTGACACCAAGAAGAGATGGGTCGAGAAGCTCCACAGCATTCTCTGGGCCTACTGAAGGATGCCCTACTCGACCACATGAGAGACCCCTTTCTGACTCACCTACGGAACCGAGGAAGTAATCCCGATAGAAATAAGGGAGCCATCCAAAAGGACCGGATCCCCCATTGAGGAGGAGGCAAACAACGAGGCCCTCCGAGAAGAACTCGACTTGGTCGAAGAGATCCGTTCGGGGGAAGCTCTCCAAGAAGCCACACTAAAGCAGAAAATCGCCCTTCGTTATGACAGCAAAGTCATAAGGCGGGACTTCCAGGTCGGCGACCTGGTCTTATGAAGAAACCAGAAAGACTCGCACGAGGGCAAGCTCGCTACGAATTGGTAGGGGCCCTATCGTGTCCGAGACAAAATGGAACACGGGGCCTACTACTTCAAAAATCTACACGGGGATGGGATTGCTCGACCATGGAATGCTGAGAAGCTTAAAAGGTACTACAGTTAAACACTTCCTGCAAAGAACAACTTCGCGATCACAGGAACGCGACCTGGTACAAACACATCTCTAAAAAACTCAACGATAACAAACGGTTGCCCTTTTGTGTGTGCAAGTCGAGCGCTCTATTTGACAGGGACCCTTCGATCAAGGCCCACTGTCGCCGTATCAAAATGGCAGAACACCCAACTCGCGATGGGACGTTCACACCGCGGAGCTAGGACCATGACCGCGATCCATCTCTGTAACCGACCAGGTAATAACCCCGGTCACCCGTCCAGTTCTCTACACTACTAGACACAACAAATAACGTCGAGCCACCACTCCCACCATACAAACATACAAGAATACACATACAAGCATACAAAAGGACCATACGTAAACGAGCACACACTTAGCAAAAGAAAATATCATTGCATATAGAAATTATTGTATAATCGAGGGCACTAATCCAGCTGTTCGAAAATTACAATAAAAAGGCATGCATGCCCGAAAAATGACTTAACAAAATGGGCACGCAGGCCAGGAAGCTTACAAGCATGCAGGCCCGGGAATACAAAAATAAAACTTAGATCTCTAGTTGACCTCGTTCGGCCTCTTCAGCGTGCATGCTGCCATCGTCCTCCTCGACGCCTATCACGACCACCCGTCCATCAACGACCTGGTGGTTGGGCCCCGTTCTCTCGGTGATTAGAGAAACCTCGGGATTCACGACCTTGAGCTACTACATAGTGCTAGAAAACCCGACAGAGACGGCCTCCAAACAGTCTTGCTCATGCTCACGAATCTTGCCCAGCAAATCATCCTGGGAATGCAGGAGCCTCTCCTTGTTAGTCTCGTCCTCGGTAGGACGAAGGGAAGTCTCCAGCTCTTCGACTCGAGCCTGTAACCTCGACCTTTCTTCCTCGACAGCTTTCAGTCGCTCCTTAGCCTCAGTGCTCTTCTTGCGTTGCATCGCGCTCTCTTCCCTGCTCAGATCCAGCTCAGCAGCCATTTTGGTCAACCTCGACTCAACAAAGGTGAGATTCCCCTGCAATTTGGCCAGCTCGACCAAAGAACATCCCTCATCTCTTAAGACCAAAGCGGTCGAGAAGAACTGCATCTTCGTGGCCAAATCCTCGGTGAGCATCTGTCTTTGGACATCCCGACTTGCCTCGAGGACAACCTTAGCTTCTGAGACCGACACCGCCGATGACCTATCCCCGTGGAAGAAGCCAGGATGCTGATGACAAGGGGGGATAAGAAACCCCTCCTTGATGCCACTCTCCGTGAGGTCAACAATAGTATTTGGACCGTGGACTCTCACCCACTTCGGGGTCCCTTGTGACATAGCGGAGTGACTGCCCTAGGGCAAAGATGAGGAACCCTTTCCACCCTGGTCGACAGGGGGTTGCTGCATCACTTGGGAGACCCTCCCTTTTCCGCTCTTGGCCGTGACCCTGGAGGCCGCCAGCTTCTTCACATGCTTCTACATAGTCGACATATTTCCTAGAAAACAAAAGCGGGTTAGCAAACACGAGGATAAACAAGGGCAAAAGAGATGGGCAGAACGTCGCCTGCTACCTAGAAAACGCAGAGCTTCCTCGTCAGATGAACACTCGAGCAGAGCCTTCATATTTATGAGCCTCGCCTGCTGGAGAACATTCCCTCGGCCGTCGAGGATAAAGATCCCATCGGGCGTCACGAGCTTGGCCGAGGTAAAACTGGCCACGAAGGACACCAGCCTCTGATAACCCATCTGGTCCTCCTCGTCCATGGTCCCTGCCCGCACGATATATTGATCCGTGCCACTCCGAAAGTGTTCCTCCGACCAATCCAGGGGCACCTTCGGCACCATGAATTCCTCCCGCTGCCCGTTCACTTCTCGAGCTTCACGTTCGTACAAAGAGGCGTACGCCTCGAAAGAAATAGGTCGGACCATAAAAAGGTGTTCTTTGAAATCTCGAACAGAGTCCATGTATGCCCGGAAAAGGCTCCTCGGCTGCTTAAATGACACCCATCCTTGTCGGCCATCAATCGTCTGCCTCTGCAGATGGAAAAGCCGAAAGAACAGGGTAAGGGTGGCCCTAATCTCCAAATATCGATAGACAACTTCATATGTCCGAATGAAGGCTATAGCGTTGGGGTGCAGTTGAGAAGGTGCCAGCTTCAGCCAGTCGAAAACACCCAATTGGAAATTAGTGAAGGGCGGCCGAAGACCCGCCTCGCGGAAGCAGAACTTGTACATGGGAAACCTTATCTTCCCATAGCTTGAACGTATCCAGTGATGGTCCCGTGGCCGGTACGCTTTCCAGCTCATACAAGATCCCTCACAACGATCATCGATAGTCGCAAAGGCGTCGACGTTGTTGTCGAAAAACATGATAGCGTGTTTAAAGGTTCCTCTGTGACCCAGTCCTTCACAGATTGGGCCTGCCCCTCGACAGGCGGGGCCACTAGTGTGACGCCCCGATTTTGATTATTCCCATTTTTGTTAAGTCTTTTGATTTATTTGGGTGATTAATATTTTAATTGTGAAATTGATGTGTTAATATGTTATGTTTGCATATTATGCTATTTTGCCGATTTTGAGAGTTTTCAGGGAAAATAGATTGGAGGGTATTTTAGACATTTCTTATTTAATAATAAGATGAGATATTTTGTGAGAAAATGGATTAGTAGATGTTTGGAGAGAAATAAAATAGAAAGAGATATAAGTGGAATAGAGGAAACAAAAGAAAAGGATAGAACTAGAAAGAAGAGAAAAGAAAGAAGGAAGAAGAGAGAAGAGGAGAAAATAGAGGAAAAACTTGGATAGCTCAAGATCAACATCTAGGATTCGATTTAATCGGGTAAGGGTGTGAAATATTATTATTTTCTCAATGTGTATGATTATGTATGCTTTTGTTGGATTGATTTGGATTGTTGGAGCGTTTTTACTCATTTTCCATTTTTAGGTCGAAATGGTTTAATCGATAGGAACCGATATTTTAACGGTTAGAATCTGGAATAAGTGATGTAGTTTAGTCGAGGAATGTTAGGATAAGACTAAGGAAACTTGTTGGAATTGAATTGGGTGATTTTGGGACCTTGTGACATTTTTGGACAGTAGAAGTTTTGATAGATCACAGAGGTTCTCTAAGCGAGCAGCTAGCGAGCGAACTAGCGAGTGGTTCGCTAGGCGAGATGCTAGCGAGCGAGTAGCGAATGGTTCCAGACTTGGACAGAACCAAAATGACCCTTGTTCGCTGGACCGAGTGAGGTAGCGAGGGTTCGCTAAGCGAGCTGGGTAGCGAACACTTCCAGTAGCAAAAAGGCAGGCTTCGCTAGCACGTTCGCTAGGCGAGCCAGTAGCGAATGATCACTATGCCTTCGCTAGGCGAGTGAGCCAGCGAGCATGACATCATTGTTTTATTTATGTTGTTTCCATCCAATGTTGATACTTTGATTCTTCAACGCATAGCTTGTGTGCTATATTATGATATGATGTGGGTAGACGTATGGCGTGAATCCTAGATTGTGGAATCGATTGTGAAATGTGGCCTTTTGGCAAATATTGCATTGTTTAAATTGACTAAAAGTGCATGATGAATGTGATGGACTTCGTTTCCATATGGCACAATATTGTGAATGCATATTGATTGTTTGCGATTGTATGTGAGGAACCAAGATGTGTATTCTTGTGCATTGCTTGATAAATGTAGTGATGGTGTTGAAAGTATGAATACTTTGATTATTATGAAATGTGTTGTGTGTGCAATCATCTTATAATTCTTGTGTGATGAATTATTTGAGAATGCATGGGATTAAGATGCGAGAACGGTCTTAAGTGCATATTGTTGTTGATTGCATACGCATCATTTGTTGTCAAGAGGCAATGCTTGCTAGTTTCGTGGAGACTAGTGACTTGTCCCAAACCTAGAGTGGGGTTTGAAAGACTAGAGGACGGGCTTTTGTTTGTTATTGGTCTAGAGAACGGACCCGGTTTAAATGTAAAAACCGAAAAATAATAACAAGTGTTGGTACCACTTGGCATGAGTTGCATTGAGTTGCATTGAATCATATGGCATATGTATAATTGTTGTATGAAAGTATGCATATCTGTATGAATTATTGAACTGAGACTTGTGAATTGATGAATAAACATAATTGTAAATGTTTATGTGGAAATGAGTGAATTATGGATGTATGTATGAGGAACGTGCTTGGGGGTTATCCATATATTTGTATATACATTGTGATGTATATGGATGACTTGTGGTGAGAATGTTGATTACGTGTATTCAAGGATTGTATATATATATATATATATATATATATATATATATATATATATATATATATATATATATATATATATATATATATATATATATATATATATATATATATATATATATATATATATATATATATATATATATATATATATATATATATATATATATATATATATATATATATATATATATGCATTGATTATTATGATAATATTTCTCACCCTTCTGCTGTTTTATGATGTCTTATGAGGCATTGCAGAGTAGGTATGTTGGAGGTCTTTTGTGAAGCATGTCTTCATTCTTTTTTCGGTCAGCTCTGATATGTAGCACCGAGTAGCTAGGATATATGATTCGTTTGTGATACGTTGTGTATGTATCTTGGTGTGGAATGTTTATGAAAACATGAATTATGTTGTGAATCAAACTGGATGATATCTATATATGTGTATATGTGTGATGTTAATCAATGTTTTAATGTTTTCGCTTTTATTCTAAATATTGAGATGTGGGTGTAAGGACTAAGTTCCTCTGTTAAAAGTTACCCCACTGTTGCATATCTTTATTGAGCAGGTGTTGTATGTTTTGATTCAAGTATAATGTGGCGCACCTCAATGATACCATAATTTTAATTATACTCTGATGGATTTTTAATATGTGCCTACATGATTTATTTGATTACTTCGGGGTATAGAAAGGGGGTGTTACATTAGTGGTATCAGAGCAGGTCGGTCAGTTGACCAAGTTATTAATGTGTTTATTCCCCTATATATTTGATATGTGTGTATGACACTATCAATATTGTTAGTTCTTATGAAGTTTTGTTGTTGGGATCCATAACAATGGTCGCCGGTAGGAATGATGAAGCGGTTGCCGAAGCTTTGGCGATGTTGGCTGAAGCGATTGGACAGAATCCACAAGCCAACGTGAATGCTGGAAACAACGCCGATGACGAGTTTCGTGCTTTGGGAAAGTTTCAAAGGAACAATCCACCAATTTTTAAGGGAACCCATGAATCGGACAAAGCACAAGTATGGCTAAAAGAAATTGAGAAGATTTTCGAGTCATGAACTATTCAGATGCGCAGAAAGTGCAGTTTGGCACTCATATGCTTGAAGAGGAAGCTGAGGACTGGTGGGGTAACACTCATCAGAGGTTTGAAGAAGATGAGATTGTGGTTACTTTGGATGTTTTTAGAGAGGCATTTCTGGAGAAGTATTTTCCAAAAGATGTACGTGGTAAGAAGGAAATTGAATTCCTTAAGCTGAAGCAAGGTAACTCAACTGTGGTCGAGTATGCAGCAAGGTTTGAGGAATTGATTAAGTTTTATCCTCATTATAACACTACCAATGCTGAGAGATCCAAGTGTCTCAAGTTCGTGAATGGTTTGAGGCCTGAAGTCAAGCAAGCCATTGGTTATCAGGAAATTAGGCGATTTTCTGAGTTGGTGAACAAAAGCAGAATTTATGATGAAGATAATAGAGCTAGATCTGCCCACTATAAGAGTTTAAAAGACAAGAAAGGAAAAGGTCAATTTCGAGGGAAGCCGTATGTGACTCCTGCTGATAAGGGGAAATAGAAAACTGGTTACGGCAAGAAGCCGAGTGGGGGAGGAGTTTCCACTCCGGTGAGATGTTATTAATGCAGTGGAGAAGGACATCGTGCCCCTGAGTGCAAAAGCGTTGAGCAGAAATGTTTCAAGTGTGGCAAGCCAGGCCACAAAGCTATGGAGTGCAGAAGCGGTGCGAATGTGACTTGCTACAACTGTGGTGAGCAAGGGAACATTAGTACAAAGAATACTCAAGGGAATGGTAAAGTGTTTGCTCTATCAGGATCGGGGACTGCTAGCGAAGATCGGTTGATTCGAGGTACGTACTTCATTGATGGTATATCTTTTGTCGCTATAATTAATACTAGAGCTACACATTCCTTTATTTCCTTTGATTGTGTTAAGAGATTGAATCTAGAGTTGTCAATTATGAGTGGTGGTATGGTTATTGATACTCCTGCTATGGGTTCAGTAACTACCCCTTTTGTGTGTTTGAATTGTCCGTTGAGTAATTTTGGTAAAGACTTTGAGTTGATTTAAAGTGTCTTCACTTAGATCAACTTGATGTTATTCTTGGGATGAATTGGTTTGAATTCAATCGTGTCTATATTAACTATTTTGACAAGACGGTTATTTTTCCTGAACCTGATGATGAAGGAGACTTGTGTATGACTGCTAAGCAAGTGAAGGAGTTAGTGCAAGATCGTGCGAAGGTATTTATGTTGATGGAAACTTCGAGTATTGGTGAAAATGGAGCAACTGATGCTTTACCAATTGTTCGTGATTATCCGGAAGTTTTTCCTGATGAGATAAGAGATTTACCGCCGGAACGAGAGGTGGAGTTTGCAATCGACTTAATTCCTAGAACTAGTCCGATATCGATGGCTCCATATCGTATGTCCGCATCGGAATTGAAAAAGTTGAAGAGTCAACTTGAAGATCTACTCGAGAAGAGGTTTATTCGTCCGAGTGTGTCACCGTGGGGTGCACCAGTTTTGCTGGTTAAGAAGAAAGAAGGTTCTATGAGACTTTGTGTGGACTACAGCCAATTGAACAAGATGACCATCAAGAATAGGTATCCACTCTCGATGATTTGATGGATCAGTTGATTGGTGCGAGTGTCTTTAGTAAGATAGATCTGAGATCTGGGTATCATCACATTCGTGTGAAGGCCGAAGATATTCAGAAGACTGCCTTTAGAACGAGGTATGGACATTATGAGTATTTTGTGATGCCACTTGGTGTGACTAATGCGCCAAGTGTATTTATGGAGTACATGAATAGGATTTTCCATCCTTCTTTGGACAAGTTTGTGGTTGTGTTTATTGATGATATTTTGATTTATTCGAAGAGTGAAGGAGAACATGTCGGGCATTTGAGGATTGTGTTATCTGTTGAAAGAAAAGCAGTTATATGCTAAACTTTCTAAGTGTGAATTTTGGTTGAAGGAAGTGAGTTTCCTTGGTCATGTGATTTCGAGTAGAGGTATTGCAGTTGATCCATCAAAGGTTGAAGCGGTATCACATTGGGAGGCTCCAAAATCATTTTTTGAGATTAGACATTTTTTAGGTTTGGCAGGTTTTTATCGGAAATTCATTGAAGGATTTGCCAAGTTATCATTGCCGTTGACGCAGTTGACTAGGAAAGGTCAAGCTTTTGTTTGGAATGCAAAGTGTGAAGAAAGTTTTCAAGAACTTAAGAGAAGATTGAAGACAACTCCTGTTTTGATTTTGCTGAATCCGACAGAACTGTTTGTTGTGTATTGTGATGCTTCTTTGATGGATTTAGGAGGTGTATTGATGTAAAATAAACAAGTTGTAGCTTATGCTTCAAGGCAACTCAATGTGAATGAGAGGAATTACCCTACGCATGACTTAGAGTTGGCCGCCGTTGTATTTGTGCTGAAACTTTGGAGGCATTATTTGTTTGGTTCGAGATTTGAGGTATTTAGTGATCATAAGAGTTTGAAGTATCTCTTTGATCAGAAAGAATTGAATGCAAGGCAGAGGAGATGGCTGGAACTTCTGAAGGATTATGATTTTGGTTTGAATTACCATCCGGGTAAAGCAAATGTAGTAGTTGATGCATTGAGTACGCAATCGTTGCATATGTCGATGATGATGGTAAAAGAGTTGGAGATGATTGAGCAATTTCGCGATTTGAGCTTAGTGTGTGAGAATACTTTTTACGGAGTCAAGCTTGGTATGTTAAAGTTTACTAGTGGTATTCTTGACGAGATTCGAGAAGGACAGAAATCTTATTTGGGTTTAGTTGATCGATTGACTTTGATCAATCAAGGTCAAGGTGGTGAATTTCGGATTGATGGAAATGGTATCATGAGATGTCGTGATATAGTTTGTATTCCTGATAATGTTGAGTTGAAAAAGAGTATTCTTGAAGAAGGGCATCGTAGTGGATTGAGTATTCATTCGGGTGCTACTAAGATGTATCAAGATTTGAGGAAAGTATTTTGGTGGCCTAGTATGAAGAAGGATATTACCGAGTTCATGTATTCTTGTTTGACTTGTTAGAAGTCAAAGATTGAGCATCAGAAACCGTCGGACTTGATGCAACAGTTGTTTATTCCTGAGTGGAAATGGGATAGCATATCTATGGATTTTGTGTCTGGTTTACCTAGAAAGCCCAGTAACTTTGAAGCTATTTGGGTTATTGTGGATGGATTGACCAAATCTTCTCACTTTATTCTTATGCGAATGGATTACCCGTTGGAGAGATTGGCAAAGCTTTACATTGAAAGGATTGTTAGTTTGCACGGTATTCTGTCTAGCATTGTGTCAGATAGAGATCCAAGGTTTACTTCGAGATTTTAGGAAAGTTTGCAAAGTGCTATGGGTACGAAATTACGTTTGAGTTCTGCTTATCATCCGCAGACCGATGGTCAGATTGAGAGGACGATTCAATCACTTGAGGATCTTTTGAGAGCTTGTGTATTGGAAAAGGGAGGAGCTTGGGATAGCTACTTACGTTTGATTGAGTTTACTTACAACAACAGTTTTCATTCGAGTATTGGTATGGCACCATTTGAGGCATTTTATGGTAGACGATGTAGGACGCCATTGTGTTCGTATGAGTCTGGAGAGAGTTTTGTGGTTGGACCTGAGATGGTCCAGCAAACTACCGATAAGATTAAGATGATTCAAGAGAAGATGAATATTTCTCAGAGTCGTCAAAAGAGTTAACATGACAAGAGGAGGAAAGCACTTGAATTTCAGGAGAGAGATCACGTGTTTCTTCGGGTTACTCCTATAACTGGTGTTGGTAGAGCGTTGAAATCGCGTAAGTTGACGCCGCGTTTATTGGTCCTTATCAGATTTTGCAGAGGATAAGAGAGGTAGCCTATCGGGTTGTTTTACCACCGTCGCTTGCTAATCTCCATGATGTGTTCCATGTTTCGCAACTTCGAAAGTATGTTCTGGATCCGTCACATGTTATTCCTATGGATGAGGTTGAGGTGAGAGATAACCTTACGGTTGAAGCTTTACCGATTAGAATTCTGGATCGTGAAGTTAAGAAGCTAAGTGGCAAGGATATTGCGCTTGTGAAAGTAGCATGGGGAGGCGCTGCGAAAGGCTATATGACTTGGGAATTAGAGAGTGGAATGCAAGAGTCGTATCCATAGTTGTTTGAATCAGGTAATATTTTCGAGGACGAAAATTTCTAAAGTGGGGGAGAGTTGTGACGCCCCGATTTCGATTATTCCCATTTTTGTTAAGTCTTTTGATTTATTTGGGTGATTAATATTTTAATTGTGAAATTGATGTGTTAATATGTTACGTTTACATATTATGCTATTTTACCGATTTTGAGAGTTTTCGAGGAAAATAGATTGGAGGATATTTTAGACATTTCTTATTTAATGATAAGATAAGATATTTTGTGAGAAAATGGATTAGTAGATGTTTAGAGAGAAATAGAATAGAAAGAGATATAAGTGGAATAGAGGAAAGAAAAGAAAAGGATAGAACTAGAAAGAAGAGAAAAGAAAGAAGGAAGAAGAGAGAAGAGGAGAAAATAGAGGAAAAGCTTGAATAGCTCAAGATCAACTTTTAGGATTCGATTTAATCGGGTAAGGGTGTGAAATATTATTATTTTCTCAATGTGTATGATTATGTATGCTTTTGTTGGGTTGATTTGGATTGTTGGAGAGTTTTTACTCATTTTCCATTTTTAGGTCGAAATGGTTTAATCGATAGAAACCGATGTTTTAATGGTTAGAATCTGGAATAAGTGATGTAGTTTAGTCGAGGAATGTTAGGCTAAGACTATGGAAACTTATTTGAATTGAATCGGGTGATTTTGGGACCTTGTGACATTTTTGGACAGTAGAAGTTTTGAGAGATCGCAGACGTTCACTAAGCGAGCAGCTAGCGAGCGAACTAGCGAGTGGTTCGTTAGGCGAGCTGCTAGCGAGCGAGTAGCGAATGGTCCCAGACTTGGACAGAACCAAAATGACCCTTGTTCGCTGGAGCGAGTGAGGTAGCGAGGGTTTGCAAAGTCTTCGCTAAGCGAGCTGGGTAGCGAACACTTCCAGTAGCAAAAAGGCAGGTTTCGCTAGCACGTTCGCTAGGCGAGCCAATAGCGAATGATCGCTATACCTTCGCTAGGTGAGTGAGCCAGCGAGCATGACATCATTGTTTTATTTCTGTTGTTTCCATCCAATGTTGATACTTTGATTCTTCAACGCATAGCTTGTGTGTTGTATTATGATATGCTGTGGGTAGTCGTATGGCGTGAATCCTAGATTGTGGAATCGATTGTGAAATGTGGCCTTTTGGCAAATATTGCATTGTTTAAATTGACTAAAAGTGCATGATGAATGTGATGGAGTTCGTTGCCATTTGGCGTGATATTGTGAATGCATATTGATTATATGCGATTGTATGTGAGGCACCACGATGTGTATTCTTGTGCATTGCTTGATAAATGTAGTGATGGTGTTAAAAGTATGGATACTTTGATTATTATGAAATGTGTTGTGTGTGCAATCATGTTATAATTCTTGTGTGATGAATTATTTGAGAATGCATGGGATTAAGATGCGAGAATGGTCTTAATTGCATATGGTTGTTGGTTGCATACACATCATTTGTTGTCAAGAGGCAATGCTTGCTAGTTTCGTGGAGACTAGTGACTTGTCCCAAACCTAGAGTGGGGTTTGAAAGCCTAGAGGACGGGCTTTTGTTTGTTACTGGTCTAGAGGATGGACGTGGTTTAATGTAAAAACCAAAAAATAATAACAAGTGTTGGTACCACTTGGCATGAGTTGCATTGAGTCATATGGCATAGGTACAATTGTTGTATGAAAGTATGCATATGTGTATGAATTATTGAACTGAGAGTTGTGAATTAATGAATAAACATAATTGTAAATGTTTATGTGGAAATGAGTGAATTATAGATGTATGTATGATGAATGTGCTTGGTAGTTATCCATATATTTGTATATACATTGTGATGTATATGGATGACTTGTGGTGAGAATGTTCATTATGTGTATTCTAGGATTGTAGATATATATATAATTATATGCATTGATTATTATGATAATATTTCTCACCCTTCTGCTGTTTTATGATGCCCTATGAGGCATTGCAGAGTAGGTATGTTAGAGATCTTTTGTGAAGCATGTCTTCATTCTTTTGTCGGTCAGCTTTGGTATGTAGCACCGGGTAGCTAGGATATATGATTCTTTTGTGATACGTTGTGTATGTATCTTGGTGTGGAATGTTTATGAAAACATGAATTATGTTGTGAATCAAACTGGATGATATCTATATATGTGTATATGTGTGATGTTAATCAATGTTTAAATGTGTCCGCTTTCATTCTAAATATTGAGATGTGGGTGTAAGGACTAAGTTCCTTTGTTAAAAGTTACCCCACTATTGCATATCTTTATTGAGCAGGTGTTGTATGTTTTGATTCAAGTATAATGTGGCACACCTCTTTTATACATGAATTTTAATTATACTCTGATGGATTTTTAATATGTGCCTACATGATTTATTTGATTACTTCGGGGTATAGAAAGGGGGTGTTACATTAGTGGTATCAGAGCAGGTCGGTCAGTTGACCAAGTTGTTAATGTGTTTATTCCACTATATATTTGATATGTGTGTATAAAACTATCAATATTGTTAGTTCTTATGAAGTTTTGTTGTTGGATCCAGAACAGTGGTCGCCGGTAGGAATGATGAAGCGATTGCCGAAGCTTTGACGAAGTTGGCTGGAGCGATTGGACAGAATCCACAAGCCAACGTGAATGCTGGAAACAACACCGATGACGAGTTTCGTGCTTTGGGAAAGTTTCAAAGGAACAATCCACCAATTTTTAAGGGAACCCATGAACCGGACAAAGCACAAGTATGGCTGAAAGCAATTGAGAAGATCTTTCGAGTCATGAACTGTTCAGATGCGCATAAAGTGCAGTTTGGCACTCATATGCTTGAAGAGGAAGCTGAGGACTGGTGGGGTATCACTCGTCAGAGGTTTGAAGAAGATGAGATTGTGGTTACTTGGGATTTTTTTAGAGAGGCATTTCTGGGGAAGTATTTTCCAGAAAATGTACGTGGTAAGAAGGAAATTGAATTCCTTGAGCTGAAGCAGGGTAACTCAACTGTGGTCGAGTATGCAGCAAGGTTTGAGGAATTGATTAAGTTTTGCCTCATTACGACACTATCAATGCTAAGAGATCCATGTGTCTCAAGTTTGTGAATGGTTTGAGGCCTGAAGTCAAGCAAGCCATTGGTTATCAGGAAATTAGGCAATTTTCTGAGTTGGTGAACAAAAGCAGAATTTATGATGAAGATAGTAGAGCTAGATCTGCCCAATATAAGAGTTTAAATGACAAGAAAGGAAAAGGTCAATTTCGAGGGAAGCCGTATGTGACTCCTGCTGATAAGGGGAAATAGAAAACTGGTTACGGCAAGAAGCCGAGTGTGGGAGGAGTTTCCACTCCGGTGAGATGTTATTAATGCAGTGGAGAAGGACATCTTGCTCCTGAGTGCAAAAGCGTTGAGCAGAAATGTTTCAAGTGTGGCAAGCCAGGCCACAAAGCTATGGAGTGCAGAAGTGGTGCGAATGTGACTTGCTACAACTGTGGTGAGCAAGGGAACATTAGTACCAAGTGTGACAAGCCAAAGAAGACTCAAGGGAATGGTAAAGTGTTTGCTCTATCAGGATCGGAGACTGCTAGTGAAGATCGGTTGATTTGAGGTACGTACTTCATTCATGGTCTATCTTTGGTCGCTATAATTGATACTGGAGCTACACATTCCTTTATTTCCTTTGATTGTGATAAGAGATTGAATCTAGAGTTGACAATTATGATTGGTGGTATGGTTATTGATACTCCTGCTATGGGTTCAGTAACTACCCCTTATGTGTGTTTGAATTGTCCGTTGAGTAATTTTGGTAAAGACATTGGAGTTGATTTAGTGTGTCTTCACTTAGATCAACTTGATGTTATTCTTGGGATGAATTGTTTAGAATTCAATCGTGTCTATATTAACTGTTTTGACAAGACAGTTATTTTTCCTGAACCTGATGATGAAGGAGACTTGTTTATGACTGCTAAGCAAGTGAAGGAGTTAGTTCAAGATGGTGTGAAGGTATTTATGTTGATGGCAACTTCGAATATTGGTGAAAATGGAGCAACTGATGCTTTACCAATTGTCTGTGATTATCTGGATGTTTTCTCGGATGAGATAAGAGATTTACCGCCGGAACGAGAGGTGGAGTTTGCGATCGACTTAATTCCAGGAACTAGTCTGATATTGATGGCTCCATATCGTATGTTCGCATAGGAATTGAAAGAGTTGAAGAGTCAACTTGAAGATCTACTCGAGAAGAGGTTTATTCGTCCGAGTGTGTCACCCTGGGGTGCACCTGTTTTGTTGGTTAAGAAGAAAGAAGGTTCTATGAGACTTTGTGTGGACTACATACAATTGAAAAAGGTATCCACTCCCAAGGATTGATGATTTTATGGATCAGTTGATTGGTGCGAGTGTCTTTAGTAAGATAGATCTGAGATCTGGGTATCATCAGATTCGTGTGAAGGCCAAAGATATTCAGAAGACTGCCTTTAGAACGAGGTATGGACATTATGAGTATTCTGTGATGCCATTTGGTGTGACTAATGCACCAAGTGTATTTATCGAGTACATAAATAGGATTTTCCATCCTTATTTGGACAAGTTTGTGGTTGTGTTCATTAATGATATTTTGATTTATTCGAAGAGTGAAGGAGAACATGTCGGGCATTTGAGGATTGTGTTACCTGTGTTGAAAGAAAAACAGTTATATGCTAAACTTTCTAAGTGTGAATTTTGGTTGAAGGAAGTGAGTTTCCTTGGTCATGTGATTTCGAGTAGAGGTATTGCAGTTGATCCGTCAAAGGTTGAAGCGATATCGAATTGGGAGGCTCTAAAATGAGTTTTTGAGATTATAAGTTTATTTGGTTTGGCAGATTATTATCGGAAATTCATTGAACGATTTGCCAAGTTATCATTGCCGTTGACGCAGTTGACTAGGAAAGGTCAAGCTTTTGTTTGGAATGCAAAGTTTGGAGAAAGTTTTCAAGAGCCTAAGAGAAGATTGACGACAACTCCTGTTTTGATTTTGCCGAATCCGACAAAACTGTTTGTTGTGTATTGTGATGCTTCTTTAATGGGTTTAGGAGGTGTGTTGATGCAAAATAAACAAGTCCTAGCTTATGCTTCAAGGCAACTCAAAGTGCATGAGAGGAATTATCCTACGCATGACTTAGAGTTGGTCGCCGTTGTATTTGTGCTGAAACTTTGGAGGCATTATTTGTTTGGTTCGAGATTTGAGGTATTTAGTTATCAGAAGAGTTTGAAGTATCTCTTTGATCAGAAAGAATTGAATGCAAGGCAGAGGAGATGGTCGGAACTTCTGAAGGATTATGATTTTAATTTGAATTACCATTCGGGTAAAGCAAATGTAGTAGCTGATGCATTGAGTAGGAAATCGTTGCATATGTCGATGATGATGGTAAAAAAGTTGGACATGATTGAGCAATTTCGCGATTTGAGCTTAATGTGTGAGAAGACTTCTTATGGAGTTAAGCTTGGTATGTTAAAGTTTACTAGTGGTATTCTTGACGAGATTCGAGAAAGACAGAAATCTGATTTGGGTTTAGTTGATCGATTGACTTTGATCAATCAAGGCCAAGGTGGTGAATTTCGGATTGATGGAAATGGTATCATGAGATGTCGTGATAGAGTTTGTATTCCTGATATTGTTGAGTTGAAGAAGAGTATTCTTGAAGAAGGGCATCGTAGTGGATTGAGTATTCATTCGGGTGCAACTAAAATGTATCAAGATTTGAGGAAAGTATTTATGATGCCTTATGAGGCATTTCAGAGTAGGTATGCTGGAGTTCTTTTGTGAAGCATGTCTTCATTCTTTTGTCGGTCAGCTCTGATATGTAGCACCGGGTAGCTAGGATATATGATTCTTTTGTGAGACGTTGTGTATGTATCTTGGTGTGGAATGTTTATGAAAACATGAATTATGTTGTGAATGAAACGGGATAATATCTATATATGTTTATATGTGTGATGTTAATCAATGTTTAAATGTTTCCGCTTTTATTCTATATATTGAGATGTGGGCGTAACGACTAAGTTCCTCTGTTAAAAGTTACCCCATTGTTGCATATCTTTATTGAGTAGGTGTTGTATGTTTTGATTCAAGTATAATGTGGCGCACCTCTTTTATACCATAATTTTAATTATACTCTGATGGATTTTCAATACGTGCCTACATGATTTATTTGATTACTTGGGGGTATTGAAATGGGGTGTTACAACTAGGGACTCTGGCTCCACATCAACTTCCATGATTCTTGTTGCCCACGCGGCCATGTTCACCTTAAAAGCAGAAGAAATGGTGAATTTGATGTTTCAAGATCAAATTCACCCTTCCACCACAAATCAAGTGAAAGGGCGAAGGGGACGACGATGACGACTCCGACTCCTCCTCGACAGCAACACGATCGCGTGCCAACGGCCAACGTCCCCGACGTATTCATTCGGCGACATTCTACGTCCCTGGGACGTTCATCTAACCTTATCCTACGTCCCCGGGGCGTTCATCTAACCCTAACCTATGTCCCCGAGGTATTCATCTAGCCCTAATCTACGTCCCCGGGGAGTTCATCCATACCCTGTCATCTGTCCCCGAGGTATTCATCTAGCCCTATTCTACGTCCCCGGGGAGTTCATCCATACCCTGTCATCTGTCCCCGAGACATTCATCCTAATTCCTCTGGTGACCTTGAGACCTTCATCCCAGGTCAAAGGGATCCCGCCATATTCGCCGGAGAACCCACACTCACCTCGGGACATTCATCATGTCCACAACGGAGGACGCCAAAATAAAGAAAATGGAAGGGAAGAAGTAGAAAACTTACTGGGTATAGTGGAGACTGCGGAATGCACGACAAATGATACGGTGGCGGTACTGCGTACAGTGCGTGTACGGGAGATCTAAATAGCACGTACGATAGTGAGCGAGTGCGAAAAATGGCAAAGGGAAGGCACCTACCTATTTTTAAACACGACACGGGACTCAAAGCGCCCCTAGGCACTCAAGTGCCCTAGGGTAGCCGTCCTATGTGGACCAATGGGTTTCAGACATGTGGCCACCACAAACGGTCACGTCTCTTCGATCTTCCACCTCCTCGACCTGATAGCTCGACAAGCTCAAGATCCTCGCCTTCTAGTGTCCTCGAAATGGCAGCCCAACGAGCTTCATCCTCGTTCTTCTTCGTCCCCGGCGCGGTTATCATCAAGTCATTACTCCTTCACATCGGAGCTACGACTTGGGGGATCATGTTCTTGAGTTGGCTCATACCTGCCCATCCGTCGGGCAGGCCCAACCCAACGCTTTGTGGGGAAGGTACAACATGGCCCAAATCCCCTAATGTTAGGCACAGTTCTAGACACACCGGGCAGGAGTCTTTCCCGTCGGGCAGAACAACACGTCTTCCCCACGTTCTCCACGTGCTCCCCCTACGGGGACACGTCATCAAGCAACTACCCACCTCCGAAAGAGTTGGTCAGCCCATCTTTCGGAGATCACGGGACAATTGAACTAAGGCAAAGACCACGTGCTTGTCTTCACTATGTCAAGTAAGCCCTAGCAGTTACTTGGGTTGGGCCTGACAATCCAGCCCAACACAAGCGATCATTGGCCCTACGTTGGGGTCTCACTATAAATACCCTCTTTCATTAGAGGGTCAGATATTCATTATCTACACCTAACTTATGTATTTGCTCCCACTCTGGTCCTTTACTCACTTAAGCATCAAAGTGTCTTGCAGGTACACCCCCTCCTCCTCCCTCCGGTGAGCAGCTTTCAGATCAGTGACGTATGGCAGTCGGAAATCTCTTCTGATCAGGTACGATCAGTTGAATTAGCCTTGTACTTAATTAACCATTGAATTAGATTCAATTCAAAGCTATTGTTTGTAGTATGTTAAAAAAAACTTACTATTGATGTAAGTTGATCTCTCTCTCTCTCTCTCTCTCTCTCTCTCTCTCTCTCTCTCTCTCTCTCTCTCTCTCTCTCTCTCTCTCTCTCTCTCTATATATATATATATATATATATATATATATATATATATATATATATATATATATATATATATATATATATATATATATATATATATATATATATATATATATATATATATATATATATATATATATATATATATATATATATGACATTAGATGTTGGAGTATATGTGTCAATTCGTAACATCTGATTTATTTATTTTCAAAACATGAATTTTAACCACTAGACTATTTGACATAAAAAAAAGTTTAATTAATTTATACAACCTATTATTGGTGATAGCTAGCTTGTATTGCAACGTGAGTCACTTGCAACACATTCAAACCTCTACTAAAATTAAAGTTCTTTCTCAATATTCTTCCAAATTGACATTAGCTAGTTTCCTCATACCTATCATAGTTTTTTAAGAAATCAAATCTTTCTCTCTTTAATAGTTTGATCTCCTCTCTAATTTGAATTAAACTAGCCATATGAATTTGCCTTCTTACCTATATTTTTCTAATTTAGCATGAATACACCATGGTTTGAAGTATCTTTGATGTACCTTAGACTTCTCTTGGCTTTCTAGTAGATGACATGATCTACTATTAAACATGTTACTCCATACACACTTGCGTGTGTGGAGTGAATCATGTTATTTAGAAAATTTTAAGTTTGAAAATCTTTTCATATTATTATTAAAGTTTGAAAACATTTTTAAAAATGATTTAAAAATAAGTAGAGGAAAAATATAGTTTATAAAGTAAAGTACATAAATTAAAAGTTGAGGGAAGAGAAAAAGACAGTAGAAGTTATAGAGGTTTGGGCAAAAGAGAAGAAGAACTACTCCTCTATCTAAGATTTGATTCTTGAGAGTATCCAATAAACTTAAGTGCCTTTAGTAGGTTAAACTGACAAACACTCTTATTGCGATGAGAATCAGATATCAAGCTATTAAATGAACTTGAATCGCAAATCTTTGAATTCACAAATAGTCTTTGATTTATCCGATGGAAAGGTTAAAGAAAGAAAAACATAAATTGCATCGTAAACACAATGCGGGGAGATCTAGGGCTAGGATAAAATGAAAGTAAATGAGGAATTCCATGGCAGGACGTTAAGTGGAGTGCGGCGACTCCTGATCTTAAGGCTAGGATAAAGGGAATGAGTTTAAAGTTTCTGAATTTTTGACATGGCAGTCAACGAGGAGAAATTCTTTCCTTTGGAAATGGGAGTAGGAAAACAATATAATAAGAATGAACAAGTATTAGTATGATATGTAAAGTTAATATCAAATCACCAAAAATAAGTGCTACACGAAAATCTTGTCAATTAATCATAACAAGATATCAAAAATCAATAAAATCGAGTTGTAATGGATTATATGACCTCAGTACCATATACACTTTAAAAGTTTGTCAAGATAGAATTAATACTTATTTAAAATTGAATAAATTTTTGTTAACAATTAACTAATTATGATTTAAATTGAGATTTTATTAAGGATTAAGTTAAATTTTGATAAAAACAAAAAACAAGTTAATTAAGGCTTAATTCAAAATTCAAATTAAAAATTCAAAAAAAAAACAAAAGATAATAAAAAATAAACAAATTGGGCCCGGAGCCCACTTCTATCCAAAAAACAAGCATCACCAAAAATCGGACAATTAGGTCGGGTTGGTGATCATAAAGGGTGAGGGTGAGAGCCTGAAACGACCGCCTCCACTTTTCTTTCTCTCCCCAGCTCTCTGAACCCTTTTTTCTCAAAAATGTATTAGAGCCCAGTTCCAACCACCTCATTCCTTCGATCCAAAACCGCCCTCCAAGTTTTAGCCACGACGCCAAACGAACGTTAACCCACAACCTGTAAACAAAAAAACCTCAAAGATTTAACAATTGGATAGAACAAAAGGTTACCGAAACACAATTTTTGCATAATCGTATTTCTATATTCGTATCATCATGTTAGGACATAATGAAAGATGTTTGTGACTCAATAGAGCAACGCCGCTCTATGCCTATGTATTCCCGCATGTAATGGGAAAGTCAGAGTCAACGTAGTTCGAAAGACTATGGGTGAAGGTGGGGAAGGTTACTCGCCAAGACATCACCGTCTTGTGCCTACGTATCCTCATATGGTATGCGAAATCAGAGCAAACATAGTTCGGGATGACACTACTACTGGTTGGCTCAAGTGTTTTAACTGAGTAGGGTTAAACCTTTGAAGGCCGGCTCAACACAAAGTTGATAACATCTGCTAATCCAAGCAGGCATCCGTTAGTTAAAATAAGGATCAAACCTGAAGGCCAGCTCAACACGAAGTTGAGAATATCTGCTAATCCAAAGCAGGTAGGGTTGGCAATGACCGAACCAACTCGAAAATAGTTCGGAATTTGATTCGACAATTAAATCGTTGAACTAGGTTCATGAACCAAATGAGTTGAGTATGAGGAAAAAATTAAGTCTGTTAACTAAATGAGTTGAACATGAACTATACATAGTTCGACTCATTAGGTTCATGAGTTAACTCGATTACATTTGAGAAGAATTATACTATCTTTACGATTAAGTTTAAATATTTACTCCAAATCTTAGACAAATTTAATCTTCAATTTAGTAGTTTTTGAATTAGACTCTCAAATGTATCTATTGAAAGTTGTGTAGGTTTTTAATTAGTAGATTTCGGGATAAAGTTAAATTTCAATATGATAACTTTTATTTTATTTTAATATTTTGTTTTTAAAAAATATATTTATTTAAAATGTCAAATATACTAAAAAAAATATATATTTTAAAAAAATAATTTTTAAGTCCGTGAATCATGTGTGTTGAACCTAATGAGATGAACCTAACGAGTTGAACCAAATTGTTCGTGAACTTATAACGAGTCGAGTTTGAGCTTAAAAAAAGTTCGTGTCAAACTCGAACTCGAACCAATTTTAACGAGTCCAGCCGAGCTGATGTGAGTTCGACTCGACTCGACTCATTTCCAGCCATAAAAGCAGGCATCGAACCCAAAGGCCGGCTCAACACGAAGTTGAAAACACCTGCTATCCAAAGCAGGCATCGAACCCGAAAGCCGACTCAACACGAAGTTGAGAACATCTGCTAATCCAAGTAGGCATCCGTTAATTAAAACAAGCATCGAACCCGAAGGCTGGCTCAACACGAAGTTGAGAACATCTGCTAATCCAAGCAGGCATTGAACCTGAAGGCCGGCTCAACACGAAGTTGAGAACATCTCCTAATCCAAGCAGGCATCCGTTAATTAAAATGAGCATCGAACCCGAAGGCCGGCTCAACACGAAGTTGAGAACATCTTCTAATCCAAGCAGGCCTCGAACCCGAAGGCCGACTCAACACGAAGTTGAAAACATCTGCTAATCCAAGCAGACATCCGTTAATTAAAATGAGCTTCGAACCCGAAGGCCGGCTCAACACGAAGTTGAGAACAAAACTCGTCGATCAAAATCTGAAAGAAGAAATCAGTTAGGGAGGAACAAACTTGAATAAGTAAACTCTGTTGGGGAGAAATGAATAGATGAACACATTTGTACAAGATTCTTGCCAGGGTCTGGATACCACACAGGCTCGAGAAATAATCCAACATTCGCCGGGGTCTGGATACCACACAGGCTCATGAAATAAACCAACTTTTGCCGGGGTCTGGATACTACACAGGCTAATGAAATAAACTAACATTCGCCAGGGTCTGGATACCACACAGGCTAATGAAATAAATCGGTGTTAGTCGGGGTCTGGATACTGCACGGGCTAAAGAAATAAACTGGTGTTAGCCGGGGTCTAGATACCACACGGGCTAAAAAAATAAACCGGTGTTAGTCGGGGTCTGGATACCACACACGGGCTAAAGAAATAAACCGATGTTAGCCGGGGTCTGGATACCACACGGGCTAAAGAAATAAATCGGTGTTAGCCAGGGTCTTGATACCACATGGGCTAAGGAAATAAATCGGTGCTAGTCGGGGTCTGGATATCACACGAGCTAAAGAAATAAACCGGTGTTAGCCGGGGTCTGGATACCACACGGTCTAAAGAAATAAACCGGTCTTAGCCGGGGTCTGGATACCACACGGGCTAAAGAAATAAATCGGTGTTAGTCGAGGTCTGGATACCACACAGGCTAAAGAAATAAATCGGTGTTAGCCGGGGTGTGGATACCACACGAGCTAAAGAAATAAACCATTATCTGCGAGAGATACAACTGGAAACAAGAGGTAACAACTTGACTTATGTTTCAAATGCACATGTTTGAATATGACGTAATGCTCTGTACAAAATGGAAATGCTACGCGTTTGGGAGGATGCTATGCACAATGCAAATGCAAAGGAACCACTCCAGCAAAATAAATGTCGAAGAGATGAAACCAACTCCACTGGAGATAACCAGGCATGCCAAGTACAATTGGACTTATGCTGGGGAAAACAAGCCCTGGATGGCTTCCTGGAAATGAACTTTCCTGGGTAAAACTGCTCTGCTGAGAAAAAAATCCACTCCACTGAGGATCAAATCAACTGTGCTGAAGAAAACGGCCCTGGATGGCCTACCAGAATACGGCTCTTCTGGGGAACAAATCCACTCGACTAGGGAAAAGAAATCCACTCTACTAGGGAAACAGCCCTGGATGGACTCCTAGAACAACAAAAACTCTTCTAGGATACAAAGAAAATGGCTGAGGAATAAATTCCACTCTGTCGGGGATATCAGCCCTGGATGGCCTCCTAGAACGACAAAATCTCTTCTAGGATACAAGGCAAACTGCTGAAGAATAGCTCCACTCTGCCGAAGATTCCACTCTACTGAAGATTGAATCTGCTACCTGCTAGGGATAATGAATAAGATTTACTGGGAAGTTATTCCAAACTTTCTCTACTGAGGATGAAGAATACCAGTCTCTGAGTCAATCCCACTCTGTAGGGAAGAAAACTACTCCGTCGACTTTGGTGGGGATTAGGCAGTGAGGGAATCAGCATCGACCTCTGCTTGGGGAAAACTGTGAATAACAATCCACAACATCAACCTCTGATTAGGGAAACAAAACTCATTGACACCAACCTCTGATTGGGGAAAAATGTGAATAACAATCCACAACATCAACCTCTGATTAGGGAAACAAAACTCATCGACACCAACCTCTGATTGGGAAAAATGTGAATAAAAATCCACAACATCAACCTCTGATTAGGGAAACAAAACTCATTTAGACCAACCTTTGATTGGAGAAAAATGTGAATAACAATCCACAACATCAACCTCTGATTGGGGAAACAAAACTCATCAAAACCAACCTCGGATTGGGGAAAAATGTGAATAACAATCCACAACATCTACCTTTGATTAGGGACACAAAACTCATCGACACCAACCTCTGATTGGGGAATGAGCCAAAGACCTATGGGGAAACAATACTGAGCTCGCTCCACTGTTGGGGATATTCCCAAATCTACCTGTCAAGGGATAGGTTCACACCACTACTAGGGAACCTCAATTTCGACCCGCTGGGGAAAACTCAGATGTCAACCTGCTAGGGGATAAGGTATATGCATTTGAACTGCTGAGAATAGGTGTACACGCTCCACCTGCTGGGGGTGGCTCCACTCTTCTGGGGATGTTAATCTCGACCTGTTGAGGATGAATGCAATCTCAAACTGCTAGGGAGAGAAGACCAAAGATGATACCCACTCTACTAAGGGTGATGCCAGTCTCACTTCTATGTTGGGGAAATGACAAAATATGCCAGCTTGCTGGAGACTTCGTGTTCTTGAAATGATCTATTCCCAAAAGGAGCCCTTGAAAAACTTTGCCCCTATCTGATCTCTGGGACAATTCATCTTGAAAAGAAAATCTTGCCATGAGATGACCTTGAGACGGCTTGCCCCAGAATCTGTACCATGAAAGGATTTGTCCCTGGTTGACCAACTCTGTTAAGCTCTGAAGATATGGAGAGGAACAATTCCTTTGTTTTCAATCTTTCCCCAGCCTGTGGGATCTTTGTAAAAAAACTTCCTCGAGAGGAAACCTGAAATCTTTGTACCCTGATGGTTTGACATGGACTGCCTCAGCATTCTTAACTTTGAAGAGGCGCTTCAAGTTAATTGCTTTGTGGATAAGAACAGCTCTTACGCTCTTAGGGTGGCCTGCCTCAGCCTTGCAATGACTTTGCCCCTGATTGACCGACTTATGGAGCAGTACCTCTGACTTCGAGGGATTTATCAAACCTCAACCTGATTGCCCTCATATTAACTGACTTTTGTATGGCTGACTCCCGTTATGTGATCTTTTGATATGACTTTCCCCGATTCAATGGAGTATTCAGGTATTCTGCATCTTATCACGGTCGAACTTTCCACTGTGGAAACTTTCCTGATGTCAAGCGCTTACTCGCAAGTAAAACAAATTATTTTGCACAAAAGATAATATTAATGCAATGCATATGACAATTTTGAAATCCGAGTCTGTTCACTAGGAAAAAGTTGTGACATATAGTGAACGAATAACTTATCAGAATGTCAACATTAATACCAACATGTTAAGAGGAATCCTTTTAGGAGTTAGTTTCGACGCGATCTTTACTGAAGTATGCTTTCGAAACAAACCTGTTTTAATTAGGACTTTTGAAGGTTGTAACATGGTCACGTTCACGGTTTGAAAGAAAGGATATAAGGCTCAAAGTTTGTTTTAACCCACCCATTCTCCTTGATGTTCTCCAATCATATATTCATCTAATTCGTCACAAGCGCTCACCTTTCAAAGGTTAGAATGACAAGGGTGATGGTTCAAGAAACCACAAGTTTTTGGAGTGACAGTCACTCGCTTTTCGTCTTTTGGTGCCTGGAGTCACACGACTTGTTTTTCGTCAGTTTTTGATTTCCCTACTTTTGCCTGGACTGACTCTTTTGAGTTTCTTTTGATTTCAAAGTCCAGCGGGATGCCCTAATTTTTGCCTAAGCCACTTGTTTTCAAGTTACTGACTTAGCGGACTTCTTCTTTTGATTCTTTTCTTTTTTTTCTTTCCTATTTTTCCTTTTTTTATTGGAACAAATCATGTGACACTGGCTTGTCTGACTTGTTGTAGGGATTGCAATTATTTCACTCCTTGGTCGGTAATGGATAACCACTATGGTTTTTATCTTATTTTTTAGGCACGACCTCTAGAGGTGTGATTGATCCTTGAACAGGAACACTCCTTTTTCAATTTGGACACTCGGTCAAATTAACTGACACCTACCCTGCCCCATGTTACGATTGGGGGTTTTTTCATTTTTCAAAAAAAAAACTCCTACTAATCTCCATTTACAAGGGATTATCATCCTTATATCTCCATTGTTTAGGAATTTGAAACAATGCATGTACATCATCAGCAGAGGTTTCATTCAAAAGCATACAATCGGAAGCTTGCACATCTTTCAACTTCGTCATCCTCCTCTGAATTCTGCTTGAACAAGCATTTGACATTAGTAAAAGCATTGAGTGAACACGTATGGATTTAATCAAAAACCTGCATATTCATTTCATTATCATTATCAATCGAAAACAAACAAGTTTTACAAATGAAATTTGCACTTAAATAGAAAAGAAACTACAAATGCAAAGGAATGACATAATAAAAAATATTGTCAGCTTCGGGGAACCGAGCTTTCAAATCTGGATTTGCTGCAGAATCAGACATCTTCAGAATTGCTCGTCATAGTCAGTCTGATACTTTTCGGAACACCCGCCTTTAGTGACCTCCTCCACAACATGAACCGATGAACCTACATGGCTGGTGTTGTACCCCAAAATTTGACCAACCATTTCTTGGATCTGGCTTTTGTTTCGTTGCATTATTGCATATTTGCATATCATAGCATTTGTTCGTGAGGCAGGGGATCAAGGTTTTCTTGTGGCTCAGGGTACCTTTTTAGTGCAAGAGACTGAAGTGTGAGCATCATGGGCTCTGGCATTTATTTTGCCCAGTGATCGAGCGGTCGATTTTATTTTATTTTGCAGGATATTTCAGCTCCGAAGGCAGCACCCAAGCCATCTCAAGCATTCTCACTACTGTAATATTTAAGAACACGTTGCAGAGGCTGAACAGAGCTCAAGACGAATGAAAACGGGCAAATGTGCACTTTTCCCTCAAAAAGGCGCCAGAATTCAAAATTTTAAGGTGTTAATCGACTAACCAATATGATTAACCAATTAACCATGGCAAAATTAGGCCGAATTCTGTAGAAGCGCACTTCAAATTCAATGTTTTGATGATGTCAACAACAAGACTCAAGCTCAGTTCATATGTGCAAAAAGTCAAAGCTTTCAAACGATCAAGATCAAAGGCTATGAAAAGGAATGAACATCAAGCTTCATATGCAATTGATCGTACATATTTCATGACTTGGACGCAAGCTTAGGTATATCAAAATTCACTAAGTTAATTGATATACAAGTGTTCCAAAAGTCTAACATTTTATCATATTGCATGTGCATAATTTTAAAAACATTTAAAATTGGTATAACATTTTTTTTATTAAGTATTTTTCTGAAAATTAATAGTGTTAATCGATTAACCATATAGGTTAATCGGTTAACGGTTTCAAAACTTATGTTCTTTGGGCCAACGTTCATGTGTTAACCGATTAACCTATAAGGTTAACCGATTAACACTGAACGAATTTTGAAAAATTGCCTATTTCAAAATTCAAAATTCATGTTAAAGTTATACCTTTTCATTGTTTGTTCTATACTCAATTAAAACTTTTTGAATAGGTCTTTTGGCTCATTTAAATTCTGAAAATTTCAAATTGAAAAAAACCTTCTACAATTTTCAAAAAACTGTCATTGAATCAAATTCACTCAATTCAAATACTTTTCAAAAAGTGTTCATCTTGTTCATACTATTTCATATCCAGAAATTTGAACACTTGTATTGACATTAAAGAAGTGAATTCTGATTAAAGGAGAAGATCAATCTGTGTATTGATATCATTACTCATTTCTCTCAAAAACAAGAATTACATAATTGTTTGTGTTGTGACTTGTGATCCAGGATTGTTGGACACAAGGGTAAGTGTCTGAAGGAGAATTGTTCTTGCACACTTGTGATTGTATAGTTGTTAGAAAGTAGGCCTCAGCGGTTGATGGTGTGATAGGTTGTACATTCTAAAACTAGTAAAACTCTCTTTCATGTTGAAAGGGGAGTGGAGTACTCTCGGTCTGTGAGGGGAACCACTATAATTCTCCGTGTCCTTTTACATTCTTCATTTACCGCTTTCATCACAACAATGATAACCAAAGTAAAATTGAATAAAGCCGAAAAACTGGAAAAAGTTTCTAAAGCCTAATTCACCGCCCCTCTTAGGCATACTCTGAACTTACATTTGGCATCAGAGCAGGTTAAGGTAACCTGTTCCTAAAGATTCAGTATGGCTTCCGCTAGCACCAACTCGGTTTTCAAAGACGGTGGAAGTAGTAATAAACCACCACTGTTTTCTGGAGAGTATTTCGATTTTTGGAAAATCAGAATGAAGGCGCATCTTGAAGCCCAAGGAGAAGGTATATGGGAAGCAATCTAAGAAGGACCACACAATCTAGTAAATGTGGTCAATGGCGTTGGAACCGCAAAGTTGAAAAGCACGTATGATGAAAATGATAAGAAAAAGATTCTTGATGAGAAGAAAGCAATCAACATACTCCAAAGCACTCTTAGTATGGACGGTTTCTTCCGTGTATCACAGTGTAGATCGGCAAAAGAAATTTGGGACACCTTGGTGGAAACGCATGAAGGAACTGCAGAAGTAAAAAGATCAAGGCTAAACACTTTAAGCTAAGAATATGAGATGTTTTGTATGCAGCCCGGTGAATCTATTGTTGCCTTACAAAAGAGATTCGTTCATCTAACAAATCATTTGATTGCTCTCGGGAAAACCTTCACCAATGATGATCTCAACCTGAAAGTCCTAAGATCCTTGACAAGAGGATGGCAACCAAAGGTGACCGCTATTTCGGAAAAGAAAAGTCTCTCAACGATGACATCTGGGTCCTTATTTGGCAAAATTCAAGAGCATGAATTGGAACTTGGAAGACTCAAGAAGCACGAAAGTCAAGAAAAGAAGTCCAAAGGAATTGCCTTGAAGATTGACACAAAGGATAACAAAGACGACGAAACTTCCGAAGATGAAAATTTCATGCTTCTTGTAAAGAAGCTTGGTAAGTTTTTTAATAATAATAAAAAACTCCTCTTTTCCTAAAAAGAATAGACATTTCAGGAAAAAGGATGCATCCATATCAAATCAAGAAGTCACATGCTTTGAATGTGGGAAGCAATGTCACATAAAGTCGGATTGCCCGAAACTTGCAAAGAAAGAAGGATTCAAAGGCAAGAAGGATTTAAAAAATAAAAAGGCTTATGTTGCTTGGGATGATAACGAGATAAGTTCATCATCGGAATCGGAAAGCGACGAATGTGCAAATATGGCTCTTATGGCGTCACATCATTCCAATGAAGAAATTGATAAGGTTAGTAACGATTTTTCTATTTATGATAATGATGCACAAGAAGTCATAGATGAACTTCTAAAAGAATGCAAGACTTTGTGTAAAAGCATCTCATCCCAAAAGAAAAGAATTTCATTTTTAGAAGAACAGAATACTGCTTTCATAAAAAATATTGAAACTGAAAAACAAAAATTGGTGGATGAAAAACAAAGTCTTTTATGCAAAAATTGTGAATCCTTATCTTTTCAAATTGTTCAACTTAAAAGAGTTTTAGAAAGATACGAAAAATGTCAAATTGGCTTGGAGGAAATTCTTAGGCACCAAAGATATTCTAATGATAAAAGTGGATTAGGATATTCTAAGTTTTCCAAACCAAGCACAAATGAAACCATTTTTGTGAAAACAAGTGAACAAGTTTATAAGAAAAGGCAAACAATTCTAAAAATATGCATCAAAGTCATAAAAAGAAAAGAATTGTGAAGAAAAATAATTATGTTCCTAGATATAGAAGTCATTTTCAACCTACTTGTTTTTATTGTGGAATCAAAGGCCATACACCTAATGCTTGCTATGTACGCAACATTGGTGTTGCTAAAGGGCATTATGTGTGGGTTGAAAAGGGTACTAACTACCAAGGACCCAAAGCAATTTGGGTACCTAACACTACTTGATTTTTTGTTGTAGGTATGCTTGAAGACAACTTCTAATCAATGGTATCTTGATAGCGGATGTTCTAAGCATATGACAGGAGACATAAACAAATTTTCAAGTCTATCATTAAAGGCCAAAGGATACGTTATTTACGGTGATGATAATAAAGGAAAAATTCTTGGAGTTGGAACCGTTGGTGCACCTCCATGTACAATCATCGAAGACGTCCTTCTCGTCTGACCTGTTTTTGGAATCCAATTCTCTCCTGGTTGTCAGTTCTCGCCTGACCTATCTAATTCAGATCCAGGGCTTATTTTCCTAGAAAAAGTCCAATTGTACTTGGCACACCCAGTTTTCCCCAGCGGAGTTGGATTTGGCTCTTCAGCATTTACTTTGCTTAGGTGGTTCCTTTGCATTTGCATCGTGCATAACATCCTCCCAAACGCGTAGCATTTCCATTTCGTATGGAGCATTACGCCATATTCAAACATGTGCATTTGAAACATAAGCCAGGGTATCCAGACCTTGGAAGATTATAAAATCTTCTCTCGTCTGGTAGTTAGTTCTCGTCTGACCCGTTTTGAAGAACTCCAGTTCTCGCCTAGTAGTCAGTTCTCGTCTGACCCGTTGTGTAGAACCCAATTCTCACCTGGTAGTTAGTTCTCACCTGACCCGTTGTTAGAATTCAGTTCTCGTCTGAAAGACTCTTTTCCAGAACTCCCATTCTCGCATGGTAGTCAGTCCTCGTCTGACCTATCTAATTCAAATCCATGCCTCGCAAAGTCCAGTTATCGTTTGGCAAAACTTCTCTTCAAAGGAATCAGTTCTCGTCTGACCTTTCTTTTTAGAGTCCATTGCTGGACTAATGTCCAATTGGCCTTTTCTTCTTCCCCTGCAGGCTACAAATTTCCGGGTTCTTTTTGTATTCAACCGTCTTTTACCTTGAATGTTTGAAATCTGTTCGCTTTTCATCCCTTCAGGTCCAAGTCGTTTGAATAGGGGCAGCTGTTGTAACCCAAAATTTGACCAACCATTTCTTGGATCTGGCTTTTGTTTCGTTGAATTGTTGCATGTCTGCATATCATAGCATTTGTTCGTGAGGCAGGGGATCGAGGTTTTCCTGTGGCTCAGGGTACCTTTTTAGTGCAAGGGACTGAACAACGAGCATCATGGGCTCTGGCATTTATTTCTCCCAGCGATCGAGCGATCGATTTTATTTTATTTTGGAGGATATTTCGGCTCCGAAGGCAGCACCCAGGCCATCTCAAGCATTCACACTACTGTAATATTCAAGAACACGTTGCAGAGGCTGAACAGAGCTCAAGACGAAAGAAAACGGGAAAATGTTCACTTTTCCCTCCAAAAGGCGCCAGAATTCAAATTTTTAAGGTGTTAATTGATTAACCATGGCAAAATCAGGCCAAATTCAAATATTCAAGGGTGTTAATCGATTAACCCATATGGTTAACCGATTAACCAAGGAAATTTCAGCTCTGCACATGAATTTTCAAAGGCAGCCACTTTGGGGTCCATTTTGATCACTTGAGAAATTGATTTTACACCAAATGAAGGATCTAGAACTACTTTGAATTTTGGTTAACTTTCAAATTAATTCAAGTTCCCTCCAAATTCCCATTCCTAATCCCATTCCAATTTTCACAAACCACACTCCAAGCCACATTTGGATCAAAACCAAAAGCATATTTAAATGATTTGCTCCAAACCTCCCACACACAATCCTCATTATTTCATTCTCATTTCAGAATTCACTCTCATTCTCTCAATTTTCTCTCAACTTTTCTTCCCACCAAAACTCCATTAAAGCTTTTTCTTGGAATTCCTTGATTCTCCATTGGAATCATTGAGTTCTTAAGCTAAAGCCTTCATCCTTCATCCTCATCATCTCCAAGTCTCCATTCAAATTTCATGCTATTGTGGATCTGAATTTTGAAGTTGATTTGGAGTAGCTTATTTGGTTGGATCTAGCTTAATTTTCGTGGATCATCATTCCTACTACAAGAATTGACTTGGATCTTGAAAGAATTCCGGATTTCTAGCTTGGATCTGTTCAATTGAAGTTGAATTAACAATTACCAAAGCAATTCTCCGCTTTGTAGGTTGAAATTCTAGATCTGATGCTATTTTGAGCTTAATTTGCATATTCGATGTGGATCTTCATTTTTGATTGACTTCTGGTTGATTTAATCCATGTGATTGGTGATCTTGCTATTTTGATGTGTTTGCATGATGATTGGATCACTGTTTTCTGGTTTAATTTCGTACATAATTGATTATATGATCATCTGGATTATTGGAGAAGTGATTAATTGTTGAAAAGTGCTTTTGAGCTTATGTTGTCTACTACTGGTACAATGTTAATCGATTAACCAGTTGCATTGCAAATAGGTTAATCGATTAACCAGTTCGAATATTCAAATTTTCAAACATTTTTCAATGGTTAATCGATTAACCCGTAGTGTTAATCGATTAACGCTGTGCCGGCAGGCCTGTTTTGCTGTTTTCCAAGGTTGTTTTGGTATCGTTTCACTTTGAATCTTCATGGATCAGTATGGTGCATTAGGAGTGAGATATTTTGGATATATGTCGCTGTTCTTGATTGTTTAATCATGATTTCATCGACACGCGTGTTCGATTTCCACTCGAATGCATGCTTATGGATGTGGTTCAAAGTGATGATCATTTGCATTGTTTCCTTTGCTTGCATTACTTGGTTGACATGTACTTGTGGTGGCTGCTGCCCCACACTTTTTCATCCCACTTTCCTTTATGTTTGCATTTCATGTTTGCATTTCTTTCATTTTTTTCTACTTGTGATTAATTTACCTTATATTTTCTTGGTTTTCTTTTCCATGATCCCTTTGGATTCCTAGTCCTATTTGTTTAAGATGGGAGTAGAAGAGACATTAGGTGTCCAATCCAAGCATGCTAACATTAGGGTAGATTCCCCTTTCAATCCCAACTTTAGATCCACTTTGTATGACAACGTTAGGGCCGAGTTCCCCTTAAACCTTCTGTGTGTCTCTCTTCTTATCTCAAAACACATTCTAACTCATTTAATAAATACGATGAACGTTGTATGCTACGAGCCTTAAGCACCTGGAAAATGATGAGTGAGGGGGTTTCCTCTCGCTTGTCTAGAGTGTTTAGTGTACGTACCGTTTAGGGGCGATATGCGACGCATTTGTTCCTATGTTATAGTCTTTAGTGCACCGTGAATAAAAAATCAAACTAACTCACTTCACTAAAAAACACAAACAAAACCTCAAACCTTTTATCCTTAGGGATTGTTTAGAAAACCATTTTCAAAGAGAGTGTTGTTAACTCTTGGTTCTACCGCAAACAGGCATCGTCTCTAACTGCTAGAACGAAGGTTTAACCCTACTCGGTTAAAACAGTTGAACCAATCCATGGTCGTGTCAGCCTAAACTACATGTGCTCTGATTTCTCATACCATACGAGGATGCGTAGGCACAAGACGACAATGTCTTGGCGAGAAAATTTCCCCACCTTCACCCGTAGTTTTCCGAACTACGTTGACTCTGACTTTCCCATTGCACAAGGGAATACGTAGGCATAGAGCGGTGATGCTCTATCGAGTCTCTTTTATTTTCTTTTGTCATGTGAGCCTGTAGCTTAGATAGATAAACACACCCTTTGATTAGACAACAAGCGTGGATCTGTTGAGTACAACAAACGTGAGGGGTGCTAATATCTTCCCCTTACGTAACCGACTCTTGAACCCAAGATTTGGTTGTGATGACCTTGTCTTTTCCCTTTTCGTAAGGTTTTCTCTGATTGTTTCCTTTCCCACTCTTTGGGATAAATAACGAACAGTGGCGAATCTTCTGTTTTTCCGCCGGGTGTTTTCATTGTTGCGACAACTGGATGCAGGATGATTGCTGATCTGGATGCCCTAAGGTGTGATTGAGAACATACTGGAATCCAGCAGGGTATGAATCTTACTTTTAAGCACCTTGCATGGTACTCGCAGCGGGCATTGACATTAAAAGCTGGCAGATACGGAGGAATATCTGAATTGATCTTCTTTGGCACTATCAATCCACCTTTGATCAGATCTGGCAACATCTGACTGTACGACATTGGCAACCAAGTGAAATGCCTTTCTGGATTCTTTAGTCTTTGTCGAGCGTGCTGACGCGGCTGATGATGGTATGATCGTTGATTCTGGAGGGGAAATGATATCTGATACAAATACCAAAAAGATTGTTGACTCTGAATAGTTGAAACATCTGGAGACTGAGTCTGAAGTATCGAGGACTCCCTTTGTTCAAGTACTTTCATCCTCAGGCTTGGCCTAGGAACAAGCAATAGTTGTGGGCAAGGAAATTCTGAAATCACAGATTGCAAAACACACTTCTGGCCTGATGCAGCTTCAGAGGAGAGAGTAGGAACATCCACCTCTTTTGCAGTGAGTGGAGTAAGACCACCTAGTACGCTCACACTGCCCGGCGTGAATTCAACTGCCTTTGAATCAATTAAGTCCTGAACTTTGTGCTTAAAATCTTTGCAGTTCTCCACATTATGCCCCGGTGCCCCATAATGGAAATCACAATGGGCACTTGCATCATAGCCTAGTGGTGGCTTACCAACCAATGGAGACAGATTCTGAAGTTCAACTAATCGAAGTTAAAGTAAGAGCTGTAGCAACTGAGTATAAGCCGTAGGGATCTAGTCAAAGATTTTGTCTGGCTGCTTTAGCCTCTGAGTACGCCTCATACTCCTAGAGTTGCCTTGGGAAATAAGAGGTGGCTGCTGACGTGGAAATTTTGGGCCCTCAGGTTGTGCAAAAGATCTACGAGGAACATCACGCTCTGGGTGAAATTCCATAGGCAAGGGTGGGATAACCATTTCTGGTGCAACTTCAGGAACATGATCGCCTTCCCTTCTTAGCACCTTTCTTATGACTTCTGTGATCAGTCCCATCTGAGTCTTCAGTTGTTGAACTTCCTTCCTAAGCACTTTCTGATCCTGACACAAAGCTTGCATGTCCATCATGAATTGTCCCATCTAGCTTCGGACTTCCCTCAACTCTGCTTGAATTTGATCCATAGTCAACTTTTTTCTTCTTTGAAAAGCCAATGTCTACAATTGCGAAGAGAAACCGGATCCAGATAACAAAAACCTAGCCTCGAACACCTGCTATGCAAATGAAATGCAAAAGCCATGTTCGACTATTTCCAAGGAATCTGTTTGCTTTGATTCATGTGGGTTAGTTCCATGGTTCTATGATATAAAATTGTCCATGGTTCTATGATTAGCTAAATTTTGGTAAAATATGATCTTGCACTGATGATTAAGCAGGATGTTATAACATCTCCATCTGCTGTGGTGACAGAACTGTTGTGGAGTGTTTTAATGTGAATGTCATGACATCCAACATGACATCCATCTGCTGTCATGATAGAACTACTGTCATGTGTGAGAAATAGCAGGAGTAGTGGTGTAGCAGGGGCTGATGACTCATGACATTGCTATTGGTGCAGTAGGAGCTAGCAGGAGCTAATGACAGAACTGTTGTCATGGATGTCATGGATGTAGAAGGAGCTAGCAGGAGCTGATGACATAACTTCTGTCATGGATGCAGAAGGAGCTAGCAGGAGCTGAGTGTCATGACATCAATGTCTAGTACAACAGTAGCTGCTATGTGTTGGCAGTAGCCACAATAGGTTGAGTTGTGATGAAGTTCCTCATAGGTGGTGAGTGAGGTGTGTTGTCATGTGTTTTAAGCAGGACATCGATGCATGACAACAAAAGGAGCTGCTAATGTATATCACTTGACAGAAGTGCTTTGGATATACCTCATCAGTATGTACAGGCCTAAGAGAGTTATTAGAAACAAAGTGCATATTTAATGGGCTTCATAAAAAGGATCTTTGATACTTTTTAGGGAACTATAAAACATTTGTTTCTACTGTCGTGAAGAAGATTATGCAGAAGTGTTCAGCAGGGCAAGTTGGAGAGCTGAGAGTAACTGAAGTTGAATGTCATGACTGAATGTTAAAACATTGGTCGTATGACATCAGCCGTGCAGGGTTTGTTTTTCTGTTATGATACCTGATATATCTCAGGCTAAATTTCAGGAAACCTGTTATGGCTTATCAATTATCTTAGGCGAGATTCTAGTTAGGGCTGGACATAATATAAAGGAGTTGTAACCTAATTTGACAGCACCTTGAATTTTGGAAATTAGTTTACTTTGTTAAAACTAATGTTTGTTACTTTGGACCAGCCCAAGCCCAGTCTGCACAGCTATTTAAGGAGGAGCAGAAGCAGAAGAAATTAAGCACTCACATCAAGAAAAACCAGAGTGTAAAATAAAGGTCTAGGGTTTGAGAGTCCCTTGTGTATAATTCACCGTTTGTATCTTTTGATACATTGCAGAAGACATATTTGTGAGTGAAGAGGGTTACTCTCCACGTGTGTTTTGTGAGTGAAGAGGTTTGCTCTTCACGTGTGTCTAGGAGTCGTAGGATTCCTTGTGTGCCAAGCAATTGTAGGTTATATAATTGCGTTGGTTATTGTGTATGAACTGTTGTATTCATTGTGTCACTCAAAGCTTTTAAGCAAGAGTATGTCTCACTTGATCAAAGCTGTGAAGCAAGATCATGGTGTGTGTTTGGAGTGTATCTCCACAACTGTTTTGCAATTGTGTATTGATATCACTGTGGTGTGATTGAGGGGGAGTGAGTGGGAATACTCAGGTCTAGAGTGTCTCTAGGTTGAAGTGTCATTGGGTAGAGATTAAGTGAGAAGTGCAAACTGGTTGTTTGACTTTGAATTGATTCTGATAATAGTGAATTTCCTCCCTGGCTTGGTAGCCCCCAGATGTAGGTGATGTTGCACTGAACTGGGTAAACAATTACTGTGTAATTTATTGTTCAACATTTACAATTCTGCACAATTTAAATATTTAGATAAATAGTCTGTCAATATGCAGATGTCACAACAGAGGTCATGACGTTGGTCATGACATTGGCACAATTTAAAGAAATTTAAATTGTGCATGATCTGTCCTCGTTCTTGTTTCGGCAGAGATCAATGTTCTTGGGACATCTGAAATCTGCCTACCAGAATTTCAATGTTTTACACACACGAACCACAAGAAAAAGATTTAATGCTCAACAACGAGTCTCAAAGTTAAGATCCTTGGAAATACAAGAACATGTATGTCAAAATGCAAACATGCTATGATGACGCGGATGCAAAGACATGGGATAAAGGCTTCCACGAAGCTATGAACAATTATTGTCCTGCTGAATGAGCTGAACCAGAGCTTCGCTTTGGCGAGAAATTACCAAAACAATCAGAAGACCAAAGTATAGGAACGTCAAAACATCAGAGATCAAAGGTCCGCACTGATAAGAAATCCGGGTAGGTTGGATGTCAATTTTCCTACATAACCCTCCCCCTCACAAGGTATGGACCTAACATCTGACAAGGTTCGACATCCTACGCAGTCGTCAGCATCACAGACTTTCGAGAAACGATGATACGTTCACTATTTTTGGTTTGGCATCACAGTCTAACGAAGCGACCTCACTTAGCTGACTCCCAAATGATCGGTCTCCAGAGTCGACAGTTTTCAGATCCAACATCCCCCTCCTGACCAATGTACAGGATGGGACATCTTCAAAGAAAACCTCGTCTGAACGCGAATTTCGTGAGGACTAGTGCATGCTACCATACATGTCCTCACTACTTTCCACTCTAATGCTATGTATATCCTCAAGCCTGGGTTTTGGCTTATCTCTCAAGGGAACAGTCCCACCCAACAGCACAATAATAACATGATACAATGCGGAAAAGTAAAATGCAAATGCGGTACTGTACAAATGCAACACACATACACACCCTAAGACAAAACACACAAGCGCTAGGATCAACTCGGATAGGGGATGGGAAAAGTCCCCAACAGAGTCGTCAGTTGTCGCTACTGCGAAAAAAGGGGCCGACAAAGACAGAAGAGTCGCCACCGTTTGTTATTCATCCCAAGGAGAGGGAAATGTAACAATCAGCGAAAACCTATAAAAAAGGGAAAAGACAGGTCATCACAACCAAATCTTGGGTTCGGCAGTCGGTCACGCAAGAGAAAGGTATAAACACCCCTCACGTCCGTTGTACTCAACGGGATCCATGCTTGTTGTCTTTCTAAAAGGGTGTTAATCTATCAAAAGGCTGGCTTACAAGGACAAAAGAAAAGAAAATAAACTCAATAGAGCATCGCCGCTCTATGCCTACGTATTCCCTTGTGTAATGGGAAAGTCAGAGTCAACGTAGTTCGGAAGACTACGGGTGAAGGTGGGGAAGGTTTCTCACCAAGACATCGTTGTCTTGTGCCTACGTATCCTCATGTGATATGAGAAATTAGAGCAAATGTAGTTCGGGCTGACACGACTACTGGTTGGTTCAAGTGTTTTAACTGAGTAGGGTTAAACCTTCGTTCTAGCAGTTAGGGACGATGCCTGTTTGCAGTAGATCCAATACTTAACACACTCTTTTTAAAAATGATTTGCAAATAATCCCGAAGGATAAAAATATTTGATGTTTTGTTTGTGTTTTTTAGACAATAAGTGAATTGAGTTAAGTTTGTAACTCATGTTGCACTAAAGACTATGACTTGAGAGCGAATGCATCGCATATTGCCCAAAGGGTATACGCTAAAAACTCTAGACAACATGAGAGGAGGCCCCCACCTATCATTCCTCAAGTACTTAAGGCTCGTAGCATACAACATTTATTATCCTTTATTAAGTGTCTTAAGGGATTATGAGATGAGAAGAGAAGACACGAACTCTAAGGGGAAACTAGATAAACCCTAATGTTATCATGCAAAATGTTCCTAAAGTTGTGATTAAAAGGGGAAATATATCATAATGTTATCACGCAAAGGATTAAACACCTAATGTCTCTCCTACTCCCATGTTAAACAGAGGGACTATGAATCTTAAAGGATCATGGCAAAAGACCAAGTAAACACATACCAATTCAATCACAGATGAAAAGAGATGAAAAAGACTTAAACAAGTCAATGCAAAAAGAGATGCAAACATGAAATGCAAGAATGCAACAAGACTAAAAAACAAGAGACTCAAACACAAAGAAATGACTTAAACAAGTCAAGAAGAGATGAGATGAAATGGGAGAAGTAAACTCCTACAACCATGTACCATCAATCATCAAAGAGAAATGCTGCTATCCTAAGATGCACACACAAAGAAAAGAGGGAGGAAAAAAGTGTGGGGCAGCAACCACCACAAGCACATCTCAACCATACAATTACTTAAGATCAAGCAAAGCAATGCAAATGATCAATGCAAAACAAACACCAATGTTTATGACAAACTCAAAGTGCAAACATAAGCACCAAGTCATCATGAACAAGTGTCAAATCACATGGGGCAGAAGTGAATCACAAATGGAATGATCCAAATTCAGCGTCGAAACATCAAGCAAGCACAAGAATGATCATGTCACATTGAAGAACCAAAGTTCAAACAATTATATCACACTTTGAACAAGTGGAAAGACATGATTCAAAGAACACTTGAGGCGCAAGGTATACATCCAAGAATGAGGAAACATGTCAAAATAATCCATATAAATGCATCACATCAATCCCTGAAAGTTACATGTGGAAAGAAATCCAAACATGCTTGAAAATAATAAAAAATGACATTCTGGTTCAGTGTTAACCGATTAACGCTTTTGGTTAACCGGTTAACCACTTGAAAATTTTAGAAACTGCACTGGTTAACCCGTTAACGTTGTACTAGAAGCAGAAAAACAGCAATTCAAAAGCACTTTCAGCAATTAATTCAATGTGCAATCATCCAAATGATCACGTAATCAATTATGCACGAATTTAACACCAAAAATCAGTGATCAAACATCAATTAAACTTCATCAAGCATTAAGATCACAAATATCAAAAATCTAAATCAACAAAATGGATCAAAAAGCATCAAAATCCATAGATCTACATTGTGATTATCCAAACAAGCTCAAAACAGAATTAGATCTAGAATTGCCAACCTACAAAGCGAAGATTTGCTTTGGTGAGTGTTGATTCACTTGAAATGAGTAGATCCAAGCAAGAAACCCGGAGATTCTTCAAGATCCAAGAGCTTTCTTGTTGTAGAAATGAAGATCAAGCAAGATCAAGCAAAAACGTTCCAAATAAGCACTTCCAAATTAGCTTCCAAATCCAGATCCAAATCCAAACGAAAATTGAATGGTGAATTGAAGATAATGGAGATAAATGATGGAGGATTAGCTCTAGAATTCTATGATTCCGATGAAGAATCAAAGAACTCAGGTGAGAGCTCTAATGAAGGTTTTGGGAGTAAAAAAGTGGAGAGAAAATTTCAAGAGTGAGAGTGAAATCTGAAAATGAAATGTAATTGTGAGCCCTCTTTGGTTTGGAGAAAATTCACTTAAATATGCTCTAGGTTTGGAGTAGAATGTGGTTTGGAGTGAGGTTATGAAAATTGGAATGGGATTAGGAATGGAAAATTGGAGCTAAATTTAATTAATTTTGAAAATTAATCCAAATTTAGAGTGATTATAGATCCTTCTTCTAGTGTAAAATCAAATTCACAAGTGATCAAAATAGACCCCAAAAGTGGTAGCATTGAAAATACACGTTACTGGACAAATTTCGCTATGGTTAACCGGTTAACCATATTGGTTAATCGGTTAACCACTTGAAAATTCAAATTTTGGCGCCATAAAGAGGGAAACTTGCACATTCATCCGTTTTCACCTGTTCTGAGCCACGTTAAGCCTCTGAAACTTGCCATTTGACATTATAACTGTAAGAATGCCTGAGATAACATGTGATCTGTCTCCTGAGCTAAAAATTATCCTATTGAATAAAATAAAATCGACCGCTCGATCGCTGGGCAAAATAAATGCCGGAGCCCCTGATGCTCGCTGTTTAAACTCTTGCACTAAAAGAGAACCCTGAGCCACCAAAATACCTTGATCCCATGCCTCAAGAACAAATGCTATGATATGCAAAAATGCAAAAATGTAATGAAACACAAGCCAAGTACAAGAAAATGGTTGGTCAAATTTTGGGGTACAACACTATGCACGGACGACTGACTTAAAATGATATGCGAAGAATCAAGGAATCTAAGGGTAAAATTTGGGGTATAACATCTCTTATACAAGAAAAAATGTTTGTGGCTAACTTCCAACCAAACGAAAAAACACAAAGAGAAACAGTGAGTCTTCCTTGTAGACGATGGATTGAAGTGGTTAATCTTCATTCCACAAGAAACTTGGAGCAGTTAGACTTCAAACTTCAAATCAAGATTTTATCACGAGTTGATCTTAAACTTGGGAGAGATTTTAATATTAGGCTGTACAAACTGAAACTTGGTTTTTTTATAGGGATAACCAAAAACCTGTGATATTTTACCATCAGGTTGGTCTCGAACCAAAATAAGCTTTTTATGTTAGGTTGAGATTTAAGTTAAACATGGTTTAATATCAGGCTAACCAAGTACCTATGAGATTTTACCACCGAGCTGACCTCAGGCCTTTGAAAACTTTTGAACATGTTGAAATTTTGAACCTAAATGGAGACTTGATCATACAATCCCCAGACCAAAGTTTTTCACAGGTTTTGATTTAAACCCAAACAAATTATCCCTAAATGGATGAAATGTTCAACCAAGGACAAAATAAAAATTCAATGGTTAACTTATAAATAAACTCTTCCATAATTACAAAATTTTCACTTGCAAATTGACTTTCTCGAAAGCACTACGACTAAACTTTAGCGAAAGATGGTAAACAAAAAGATTTTTAGAAAGAAATTGAGAAGTGAGAAATGAAATCATGTTTCTGGATGTGAAAATATGTGGGAAAGAACCTCTATTTATAGCTATAGGTTGACATATAAAAGGGAAAAAGTTTAATGGTTAATAATGTGAGCCAATCGATTGGAAAAAAATCTCTAATTAATTGGCAGGCCTAATTGCATTGATTAATAAGCTCAAAAAGGTACGAACAAAAATTTAGTTGTTACCATTCATTAAGGTGATTTACTAATCAATTTTGGCACACTTTTGAACTTATCCAATCAATTGTCAGATACTTCACACTTGTCTGAGCTTGAGATAAGGCTTGAGTTATATTCCATTTAGGTGCCATCATCAGATAGTTAATTCTTCAAGCCTTAATGATTTGGTTGTGTCTTTAACAACTTTAAACTTTTAGATGTTATCATCAAGGACTAGCTTTCATCATCAAAACCATGTTCATCTTTAAGATAACTTCTTTGAGTAGTGACTTGAAAAATAAGATTCCACATTTTCCCCCTTTTTTATGATGGCAATTCACCACTTTGGGAGGTGGTAAAAGAAATAACACATATTTTTTTGGAGTAATTGAACTCCACGTCAAGTAAGTAGAGAGTATACTCCACTCCTCTTGAGAGTGTACTTTTCCCCGTTGTAGAAATAAAAAAAGGAGGGTACAGATGCATTTCCATAAAATAAATATACAAACATAGGCAAATAAACATTTAGTAGAAGAAATGCACCACTCTTTTGATAAGCTAAACTAGCTAGAAATTCAATGTATAAAAGGGAAATTATGGAATTGAAATAAAATGAAAAACAGGAAACAAATTAAGAGACTATGAATTCTAAAACACATAGGTGGATCACTCAATACCATAAGCATCACCAAACCTTGCCACAATTTTCTTTATTTTCTCCATATCCTTGGCTATGTTTTGACATATTTTCAACACCTTATCGATCTTGGTGTCATATACATCTTCTGGTTCTTTTTCTTCTTCTTCCTTGATTATTGGGTCTTCATGTAGTTATCCATATTTAACAAGAACTTTAATTTTTATAAGAGCAGTATATGTGATCCTATGGTGTGTTGGGTCTTCAACTTTATCCATGGTGTTAATGTTGAAGGCTGCTAAGAGCCTAGTGATTATTGGCCCATAGGGGAGTCCTGCTTCTAGGATCTCTTTGCAGTGAATCGTGTAGTTAAAAATTCCTTCTTCCCAATTAGTTGGAATTTCATAGGTCAAAATTCATAGGAGTACTACATCTTCTTTAATGACATAGTACGGTTTATATTCCTTGGAAAATAAATCCTGGTTATATGGTAGTAAAGGATTCTAACATTTGGTTTCAACTAAGTTGATTAGAAATGTACTTTCTTTTTCTCTATAGGATTTATGACAAAGCTATTTAGAGTTGGGGAGTGTTTGATGTTTCTAAACCCTAAGGGTTTATCATATGTGTAGCATTTTCCTACAAAAGGTATCTCAAAGATTCTTCTAAGTGATCCTTGTGGATATCTACTTCCACTCCCTTTATGTAGGATCTTAGTGAGGTTCTCTCATACCCTAACTTTTACCCCCAAAATCTCACTTCATTTTGCATTTTCACATCACAACGAGATCACCAAGCACCTGTGTGTTTCTTACTTGCTTTATGTTTGTCTATGTTTACTAACTTCTAACCAAAATACCAAAAATATTTTGCAACTTTTGCTTGTTTCTTCTTCTCTGTACGTTTAAGGTTTTGCAGGAAGATTTATGGTAAGAGCATGGCTTAGAGTCAAGTGTAACTATTCAGTTATGGTCAAGATCAGATAGAAGTTTGACCTAATCTTGATCAAACCATCAAATGATTGCTTGAATTGAAAATTGGTTGTGGCAGTGGTCTATTTCTCACGCAATGTGTATCCAAAGTCAAATTGTCTTGTGTTGGAACTCATCAGATTATCAAGAAGTGATCCATGAGAAGTTTGGTCCAAGTTATCATGATCAAGAGTCCGTCAGTCCAAATTGTGCTCACCTGTGGATTTATTTTACCAAAGTTTGTTTCAGACAAATTCAAAATAATTCAGAACTTATGTCATTTTTTATCAGAGATTCAGAGGTTTTTCTGAACAAGTCAAGCTTGGACGGTATTCAGTTAGAGTGTGTGCCAGAGGATTTAATCGAGGCTATCTGGTCAAGTTTGATTATTATTCAGTGATTGAGATTCAAGAAATATTTGATCTAATCTTGGACAAATAAGTTTAAAGAGTTTCATTTTCAATATCTTTGTACCACAGGCTTTTGAAACCGTCAAGTGATCAATATTAGGGTTTATGCAAGTCTGATTTTGTCTAATGAAGTCAAGTCACTAGGATTAATTCAAGATGTGGTCTATATTGCAAGTCCTGATTATAAGTGCTTGTTATTGGTTCAAGTGAAGTGTGCATTTATTTAAGATTTATTTCAAGATTGAGCCAATTTCAGTCAAGATTCAAGTGTATTGCAAGTCTGGTTCACTTTTAGTCAAAGTCAATAATTGATTAAGATGGTCATTATTTCAAATACAAGTTTTTCAGTGGTCCAATTTTTGTTCAGTCATTTTGATTAGTTGCTTTGTGAAAAAGTTTGAGAATGGTTTTGGATTAAAGTCATGATTTCATATCCATTTTGATTACCATTTTCTATCCATATTTTAAAATCAATCATTCGCATTTCAAATTCAAATTCAAAATTCATAAATCCAAGATCAATTTTCCATTACACAAAAGAAATCATTAATTTCCAAATTGCTGTCCAAAAATTCAAACAATGTCCTAATTACGTTATACAAATGCTTGCCAAAAAATATACAAGGCCCATGACTACAAACTTAAGCTACTAATGCCATGACATGAAAAAATAAATACAAGGAAAAAAGTCACAAGTCTCTCAAGCCTTGAACCCACACGATGGAGCCAAGCCCATGCTAACATCTTCTACATGCTAATGCCTCGATAGATACCAAGCCTTCCAACTATAGCAAGCCTTGTCAAGCATTTCTAAGCTTCATTAAATTCATGCTACAACTTATCCGTATTGATACATACACTACACCAAAACATCACGCGCAGCCAAAACCTTGCTTCATCATCACAAGCTTTATGATATCATGTACAAGCCGTGAAAACACATTTGCAAGCCAAGCCAACGTTTCACAAGCTGAAAAATAATAGGGAAAAGATATTTTTACACCAACTTTGCACACTACACCGTAAGAACATACATATAATATACTAATTTCATTATTTTAATAATTTATTTAACTTTAATTTCCGTGAAAAATATTTTGCTATGATAATTTATATGGTGTAGAATACTGGTGTATAAAAATCATTGTCAAAATAGCAAAGCTGAAAATAATATGTGAGCAACAAAACCATGGCCCACGTACAAACCACGTGATGAACAATCTTCATACGCCCTACCATGGTTCCATTACAGTTGCAGAGCCTCAATCCCACAGCTCGTACGACAACTTCCATCAAAACCATATGCCACGACCTGCTGCCATATGGTTCCAAATTGCTGCCTTGCCAAAATCTGCCACCACTACCTGCAGAACCCATAACAACAGAACCATTGTGTACCCCAAAAACTTAATTGACAAGTTTGTGTTTGGATTTAAAAAGAGAGTGAAAGAGAGAACCCGAAAAAAAGAAAGGAAAAAGCATACCTCAAGCAAAAACCATAACACTTTCCTTCATACCTCATAATCAGTGAGATGAAGAGAAGCTTTCACAAACACAAACACAAATTGAGCTGAGGCAAACCGATTTCAGAGACAGATTGAGAAGAGAGACTAGATCGTGATTCGTAAACCTGAACTGAGGTCGAGCGGAGGCGAAGCGAGGAAAGGTTGGAAACAGAGGTATTTTTATGGATGCGTTATCGTGTTGATGCTTTCATAGCCATTTTCTTTTTTTGGAATCTATTTTTTTAAAAAGAAAAGCGTGACCTTGTTTTTAATAAATGGAGGCTGTTGTTGTTCTGACTGTGCTGTTTCCTTCTGACGTATTGGCATTTTTTTAAAAAGAAAAAGAGAAAAGCTAATAAGTAATAACCATTGCTATTCGTTTCCATCTGTTAGATTTATTTATTTATTTCATTTGAAGTGATACTTGGATGATCCGTATTGAATTTTCTCGCACCACCCTTATTTGTTTGATGATCTGTGCCATAGTTTTTCCAAAGGAAGATGGGGTTTTGGAAGCCCATTTGATTTCTCTCACGCCCTCATAGGATATTGTAACTCTCCCTCAAGTTGACAATTTTTTTAGTTAGATTTTGTTATTAGAAATTAATTCTTTTTATTAAATTTTAGAATTAGATCTTAATGATTTAGAAATTAACGCTAATCTTTGTTGAATTTTGAGAATTAGATCTTATTTTTTGATTTATCTCCTCTTTTCATCTTTATTTTGATTTTCTTCTTCAATTTTTTTTTTTGATTTTTATCTTTGGTCGATGAAGTCTTTAGAATCGCGAATGTCGATTGCCGAAGTTGTTTAACCTTCATTATTTCAAATCTATAGTGAATGATCATTGAGATCATTTTCTATACTTTGGGATCGTGATAGGTTAGCTTCGATTAATCGACGAAAGTTTGTGATTAAGATGAGACTGTTCCACTTTTCCTTTTCGTGTGACACGATTCTTTAAGAATAATTCATATATATCACTTCTCCATCGTGATTTAGCATAAACATCGTAATTGAACGACCTCCTATAGCTTGATCTTCATCATAGATCGTGCTACGTTGGTTTAGTTCTAAAGTGGGCTCGATTCATTCGATCATTAACGATTAACAATTGACCACTAGCTTTAATTTCTATCTATATACTCTTGATTTATCTTTCTGTTAATATATCAATATCTATATAATATTGTTCATATTATCATATTGTTCACATTATTATCTTATTTTTCATATTTATATTGTTCATATCATATTCACATTGTTCATATCTTAATCATACCTCATTCAAAACACTCAATAAAACTATCGAAACCCTAAAACTTTTAATTGGTGGACTGTGGTTACTATCTCGAGCTTTGTACTGTAGACTTAGATCTAGGACCCTTTCCCTATGCTCTTGGAGTTGAGATTTGGAGACCTTCGACCTTTTATGTTTCTTTGTCTGTGTTGATGGCTCACCAGTCCAAGAGAAGGGAATGCTTGTCATGCGTCATCCTTTTGTTTAGATCCTTCCATCTCTTACTATTTTTTATGCCTTGTCTTGACTAATTGGTGATGTCTATTCTTGATGTCTTGCCTTGTGAGTTAATTACATGCCTTGATTCTTGTTTTGTACATATGCTGTTATTTGTCAATGATCTTAATTTTGATGGTCGAGGCTTCACTTTATCCTATCTTGATGCTACCTTCATCATGCCTATCTTGTTTGTTGTTTACCTATGCCTATATTCCTCTGATATTTTGGTTTCCTCTATTGTGGGTCCAAGGGAATGACTTTTGGTTGACTATATTGTCATGTGCATTGCATATATTTTGCATTTCCCTCTTCTTCCTCTTACTTCTTTATTTGATCCTTATCTCCCCTTTAGGATGTATACATTTAGATCATTCCCTTTAGACTAACACTTAGTCTGTATCCTTGGGCTAGTCCTCTTAGGATTCTTACAACTTTAGATAACCTACAATTAGGTTCCTTTTCTCCCATAAGAGAATTAGACATGAGTCATCCTTAATTGAGATGTAATTCTCCAATCCCATGACATAGTTGAGAAAGATGTTGATTTTTTTCCCACTTGAGAGAGGTATGTGGCATACTCGTTAATTCTATATCCGAGTTAGAGCCCTTCTCTTAATGTGAAGCAAAGATTCATCTTGCACATGTTTGTGGTGGTTTAATTTGAGTATTCCCTTTAAGATGACAACTTGTGTCTTCTCCTAAACCAACCAACAAATATTGCTTTTACCCGTAGTTTCACAAACTATGGACGCTCTGATTTCTCAAGTTCCTTTTAAGAATACGTAGGCACAAGTTCAATCCTTGGCGTGCAACCTTTTCTTTTTTACACTCTTTTCTTTTTTTACCCATAGTGAGGGGAACTACGAATGTTTTGCTTCCATCCTAGTCAAGATACGTAGGCACGAGATGGAATGTCTTGACGAATATATTTAGGAATAGTACCTTAGGTCTTCCTCTCCCCTTTTACGATTAGCAAACAGATAATAAATAACACATTAAAACAACATGTTCTTGTAGAGTACTACAGATACTTATAGGATGTTGGCACCTTCCCTAGGTGTAACCATCTCCCGAACCTTAGATTCTCTCTTGCTTTGTTTTTGCATTGCATACTTTATGGGTTATTCGTTCTTTTTCCCCTCCCTTGGATAAATTAAAGATCGGTGGTGAGTTAAGATTTGTGAAGCCTAGCTAACTCAATAGCTATGGTATCTGATTCTCACCGTGACAAAACTGGCGACTTCACTGGGGAATCATGAGTCTCCCCTAAGAGGGTTACACTTATCTTGATTTATATGTTTTATTTGTCGTATATCTGTATATTAGTATATATCTGTCTACTTAGGTTTTTCTGTGTGCATGGTCGTTGCATACTGTTGTAAGATAAGTCCTAGCCTGGACTTGAGTGCGCATAAGATAAGATTGTGGTATGATCAATAATTGACTGTTGGAAGTAGTCCTAACATGATTAACATATGATGTAACCACGCTCGGTGGAAGCCCATTTTGGATTACTAATGTCGTACGATAGTCGTATTGGTGTTACTTTTTCTGACCTGAGAGTCCGTGAAGCTAAGGACCTTAGTATCCCTTCACCCCTCTAAGCCTTTTTAGGGCGTAGTGTAGTGATTATCCAAGTGTATACCTGTGATGGTTGTCATACGATACTACACTCAGACAAGTTTATCTTGAGAAGATTATTATCCCGTATAAGAAGTCGTGCAAGCTGATAATATCCAAAAGATTTATCAATGACTCTGGGAACTTTTTAGAAACTGTTGTACAGGTACAAATGAACCCTTAGTACACACCATTTGGGATGGGTAGACCATGGCTCCATGCTTGTGATCTTCAAACCTAGGCCCTTGTTTGTTTGCATGTATATATGTGAATATGTGAATATGTGAATATGTGTATACATGTGTTTATGCATACATTCATCCATCCATCCATGCATTCATGCACCATCTTACTAACTATTTCAAGGAACTTAGAGTTATCTTAAAAACATCATAGGTTTTACTGTGGATTTTGGGAAGTTGTACTCCATTTCGCAATCCTTTAAACTTTAATGAAATCGAAATTTTTCAGTCATTCAAAGTGTTATCCATTTTATGGTGTTTGCAAATGTAACTTTTGAGTTCCTTGAATTTCATTTGCATTTTCACAACAAGCATCATGTAGAATTGCATTTGCATACACGTTTTTCCCTAATCAGGAACTCATCTGCCCTTTTGTCTTTGTATCAATTAGCTGGTTTATTGGCCTTTGTATTAAGCTTGAAGTAGCCACTAAAGGATAATGGAGAGGACAGAGAATGTTGATCCCCAGTTAGGCTTTAGAGTGGTGACTAACCCGATGTACGATTTCCCTCCTGACAGTAGTGCTCCACAAGTAGATGTTCCTACTCAATATCAGTCTGTGGAAGATAACCTGGTTGTTCAAGTTGATGAAAGAAATTACCGATTTCCGAGGTATATGCCAAATCCTCAGAATGTTTGCCTTATGAAAAAGGTGAATGATCCTAGAGTTGTGGAAATCGAGAAAGGAGTTCATGATCCTGAGAAACAATTGAAGATGATGAAAGGACTTAATGTATCTAGTCTTAAGGCTCATGACTTATGTCTGGTTTCGGAAATGGTTATTCCCCCAAAGTTCAAAATTCCTATCTTTGAAATATACAAGGGTGTTAGTTATCCAAGGTATCATTTCACAATGTTCTGTCGAAATATGACCGCTTATATCGACAACGACAAACTGATGATTCACTGCTTTCAAGAAATTTTATGTGGGGCATCCTTGATGTGGTATATGAGGCTTGAAAGGAACCATACTCAATCTTGGGAAGACCTAGCTGATGCTTTTTTGAAGCAGTACAATTACAATGTGGACATGACTCTAACCAGCGATCAATTGACGAGCATGAGTCAGAAGGACAATGAATCCTTCAAAGAGTATGCACAACTGTGGAAAGAATTGGCAGCCCAAGTTCATCCACCACTCCAAGAGAAAGAGTTGGTTAAAATGTTTCTAAAAACATTGCCAAATCCTTATTTTGTCAAGATGGTAGGTGTTGTACCATTAGAGTTCTCTAAAATTGTGGAAGTTGTGTCACACCCTAATTTTTGGCCGTAAGATCCCACCTCTTTTTGCGCACTTTCTTTTGATATTTGACTTTATTTTAATATTTAATATTTATGCTGCTAACCAGTTCGTGCATATATAACAGGTATAAATGGTACCCATTTTTTTTTAGCATCTCATGCCATCTCTAGATCTTTTATTTGTAAGGGAGCGTTTTCATTATCAAGAATGGTTTAAAAGACAAAGCTCAAAAGGCATTATTTATTCGAGGGTTCGAGTTCAGAATTGCATGCTTTGGCCTGATAATATAGCCAGGATCCTTCCAACGTCTGGATGCTTAGGAAACATTTCCAGAGCAGTTTTTTTCTTTAGAAATGGTGACAATTTGTTTATGGTGGTGCTATTGTGAGGCTAAACATATGTCTTTTCAAGGATGCCCAACAAACTATTTAATCTTTCTTCAGAGTGATTAAGCCTTTCAAATATAAGCCAAGGCCAAACTCCAAGTCAATTAAAGCTCAAGCAGCTGGAATTTACAACCCACTAAAATTATTACAAGAAGAGTTCAATTCAAGACTGTTTGGAAGATTATTATTTTCTGTTCAAGACAAAAAATTCAACACGAAATTGTCCGAGTTATTGAATCTTGATCGATTGATGAGCACGTCTTCACTACACTCGCTCGCATTCATCATCACATCCACAACAATTCGCACTGCCACAGAAAGAGGATAGCTTTCATGTGTGCTGCCATTCATTCGAAAATCCTAATGCCACAATTGAATAGTCTGCACAGTTGAGCAAGCATTAAAATGCCATATTTGGGCAATGGTGAAACTTGTTAACAACACGAAGAAGCAGCCAACAGAAACTCAATAGAATTACAAAGAAGAAGGTCCGTGTACCTCGTAAATCTTGCCGGTTTCGCCGAAGAAAGGACTTTGTACCACATGAAGGCAATGACTAAGCAACTTCCAATTCTCTCTTTATTTCTGTCGAAGATGCGTATACTTCAGGCGTAGGTGAGCCAAGAATACCACGCCACTTCGCTCAGGTATCCTCACCAAAGTGCAGGCCTGTTACGATGCTGAAATTAGTGTCGCAACTTTCCTTCTTACCATAAGAGCAAGCCCTGTGGCATCCAGACACGTTCTCAAAGAAACCTATTTGGATATGATATTAACAAGAAGATTACTCAGCAGGGAAGCTCTAAAATACCTGAATCATTGGGCATAACTATTGATTTTGTTTAGTTGTGACAATCTTGTTCCAATATTTCAACTTCACAACAGGTTCAAATTGGTTTATTGAGTACAAGACTGCTTTAGCATGCATCTGTTCCATAGCATATGCTGGACACAACTATAGTTATACCAAAATTGCTTGCACCACGCGTTGGCATAGAGGCTTTGGATCTTGGGGGATGCACAAGCTGTACATGGGGCTATTGTCCGTTTTCTGCACAAATTCGATCAACAGGCGCTGGATTAAATGACCTGGAAGTTGGACAGACGATGATTATCTCTTATGCTATTCTGAATCACAACTTTACCAAACTAAGAGCATCCCTAAACGCTCGTGACATGGCTTACTGAGGATGGTCTTAGGATGAATTGGCAGGTCATGACCTCCCTGCATCAGTAGAATGTGTATTCAATCTTACGGGTAAAAATATAAATAGCACACTATACAAGTCATTCTTGGGGAACCATAGTGGATGATTGTTAACTTACCTCCAGGGAAACTTCTGAACGTGTCAAGATCAGTTGCATTACTAAGTCCTATTTGCCCTTGTGAACCAACTTGCCTCTTCAGCAACCAACTTCTGTTTCTCCTCAGACTACGAACACTTTACTGCCATTATAGTACGCCGCCCTGTGTCAAAAGTTAGAGCCTGAAATGCTGGTTGTAGCTACAATTGAAGGCAACGCCTGCGAGATGATAACAGAACTATATGAATATGCTGCAATAGTATGATGTCAATGCCATGGTTGATCAACTTCTACAGTTTCTAGAGATGAAAAAGGGTTAGGTTACCTCTGGGGCCCTGATGCGTAAGCAACATCTTCGTTGGAGGCAAGATTGTGATACTAATATCAGTGGCAAATGTTCAAGAACTTAAGGCTAAGGCAGCCCTCATATGGATGTTAGGAGAATATTCCCAAGGGATGCGTGATGCTTTGAACGACCTGGAAACCCCGTTTGTGGTTGTTGTGTTAAAATAAGAAATGAAGTCTCAAGCAATTGATAAGCATAGAGATTGATGATGCACCTTTAGTGTTGTATGCTCTCATGGATACATTGTTCTCTTGATTCTATAGTCCCCAGCTCCTTTGCAATCTGTTTTGATAAAGTTAGTGCAGGTAAAGATAACAATGATGAGGACGATGACTTGCATGATACCTCACTCCAACTCCCCAAGCACCACCACCAAGTACATGAAAAGGAAAAATAGTGTTAGAGGCATGTCAAATTTGAGGCAGAAAACAAGAATATTAAGGACTCAAATGATGATGACATTATATGGCCAAAGAATGTATTTTGCGACAGAAAATTTGAAGGCACTGGAGATATCTGCAAAGAACTTTTTGAAGATCCCTCTGAAGTATTCCTGAAATTTACAAAAGACAACGTTGGTTGTTTGCAAGGAACAATTAATGATATTGCCTCTATAGCAGAAAAGGAAGTCGTACAAAGCTTATTTGAGAGAAATGTCAGACCTTCTAAAAATGCACTCAAAAGGCCAGCAAAAAAGATTCAAAAAGCTATATGCGTCAACTGAATGTGTCTCAAATTGAAGTAAAAGAAAAACCTGGCATTCGTTGAATAATATGCACTAATTCGCAGCTTCTGATTAGACAAAACAAGAATATCAGGAAACGGTGAGGCTCTGGGCTGTTCATCTCCCCTGGCCCAAAGCCTTCGCTTTCCACACCTACTAAATCACCAATCCAAAGTTAGTAATCAGTTGGGGAATATACCTGTTTAAAGAAAAAGATCCAATTCATTTTTTTCCGGAACATTGAACCTAGACAGGAAGAACATTAAACATGATTGGCAAATATCACAGATTGGGATTTTTCTCATTAACAAGTATCATTAACATAATCATACGAAAAAGGGAAGTTTTCAAAATTTGTCTAAACCAAAACGGAAGCTCCAAATCAAACAATCATGGCATTTAATCAGATTTCAAAATGATTGATTTCAGCTGAAGCTTATAAAAGGAGGGAGATTCACAACTTTGAAAGGGGAATCCATAATCCCCACCAAAAAACCTAAGTTTCGTAACCCTAGAGTTTGAAGGAGAAACTTATCTTCTTCAACCAACGAGACCTTGGAGCCATCACCATCCGATTCTGTTATCAAAGTTCCGCCGCCACTCCCAATCTTTGGTAAACCCCTATTCTTATCAAGATTATTAAACGGTTTGATGTTTTCACTTTGTGTTTCAGGTTCAAGAACGGAAGAAACGAAGGAAAGGAGATCGAGAATGAAGCATGACGATGAGAGCGAGACAGATTGAGAGAGAAACCAACCGTGATTTGGGATTCTTCGGGGATTGCCGGGATCTAGGGTTTCCTTGTCTATCGTTGTTATCGTGTTCTTGTTACTTGGCCTGTACACGCACTACACCATACACCTGCACACACTCGTATTCCCTAATTAACCTTAACTAATGTTTTTAATCTAATTAACCTCAATCAACCCTTTTAAAATTAACTAATGTTTTTTAATTAAGTTAACCCCTTAATCAACTTTTTTATTATAATATTTATTCAGCAAAAAATCTATTTTGAAATAATTTATTTTATTTACTTTAACATCCTTTTTTTCTTTTTACTTAGTAAATCTTTTTTATATTTAAAATAACTTAAAGATAATAATAAATAGATAACAAACTTTTTTTAATAAATCTCTAATAACTTTATCTTTTATAATAATAAACTAGAACCCTTTTATTTAATAAATATTTTACAAGACTTATTTAAAATTATTCCATTTAAATTTAATTGAGTTAATTCAAGAAAATTTTCGCTAATTAAAATAAACCAAACTCATAATTTTAAGTTCATAATAAAATCGAGTCACCTCTTAATATAATCAACCAAGGTCAAATTAACTTTTTCCCTTTTATTTAAAATTCATCTCACCGGATTAATTAACATCTTCTTAAAAATCTAATTCAACCCTTTTTTCAAATTAACCAACTAAATCAATCAATCTAACCATTTTATCAAACCCACTTTAAAACTAATCAACCCTCGCGCACGCCCCGATTCCACTCACAATTTACACATTTGTGTACTTAGCTCTTTCATGCGTGTGTATGTTTACTTTATCTGCTTTTACTTCTTTCCGCAATTTGCAAATTATCAATTTACTTTCCTCGCATCGCATTCCTTCCAAAGGAAGAATCTGTGCATGATCTAAACAATTGTGCGTATACATCATTTGCATCATTCTCCCCATTGATCCTTGATCCCATTCAAGTCGATCACCTAAGATAGATCCTACCCCATAGGAAGGACTCATATTTTACAACATAGGAAAACAAAACAACTCATACAATCACTCAAACATTAGAGAAAGATGTTAATCATCTTAAGCGAGATAGAATCTCCACCCCACAACAAATACAATCTCTTACACTTGTGGCGGTTAAATCTCTCTTAAAATGACAACTCATCTCTTCTCATAAAATCAACCAATCAACTACCCTAAACCCGTAGGAACTTTGACCACAGTCAAAGAACTCCTCAAACCCTTTAGGGGAACTACAAATACTCTGATTCCACTCCTGTAAGGATATGTAGGCATAAGATGCGATATCTTATCGAGTATGCTTAGAAATAAACCCCTAGGTCTTTTATACCATTAAGCAGATAATCCATAGCAATAAATGACATAAAACAAGAGGTTCCTGTAGAGTACTACAGAAGCTTAGGATGCTAGCACCTTCCCTAAGTTTAACCAACCCCCAAACCTAAAACTCTCTAGCTTGCATTTTCATTGCATTGTGGGAATTTCGATATTTATCCCTTCCCTTGGACAAATCAAAGTTCGGTTGCAAAATGAATTAAAGATTCAAACTAATCAATAGTTTGGTATCCGATTTTCACCGCGACAGAAATGGCGACTTCACTGGGGACACTCAGTGGGTCTCCCTATCTTGTTTTGTTTCTTTATTGCTTTATATATCTGCTTACTTGCTTATTTGTTGATCTATTTCTTTTGGGCTGTTATCCTTGAGTGGTGAGACAAAGTCCTACACCCAGACTTGAGAGAAATTATGATAGGATGGTGATATATTCGATGAGGCTTATAGGGAGTGAGTCCCGACTAAGTTGACTCGAGAATCCCGCTTAGTTGAGACCCTTTTAAAAATGGTTCGGTTGAACGAGTTTAGTCGTGAAAACTTTTACTATTCTGAATTGGAGTCTATGATACTAAGGATCATAGTTACCTTTAACCTCACTTTGGCCTTTATTAGGACGTAGTGCGAGGCTATGAGGGAGTAAGTCCCGAAATAGTGCTACGCGATGCTACACTCAAAAGAAGTTCTCTTGAGAATATTATTAATCCCCGAGTTAGTTGGGAAATTGATAATATCCGAAAGATGGACTAAAGACTTTGAGAACCACTTTAGAACCTTGTTCTGCAGGTACAATCCACCTTTAGTCCATGTCCTTTGGGAATGGGTATACCCTTGGCTCCATGCTTGTTGCGAACCTAGGACCTTTGTTTGTTTATCTTTGTGTGTCCTTATGTGCTTACTTGTGTTTGTTGCATTCATATAGCATCATACTACATTGGACTTCATGGGATTTACCTTCGTTTATGAACATTGTAGGGCATTATGGATCCTAACCGAAGAAATACTTTAAAATATACTTTTAAGAGTCCCAAATTGGATGACCTAAGAGAGTTGGGAACTTTTATTGAAGACCAAGAGAAGTTCAAGGGTAAATATGGGAAGTTACTATCTTTGTTGAGACGTAAGGCAAATGAGGATCTCCTTTCCGCTCTATTACAATTTTATGATTCGATGTATCACTATTTTACTTTTCCAGACTATTAGTTGTTGCCAACTTTGGAAGAATACTCCGTTTTGGTAGGTTTGCATGTTCTAGAAGAATCTCCTTTTCCTTTCTTGGAGAAGGATCCCAAAGAAAGAGACATTGCTAAGGCCCTTTATCTCAAGGTATCTGACGTCAAGGCCAACATGGTTGTTAAAAGTGGGACTTTTGGTTGGACTACAGATTTTTTATTTAAGAAGGCCTTATTTTATACTGATTTTACAAACAAGGCTTCGTTCGAGGCAATCTTCGCCTTGCTTGTTTATGGGGTGTTTCTATTTCCGAGTTTTGAAGGGTTTGTTGACCTTAATGCAATTAAGATCTTCATGAAGAACAATCCAGTGCCGAGTCTATTGGGTAATACTTATCACTCTATACATCTCCGAAAACTTCATGGTGGAAGAATGATTACATGTTGTGTGTCCTTATTATACAAGTGGTTCCTTACGCACTTACCCAAGTATGTTTCCTTTTGGCATCTTAATGATAGGCGTTGGTAAGAAAGGATTATGGCTTTGACTCATTCCGACATTGATTGGTATAGCCGTGAGTATGATGGGATTCTAATCATTGATGGATGTAGAGATTTTGCTAATATACTGTTACTCAGCTTTGGTGGAGGGATCAGTTACAACCCCGTTTTAGCTCGTCGACAGTTGGGATATCCGTTGAAGGAACCACCTAAGAGCATACAAGTTGAGAGTATTTTCTTCGAGGATAACCAAGGGCTCCGAGAGAAGATTGTGGAAGCTTGGAAACATTTTCATAAGAAAGATAGGAATAGTCTGGGGGGTCCAACTGTGTGTGGACACCTTCAGTTGATTAGTAAGCCTTTCGCCTAACAATTCATTTTCTTCTTTGGATTACTCCCATATTCCTCTTTGCACCTCCTTGCTGTTTGATGAGTTGTTTTCTGATTGAGGCTGAAGGCCCACTGTGTGGCTTCTGGACTACTGCACCATTTTACTGGATTATCCCCTGTTCCTTTGTTGCACCCCCCCTGTTTGTTGGTTTATTTTTGCAAATACTTTTTTGATTATAATATATGTAAATACATTTCAATATGTTCTTTTAAGAATATTATTACATATTTTTTTGTATAGAATTTTATATTCTAATTTTTCATATTCAATTTCTTTTTTATATTTCTATAGAACTTAATTTTTCTATTAGAAGTTTTTTCTCAATTTTAGAAGCAGAATTTTGATTTCCATTTGTTATTGGACTTTTCATCATTTTTATTTTGTAGGTCGATGACGACACTTCCGTAAACCGTTATTAATCGACTTGTTAATGGATAATGTAGGATCCGAGACCACTTTTTCTCTCCCCATTTCTCTTCTTCTTCTGATTTTATTTTTGGCTTTCTTCTGTGCTGGTCCGTGTGACACGATTCAATTGGAGAATGATTCGCAATATCATTTGTCTATCTTGTCTTTGACACGGATATTAATACGCTACCTCTTAGAGTTTGAATTCATTTATAAGTCGAACCACGATGGTTTGGCATTACATTGGTTCTGATTCAAGACATCATCATCAAGGATCAAAAGAGGAGAGCTTGGAAATGGAGCTTGCACGCAAAAGTCAAGGGTCAACGGAACCACTCCGTTCAGTAACATTGTTTTTATTTCATTTCTTTATGCAACCGTCGAGTGTTGTGAGCTGTAGTATTAGATACGTGGGAAATAATGAGTGAGTGGTTGCCTCTCACTTGCCTAGAGTGTTAGCGTATGTCCTTTGGACAATGTGCGACGCATTCGCTCCTACGTCTTAGGACTTAGCGTGTGCGTCCCGTTCCGAACTTTTTCTCTCGCATCCTGGCGATTGAGACCTTCCCTTTTCTTTCGCATCCTTGTGGTTGAGACTCTTTTCTCTCGCATCATGGCGATTGAGACTCCCTTTTCTCCCGCATCCTGGAAATTGAGATCCCTTCTCTTGCCCCCCGTGCAATCGAGGCCGTTTTCCATAGTTGGCCGAACTACGGCTGCCCTGATCTCTCATATCTATTGAGAGTACGTAGGCATAGGATTGTGACAATCCTAGTGAGCAATTTTCCCCCTTTCATGTAGTTGGCCGAACTACGGCTGCTCTGATCTCTCATATCTGTTGAGAGTACGTAGGAATAGGTGTTGCACCCCAAAATTTGCCCAGCCTTTTTCTTTGGCTGGCTTGTGTTTCATTTCATTTCTTTCTAGCATTTGCATTGCATAGCATGTTTCATTGAACAGGGGATCAAGAGGTTGTGCATAGCAAGAGGAGTCTACTCAGAGGTTTGAGCCTAAGCAAGGCGTGTTACTCAAGTTTGGATGGTCATCAAGTCATCAGGAAGTGGGCAATAGTCTTGTGAAAGGATTAATGGATGTATGTGGGTCAACTCCTAACTTGGAGGCCAGTTCAAGATCATCAGAGGATTGTGAATTCATGATTATGGATATTATATGTTAAGAGAGCTCAGTGAGTGCTTTGAGAGTCATTTGGAGCTTAGTCAAGTTGTTGTGTGAGGTGGAACAAGCCATAGTCAAGAATGTTGCATCTAGGGTTTTCATCTGGTAAATCCTCAGTCAACTGTGAAATTGAAGGAGATTAAAACTCAATTCCAAGTATCTATGGTCATGGGATGTTGTGTTAATATATATGATACATCATTTCAAGTTCAATTCATCAAGGATCAAGTGTGTGAGAAGTTGCTAAATTAGGGTTCTCAGTGTAAAATCCCATGTTTAGTTCCTAACTTCAAGACCACCTATCTCAAGATACAAGTCTCATCTCAAATTTTGACCAACTTGAAACTTGTAGAGAATGGTCTTATCTTTCTTTTGAGTACTAGAAGTCCTTGATTGGATTTATAGAACTCAAGTTATGATGCAGACAAGTTACAGGTCATCAGATGAATGTGATTTTGGTCAACAAAAGTCAACCAATATCCAAGCCATTTTTGACCTAGAATTATATTTCTCCTAAACTTTTGATGAACATGAAAGTTATAGTTCATGGTCTTAGCTTTCCAAAGAGTACTAGAAGTCTTTAATATAATTTGTAGAACTCAAGTTATGAGGCTTGCAAGTCAGGGGTATTTTGGGAAAGTGAGATTATAGGTCATAAAATTATAGGTCATTTTCATCAACTTGCACACTTCAAATGGAAATCTTTTCAACATGAAACTTGCTCCAAATGGTGTCATTTGCTTAATAAAATCTTAAGAAGTCTTGGATTTGGCTTGGAATAGGGAATTGATATGAGACTTTTTCAAGGAAATGTCTTAAAAGGGGAAAAATCAAATTAACTCATTTCCAACCAAAACAAGACATGTTTATGCATTTTTTGACTCACAAAGATGTAATAAACATGATACCTATCTTGGATTTTCATTTTGGTATCGTTTTCATGAGTTTTGCAATGGCACTTTCAAGTGAAAAAGTGATAATCAAATAGCAACCTTTGGATCAATTCAAGGGATGATTTGTGTCCACATGATCAGGTTGAAGTCTCAGCAAGCAAAATGAATCATATTGGAGCTGATTGCAAGCCATTTTCATGCAGACTTTCAAGTGAAAAAGTGAAGAAAAGTTGGATTTCAATTGGGCTCCAAAGCAATCAAGATCCATCATATATAAACTTTTGAGCATGTACAAAGCTTCAGAATGGAATTTGGAGGTGTTTTGTTCAAGAACTCGTGTGGAAAAAGTGGAGAAAAATTGACATACGATTTTGGAGAATTATCAAGATTCAAGGCAAATCAAGCTTGCAAACATCTCTAGGAAGTATCAAGGATAGTTTCTGGATCAAATTCAACGAGTTTCATCAAGGATTGAAGGCTCAGTGGAAGTTCTCCATTAGGTACCTCCAAATCAGCTTTTCTCTCGGATTATGCCATGTTTCTTTGCCATTTTTGCATCATTGTGATCCTTGAGCTATGCAGATTATTTCTGGTTCATGTTTGTTGTTGTTCGTGACATTTTATGTTTTGAGTTCAAATCTTGTTTGCTTCAATCTGGCTTATCTAGGCATGATTATTGATAATGAATTGCATATTTGGATTCTACTTGAGATGTAGATGAATCTGGACTATAATTTTGTTCATTTTAGTTCAGTTGTGAATCTGATGTTATTTTGGTTGGCCGGAGAAGACAATCGGCGTCGCCGCCTGAATCATCTACTTCGGCGTGCTGTATTTCCCTCCTTTTCTCAGTTTGAATTGAGAAGATAAGTCCTTAGTTGTTGGATCTTGAAACCTCCTTGACTCAGTACCCTCATCACGTGGCTCTCCTTTCATTTCATTTAGGCCGACTTTGACTTATTGACGTGGTGCAATGACGTGCATGAGATCTGCATATTTAATGAATGAACGCGCTAGATTAAGACCTATGGTGGTCTTCATTTGACTTGGCGCACGTGATCATCAGATTTTCCATTTAATAGTGAATTGGACTTGGGTCACGCTTGCTACGCGCACCCCCTTCCTAGGCCCATGCATCTTATGAACTGAATCTCCTTGCTGTATGCACCCCTGGTCTTTATTATTTCTTTTTTATTTCATTTTTTATTATTTTGTTTTAATTCTGTTTTGGATTTAAATCATTTAAAATAGCTCCATTTGTTCTAAAAATCGAACAAAAATAATTTTCACAAACCTTGATATGTCTATTATTTTTAGACATTTTTTATTTTATTTTTTAGATTATTTTTCATTTTTAAATATAATTAAACATTGGAGGTGTTTTTAAATGGATTAAATTGTGACATTGTTTGTCCTTTTATTTGTTTCTCTCATTTCCTTTGGGTCCAATGAATGAAAATTGATCCTCATATCCATGATGAGTTGAACAATTTTTTAGGACCATTTTGCCCCTGGTTGGTTGACTTTAGGGTTGACTTTTGGTGCTTTTCTTTTGACCCTCGATTCTCCCATTTCAAAGTGGTACATCTTGAATATTATTTTCTTTTGATGGTGCTTTGAGGGAATATTTGCTTTGAGCTTTTGACCTCTGTTTGCCAACATGTTTAAGTACCTTTTGCATTTTATTTGATTATTTTTGAACCATTTTCCTATTTTTGCACTTGGTTTGTGATGCTCATGGTTGAGTACCTGTTATGAGGCCCTTGCTGCCCTCATTTGGTCTCCCATCCTCACTTGGTTTTGGGTTTTGTTTTACCTTTCATTTGGTTTAGTTTTGGTGATGTGGTTGATGTTGTTTGACTTAGGTCATTTCATCCCACTTTTGGTGCATCTTTGTGTGGTTTTGTTCTTTTTTGATTGAGTTTTCCTTGTGCTCTTCTTCTTCTTTTCTTTTCTTGCATTTCCATATGCATGCTTGGTTGAGATGAGCTTGTGGAGGCTACTGCCCCATGTAACAGCCCAATTTTTCCATAATTAATTAATTGTACTAATTAATTGGTTTATGTGATTTATCTGATTTAAATGGATTATTGGATTTATTTAATTCATATGTATTAATGGATTTAACTGATTTATCCTATTTGGAAGAATAATGTGGATTTAATAGATATTCTCTATGTTAATGATAAGATGAGATATTTTGGTGAGAAAAGGAATGGATAGATATTTGGAGAGAAGAATTATGGTGGAAAGAAAATAGAAGGATATAAAAGGAAAATAGAGAGAAAATAAAAGAGATAGAAAGAAAAGAAGGAAAAGGAGAGAAAGAAAGAGGAAGAGGAGAAAAGAGGAAGAAGAAGGGAAAAGCTTGGAAATCATCAAGAACAACTTCTAGCTTCCGACTAATCAAGGTAAGGGTGAGAAACATTATTATTTGATCAATGTGTGTAGTTATGTATGATTGGGTTGGGTTGTTGGGGTTTTTCCACCATTTTTCATGTTAGGGCAAAATTGGGTTTAATCGGTAGAAATCAAGTTTAATCGGTTAAAAACTGAAATAAATGATGTAGAATAGTCAAGGGATGTTAGACTAAGGTTAATGGAATTGGTTTGGTGAAAGTTGGATGGATTGGTAAGCTTTGGATTTGATAACAGTGGGGAAATTCTGAGTTCGCAGACATTCGCTAGCGTGTTCGCTGAGCGAGCTGGTAGCAAACGTTCGCTAAGCAAGCTAGTAGCGAGCCAGTAGCGAACGGTCCCAGACTTGGACATAATTCATTTTGTGGTGTTCGCTGGAAGCGAAGGGGGTAGCGAAGGTTCGCTAGGCCTTCGTTGAGCGAGCGAGGTATCGAACGAAGTCAGTAGCTTTTGTTTGCCTTCACGAGCTCGTTTGCTGGGCGAACAAGTAGCGAATACTCGCTAGGGGCTCGCTGAGCAAGCAAGGTAACAAGCATGACATATTGTGATTTTCTTAGAGTTTCCATCCGAGATCGGTTTTCCGATTCTAGTATGATTAACCCTTCCCCTTAAGACATAGATTATGCTGTGATATATATGTTGTGGGTAGCCGTATGGTGTGAATCCTAGATTGTTGAATTAAATTGAGTTGTGGTCTTTGACAAATGTAATACATTGTTTAAGTTGATTAAAAATGTATGAAGAGTGCATGAGAACATATTGTGAATATGTATGCATTGCTTGTGTTTATGTGTTAAGAGTGCATGAGAACATATTGTGAATATGTGTGCATTGCTTGTGTTTATGTGTTAAGAGTGCATGAGAACATATTGTGAATATGTGTGCATTTCTTGATAAATGTGATGATTTAAAGTATGAATACTTGAATGATGTGAATATGTTGTGTGTGCAATCATGTTATAATTCTTGAAGAGATGAAATATTTGAATGCATGAGATTAAGATGTAGGTCTTAAGTGCATTTGATTGTTGATTGCATATGCATCATTTAGTCAAGAGGCAATGCTTGCTAGTTTCGTGGAGACTAGTGACTTGTCCCAAGCCTAGAAGAGTGGGTTTGAAAGCTTAGAGGATGGGCTTTTGGTGGTTATCAATCTAGAAGAGTGGACCCGGTTTAATGTAAACCGAAAAAAGATAACAAGTGTTGGTACCACATGGCATGAGTTTGCATTAAGTTGTATTGAGTCACATAGCATGAATGTCATTGTTAAATGAAATATGCTTGTGTGTGGAAATTGTGGATTATGGATGTGTGCATGATGAAACATGTTTTATGATTGTCCATATTTGTTTATGTATATATGCTTTATGAAGTATATGATGGGTTATGATGAAGTATAGTGAGAATTGTGAAAATATGCGTATGTGTATGACATGTGTAAATGAGAATTGTGAATACATGATTATTGTATGAAAGTGTGCATATGCGTGTGAGTTGTTAGGATTGAGAATTATGGATGTGTGCATAATGAAAAAAATGCTTGAGTGAATTATCCATATTTGTTTATACACATGTTGTGATGTATATGATGAATTGTGGTGAGAAAATGTGGAATATATGTATTCTGTAATTGTGGATTTATATATGATTATATGCATTGTTATTATGATAATATTTCTCACCCTTCTGCTAGAATGATGTCCTACATGACATCGTGCAGGTATCAAGGAGTAGTACTGCTTGTAGTTGCGAGGTTGCTTTTGGTGTAGTTGTTTAGTAATTGATTATGTTGGGTCGATTCATGCTCTGGTCATGTAACACTGGGATCTTGGTTTATATTGTAGTGATATACTATGTTTTCATATTATTGAGATATTATGATGTTGGCCTTAGTACCCAAACAATGTTGGTTTATGTGATGAACACGGACGTTTCCGTTAGGGGTTTTATGTTATTAAATGAATCCGCTGCTAAATGCAAAGTGAAATTTTGTAAAGCATGATTTTATTGAAATGTTAATGAGCATGACAGGTGATTTTGATGTTTTGGAATTTATGTGTGAAACCCTTTTGTAAATGCATGACAATTTACTCTGATTATTCATACGTTTTTCGTGGGGTCTAGGAGGGTGTTACACGCCACACTATTTTCCTCCCACTTTCATTCTATTTGTGCATCTTATGTTTGCATCTTCATATGTATATGCATTCTTCTTCTTCTTCTTCTTTTGCTTTTCTTTGTCAGACTCCCCATAAGTTCTCTCACCTCTTGAGGTTATGATAGACATTAGGTGCCTAACCATACATGATAACATTAGGTAGCTCCCTTTTGAAACTCAACTCTAAGTCCACTTTGCATGATAACTTTTAGGATTCATTAGTCTCCCATTAGTTTTCTCTCTTCTCTTCTCATCTTCAAACATTCATAAAACACTTAATAAAGAATGACAAGTGTTGTACGCTACGAGCCTTAAGCTATTTGGGAAATGATGATTGGGTGTGTCGCTACCGCGAAAATAAGGTGCCGGCAAAATAGAAGAGTCGCCACCTTTCGTTATTTATCCCTCAGAGCGGGAAAGGAAACGATCGGAAAAACCTGACGAAAAGGTATAAGACAAGGTCATCGCAACCTTTGTCTGGGTTCGGGAGTCTGTTACGCAAGGGGAAGGTATTAGCACCCCTCACGTCCATCGTACTCGATGGGATCCACACTTGTTGTGTTTATCTGACGGGTTGATTTAAACTATCTACCTATCAAGGCCAGTCTAAAAAGAAAAGAAAGTGACTCGGCAAATCTTCGCACTTTATGTCTACGTATTCTCATCAAAGAACAAGAAATCAGAGTCAACGTAGTTCACCTAACTACGGGTGATGGGGAAGGTGGCTCGCCAATACATCAGTATTGTGCCTACGTACTCTCAACAGGTATGAGAGATCAGAGCTTACGTAGTTCGGGATAATTCGGCTTACGGGGATTCAGATTCATCTGTTTTTTCGAGTAGGGTTAACAAACAGTTCCAGCAGTTTGGCGTACGCAGCTCGACCCTTGGAGACTTAGGCGTTACCGTTTGCGGTAGAACTGGGAGTTAACGACACTCTTTTCTTCAGAAAAGCTTCCTTTGAATTATGGTCCCACGGGGCAAAAGGGTTTGAAGTTTGTTTTCTGTCTTTTACGGAAGAACTGTTTTTTATGGTTGTCTGTAATTTGTACAGCACTAGAGACTATGACCTGGGAACGAATGCGTCACATATCGTCCAAAGGACGTATACTAAACATTCTAGACGATTGAGAGGAGGCCGCTCAATTATTATTACCCAAGTAGCTTAAGGCTCGTATCGCGCTTATAATAACTTATCTTTATTATGTTTTTTACTGTTTGTTTGAGATGAGAAGAGAGAACAGGCTCAACTAAGGGGAGACTATCAAGTCCTAATGATGTCATGCCAAGGATTCATCCTATGGTTGAGGTTTGAAACAGGGAACTCCTAGAAGTTGTCATGCATAGGTTTCAACCTAAAGTTCTAATCATCACTTCCTTATCAAAGGAAATGAGATTCCTATGGGATCATGTCAAGGTAAACAGAAACATATAAAGCGTCAGCTTAAACAGTAAACAGTAAACGACTGTAAAATGCATGCAATGCAAGTGAGGGAGGAAATGTGTGTGGGGCATCAGCCTCCACAAGCTCATCTCATCCTCAAGCCAAGTATGAATAACTGCAATCATAAAGGAAAGTAAAATGCCATCAAGCAAATCACAAACCACACAGGCAAGGGAGCAGAGCTCTACCGAATACCAGCAAGCAAAGCCATACAGTAAAAATACAAGCAGAGGGAGAAACTCAACCTCTAATGCAATACAAGCAAGGGGAGAAGCTCAACCCTTAGGATGCTCTTAGGCTTATTCAACTACATGACCTAATCTAAATGCATCACACCAATCAAGTCACATCAATACAGTTGTACAGAAAGAAAACAGACAGTCAAGAAAACAAATCAACAGCTCCCACAGCTTCACAGCAAAGCAATCTTCTGACAGCACTCCAGTCCACAGTCTGCAACTGTTCTTCAAGTCTATCATCTTCAAGAGAGTGAAAGGTACTGCATCTTCAAGCTTCAATCTTCAATAGGCTCCACCAAGAATGAAGAGAATCAATAAGATGATTGTTTGATAATGGGAAGCAGACAGGAAACCAAAGGAATCGTATCTGACACTCAACCAGTTATCAGAGAGAGGCATCCTCAAAAGTTCTACTCATTGTAAATGTCGCACATCCCTCCAAAGGAGGGATGCGACTTTAACATGAGGACTTTGAATCATAGGATGAGAATTTAATGGGAACAAAACCAACCATTATTTGAAGAAATATCTATTTCTAAAGCTCTTTCCTAAAGCCCTAATTTCCTAAGCTACACAAAGCTAACAGAAAGGAAGGAAAAATCCAATCCAAGCTCCACCAGCCACTTCACACAGGCCTCATCATGTCCATGATGTCCTCCAATGAGATCCAGAAGCCCACTATGCAAGGAAGCCCAACTTTGAGTCCATTCCAAATCAATCATCAACATTGAAACACCAAATGAACAAACAAGTAGAATATTCTATCAAAAATATCAAAACACATTCTAAAAATCTGATTATTTTTCTATGGGAACATGCATTTACTAATAACCTATAGTTAAAAAACAACGACCTAATTCATTCTCTAAGTCCTCCAATAAAGTCCTAAACCTCAAGGTATCACAAATAAACCCTAAAAGGGAACTCCTAAAGTTCTAGTCCAAAAACAGCACCTAAATTCATCAAAAAAATGTGAGAAAAATCTGAGGGGAGCATGCATATCTATCCTAATCACAAGCCAAATATCAAGCAAAAACTCAATACCAAATGCTCAAACAAAATTCACGAAACAGAATAGGAAAACAATACAATTTTATTGTTAAATAAAATGTGAAAAAATCAAATAAAATGAAAAAAATGCTAATCATGATTTTTTTTGTTCCTAAAATTCCTAAACTCATTCATGAATCAGGGGAAATATTCTCAGGATTTATTGACTAATTTTCCTATTTTTAATGGATTAAAACTAAACTAGTATGAAATGCACAAAAATAATAAAAAGAAAAGAAAATAGAAAGGAGCGCGTGGTGAATAACAATTCTGGCTAGTTCAAATCTTGGGTTGGGCCCAGAAGGGGGTGTGAGTAGCAAGCTGATCACTAAGCCCAGACAATTCACTAAACAAAACGCTGCGTATTGGAATTGGTTATGTGGCACAACTTTGATCACACGATGCAGTTACCAGTCAACACATCCAACGAGTCCTCATGTTGCCAGCGCATTAATGCCTACGACACCGTTTAGCTTCAGGTCAAAGTCAGAATTCAAAGCTCAATCGTGGCCGTGGATGATGGTTACTAGGTCAAGCTTCATATAAGATCTAATGGTCCACAGCTTTCTTCTCCGTTTGAATTTCAGATTGTGGGGAAAACATAGACTGTGGCGCCACCGTCTTCTCCGGCGAAGCAACTTACACAGGTCAAGCAAAACTAACAAACCATACATTATTTCACTCAAAATCTCACGCTGATCACGAATCTGGTCTCAAAAATTTCTAATTCCCTCTGGATTTTCAAACCCGAAGACAAATCTAAAATATGCATCAATCTTGAATCTCATCCAAACCTCAATTAAATGCACAAATGCACTCATCACCTCACACTGATCATTATGCACTATCCAAATGCAATTAACAGTCCAAGAATCACCTAATCCAAGGCTCAAAAGAAATTGATCATCAACCTATTTTGTCTCCAATTCACCAGTTTTTGATCCTAAATCCAACTACATATCACCAGGATCCTAACCACCTATGAATTTCTATCTATCTCTACGTAAATTAAGCACAATCTTGAAGTGCACTGACTTGTGTTCAAGCTTGTAACAGAAGCAGTTCTTGCACTCTTCAGCCTTCAAGAAAGTGCAGATACACTCCAAATCACTTGCTGAAGACAATGAAATCTTCAATTGATCTTGATTTGCCCTTGAACTCAGAATCCGATTCTCACTTGCACCTCTGAAATTCCAACTTCAATCTCTGTTTCAGGCTTCAAACTTCACCAAAAAATGAACTGAATGCACTCATAGACTTATATAGGATGTAACTGAATGATCTAGATCCTTCTCAAAGGTTCAGAATGAGAAATTAAAACTTCAATTTCTCTTCAAAATCTCATTCATGGCAGTCACGATATCTCCTCTGTTTATGCTTCAGGAACCTTCCAACACACTCCTTGTGAACCACTGAACTTGAATGGTGGGGATTCATCCCTTGTTTTCATCCTATGGCTTGGATTTGAGATGTAACTTCCTCATGAAGTAACAAAGCAAAAGGCCATGAAAATGAACTCAAAACTAAATTCTAATGATATCATTGTTTCCAAAACGCAATTTCCATTCAAAAAATGCTATTATTTTGCTTTATTTGCACACATAACATTTATTTTGAATTTTTGATCTTTAATGCCTTTTAATTCTTTCTTTTTCAAAATTCCTTGAATCAAGTCTCTCCTTGAGCCATTTCAATGCCTCCTTGATACATGGTCCAACCCCATTTTGAGCAACTTTCAAGTTGAACAAAACTTCATTTGAGGTGTCTAAGTTGGTGAAAATGACCCATAACCAAAAATGACCCATAATCACAACTTCCCAAAATGCCCTTGACTTGTTAAAGCCATAACTTGAGTTCTACAAATGCTATCAAGGACTTCTAGCACTCTATGGAAATCTAAGAGAACAAGGAACAACATTCGTGTTGACCAAAAGTTCATAGGAATCATCCTTTTAGGGCAAAAGTGTCATGCAAGTTGGGTAACTTTCAAGCTCCAAATTCACATGCCTTAGATGACTTGTAACTTGTCTGGCTCATAACTTGAGTTCTATAAACCCTATCAAGGACTTCTAGTACTCAAATTAAAGCTAAGATCATTCACTACAACAATCATGTTGGGGTCAAGATGAGATGACAATCATATCTTGAGTTAAATAGCCTTGAAGACAGGGGTCAAACTAGGGGATTTTACACTGTCAAGTCTTAGAAACCCTAGCCTGAAACTTCTCAAAATCCTCAATCATGATGATTTAACCTTGGATTTATCCTTAGAACATATCAATGTATCAATCCATGATCACATGGCTCTTGGATTAGGTCTCAATCTTCTCCAAATCATCAGTTGACTTAGGGTTGACCCAGTCAGACTCTAGCTGCACCACTCATGGCTGAGTCTTGTTAATCTTACACAATTACCTGTCTAGGCCTCAAAGTGATCTTAAACACTCCTCATGAGCTCTCTCAAGACCTCAAGTCCCTCATTATGGCCTCAGAATCATCTGATGGTCTTCCCCATAACTCTCAAGCTAGGAGACCTACCCACTTGGTTTCAATCACTCTCTCTGAGGATCTTTTACTTCTTTGACAAGGATATCAACCCTTAAACACTTGAATAACCTTCTTAACTATCTTCAAATTCTTGGGTAGCCCTTGATTGGTAATCATATCTCTTGATCTCCTGCATACATATCAATGAAATGCAAATGATAATGCTAATGTGAATGAAATGAAACATAAGCTAGGTATAGAAAATGTTGGGCAAATTTTGGGGTGCAACAGCTGCGAACGACTCTCAAACAGTCAAGGTAAAAGACGGTTGAATCTAAACAAACCCAGAAATTTGCCAACCGCACAAGTACATGGTACTCTGATGGGGAAAAATCTTCGGAAACCAAAACAATAGTTGCACGACAACTAGCTGGAGAAATACTGATCTGAACCTCCGTCAGGATGATTCTCTGATTTATCTGATACCATTGCGTCCTCAAATCATCAAGGGATCTCCAATTACACGGTAATTGGTGATTTTCCAACCGTACGGATAAATGGTACTTGGATTGGTAGGAACATCTTCAAAACCGAGCATGCCAGTTGCACGACAACTCTGCTGGGGGAATTGGTCACACGGTAATTGGTGAAGGGTCTAATCTCCGTCAGAATGATCAGCTGATTTTGCTGTAGATCTTCGTCCTCAAGTCATCAAGGGATCACCAGTTACACGGTAACTGGTAATGGATGGTCGATTATGCCGTCATGCATTCTGCGTCATAGCAGAAGAATTCCTTATCGTCGCCTACGGACTCATCATGTCGCTAGGAACGTCGACAACATCTTCGTTGGACTTCATCAGTAAGTCAATAAGGGATCACCGGTTACTCGGTAACTGGTGAAAGGCTACTCTCAAATCTCCATCAGGATAATTATCAGATTTCACTACAGCTTCTTCCTCAAGTCATCAAGAGCTCACTGGTCACTCGGTAACCGGCGATACATAGTTGATATTGCCGTCAGGAATTCCGCGACACTACGGCAGAAGGATTCCTCGGGACTCATCAGGTCATTAGGAACTTTTTTGTAACAATCAAGTTAATTATGCCGTCGGTCATTCAAAGAAATTCTCGGGCGTCAGCCGGACTTCATCAGTAAGTCGGGAATGGAATTCTTGGTCAATCATGAACCAAATAGGGATATCCAAACTTCTGCCATCAGACACTCCACATCAGCTGAGAGAACTGCTTCGTCATTACAATCGGACTTCGTTAGTAAGTCTTCAAATGGAATCCTTAATCAATCACGGACCAATAAGGATATACATTCTTTTGCCGTCAGGCACTCCGCGTCAGTTAGGCAAACTGCTTCGACATCGCAGCTGGACTTCATCACTAAGTCTGGGGTTTTGGCACCACTGCCGGACTTCAATCATCAAGTCTTCCAGGAAATTTTAACTTCTATGTTTAAAACCTGTTGGGGATGACACACCTCCGCTGGGGATTCTGGAGAACTATCAAGTAACTCTGCTTCGGGGATCTAGAAATCATTCTGGATGAATCAACTCTGCTGAGGACTTCAAGAATCATCTTGGACAAATACCTCAGTTGGGGACTTCAAGAATCATCCTGAACCAATAACTTTGCTGGATATTTCAGGAATCATCCCGAGCAAACACTCTGCTGGAGATTCTAAGCATCAACTTGAGCGACCAACTCTGGCGACTTCACTGGGGATTTTTAAGAATCATCTTAAGCCATCAACTCCGCTGGGGAATTCAAGAATCATCTTGATCAAACCATTCTACGGAGGAACACCTGCAAAACAAGAACAGTAACGCCCTAGCTCATGTTTCGTATGCATATGCTTTGACAATGGCGTAATGCTCCACACAGTGGAAATGCTACACATTTAGGGTAAATGCTATGCAATCATGCAAAATGCTATGACCCCATCAGCAAAATAAATGCTGAAGGGGGAATCCTCCTATCAATGAGAAAGAACCACTCTGGGGGAGGAAAGACTCATCCTGCCAAGGAGAAGAAGTCACACCAATCTCAACTGGATTCCGCCTGGGGAAACGAACTTCAGTCGACTGCTGTAGGGGGACAAAGTTCTATGAGAATCTGGACCCGCTCAACCGGGTATTCAAACCACAAACTGTCGAGGGAAACGATACGGTATCAGCTATTCAACACTCTACTGGGGAAAACCCATCATGGCCCAAACGGCTTCCAAGGACTCGGCTCTCTTGGGGGTTTGCAAACTCGGCTGGGGAAGAAGGAATCATCCTGCTTGCCAGGGAGAGTACAACTCTGTGGGGAATTTTAATTCCGCTGGAGACTTTAGTCTTGAACTATCGAAAGCCGCATACTTGCGAATAGTCTTTCATGAGAAAACTGCACGTTGGCTCAGTGCTGGGGATGGACATACACTTCAGCGCATGACTCAGCTGGGGAGAGGATGATCCTGCCTCAGGATGCATTTTAGCTGGGGGAGAGAATCTATCTCGGCTTGGGGATACATATCAATGCTCGCGGTCCCATGTTCAGACTCCGTGGGGAGATGCTGCTGCACTTGCTAGGGGAGAAGGAATCATCTTGCTTGGGAAACATACGGCGTACCGCCTGGAATATGCCATACCTGCAACAACACAAACAAACAGACAAGATACCCTTCTCAAAGGGACCCATCAAGGTTATCATCCTGTGACAATGTTCAAGTAATTCAATGTTTCAACAATTAGTGGCCTAGGCCAATAAGTTTATGTATGCGCATTTTATCAAAAACATCGGCGTTCTTTCTTCGCAAACAAAACAGACAAATGCTAAACAAGCAAACAGAATTGCTGAATAGTATATATTTCATTGATAACGAACCCCTGAATGGGTAAAAATGTTTTACAACAGATGCAAGCTCCTGGAATGAGGAAGCTGCGCAGGTATAAAAACATAAATATACATCAGTATATACACAAATGTCGGCAATATGGCATAGACGAACACCATGAGTTGACCCCTCTATGACCCACTCGACTTCGATACTTCTCCGACGCTTCAGCTTCAGAAGAGATTGATTCAGATAAACGACCCTCAGGTCTTCCAAACCATTAAACAATGAAAGTCCATACGCGGAACGCAGTCATTTGCTTTTTCAAATCCCTAACTTTTTCCTGAATCGCCCTTTCGGGTTTTCGATTCACCGGGATACCCTTTTTTGCCAAAGTCGCCCTTCCAGGTTTTCGACTTTGCGGGCGTACATTTTTCATTTATATCCCTAATTTTTGCCCGAACCTTTTTCTTTTTTATGGTTCGCTGGGATGCCCCATTTTTTCCTGGATATTCTTTTTTCTTTCCAACGGGTCATTTTCTAAGCAAAGTATTTTTTAACTGCGTCTGCGTTCACCGGAGATGCAAAGTCTTCGCCATCCATTATGGATAACAACAAGGCTCCTCCCGAGAAGACCTTTCTGACGATGTACGGACCTTCATAATTGGGAGTCCACTTGCCCCGGTGATCGGAGTGTGGAGGAAGAATCTTCTTTAGGACGAGATCACCCGTCTGAAAGCTTCTAGGACGCACCTTCTTGTCATAAGCTTTCTTCATTCGGCTTTAGTACAGACGACCGTATGCAATCGATGCTAATCTTTTCTCGTCCATCAGGCTGAGTTGGTTTAGTCAGTTCTTAATCCATTTTGCCTCATCGAGTTTTGCGTCAACCAAAACTCGTAAAGAAGGAATCTCAACTCCTAACGGTAAGACAACTTCCATACTGTACACTAGTGAGAAAGGAGTTGCCCCGGTTGATGTACGTACTGTCGTATGATAACCGTGCAATGCAAATGGCAGCATCTCGTGCCAATCCTTATAGGTCACAACCATCTTCTGTACAATCTTCTTAATATTTTTGTTGGCCGCTTCAAAGGCGCCATTCATCTTCGGCCGGTAAGGAGATGAGTTGTGGTGTTCAATATTGAAACTATGGCATAACTCCTTCATCATCTTGTTATTCAGATTCGAACCATTATCAGTAATGATCCGCTTGGGAATTCCATAACGACAGATGATGTCCCTCTTTATGAATTTAGCCACCACCTGCTTGGTCACGTTAGCATACGAGGCTGCCTCCACCCACATGGTGAAGTAGTCGATGGCTACTAAAATGAAGCGATGACCGTTAGATGCAGTGGGCTCGATCTTGCCTATCATATCAATGCCCCACATGGAGAACAGCCATGGGGAGGACATGACATTCAACGGGTACGGCGACACATGAATTTTATCAGCATAAATCTGGCATTTATGACATCTCTTCGTGAATTTAAAACAATTCGATTCCATTGTTAGCCAGTAATATCCTGCTCTTAGGATCTTTCTCGTCATAGCGTGCCCGCCGACGTGCGTACCAAATGTGCCTTCATGGACTTCTTCCATGAGCATACTCGCTTCTTTTTCATCTACACATCTGAGTAGCACGAGATTGTGGTTTCTTTTATACAAAACTCCATCAGGGTTGAGATAGAAATTTCCAGACAGCCTCCTCAGAGTCTTCTTATCCTGGGTTGACGCTCCCGCAGGATACTCCTTAGACATAAGGAAGGTCTGAATATCATGGAACCATAGCTTGCCATCGGAGGCTTCCTCGATCGCAAAGACGAATACAGGTCTATCAAGACAAGAAAGTACAATCCTTGGAGCTTCATTCCAAAAATTGACTTTATACATCGAAGCCAATGTGGCTAAGGCATCAGACATCTGATTTTCCGCTCTGGGCACATGATGGAGTTCCACTCGATCAAAGAACGGAAGCAGCCGTCTGGCATAATTCATGTACGGCACCAAATTCGTTTGGCGAGTCTCCCACTCCCCTTTAATCTGGTTAATCACGAGTGCCGAGTCACCATATACATCTAGGTTCTTGATTCTCAAATCAATCGCTTCTTCTAGACCCATGATGCATGCTTCGTACTCTGCTTCGTTATTGGTGACCGGAAACGTCAGTCTAGCAGTGAACGGGATGTGGGATCCATGGGGAGTCGTGATGATTCCCCCTATGCCACTTCCGTAGGAATTAACCGCCCTGTCAAATATCAATTTCCATTGGGATTTCCTGTCTGGACCCTCGTCGGGCAACAGTTCATCACAATCCTTTACCTTGAGAAACTTGATATCCTCATCAGGGAATTCAAATTTCATCGGCTGATAATCTTCGATCGGCTGTTCGGCAAGGTATTCAGACAATACGCTTCCCTTGATGGCCTTCTGGGAAACATACTGGATATCATATTCTGTCAACACCATTTGCCATCTGGCAATCCTGCCCGAAAGTGCCTGCTTCTCGAAGATGTACTTGATCGGATCCATCTTTGAAATTAGCATGGTTGTGTGATTGAGCATGTACTGTCGCAAACGTTTGGCAGCCCACGCGAGTGCACAACACGTTTTCTCCAGCATTGAGTAACGGGATTTACAATCTGTGAACTTTTTACTCAAATAATAAATGGCATGCTCCTTTCTGCCCGTCTCGTCGTGCTGACCGAGAACACACCCCATATTATTCTCAAGAATTGTCAAGTACATGATTAAGGGTCTTCCGGCCACTGGGGGTATCAAGATCGGAGGTTCCTGTAGATACTGTTTTATCTTATCAAAAGCCTTCTGGCAATCCTCGTTCCAGATAATCGCCTGATCTTTTTTCAGTAGTTTGAACATCGGTTCACACGTGATCGTGAGCTGAGAGATAAACCTTGCAATGTAGTTTATTCTGCCCAGGAAATCATGAACTTCTTTTTCGGTTTTTGGCGCTGGCATCTCTTGTATTGCTTTTATCTTCATAGGATCAACCTCAATGCCTCTTTCACCCACGATAAACCCCACTAGTTTTCCAGACCGTACTCCAAAAATACATTTGTTAGGATTCAGCCTCAACCTAAATTTCCTAAGCCTCTCGAAAACCTTCAGCAATTTGATCAGATGTCCCTCCTCCATTTGGGACTTCGCGATCATGTCATCAACATAGACTTCAATCTCATGATGAATCATGTCATGAAACAAAGTGACCATTGCTCGTTGGTAAGTGGCCCCTGCGTTCTTCAGACCAAAAGGCATTACCTTGTAGCAAAACGTTCCCCAAGGTGTAATAAATGTAGTTTTCTCCATGTCCTCTGGTGCCATCTTGATCTGATTGTAACCGGAGAAGCCATCCATGAACGAAAACACGGAGAACTGAGTTGTATTGTCGACCAACACATTAATATGGGGGAGCGGGAAATCATCTTTAGGGCTTGCCCTATTCAAATCCCGATAATCGACGCACATTCGCACCTTACTGTCCTTCTTCGGTATAGGCACTATGTTGGCGACCCAAGGAGGGTAAGTGGTGACCGCTAAGAAGCCAGCATCAAGCTGCTTTTGCACTTCTTCTTTGATCTTAACGGCCATATCTGGTCATGTCCTTCTAAGCTTCTGCTTAACGGGAGGACAATCTTCTCGCAGCGGCAAGTGATGGACCACAATGTCAGTATCAAGTCCAGGCATATCTTCGTATGACCAAGCAAAGATGTCACTATACTCTCTCAGCATCTCGACCAATCTCTGCTAGACATCACTCTGCAATGCAGCCCCTATCCTGACGTTCCTGACCAGTTCCTCAGAACCCAGATTCACAATCTCAATCTCTTCCTCGTGAGGCAGAATGACTTTCTCTTCTTGTTTCAACAAGTGGGCCAACTCTTTGAGAAGGTCTTCGTCTTCATCAATCTCTTCTTCGGCTTGATAGATCGGGCAATCGAAGTCGAAGTGAGTCGTAGAAGGTCCAGAGTCGATGTCATCTGCTATGTGGATCCTGCAATAACAAGGGTTAAGCTTAAAACAAGGATATGCAGGTTAGCATAAACCTTATTGCCATTTTATTGTTTTTCAAAACAAATATAAAACAGGAATAACAGAGATCTCAACATTTGACTGCGAAGAAAAACGCCTTTTGATTTATTGGTAAAATGCATGTACGTAATCAAACGAGGCCCTGACAATAAAACCACTATGCCCCGGGTAGGACATAGGGTTGTACAATAATTGGAGAAAGTAAATCATTACTCTTTGCCTGTCACTTGGATGGTATCCCTGATGGACTAGTTGTTGAGGCTCTGGCCTGGTTTGCTTGGCTGGATCCAGGAATCTAAGTTGCAATCGCTGTCTTCGCCGTCTTCAGACACTGCGTTGACACTTTCAAATATCACCCCGCCGCTGGTAAACTGGATCGGCCCTTTACCTCGGGACGTACTGTGAGAGGAGGAGGCTTCAGCCGTAGGAGAGTATCCTTACCCAAACTTGTTCTGTTTGTTAGGTATTTCTAGAACTTGCCCCCAGCCTGGGGTAGATCCGGCTTGAACAACGGCCCGGGCTTCCTTGAAGGAAGAGAGAGTCATCTCTGGTTTCTCAATCATCACTGGAGTCACATCTCTGACCTTAACAACTTCGAATGCCTGACATAGGGTTTCGTGGATCTCGCCATCCATCTCGACATACTTGAAGGATGACAAATGGCTCACCATTATATCTTCCTCGCCAAAGACAGTTACAATGCTGCCCCCTACAGCATATTTGAGCTTCTGGTGCAACGTGGAGATCACGGCTTCTGGTGCAACATGGAGGTCACGACACCACCAGAATGGATCCATGGCCGGCCTAATAGACAACTATAGGCTGGCATGATGTCCATGATGTAGAAGACTGCGTCGAAAGTTTCCGGCCCAACTTGGATTGGCAGAGTTACCTCTCCAAATACATGACGCTTGGTTCCATCGAAAGCCTTCACAACCAGATCACTGGGTGTGCAAATCAATCCTCGAGTATCTAGCTTCATCAATGCCTTCTTCAGAAGAACGTTGAGTGATTAACCACTGTCCACCAACACATGAGACATAACTGTTCCCCTACACTCTATCGAGATGTGCAGGGCGCTGTTGTGGTTTGTTCCCTTTGGCGTCTGCTCCAGGTCAGTGAACCCTAATCTGTTTCCAGCATTCACGTGGGCTACTACCCCTTCCAACTGGTTGACCGAGATTTCCTACGGTACATACATGGCATTCAAAACCTTTAGCAGCGCGTTGCGATGTGCCTCAGAACACAACAACAAATTCAGAATGGAGATTTTTGAAGGGGTTTGATGGAGGTGATCAACGATCTTGTAATCACTCTTCTTGATCAACCTCATGAACTCTTCAGCGTCCTTTACAAGTAAGTCCTTCTCTATGCCACGAGGGGTCTCTTCAACGACTTTACTCTTTCCCTTGTCAGTTTTCTCAACTTTGTCTGCTTTGTCAACCACAATCTCAGGTGGAGCAAATACTCTTCCGCTACGCGTGATTCCGCCAGTTCCAACTAGGTTATCCACCGACTGCCTAGATGGTTCCAGTTCCAATTTCTGTCCGTTACAGTAGACGTATTCCCCATAGTGCCATGGGAAAGCATTGGTGCTTTCAAAAGGTATCGACCCAGCCTTTGTGATGGTAATTATGGGCGGCCTGGGCGCAGAAATGGTTATCGTCTTGCGAGGGATGGTGATGATGGCGACCTCATCATCCTGTTTCAGCATTACCTCTCCAGATCCACATTCGGCCCTTCGGCTAAACTGCAAGATTCCTTCGGTCATCAGACTCTGAATCCCCACTATCAACTGTTCACAGCCATCAGGATGAGTCGCACAGCCCATACACAATTCTCCACAGCCCGGAAAGAAGCCTCTCTTCATCAGCTTGGCTTTAACGAAGCTAAGCGTTGTCTTCAGATCCTTGACATTAGTCAATAAATCTAAGTTCTCTTCTTCAATAATGGCATTCACCCCACCTCCCCCATGGTTTGGCATAGGGTTCTTTGTGACATTCGGCACATTATTTGAGAAATTGATGATCTTAGCATCCACCATATCTTGCACCTTGTGCTTGAATGCCTTGCAGTTTCCTATCGTGTGGTCGGGTGCCCCTGAGTGAAAATCACATGTTGCATTCGCATCATAACCTTGCGGAGGTGCCCCTGTCAAGGGAGCCAGGGTTCTTTTCTGGACTAGTTATAACTGAAGCAGAGTTTATAATAGTTGAGCATAAGACATGGGTGGTGTCTCAAGATGACGATTTGCCAGGGGTGCCTTGTTCTGATACGTTATGTACCCTTGTTGATTCGGTTGCTGCTGCTGCTGGGGTTGTTAGACTGCGGGGATGGTTATGCTAGCCACCTGCTGGCGCTGGCCCTTACCTTTCCTCCGAGTGTTGGACACTGCGATCGTCTCTCCTTCACGCCTTTTGTTACTGTATGGTTTCTTTCCTCCTCCAGCTGAGGATAGATCAATACCCTGAATTTTCCCCAATTTGATCCCATTTTCGACGTGCTCGCCAGTAATGATGAGATCAGAGAAACTTCCTGACATACCGCTGACTAATTTCTCGTAATAGACCCCCGGGAGAGTGGCTACAAACATCTCAACAAGCTCTCGTTCAACCATCGGCGGCTGAACTCTAGCTGCTAACTCGCGCCATCTCTGGGCATACTCTTTGAACCCCTCGTTGTTCCTCTGTGACAAGTTCTGCAGTTGAACCCGGTTCGGAGCCAAGTCACAGTTATACTGATAATGGTGCACAAAGGCCTCAATAAGTTCTTTCCATGTGCTCACACTGGTAGGTTCCAAACCCATGTACCATTCCAGGGATGGACCGGACAAGCTATCCTGAAAGAAGTGCATCAGCAGCTTCTCGTCTTCAGAGTGAGCGGACATCTTTCGGTAGTATGGCCTTAAGTGGAAACGAGGGCAAGTGGTGCCCTTGTATTTCTCAAAGTCGGGTACCTTAAATTTAGGAGGCACCTTGAAATTAGAAATCAATCCCAGTTTAGTAATGTCGACACCCATAGTGTTCAGGTTCTCGAAATTCTTCATTTTGTCCTCGAGTGCTTTAAACCTCAGACGTGGTTCAACAGTCAGTTCTCCCTCAGCACTCCTCTGTGAGAACAAATCTTCTTGACGATCTTCTAGCCATAGCTGAGTGCCATTAGGCCCATACAGATTTCCAACACATGTGTTTCCATTGCCTAGTCCAGTATTGCCATTAGCCTCAAAGTTTCCGTTATCGACGCCAGTCGTATTACCATTGAGCCCGATGTTAGTGATCACATTGCTGTTACCACTTCCATTACCTCCGGTCACGGGGATGCCACCCTGAGGAGTTTCAACAGGTGGAGGCACTGGAGCGCTCCCACCATGAAGCACACCGTTGCTCTCAACCCTTGAGATCAGGGGCTGGACCAATGTTCTGAGCTGGTCTTGGCCGTTAGCAACCACTTGCATGAGCTCCATGAAGCGGTCCATCCTCTCTCGGAGTTCCTGGATGTCAGTTTGCACTTGTTCCATTGCTCTAGCTTGATTCGCTCTGGCCGGATAGCGGTGGATCGTTCTTCGGTCAATCCTGGAACAACCTGCATACACAAAGGGTTAGAAAAATGACAAGGTGCTCGTCATGCAAATGCTTCATCCAAATGCAAACGTGTGTCTGTGCCTTGGGGAACCCCCCCCCCCCCCCCCCCCCGATCCTAGTTTCCGAGACAAATAAAGTCTATCATCCAATCATAGAAAAGAAATCTTCATATATTCATCTGAAAAGCCCGCTCGGGTAGCGTACAACTGTAATCACATACAACTGAAGCAACAAGGCATGACCCCAACCAACATACCTGGCGGTGATCAGCATATCAATGCATAAAATGTACAAAAAAAAGATACAAAAGATCAGGTGCGGCCACGGGCACGAAAATCTTCTACCAACTTCTTTGTAGCGGGATGATCTGGCTGAGTAAGCAAACCCTGGGCCAGCAGGTCCCTCTGCCTAATGGACTCTGGGAGGTTCTCGGCAACGCTCCTAGAAACACCTTCTTCAGAATGGTTCTCGACTCTACTCCTCTTAGCATCAGCCCGGAGTTGAAAATCTTGTAAATTCGCCTTGGCCTCAGCCAATCTATACTGGACGTCTCGTCGCAGTGAGGTTTCGGCCTCTATCTTCTTGTCTTTCCCCATGACCTGAGCTTCTAGCTCGGCTACTTGCTGCTTCAACTTTTCTTCCCGCTCCTTGTATTTGGCTAGGGTGCTGCTCCAGACCTTCTCGTATTAGGTTAACTTCCAGTATACCCTATCCAAGTCCTGTTTCTTGGTGGTCAACACGTCATGTACTGACTTCAGATCCAACCCCAGACGTTCCCTAGCATCAGTTTCTTTGGTCAGTTTGGCGCCTAGATGGTTGATCATCTCAGTCTGCTTCTTGCAGATATAAACAGCTTCACTTTTCTCTTTCCAAAGTTGAGCGATCTCTATCTCCAACTCTTCGTTGGCTTTTCGTAGCTCTTCCTTCTCTTGGAGTACCTGGTTGAATCTCTGAATATCAACTGTGGTAGGCTCTTTGTACACAGGAGGATACAATGGTTCCACGGCAGGAAACGACATTCGAAACTTGGCGGCTCTTTCTCGAACCCAAGTCACATACGGATCAAAGGCCTTGTTATTGCTTTTTCCTAGCAAGACTTTCCCCTTTCGATGAATTTTGCTCCAAGCATTCTGTACCTTGACCAAAGTGTCACCTTCAAGCAACCCTATGAGCTACAGAGATTCCTGTATCTCTTCCTCTTCAGGAGGACCTCGTAGTGCATACCCAAATTGTCGTACTAGCAGAGAGGGATTGTAGTTGATACATTCATTCCTTCCGACCAGGGGGACGCTAGAAAAGCCACAGTAGCTATGTACAATATCTTTGCCCAGTAGATCTATATCAAACCAGATAATATTGTCAGCGGTCAAACCCATCAAACGCGCAGACCAAGGTGAAGACTCAGCAGAATCAATAAACGGCCCCGACTTAGGAAGATGGCTAGCAAACCACTTATACAGTAAAGGAGCACAACATGCCACGTTCTTCCCCTTTCTGTTTTCATTCTTGCTGTGAACCGAATGGTAGACGTCTCCGAGGAGAGTGGGCATAGGATTCCCGGAGGCAAATATATGGCAAGCATCCATGCTTATGAAGTCCGGATGACTTGGGAGTAGCACGATCCCATAGATACAGAGGGCTAAGAAGGCATTGAATACATCCCAGCGACCCTTCTTGGTAAACTTTCGGGTTTTTTCCATCAGGAAAGGCAAGGGGAAACCATGAACTCCAATCTTTCTGGATATCATCCCTTCCAACTCAGCCTCATCTACATGAAGAGCGTCAGTCAACTTACTTAATTTGGGTTCACCCTCAACACGGTAATAAGGCATTTGATTCAACAAAGGCACCCCCAACAGGTCAGAGTACTCTTCCAAGGTCGGGGCTAGGACATAGTCTAGAAACACAAAGCATCTGAGTTGTGGGTCGTAAAACTTTAGCAGAGCATAGAGGCCATTCAACTCGTACGTAGGAAGCTTATACACAATACCCAGAAGTCTCCCATAACTCTTTCTGAAACTCTCCATCACTGTCTTATCAGCCAAAGAAATCAAAGCTCGTAATTCTCGGATGTCAGGTGTTGGTAGCTTATAAGCCATAGTCTTCTTCAGAGATGCCATATCTGCCATGAGGATCAAGATCACTAGAACCAGGGGAAAAATACGCACCTGCAACATAGACACACGCTAATGACATGCAAATGAGGATGCAGAAAATGCAAAATGCAATTATGCAGTAGGAGATCAAGATGACTGTGATGTTGAGGAGATGAAGGCTCTGTATCAACAAAACCACAACACTGCTCTGTCATGAACAACCATATCTCTGATGAGAAGAACCCCTTATACCAGACCATAAATCTGCTCTGTCAAGAACAACCACGTATCTGATGATGAGAACCTCTGATACCAACAAAACTGATTCACTGTCAAGAAAACCAGGTGGTCTGAAGGTTAAGGTTTCCTGCAACAAAATCGACCCTGCTCACAGGTATGGACCTAATCACGGAAAAGGTTCGGCATCCTATGCGGTCATCAGCGTCACAGACTTTCAAGAAATGATGATACGATACCCAGGAGGTGTGGCATCATCATCTATTGAAGCGGCCTCACTTAGCTGAATTCCAAATAATCGGTTCCCAGAGTTGACAATCCTCAGATCCGACAACCCCTCGAGTCCAAAGGACCGATAGGAACCCATCAAATAGAACCTCGTCTGAGTGTGGATTACATGGGAACTGATGCAAGCAAAGCAAGCATGTCCTCCACTAACCCACTCTAATGCTATGTAGCTCTCAAGCATGGGTCTGGCTTCTCACTCATCAGAATGCCCCTCCCACAACAGCACAGATAATCATATCATACTGAAAAATAAAATGCGAGAAATAAAATGCGATAAATAAAAACAACCCAACGAGTAAACATACAAGCGCTAGGATTGACTCTCGCAGGGGACGTTGGATCCCTAGATTGACTCTGTTGGATCCCAGGAAACTACCAACTCCCCAGCAGAGTCGCCAGCTATCGCTACCGCGAAAATAAGGTGTCGGCAAAACAGAAGAGTCGCCACCTTTCGTTATTTATCCCTCAGAGCGGAAAAGGAAACGATCGGAAAAACCTGACGAAAAGGTATAAGACAAGGTCATCGCAACCTTTGTCTGGGTTCAGGAGTCGGTTACGCAAGGGGAAAGTATTAGCACCCCTCACATCTTGACGGGTTGATTTAAACTATCTACCTATCAAGGCCGGTCTAAAAAGAAAAGAAAGTGACTCGGCAAAGCTTCGCACTTTATGCCTATGTATTCTCATCAGAGAATGAGAAATCAGAGTCAACGTAGTTTGCCTAACTACGGGTGATGGGGAAGGTGGCTCGCCAATACATCAGTATTGTGCCTACGTGCTCTCAAAAGGTATGAGAGATCAGAGCTTACGTAGTTCGGGATAATTCGGCTTATGGGGATTCAGATTCATCTGTTTTTTCGACTAGAGTTAACAAACAGTTTCAACAGTTTGGCGTATGCAGCTCGACCCTTGGAGACTTAGGCGTTACCGTTTGCGGTAGAACTAGGAGTTAACAACACTCTTTTCTTCATAAAAGCTTCCTTTAAATCATGGTCCCACGGGGCAAAAGGGTTTGAAGTTTGTTTTCTGTCTTTTACAGAAGAACTGTTTTTTATGGTTGTCTGTAGTTTGTACAACACTAGAGACTATGACCTGGGAACGAATGCATTGCATATCGTCCAAAGGACGTATACTAAACATTCTAGACGATTGAGAGGAGGCCGCTCAATTATCATTACCCAAGTAGCTTAAGGCTCGTATCGCGCTTATACTAACTTATCTTTATTACATTTTTTACTGTTTGTTTAAGATGAGAAGAAAGAACAGGCTCAACTAAGAGGAGACTATCAAGTCCTAATGTTGTCATGCCAAGGATTCTAGTATGATTAACCCTTCCCCTTAAGACATATATTATGCTGTGATATATATGTTGTGGGTAGCCGTATGGTGTGAATCCTAGATTGTTGAATTAAATTGAGTTGTGGTCTTTGACAAATGTAATACATTGTTTAAGTTGATTAAAAATGTATGAAGAGTGCATGAGAACATATTGTGAATATGTGTGCATTGCTTGTGTTTATGTGTTAAGAGTGCATGAGAACATATTGTGAATATGTGTGCATTGCTTGTGTTTATGTGTTAAGAGTGCATGAGAACATATTGTGAATATGTGTGCATTGCTTGATAAATATGATGATTTAAAGTATGAATACTTGAATGATGTGAATATGTTGTGTGTGCAATCATGTTATAATTCTTGAAGAGATGAAATATTTGAATGCATGAGATTAAGATGTAGGTCTTAAGTGCATTTGATTTTTGATTGCATATGCATCATTTAGTCAAGAGGCAATGCTTGCTAGTTTCGTGGAGACTAGTGACTTGTCCCAAGCCTAGAAGAGTGGGTTTGAAAGCTTAGAGGACGGGATTTTGGTGGTTATCAATCTAGAAGAGTGGACCCGGTTTAATGTAAACCGAATAAAGATAACAAGTGTTGGTACCACATGGCATGAGTTTGCATTAAGTTGTATTGAGTAACATAGCATGAATGTCATTGTTATATGAAATATGCTTGTGTGTGGAAATTGTGGATTATGGATGTGTGCATGATGAAACATGTTTTATGATTGTCCATATTTGTTTGTGTATATATGCTTTATGAAGTATATGATGGGTTATGATGAAGTATAGTGAGAATTGTGAAAATATGCGTATGTGTATGACATGTGTAAATGAGAATTGTGAATACATGATTATTGTATGAAAGTGTGCATATGCGTGTGAGTTGTTAGGATTGAGAATTATGGATGTGTGCATAATAAAAAAAATGCTTGAGTGAATTATCCATATTTGTTTATACACATGTTGTGATGTATATGATGAATATAATGAATTGTGGTGAGAAAATGTGGAATATATGTATTCTGTAATTGTGGATTTATATATGATTATATGCATTGTTATTATGATAATATTTCTCACCCTTCTGCTGGAATGATGTCCTACATGACATTGTGCAGGTATCAAGGAGTAGTACTGCTTGTAGTTGCGAGGTTGCTTTTGGTGTAGTTGTTTAGTAATTGATTATGTTGGGTCGAGTCATGATCTGGTCATGTAACACTGGGATCTTGGTTTATATTGTAGTGATATACTATGTTTTCATATTATTGAGATATTATGATGTTGGCCTTAGTACCCAAACGATGTTGGTTTATGTGATGAACACAGACGTTTCCGTTAGGGGTATTATGTTATTAAATGAATCCGCTGCTAAATGCAAAGTGAAATTTTGTAAAGCATGATTTTATTGAAATGTTAATGAGCATGACAGGTGATTTTGATGTTTTGGAATTTATGTGTGAAACCCTTTTGTAAATGCATGACAATTTACTCTGATTATTCATACGTTTTCCGTGGGGTCTAGGAGGGCGTTACACCCCACACTATTTTCCTCCCACTTTCATTCTATTTGTGCATCTTATGTTTGCATCTTCATATGTATATGCATTCTTCTTCTTCTTCTTTTGCTTTTCTTTGCCATACTCCCCATAAGTTCTCTAACCTCTTGAGGTTATGATAGACATTAGGTGCCTAACCATGCATGATAACATTAGGTAGCTCCCTTTTGAAACTCAACTCTAAGTCCACTTTGCATGATAACTTTTAGGATTCATTAGTCTCCCATTAGTTTTCTGTCTTCTCTTCTCATCTTCAAACATTCATAAAACACTTAATAAAGAATGACAAGTGTTGTACGCTACGAGCCTTAAGCTATTTGGGAAATGATGATTGGGTGTGTCGCTACCGCGAAAATAAGGTGCCGGCAAAACAGAAGAGTCGCCACCTTTCGTTATTTATCCCTCAGAGCGGGAAAGGAAACGATCGGAAAAACCTGACGAAAAGGTATAAGACAAGGTCATCGCAACCTTTGTCTGGGTTCGGGAGTCGGTTACGCAAGGGGAAAGAATAAGCACCCCTCACGTCCATCGTACTAGATGGGATCCACGCTTGTTGTGTTTATCTGACGGGTTGATTTAAACTATCTACCTATCAAGGCCAGTCTAAAAAGAAAAGAAAGTGACTCGGCAAATCTTCGCACTTTATGCCTACGTATTCTCATCAAAGAACAAGAAATCAGAGTCAACGTAGTTCACCTAACTACGGGTGATGGGGAAGGTGGCTCGCCAATACATCAGTATTGTGCCTACGTACTCTCAACAGGTATGAGAGATCAGAGCTTACGTAGTTCGGGATAATTCGGCTTACGGGGATTCAGATTCATCTGTTTTTTCAAGTAGGGTTAACAAACAGTTCCAGCAGTTTGGCGTACGCAGCTCGACCCTTGGAGACTTAGGCGTTACCGTTTGCGGTAGAACTGGGATTTAACGACACTCTTTTCTTCAGAAAAGCTTCCTTTGAATTATGGTCCCACGGGGCAAAAGGGTTTGAAGTTTGTTTTCTGTCTTTTACGGAAGAACTGTTTTTTATGGTTGTCTGTAGTTTGTACAACACTAGAGACTATGACCTGGGAACAAATGCGTCACATATCGTCCAAAGGACGTATACTAAACATTCTAGACGATTGAGAGGAGGCCGCTCAATTATCATTACCCAAGTAGCTTAAGGCTCGTATCGCGCTTATAATAACTTATATTTATTACGTTTTTTACTGTTTGTTTGAGATGAGAAGAGAGAACAGGCTCAACTAAGGGGAGACTATCAAGTCCTAATGTTGTCATGCCAAGGATTCATCCTATGGTTGAGGTTTGAAACATGGAACTCCTAGAAGTTGTCATGCATAAGTTTCAACATAAAGTTCTAATCATCACATCCTTATCAAAGGAAATGAGATTCCTAGGGGATCATGTCAAGGTAAACAAAAACAGATAAAGCGTCAGCTTAAACAGTAAACAGTAAACGATTGTAAAATGCATGCAATGCAAGTGAGGGAGGATATGTGTGTGGGGCATCAGCCTCCACAAGCTCATCTCAACCTCAAGCCAAGTATGAATAACTGCAATCATAAAGGAAAGTAAAATGCCATCAAGCAAATCACAAACCACACAGGCAAGGGAGCAGAGCTCTACCGAATACCAGCAAGCAAAGCCATACAGTAAAAATACAAGCAGAGGGAGAAACTCAACCTCTAATGCAATACAAGCAAGGGGAGAAGCTCAACCCTTAGGATGCTCTTAGGCTTATTCAACTACATGACCTAATCTAAATGCATCACACCAATCAAGTCACATCAATACAGTTGTACAGAAAGAAAACAGACAGTCAAGAAAACAAATCAACAGCTCCCACAGCTTCACAGCAAAGCAATCTTCTGACAGCACTCCAGTCCACAGTCTGCAACTGTTCTTCAAGTCTATCATCTTCAAGAGAGTGAAAGGTACTGCATCTTCAAGCTTCAATCTTCAATAGGCTCCACCAAGAATGAAGATAATCAATAAGATGATTGTTTGATAATGGGAAGCAGACAGGAAACCAAAGGAATCCTATCTGACACTCAACCAGTTATCAGAGAGAGGCATCCTCAAAAGTTCTACTCATTGTAAATGTCGAACATCCCTCCAAAGGAGGGATGAGACTTTAACATGAGGACTTTGAATCATAGGATGAGAATGGAATGGGAACAAAACCAACCATTATTTGAAGAAATATCTATTTCTAAAGCTCTTTCCTAAAGCCCTAATTTCCTAATCTACACAAAGCTAACAAAAAGGAAGGAAAAACTCCAATCCAAGCTCCACCAGCCACTTCACACAAGCCTCATCATGTCCATGATGTCCTCCAATGAGATCCAGAAGCCCACTATGCAAGGAAGCCCAACTTTGAGTCCATTCCAAATCAATCATCAACGTTGAAACACCAAATGAACAAACAAGTAGAATATTCTATCAAAAATACCAAAATACATTCGAAAAATCTGATTATTTTCATATGGGAAAATGCATTTGCTAATAACCTATAGTTAAAAAATCAGGACCTAATTCATTCTCTAAGTCCTCCAATAAAGTCCTAAACCTCAAGGTATCACAAATAAACCCTAAAAGGGAACTCCTAAAGTTTTAGTCCTAAAACAGCACCTAAATTCATCACAAAAATGTGAGAAAAATCTGAGGGGAGCATGCATATCTAACCTAATCACAAGCCAAATATCAAGCAAAAACTTAATACCAAATGCTCAACCAAAATTCACCAAACAGAAGAGGCAAACAATACAATTTTATTGTCAAATAAAATGTGAAAAAATCATATAAAATGAAAATAAATGCTATTCATGATTTTTTTGTTCCTAAAATTCCTAAACTCATTCATGAATCAGGGGAAAAACTCTCAGGATTTATTGACTAATTTTCCTATTTTTAATGGATTAAAACTAAACTAGTATGAAATGCACAAAAATAATAAAAAGAAAAGAAAAATAGAAAGGAGCGCGTGGTGAATAGCAATTCTGGCTAGTTCAAATCTTGGGTTGGGCCCAGAAGGGGGTGTGAGTAGCAAGCTGATCACTAAGCCCAGACAGTTCACTAAACAAAATGCTGCGTATTGGAATTGGTTATGTGGCACAACTTTGATCACACGATGCAGTTACCAGTCAACACATCCAACGAGTCCTCATGTTGCTAGCGCATTAATGCCTACGACGCCGTTTAGCTTCAGGTCAAAGTCAGAATTCAAAGCTCAATCATGGCCATGCATGTTGGTTACTAGGTCAAGCTTCATACATGATCTAATGGTCCACAACTTTCTTCTCCGTTTGAATTTCAGATTGGGGGGAAAACACACACGGTGGCCCAGACGGTGGCGCCACCGTCTTCTCCGGCGAAGCAACTTACACAAGTCAAGAAAAACTAACAAACCATACATTATTTCACTCAAAATCTCACACTGATCAAGAATCTGGTCTCAGAATTTTCTAATTCCCTCTGGATTTTCAAACCCGAAGACAAATCTAAAATATGCATCAATCTTGAATCTCATCCAAACCTCAATTAAATGCACAGATGCACTCATCACCTCACACTGATCACTATGCACTATCCAAATGCAATTAACAGTCCAAGAATCACCTAATCCAAGGCTCAACAGAAATAGATCATCAACCTATTTTGTCTCTAATTCACCAGTTTTTGATCCTAAATCCAACTACATATCACCAGGATCCTAACCACCTATGAATTTCTATCTATCTCTACGTAAATTAAGCACAATCTTGATGTGCACCAACCTGTGTTCAGGCTTGTAACAGAAGCAGTTCTTGCACTCTTCAGCCTTCAAGAAAGTGCAGATACACTCCAAATCACTTGTTGAATACAATGAAATCTTCAATTGATCTTGATTTTCCCTTGAACTCAGAATCCGATTCTCACTTGCACCTCTAAAATTCCAACTTCAATCTCTGCTTCAGGCTTCAAACTTCACCAAAAAATGAACTGAATGCACTCATAGACTTATATAGGATGTAACTGAATGATCTAGATCCTTCTCAGAGGTTCAGAATGAGAAATTCAAATTTCAATTTCTCTTCAAAATATCATTCATGGAAGTCACGATATCTCCTCTGTTTTTGCTTCAAGAACCTTCCAACACACTCCTTGTGAACCACTGAACTTGAATGGTGGGGATTCATCCCTTGTTTTCATCCTGTGGCTTGGATTTGAGATGTAACTTCCTCATGAAGTAACAAAGCAAAAGGACATGAAAATGAACTCAAACCAAAATTCTAATGATTTCATTGTTTCCAAAATGCAATTTCCATTCCAAAATGCTATTATTTTGCCTTATTTGCACACATAACATTTATTTTGAATTTTTGATCTTTAATGCCTTTTAATTCTTTCTTTTTCAAAATTCCTTGAATCAAGTCTCTCCTTGAACCATTTCAATGCCTCCTTGATACATGGTCCAAGTTAAAACCCCATTTTGAGCAACTTTCAAGTTGAACAAAACTTCATTTGAGGTGTCTAAGTAGGTGAAAATGACCCATAACCAAAAATGACCCATAATCACAACTTCCCAAAATGCCCTTGACTTGTCAAAGCCATAACTTGAGTTCTACAAATCCTATCAAGGACTTCTAGAACTCTATGGAAAGCTAAGAGAACAAGTAACAACATTCCGGTTGACCCAAAGTTCATAGGAATCATCCTTCTATGGAAAAAGTGTCATGCAAGTTGGGCAACTTTCAAGCTCCAAATTCACATGCCTTAGATGACTTGTAACTTGTCTGGCTCATAACTTGTGTTCTATAAACCCTATCAAGGACTTCTAGTACTCAAATTAAAGCTAAGATCATGCCCTACAACAATAAGGTTGGGGTCAAGATGAGATGACAATAATATCTTGAGTTAAATGGCCTTGAAGACAGGGGTCAAACTAGGGGATTTTACACTGTCAAGTCTTAGAAACCCTAGCCTGAAACTTCTCAAACTCCTCAATCATGATGATTTAACCTTGGAATTATCCTTAGAACATATCAATGTATCAATCCATAATCACATGGCTCTTGGATTAGGTCTCAATCTTCTCCAAATCATCAGTTGACTTAGGGTTGACCCAATCAGACTCTAGCTGCACCACTCATGGCTGAGTCTTCTTGATCTTACACAATGACCTGTCTAGGCCTCAAAGTGATCTTCAACACTCCTCATGAGCTCTCCCAAGACCTCAAGTCCCTCTTCATGGCCTCAGAATCATCTGATGGTCTTCCCCATAACTCTCAAGTTAGGAGATCTACTCACTTGGTTTCAATCACTCTCTCTGAGGATCTTTTACTTCTTTGACAAGGATATCAACCCTTAAACACTTGAATAACCTTCTTAACTAGCTTCAAAGTCTTGGGTAGCCCTTGATTGGTATTCATATCTCTTGATCTCCTGCATACATATCAATGAAATGCAAATGATAATGCTAATGTGAATGAAATGAAACATAAGCTAGATAGAGAAAATGTTGGGCAAATTTTGGGGTGCAACAGGGTGGTTGCCTCTCTATTGTCTAGAATGTTAGTATATGTCGTTTGGAAGATATACGACGCATTCCCTCCTAAATCATAGTCTTTAGTGCAACATGAGTTACAAATCAAGTTCAAAACACTTCTTCTCTAAAAAACAGAAAAACATTTCAAACCTTTTTCATCCTTCGGGGTCTTAATCAGGAAAATCTTTTCAGATAAAAGACTGTCGTTAACTCTTAGTTCTACCACAAACGGTAACGCCTAAGTCTCCAATGGTCGAGTTGCATACACCAACTACTAGAACTACTTGTTAACCCTACTCGGGCCTAAAAACTTTTGAACCAACCTGTGGTCCTTTTAGCCCGAACTACGTTTGCTCTGATCTGTCATACCAGATGAAAGTACGTAGGCATAATACGCGACGTCTTAGCGAGCAACCTTCCCCCTTTCTTTATCTGTAGTTAGTCGAACTACGTTGACTCTGACTTTCCCATTGCACGAGGGAGTACGTAGGCACAGAGCGGCGATGCTCTGCCGAGTCATTTCTGTAACACCCATTTTTAATTATTAAGTCTTTTTGGTGTTTATTGTATTTTGGGGTGCCCTTATGTGGGAATGTGCCTGAGAGCGTTGGGTGGGTGTCCTTAAGTTATAGGACCTATTTAATAAAAGTGGAATTTAATAATAATATAATATAATATGATATTGGTGGTAATATAATGATTAATAATATTACTGGTCTTATTATTATTATTATTATTATTAATATTATTATTATTATTATTATTATTATTATTATTATTATTAGTTATTATTATTATTGGGATTAAATAAATAAAATAAGAAATAAGGATTTAGGGGAGTTCGAGAGTTTTCACGATACATTTTGGGATTAAAGAAAATAGAGAAAGTTTTGGGAGAAAGAAAGTTACGATAACCAAGTTCCTGAGGGTAGAGCAAAGAGGAAGATCGAGAAGGGAAGGGCTAAGAATTCTTGAAGGTTTTCATCCATTGGAACATCAATTAAGGTAAGGGGGAGAAACTGATTCGGATGGTAAATTACATGAAATTGGGTAGAGGGGATTCCTTAACCCCGTAGAGATTTGATGCGTGTGAGTTTTATATTGGCATGCTTATAATTATTGTTGATGTTGTTGAATTGATGAATGCTGATGATGCACTTTAGTGTTCATATATATTATGGTGATGTTGGTGAGATTCTATGTTGTTACTGTAGTGTTGATAGTAACTATGAACATAACTATGGTGAAATTATGTGTTGTTACTGTAGTGTTGGTAAAGACCATGATTATAGCTTTGGGAAAATTATGTGTTGTTACTGTAGTGTTGATAATGACCATGATTATAGCTTTGGGAAAATTATGTGTTGTTACTGTAGTGTTAGTAATGACCATGATTATAGCTTTGGGAAAATTATGTGTTGTTACTGTAGTGTTGGTAATGACCATGATTATAGCTTTGGGAAAATTATGTGTTGTTACTGTAGTGTTGGTAAACACCATGATTATAGCATTGGGAAAATTATGTGTTGTTACTGTAGTGTTGGTAATGGCCATGATTATAGCTTTAGAAAAATTATGAGTTGTTATTGTAGTGTTGGTAATTACCATGATTATAGCTTTGGGAAAATTATGTGTTGTTACTCTAGTGTTGATAATGACCATGATTATAGCTTTGGGAAAATCATGTGTTGTTACTGTAGTTTGGTAATGACCATGATAATAGCTTTGGGAAAATTATGTGTTGTTACTGCAGTGTTGGTAAAGACCATGATTATAGCTTTGGGAAAATTATGTATTGTTACTGTAGTGTTGGTCATGACCATGATTATAGCTTTGGGAAAATTATGTGTTGTTACTGTAGTGTTGGTAATGACCATGGTTATAGCTTTGGGAAAATTATGTGTTGTTACTGTAGTGTTGGTAATGACCATGATTATAGCTTTGGGAAAATTATGTGTTGTTCCCTGTGATGTTGTTAGTGACTATGACCTTGGCGAAAGGTTCAGCGAACGTGATGGCAGAATGTGGTTGTGTGCTGTTTTGCCTTGTGCATTAGCCTTGTAGGGTCCCTTCGATCATGATAAATGTAGGGACGATGATCGAATGTTGGCGAGTGTGTATTTGATGATAGGAAGTGAATTCCTTAATACTTTATGTAAGTATCTGATTGATTGGTGTATGACATATCTATGTATATGTGATGTATGTTGGTGTGATCTGAGAATCCTATGCACAATGTATGCTTGTGTTAATTGTATGCATTTGGTGTCATGCATATCATGAAGTGGTGGTGGAATGAATCATTGCTCGATGGAGTGTATGTGATTCATTCGTATTCCTTTGAGTTGGAAATTGGTGGAAACGGATCATTGCCAAGGGTGGGCGTATGTGATCTATTCGGGTTCCATTGAGGAACCAAAGAGTCGGTACCGCATGCAAGGTGTTGCGTTGCATATTTGCATTATGATGTATTATGTCGATTGGTGGACTATATGTCGTGTTTGGTGAATGTTGGGTGATGATTGATATGACTGTTGTAGTTACTACCTTTATTTCATGTATGTAATTACCGATATATTTTGATTATATTTTCTCACCCCTTTGCTATTGTTGTGGTCTGTGCTTCTTCGAAAGTGGAGATAATCCAGGTACTTAGCTAGCTTGGAATTATGGTGTGCCAGTCGAGTCTTAGGATGCTCTGATACGTAGCACGGGACTTGGGTGTTTTGGTTGTTTTTGTTGAACTTATTTCTTTTCCTGTGACGTATCATATATTTGATGTATTTCATTATATGAAAAATTTCCGCTGTATTTTGGTGAAAACATTTTTAATGAAAAATGAGTTGGATTTGGTTATGTGATATCCCACTTGGGAGGTGAACAACTCTGATGTTTATTTATAATGTTTATATTTTAATTGATTTAGGAAGTGGGGTGTTGCAATTGGTATCATAGCAGGTTAGTCCGTCCGACCAGTTTAGTTAAGTTGAGTCTGTCCCGAGGATAGAGTTGTGTAAGTGCTAACCCGGTGTTGTTGTTGTTGAGCAGTATGGCAGGAAGGAATGATGCTGCTTTGGCTGCTGCCATGCAAGCGATGGCGCAAGCGGTTGCTAATCAGAACCAAGCTGCGGATGCCCAATTCAGAGATTTGGCGCAGTTTCGGAGTAACAAGCCGCCGACGTTTGAAGGAGGAGTTTTGAATCCTGAGGCTGCATAGAAGTGGCTGAAGACAATTGAAAAGATTTTCAGGACTATGAACTGTAGTGATGAGCAAAAGGTAAGATTTGGTACTCACATGCTGGAAGGCGAAGCGGAAGCTTGGTGGGATAACTTTCGTCAGAGATGGGTGACTGCAGGAACTACGATTACTTGGGACGTGGTTCGCAAAGGTTTTCTAGAGAAGTACTTTCCGGAAGACATCCGGAGTGCTAAAGAGATAGAGTTCTTGGAACTGAAACAGGGTAATCTGATCGTAGCGGAGTATGCTGCGAAATTTGAAGAGCTGGTGTAGTATTGTCCTCATTACAATACTGATGATGCGATGGCATCGAAGTGTTTGAAATTTGAGAATGGGCTGTGTCCGGAGATCAAGTTAGGGATTGCTTGTCGGAAGATCAGAAACTACGCTGAGCTAGTAAGCAGGAGTAGGATCTATGACTATGATAACCGGGCCAAGATTGTACATTATAAGGTTGTGAATGACCGTAAGGGTAAGCAGAGGTTCAGTGGTACTCCTTACAGTGTTTCTGCTGATAAAGGAAAGCGTAAGGCTGCTGCCGATAAGAGGTCCAGAGAAGGGGATGCGTCTGCTGACGGGAAATGTTTCCGATGCGGTGACACAGGTCATCGTGCTAAGGATTTTCCTAAGGAGGTAAGGAAGTGTTTCAAGTGTGGTAAGCCAGGCCATGTGATAGCTGAGTGCAGGGTCACTATGCCTATTTGTTATAATTGTGGTGAGAAGGGCCATATCAGTACGCATTGTGAGAAGCCGAAGAAGTCTCAGGCGTCTCCGGCTGGTGGTAAAGTGTTTGCTTTGGCGGGAACTCAAGATGTCAGTGAGGAGCGTGCTATCAAAGGTACTTGTATTATCAATAATATTCCTTTGACTACTATTATTGATACAGGTGCAACCCACTCGTTCATTTATGTTGATTGTGTGAAGAGAATAGGATTGGTACCGTCTACTCTTGAGCAACGAATGACTATTGAGACACCCTCTATTGGTTCAGTGACTACTTCTTTGGTATGTTTGAAGTGTCCGCTGACTATTTTCGGTAGAGGTTTCGGAGTGGATCTGATTTGCCTACCGCTTGGTAAATTGGATGTTATTCTGGGTATGAACTGGCTAGAGTTCAACCGAGTCTACATCGATTGTTTTCGGAAGGTGTTGCTGTTCCTTACTCCTGAAGAGGAAGCGTTGGCGAGTTCTCTGTCTAGTAAAGAATTGAGGACTTTGTTGGAGGACGAAGCTAAGGTGTTTGCTTTATTTGCTTCACTGTCTGTTGACAACAAGGCGTTGTTGGATGAGTTAGCTATTGTTAATGAATTTCTGGAAGTGTTCCCTGATGACATTACGGAATTACCTCCGACAAGAGAAGTCGAATTCAGCATTGATCTTGTTCCTGGTACGAGGCCTATTTCTATGGCACCGTACAGGATGTCGGTAGAAGAGTTGTCCGAATTGAAGTCTCAGATTGGAGAGTTATTAGATAGAAAGTTTATCCAGCCAAATGTGTCGCCGTGGGGAGCTCCAGTGCTATTGGTGAAAAAGAAGGATGGTAGTATGCGTCTGTGCATCAATTAACGTCAGTTGAATAAGGTGTCTGTTAAGAATAAATATCCTCTCCCAAGGATTGACGATTTGATGGACCAGTTGGTAGGAGCTCGTGTGTTCAGTAAGGTCGACTTGAGGTTGGGTTATCATCATATCAGAGTTAAAGAAGGTGATATTCAGAAGACGGCTTTTAGAACTCAATACGGACATTACGAATATGCTGTAATTCCTTTTGGAGTGACTAATGCGCCAGGAGTATTTATGGAGTATATGAAACAAATTTTCCATTCTTATTTGGATCAGTTCATTGTTGTGTTTATTGACAATATCTTAATCTATTCTAAGTCTGATGAAGAACATGCAGGACATTTGAGAATTGCCTTGCAGGTGCTGAAGGAAAATAAGCTGTTTGCTAAACTGTCGAAGTGCGATTTCTGGTTGAAGACAGTGAGTTTCTTAGGGCATGTGATTTCTGGTGATGGAATATCTGTTGACCCATCGAAAGTAAGTGCAGTGTTACAGTGGGAACCGCCAAAGACAGCGACGAAAATTAGAAGCTTTTTGGGTTTGACAGGTTATTACTGAAGGTTTATTGAAGGGTTCTCTACTTTAGCGTTGCCATTGGCTCAGTTGACGAGAAAGAACCAAGTTTTTGTGTGGGATGCTACTTGTGAAGAAAGCTTTGAAGAATTAAAAAGGAAATTGACTACGGCACCAGTGTTAGTGTTGCCGACTCCGAGTGAACCTTTTGTAGTGTACTGTGATGCGTCTAAGATGGGATTAGGCGGAGTTCTTATGCAGAATGGTAAAGTGGTAGCGTATGCTTCTCGACAATTAAGAGTGCATGAACGGAATTATCCTACTCATGATCTTGAGTTGGCTGCAGTTGTTTTTGTGTTAAAAATCTGGAGGCACTATCTATATGGTTCGAGATTTGAAGTGTTCAGTGATCATAAGAGTCTAAGGTATCTGTTTGATCAAAAGGAGTTGAATATGAGGCAGAGGCGATGGTTGGAATTCTTAAAGGATTATGACTTCAGTTTAAGTTATCATCCAGGAAAGGCTAATGTAGTGGCAGATGCTTTGAGCAGAAAAGCGATTCATATGTCGGCTTTAATGGTGAAAGAAATGGAACTAATTGAACAGTTCAAAGAATTTAGCATGGTTTGCGAGACTATGACAGACAGTGTGATGTTGGGGATGTTGCAGGTGAATAATGACTTCTTGGATACAATTAGAGAGAACCAGAAGTTGGATGTGAAGTTAGTAGATTTGATGACTGGATCACGAAATGACTCCGATAATGATTTTAAACTCGATGGTACAGGTGTGTTGAGATTTAGAGGCAAAATTTGTGTGCCGGATAATAAGGAACTGAAAAAGTTAATTTTGAGTGAAGGACATCGTAGTAATCTGAGTATCCATCCGGGAGCTACGAAGATGTATCGTGATTTAAAGAAGTTATTTTGGTGGTCTGGTATGAAAAGAGACATAGCTCAGTTTGTTTATGCCTGTTTGACGTGTCAGAAGTCGAAGGTAGAGCACTAGAGACCTTCTGGATTTATGCAACCGTTGGAAGTTCCAGTTTGGAAATGGGATTGTATAACTATGGATTTTGTTACTGGGTTGCCGAGTACGGCGAGAGGAGTTGATGCTATATGGGTGATTGTGGATAGACTTATGAAGTCTGCACATTTTGTGCCGATTAATATTAGTTTTCCGTTGACGAAGCTAGAAGAGATTTATGTTTGGGTAATTGTGAAGCTACATGGTGTTCCGTCTAGTATTGTGTCGGATAGAGATCCGAGGTTTACTTCGGAATTTTGGAAGAGTTTACAGGAAGCGTTGGGTACTGAGTTGAAGTTGAGTTCAACTTATCATCCACAAACTGATGGTCAGTCAGAGAGGACTATTCAGTCGCTTGAGGATTTGTTGAGAGCTTGCGTGTTGGAGAAAGGTGGTGCGTGGGACACTCATTTGCCATTGATTGAGTTCACGTATAACAATAGTTACCGTTCTAGCATTGGAATGGCATCGTTTGAGGCTTTGTATGGAAGGAGGTGTAGGACTCCTCTGTGTTGGTATGAGACTGGTGAGAATGTGGTGCTTGGACCAGAAATTGTACAGCAGACTACTGAGACGATTCAGATGATTCGTGAGAAAATGAAGGCGTCTCAGAGTAGACAAAAAAGTTACCATGATAACCGGAGGAAAGAATTGGAATTCAGTGAAGGTGATCATGTATTCCTAAGAGTTAACCCGATGACTGGTGTGGGTCGTGCACTAAAGTCCAAGAAGCTGGATCCTAAGTTTATTGGACCGTATCAAATTTTGCAAAGAGTTGGTGTTGTGGCTTACAGGGTGGTGTTGCCGCCTGAATTGTCGAATTTGCATGATGTGTTTCATGTGTCGCAATTGCGAAAGTATGTTTCGGATCCATCTCATGTGATTCCGAGAGATGAGGTGCAAGTCCGGGAGAATCTTACTGTTGAGACGATGCATTGAGGATCGAACACCGTAAGATAAAACAGCTCCGAGGGAAGGAGATACCGTTAGTGAAAAAAGCTTGGGGATGTGCTGCAGGAGGCAGTGTGACCTGGGAATTGGAAAGCAGGATGCGAGAAGCGTATCCGGAATTGTTTCCATCAGGTAATTTTCGAGGACAAAAATAATTAAAGTGGGGGAGAGTTGTAACACCCATTTTTAATTATTAAGTCTTTTTGGTGTTTATTGTATTTTGGGGTGCCCTTATGTGGGAGCGTGCCTGAGAGCGTTGGGTGGGTGTCCTTAAGTTATAGGAGCTATTTAATAAAAGGTGGAATTTAACAATAATATAATATAATATGATATTGGTGGTAATACAATGATTAATAATATTACCGGTCTTATTATTATTATTATTATTATTATTAATATTATTATTATTATTAGTATTATTATTATTACTTATTATTATTGGGATTAAATAAATAAAATAAGAAATAAGGATTTAGGGGAGTCAGAGAGTTTTCACGATACATTTTGGGATTAAAGAAAATAGAGAAGTTTTGGGAGAAAGAAAGTTACGATAACCCAGTTCCTGAGGGAAGAGCAAAGAGGAAGATCGAGAAGGGAAGGGCTAAGGATTCTTGAAGGTTTTCATCCATTGGAACATCAATTAAGGTAAGGGGGGAGAAACTGATTGGGATGGTAAATTACATGAAATTAGGTAGAGGGGATTCCTTAACCCCGTAAAGATTTGATGTGTGTGAGTTTTATATTGGCATGCTTATAATTATTGTTGATGTTGTTGAGTTGATGAATGCTGATGATGCACTTTGGTGTACATATATATTATGGTGATGTTGGTGAGATTCTATGTTGTTACTGTAGTGTTGATAGTGACTATGACGTAACTCTGGTGAAATTATGTGTTGTTACTGTAGTGTTGGTAAAGACCATGATTATAGCTTTGGGAAAATTATGTGTTGTTACTGTAGTTTTGGTAATAGCCATGATTATAGCTATGGGAAAATTATGTGTTGTTACTGTAGTGTTGGTAATGACCATGATTATAGCTTTGGGAAAATTATGTGTTGTCACTGTAGTGTTGGTAATGACCATGATTATAGCTTTGGGAAAATTATGTGTTGTTACTTTAGTGTTGGTAATGACCATGATTATAGCTTTGGGAAAAATATATGTTGTTACTGTAGTGTTGGTAAACACCATGATTATAGCTTTTGGAAAATTATGTGTTGTTACTGTAGTGTTGGTAATGACCATGATTATAGCTTTGGGAAAATTATGTGTTGTTACTGTAGTGTTGGTAATGACCATGATTATAGCTTTGGGAAAATTATGTGATGTTACTGTAGTGTTGGTTATGACCATGATTATAACTTTGGGAAAATTATGTGTTGTTAGTGTAGTGTTGGTAATGACCATGATTATAGCTTTGGGAAAATTATGTGTTGTTACTGTAGTGTTGGTAATGACCATGATTATAGATTTGGGAAAATTATGTGTTGTTACTGTAGTGTTGGTAAAGACCATGATTATAGCTTTGGGAAAATTATGTGTTGTTACTGTAGTGTTAGTAATAAACATGATTATAGCTTTGGGAAAATTATGTGTTGTTACTGTAGTGTTGGTAACGACCATGATTATAGCTTTGGAAAAATTATGTGTTGTTCCCTGTGATGTTGTTAGTTACTATGGTTATGACCTTGGCGAAAGGTTTAGCGAACGTGATGGCAGAATGTGGTTTTGTGTTGTTTTGCCTTGTGCATTAGCCTTGTAGGGTCCCTTCGATCATGATAAGTGTAGGGACGGTAATCGAATGTTGGGGAGTGTGTATTTGGTGATAGGAAGTGAATTCCTTAATACTTTATGTAAGTATCTGATTGATTGGTGTATGACATAGCTATGTATATGTGATGTATGTTGGTGTGATCTGAGAATCGTATGCAGAATGTATGCTTGTGTTAATTGTATGCATTTGGTGTCATGCATATCATGAAGTGGTGGTGGAATGAATCATTGCTCGATGGAGTGTATGTGATTCATTCGTATTCCTTTGAGTGGGAAATTGGCGGGAACGGATCATTGCCAAGGGTGGGCGTATGTGATCTATCCAGGTTCCATTGAGGAACCAAAGAGTCGGTACCGCATGCAAGGTGTTGCGTTGCATATTTGCATTATGGTGTATTATGTTGATTGGTGGACTATATGTCCTGTTTGGTGAATGTTGGGTGATGATTGATATGACTGTTGTAGTTACTACCTTTATTTCATGTATGTAATTATCGATATATTTTGATCATGTTTTCTCACCCCTTTGCTAATGTTGTGGTCTGTGCTTCTTCGGAAGTGCAGATAATCTAGGTATTTAGCTAGCTTGGAATTGTGGTGTGCCAGTCGAGTCTTAGGATGCTCTGATACGTAGCACGGGACTTGGGTGTTTTGGTTGTTTTTGTTGAACTTATTTCTTTTCCTGTGACGTATCATGAATTTGATGTATTTCATTATATGAAAAATTTCTGCTGTATTTTGGTGAAAACATTTTTAATGAAGAATGAGTTGGATTTGGTTATGTGATATCCCACTTTGGAGGTGAACAACTCTCATGTTTATTTATAATGTTTATATTTTAATTGGTTTTGGAAGTGGGGTGTTACAATTTCTCTTTTCTTTTTCTTTTGTCCCTGAGCCTTTAACTAGATAGTTTCAACATACCCTTTTAGATAGACAACAATGCATGGATCCTTTCGAGTACGACGGACGTGAGGGGTGCTAATACCTTCCCCTTACGTAACCGACTCCCGAATCCAGACATGGTTGCGATGACCTTGTCTTTTCCCTTTTCCGTCAGGTTTTCCCGATCGTTTCCTTTCCCTCTCTTTGGGATAAATAACGAAAGTGGCGACTCTTCTGTTTTTTCCGCCGGTTGTTTTTCGCAGTTGCGACAATAGGATTGAGATAATCCTAGCGAGCACACTAACAACTAACATCTCTTTTCTCTCGCTTCCGTGCAATCGAGACTTTCCCGCTAACGAATAGTATCCCTTTCTCTTGGCCTAGCGCATTTGAGACCAGACCGTAGTTCTAGAACCCGTTAGGTTCACATACCCTTTAAACCAATGACATACTACATCCATTCTATCGCAAACAGGTAACGCCAAAGTCTCCAATGGACGAGCAGCATACACCTAACTGCTGGAATGCATGCGTTAGTATCGTCAACCTTTTCTCTCACCCCCGTGTGATCGAGAACACCCCGGTTACCCGTAGTTGGCCTGAACTACGTTTTGCTCTGATTTCTTATGCCAGATGAGAATACGTAGGCATAAGACGCGATGTCTTGGCGAGCAATTCCCCCCATAGTTTCCCGAAATACGTTGACTCTGACTTTCCCATTGCACGAGGGAATATGTAGGTATAGAACGACGATGCTCTATCGAGTCAGTTCTTTTTGTTTAGCCTTAGAAGTCATAGATAGATTTTTTTCACTCGTGGACTAAATAAACAAGCGTGGATTCTGTCGAGTACGACGGATGTGAGGGGTGTTAATACCTTCCCCTTGCGTAACGGACTCCCGGATCTAAGACATGGTTGCGATCACCTGTCTTCTCCCGTTTTCGTCAGGTTTCCTCTGCTCGTTCCCTTTCCCTCGTTAGGATAAATAACGAACGGTGGCGACTCTTCTATCATTTCCAGAACCTTTTTACACAGTAGCGACAGGGAGAACATCCATAAAAAGATGAAAGAAGACCTAGGGAAAATAAATTGCATAGCTTTGGAGCCATTTACTCAGTGGGTCCAATCTTGAGCTAAAGAACTGAAGATGCCGTATCTCCCAGAAAAGAACACTCAGATTGTCATCATGTTGTCATCCTTTGCCATTCCCATCGAGAAGATGGAAGAGTATCAAGAGCTTCTTGAAAGAGCACAACTTGAAAGAGACACTTAGGAAGGAAAGTATCATTCACTCGCTTCTAAGGCAACGAGACTCGTCCGAGAGGTGCAAGAAAATGATGAGTTGATGGATTGGCTTGAACGACGAGTAATCGATGGGGAAACAACAAAGGAGAATTTATTTTTCTCTAGCATCAAACCTACTCAAAGCAATCATGGATACTCCAATATCCCTCCAACCTCCGGAGCCTGGAAAGGAATAGTGGATAAGTTGGTAATGGAAAATGCAATTTTCAAGAAATTGAAGAGGCCTCGTGTCTGAAGTCATTAGTTTAGGCTATGAAACCTAATCTCTTGATGTAATTTAAACTTCTTGTATTGTATCTCAAAAGTTCTAACCTTTACCAATATTGAATGAAATGAGGGTTTGACACAAATTGTTCTTCTGAGTTTTGTAAAACCAGTCGCATTTGCATTGCATCTTTACATTTCAATAACCATTCAAGGAAATTCAAATTTTGCTTTACAGACATCAACGTGGTACAACGAGGAGGACCCCCGTTTCTAGACATGAAGTTAGACAACCTCAAGATCCTGGCAGGCCTTGTTAGGAATCCCTCCGCATTCATCACAAAATATGGAGATCTTTTGCCATTACTTAACACTCAAATTGATGGATGCATGTTGCATGCCCTCGTTGAGTTTTATGATCCAATATACCAATGCTTTATCTTTTCGAGTTTCCAATTACATCGAACCATAGAAGAATATTCTGATTACCTGAAAATTTCGCTAACCATCAAGGATGCTTATGGGAAACTGAGAAGAAGAGACCTTGCCAAGGCATTACAACTTAGACCAGAGGAATTGCCTACTGATTTAGTAGCCAAAGGTGGTTTCCGCAGAATGGAGGCGAGACCGTTTATGGAAATGGCTGAATTTCACTATGAAAATAAAAATTTGGGTATCTTCGAGGCAATCTTGGCGTTCTTGATATACGGCTTGTATCTCTTCCCATGTTGTAATGAGTTCATTAGTGAGAAGGCTATTCGAATCTTCATTATCAAAAATCCCGTGAATGAATTACCGGCAGACACCTATGTTGTCATCCACCGCCATACATTATATGATCTTGGATAATTCTCTTGATGTACCGCATTGCTCAGCAGATAGTTCACTTCCCATTAGCCCCAAGACTCACGTTCTCTAGAACCTCTATAGCAAGGGCGCATGGATTGCAAAGTTAATCACTCTAAACCATTATTATATCAATTGGTACGATCCCAAGATCGGTGGTATAGACATAATCCGTAGTTGTGGGGACTTCCCCAACATACCTCTCATTGGAACTAGAGGTTTTATTAGCTACAACCCAATTCTTGCTTGACGCCAGCTTGGGTATCCAATCGGGCCGGAACCCGAACCACAGTTGCTAAAAACCTGCTTTTGTGAAACAAGTAGAAACAGAGAACTAGAAGCTCAAGCAAGCTATGCTTGGAGGCACCCTCACATACAAGGGATGGCCGCGGAAGAAAACATAAGTTGTTTGACTACTAGAGCTTACCTACTTTGGTCAAAGGAGATAACTTTAACAATGTTCTATACTCGTGACTATAAGGTCACAATGGAGTCAGAAGTCCATATGATTAAGGAAGAGATGAGGTATGCTTTGAACAAAGCTCAGCGCAAAAATGAAGACCTATGGGAAATAATTCGCCGGAATTAAGCTCAACACAGATCTCAAGAAGGAGAAGGATCATCTAATTAGATTGATCAATGTTTCACCATTTCCTGCTTTCCCTAAAAAGGATTGTAATCCTATGTTGCATTTACTTTTGTCGTATTTACTTCTGTTGTAAAGAAAGGTCTTGCTTTTTAGGAAGGCCCATCTATTATAATGGATCTTGAATTATCAATGAAAAGTTGCTTTTTTAAAGCGAGTTGTTACTTGTTGTTCCTAATTTTGTTTGTAAACCAAATTTTCTTTTTCCTTGAATGATTGGTTTTTGCATTTGCATTTGCATGTGCATATCATTCTGCATCGGTCTTACATTGGGTTCCACAGCTCATCTGTTGATTTTGTCCGCTAGAGAGATAGGAGGATCACACTGAGTTCTCACAGATACAATACCCGAGCTCGAGCTCAGACAAGGATGGGAGACAATGATTAGAGGATTGACCAGATGGATAACGACATCGAGGGGATTAAGGACAACATCAGTCAGATCATGGAGGTCCTTAAAGTGATCAAAGCAAAGATAGACACGCAAGCTACATTGGTTTCCGAAGTCACTACAACAATAACAAATCTTCCAGCCGCTCCAGTTTCAACAACGGAATTCCCATTTGGCATCTCTAGGGATTTCCTACCACCAGTCAACAATTTGCAGTCGTCCGCTTTTCAGCCACAAGTTGATCCAATAACGGCAAACCCTATATTCACTCAAGCAGGTGGACCAACTCATGTCCGACCTATTTTCAGCCACCACCAGCCAGTCTTTGACATGCCATACGGTTCCGAAATGGAAGACGAGAAGCATGAAAAGCTAAGAGTAGAGATGAGTATTATGGCGAAAAGAATGCGAGCTATTGAGGGGAGTAATGCCTTTGGATCCGACGCCAAAGACATATGTTTTGTATCCGATTTAGTATTCCCACAAAAGTTCAAAATTCCCGTGTTTGATAAGTATGAGGGAATTACCTGTCCCAAAGTACACTTAATCATGTATTGCAGGCGGATGGCTTCGCATATTGAAAATGACAAACTGTTGGTACATTGCTTCCAAGATAGCCTCAAAGGAGCATCGCCCAAATGGTACTTAAGCTTAGATCAGGAAAAAATCCATGGCTTCCAAGACTTATCGGATGATTTCATCCAACAATACAAATATAATATGGATTTGGCTCCAGATCATCGTCAACTCCTCAGTATGACATAGAAAAGCACCGTGACTTTTAAAGAGTGTTGTTGCACCCCAAAATATGCTCAACCTTTTCTTACCTGGTTTATGTTTCATTGCATTAACATTTGCTAAGTTAACATTTGCATATCATGATATCATTCATATGGAAGGGGATCAAGTGTGATTATTATCAAGAGAAGCTTAGCAAGAGGTCTTATTCAAGATTGAGAATTTATCAAAGTCATCAGGAGGTGATTTGAATGCCTAAGAGTTTAGATTCTTGCATGTGGATTTTCTCCTAACTTGAGGATCAATTGAAGACCATCAAAGGGATGTAAGGTCATGAATATGAGAAGAGGATGTGTATGGAGCTCATAGAATGCCTAGAGGGCCATGGGAGAGCTCAATCAAGTCATTGTGTCAGATGCAAGAGCCACAGTTGAGGTGCAAGCAATTAGGGTTTCATCTGGGTCAATTCTAGGTCAATTGTGCAATTGAAGAGTGTCAAAGCCTACTTTTAGGTCATGGAGTTCATGAAATAATATGATGAGACATTTGTGGTGTTGTGCCAAGATCAAGTCAAGAAGAGTCAAGAGTGTGGGAAGTTGCTAAATTAGGGTTTCAGTGTAAAATTCCCTGTTTAGTGCCTAACTTCAAGACCACATAAGTCAAGATGAAAGTTTCAAATAGATCTTTTGCCAACATGAAACTTGTAGAGCATCTAAATACCTTTAAGTTGAGTACTATAAGTCCCCAAAGGGATTTATAGAACTCAAGTTATGGTCCAGACAAGTTACAAGTCCTCAGATGCCTCTGAAATTTGTCTGTAAAAATTATCTGACTTCAAAGCTATTTTTGACCTATAAGGAAGTTTCACCTAAAATTTTGGCCCACATGAAAGTTGTTCCTCATGATCTTAGATTTCTAAATTGTACTATAAGTCTTCCATCTGATTTGTAGAACTCAAGTTATGAGGTTTACAAGTCAGGGGTATTTTGGGAAAGTGAGATTATAGGTCATTTTCAATCATAGGTCAAAATATTCAACTTGCACTTGTCAAATGGATTTTTGTTCAACATGAAACTTGTTTAAAATGTGGTTTTTAGGCTAACCAAGAGGTCATGATGGATTGATTGGGCCCATAGTAAGACTTGGTTTGAAATGGCTTGAAAAAGAAAGTTTTCAAAGGATTAAAAGTTGAAAAATCCAAATAATTGGTTAAGTGACCAAAACATGTCAAATAAGTACTCATTTTGATTGGAACTTTCATTTTAAACACAATGAAAATTGTGGATTTTTGAGTTTAGGCCAATTTTCACAAATTACAATGGTGTTGCTTCATGTGCAAGTTACACATCCAAAACATTCACCAAGGCATTTCAAGTGTTCTTTTTGATCTGAATGCATTCACAAGGCAATTTGCAAGTGATTAGAAGATTCTAGAGAAAGTTACATGGCCAGAATACACGACTGTCACATGGCATTTGAAGGAAAAATCAGAATTGGTGAACTACATAATTGGGCCTCATTCAAGCTTCAAAAGCCCACAAACTCACTCTATATAAGCATATCATTGATTCCATACTCAGGTTAGAGCTCATTTCGTGGTGGAAGCTGAGATTTCATTTGAAATTTCAAGAGAACAAGTGAGAATCGGGTTTTCATTTCCAAGCTAGTTCAGAGCAAATTGAAGGTTGAAGACTCTTTCTCTTGCATCACTGATCGTGTCTGGAGAGTTTTGAAGCAAGAAACAAGCTCTAGCTACCTCTGTTAGTGGATCTATACCAGGTATGTAACCTTGAAATTTCTCATAATTCTAGGGAGATGTAGATCAATTGGCATATGTGGTTAGGATCTAGTTAAGGAATAGATCGTTTCTAGACAGAATTTTGGACAATTAGAGACAAACTTAGGTGACATGTGATTTGTATTTGAGCACGGTTTGAACTGATTTTAAGGCTAGAACACGATTTGGATAGATCAGAGTGATGTATGAAGCATGAGGAACATTTCTGTATGATTACATTTAGGTTTGGTGATGATCAGAGTTGAGGTGACATTTGAGTTTTGGATCGGATTTTAAAATGCATGAGGATTCAGTTGATTCTAAGGTTATATTTGAACTCAGCGTGAAAAATTAAGTAAGATTGGTATAAGGTTTGTGATGTTTTGGTTGCCTGCAATTATTTCTCACCGGAGAAGACGGTGGCGCCACCATCTGGGCCACCGTCTGAGTTTGAAGCTTCACCGGAGGTTGAAGGAAGAAGATGACTTGTATGCCATCAGATCAAGCTAGAAGTTGGACTTGGTATTGAGATCGTGTGGTTGAGATTTGAGCTGAGGATTTGCCTCCAACACAAAAACTATGCGTTTCATTAATCCTAGTCAGCGTGTGACTGGGATGCCTACGTGGATGCGCTCTCTGCCTTTGGATCAGATTACCCAGTCCATTCATCCAACGCTCCATGTTATTTCCTGGTTTTTGTTTTCTTTTAAATGCAAATTGATTCTAAAAATCACAATAAATCCATTTTTGATCTGAAATTTCTTTTAAAATATCTCCATGCTCCTGATTAAATTTGTGATTTTCTGGGATCAATAAATTGCATTTTCATGCATTTTTCAATTTTATTTGATTTTTCTCATTTTGTTTATTTCTTTAATTTTTGCATAATTGACTATCTGTCTTGTTGATTTTGATGTGACCTTTTGGTATTGAATCTGGCTGTGATTTTTGAATATGTTTTAGGTTAGATGTGCATGCTCCCTTAGGATTTTTATTAGATTTTTTCAACAATTATAGGTTCTGTTTTAGGTGATATGTTTAGAGCCTTCCCAAACTTGTGGTTTATCTCGACATGCTTCAACTTAGGAATTGTTTAGTGGACCTAGAAGTTGATTTAGGCTTTGATATTTGAACCCTAGAATGTTAAAACATGCATGTTACCCTAGGAAATTTATTAGATTTTTACGACTTAGTTTTCTATTTTAGGTAGAATTTGCAAGTTGGGTGTTGCTTGTGGTGTTCCATCTTTGGTGCCTTGCATTGTTTGGTCTTGTTGGTGGCTTTGGAGCTTGAAGTGCTTGGATTCCTTTGTGGAGGAGCTTTTGGATATCTTGTAGCTGTTGGGGCTTGGCTTGGGGAGCTTAGATTTGGAGTTTTCTTTCTCTTTTAGGAGCTTTTTAAAGCTTATAGGATTAGGGTTTTAGGAAGAGCCATTAGTTTTTTCTTTCATCAAACATAGAATGCATTGTTTGCTTCTATTCTGTCCTATGATGCAAAGTCCTCTTAAGGAAGCTTCATCTCTCCTTTAGAGGGATGAGTGGCATGCCTTAATGAGTAGAACTTTTGAGGATGCATTTCTTTTCACGTTGGTTCCTGATGAATTCCTTTGGTTTTCATTAGGTTTCCGAACATTGTAGCTTGATCTCAATGATGATTTCTCTTCTTGTGGAGCTTGCTAGAGTTTGAAGATGAAGAATTGAAGAAGCTTGAAGATAGGATCTAGCTTGAAGATGAAGATTCTTTGCTGTCAATTCAACTTTGCTGACCAGAGCTGCTGTTGAAAGTTGAAGTTGCTGAAGATTGTTGCTGCCGCTTGGGCTGCTTCCTCTGTTTTTCTTTTGTTGTATTGTCTGTTTGCTTGTGTTGCTTACCTTTAGGTTTAAGGTGGAGCTTGTCTCCCCTTTCCTGTTGTTTTCTTAGGTTTTAGGTTGAGCCGGACTCCCTTGCCTCGCTTGTACTGTTACATAGCATGCATTTTACTGTTTGCCATTTACTGCTTGCTTTCTTTTGCTGTTTTCCCCTAGGATCTCTGATTTCCTCTGTGCAAGAGGGAATTATGACTGACATTAGGTTTTTAAACCATGCATGATAAGTGTAGGTAGATTCCCTTTCAACCATAGTTTTAGGGCGTCTTTCTCTTCTCATCTCAAAACAATTCAAAAATACAGTAATAAGGTTAATTGAAGTCATACGTTACGAGCCTTAAGGTATCTGGGAAAAGGTTGGTGGATGGTCTCTCTCCAGTAATCTGGATGTTTAGTGTGGTACCCATTGGGTGACATACGAGGCATTCACTCCTGGGTCATAGTCTCTAGTGCGATGGAGATTGCGAACATCCTAAAAAACAATTCTTTCGTAAAAGACTCAAACAAACATTGAAAATCTGTTTTTGTCCTCTTGGACCCTTAATCAGGAAAACCCTTTCATAAGGAGATAAAAAACTGTCAGACAAACTTGTGTCTTCCGTAGCCCGAACTACGTTTGCTCTGATCTTTCATGCCATATGAAAGTACGTAGGCACGAGATGCGATATCTCGGCGAGCAACCTTCCCCCCTTAACCCGTAGTTAGGCGAACTACGTTGACTCTGATTTCTCGTTCCGGACGGGAATACATAGGCATAAAGTGCGATACTTTTCCGAGTCATTTTCTTTTCTTTTTTAGACCAGTCCTTTAGAGTAGATAGATAAACACACCCTTCGATAGAAAACAAGTGTGGATCCCGTCGAGTACGACGGACGTGAGGGGTGCTAATACCTTCCCCTTGCGTAACCGACTCCCGAATCCAGGATTTGGTTGCGACGACCATTCCTTTCCCTCTTTGAGTTAGGTTTTCTCTGAGCATTTCCTTTCCCTCTGTTGGGATAAATAACGCACGGTGGCGACTCTTCTGTCATAGCCGGCGCCGATTTTCACAGTAGTGACAGCTGGCGACTCTGCTGGGGATTCTAACGGTTCGCTGTGTGAGTCAATCCTAGCGCTTGTTTTCCCGTCTGGGGTTTTGTATGTATTTATCTTTCTGTCTTTATTTTCAGTATTGTATATTATTGTTATTGTGCTGTGGGTAGAGGGTTAGTTTCAGAGATAAGTCGGACCTGGGCTTGAGTGCACATAGACTTAGAAGTAGAGAGTAGTGGTTAGCCTGCTTGCTTTGCTCGCACCAGCTAGCTACAAAATCTGCACTCTAACGAGATTCTCTTTGATGGCATCTTGCCTGGCCCTTTGGGCTCGACAGGTTGTTGGATTTGAGGGTTGTCGACTCTGGGAACCTATCATTTGGAATTCGACTAAGTGAGGCCTCTTCAAGGGATGATGATGCCACACCTTCTGGGTATCGTATCATCGCTCTTGAAAGTCTGTGACGCTGATGACCGCATAGGATGCCGTACCTCGTCTGCGAGTTAAGTACATACCTGTGAGGGGTAGGTGGTTTTTTGCAGGAAAACTCCGGCCTCAGAACACCTGGTTTGTCTCTGTCAGTGAGAACTGGTTATGAGGGTTCTTTTGTGGTTGGTTTTGTTTGAGGAGAAGATCTAATGGTTCTCAAGTTGCACTACAGCACAGCAAAGTTCTTCAGCATTGCACTTGATCCCCTGTCTGCATATGCATTTGCATTTTCATGTTTGCATTTCATTAACGTGTATTTATGTTGCAGGTGTTTTTTCCCCTCAGATTCTAGTGTTCTTGCCAGACATGGAGTCCACGAAGAGGATAGTTGCTTACAAGTTGCCTTCTCCAGATATCAGTTCCTTGTTGCGGTTGGTTGCTCTAGCAGATCAGAGAGTGAGGGCTGAGTTTAGAGAGTCTTATGGGAAACTGCTCAGTTTGGTGTGCAGACCTTTTGTGTTTGAGATGACTGGATTGTATACCTTGATGCAGTTTTACGAGCCTCAGTTGAGATGCTTCTTGTTCCCTGATTTTATTTTGGCTCCTACTTTGGAGGAGTATTCTGATATGCTAGGAGTTCCTATGTTAGATCAGATGCCTTTTATTCACGAGGATACTGAGCCTGAGTTGGCTAAGTTTGCTGAGATTGTCAGTTTAGATGCTTCTGAGTTCCCCGGAGGTTTGGTCAAGCTGAATGGATTTTATGGTTTTCATCTTTCTTGCTTGGTTGAGAAGGCTACACAATGTGCGAAGGATGCATGTTGGATTGTCTTCAATGCTATTCTGGGTGTTTGCATTTATGGGATTATTTTGTTCCCTAACTTGCCTAATTTTATTGACTCATATGCTTTCTTTATTCTTGCCTCGAAGAATCTGGTGCCTACTCTTTTGGGTGATGTTTATCATTCTATTCACTATAAGAATGAGAAGCGTCGGGGAAAGAATGTTTCTTGCTGTGTACCTCTTCTATACAGATGGTTTCAGGGACATCTTCCTAAGACGGGACCTTTTGTTGATACTGCTGGTACTTTAGATTGGTCTTCCAGATTGTTGGGATTGTGTGCTGAGAACATTGTTTGGTTTGATCGGAACCTGCTCGGAGTGAATATTATATATAGTTGCAGTGGCTTTCCGAATGTTCCTTTGATTGGACGGAAAGGTTGTATTAACTATAACCCTTCTCTGCTTGTGAGACAGTTTGGCTATGCGTTGAGAGATTCTCCGGTTGAAGACGAGATACAGGAATCTCTGTATCTCACGGGTTTATTAGATGGAGATTTTTTGGTCAGATTGAGGCATGCTTGGGGTAATATTCACAGAAGAGGAAAGACATTGCTTGGCAAGAGTGACAGTCGAGCTTATAATCCTTATCGGCTCTGGATCCATGAGAGAGTTAAGACTTCTTTGATGCCATATCCTGCTGTAGAGCCTTTGTATCTTCCGGTGATTGAGGAACCTACTTAGTAGAGATTGAGAAGTATAACAAGCTGCTAGCTGAAAAGGAAGAATTGCAAAGAGCAAATGAAGAGTTAGAGAAACATATTTTCCAGCTTCGGCATGAGAAGAATGAGTCAACCTTCACTTTGAAGAAGCAGACTGAGATGATTAATAGGTTGGGTTCAGATTTGACTGAAGAGACCAGCAGGAGAGAGAATGTGGGAGTAGCCTTGAATGGTGTTAGTAGTGTGCTTGCTACTAAGAAAGAGCTTCTGAATAAGGCTTATTCTCGACTTTCCAAATGGGAATTTTTGTGGAATGCCACACTTACTAGCCGGAAGAAGCGTGAAGATGAGTTGAAGCTTCAGATTTCCCGGTTAGAGGAGCAGCTCAGCGCTAAGGATGCGAAGATTGCTGAAGAGGCATCTCTTAGACGTGACGCTGAGTTTAGAGTGAGCAACATGGTCAAAGAAATGAGGGGTTGTGAGCTGAAGGCTGGCTTCAAGAGATGCACGCTTGATGAGTGTTTTGGTAAGGGAGCCTGTGTAGAGGATGCCAAAAAGATGAGATCCACTATTAGGCGACACGCATTACTGGTACAGGAACTGCTTTCCAAACCAGGTCATCCCGAGACGCTGAGGCTATTGGGAGATGTCCGGGCGCGCCATCCGTCCTGATTTATCTTTGTTTTTCTCATGTAGTTCGTGCTTGTATTTTGACCATCGCCAGGCTTGTTGGCCGAGGTCTTTTCAGTTGTATCTTTGTACTCTGCCTCTTGGCATTTGTTTATGTATGAGGTTTCTGATTCTGCGCTTGCTTACTGGGGACTCCATTGTCGTTATGACTTCTTCTCCGGAACTAGAATCGGGGGGGGGGGGGGGGGAATTAACCTGTTGCATATTTACACGTGTGCATCTGCATATTCATATTGCATGGCAGGTACTTTTTTTTGAGCTCGAATCTTATCTCCTGCGTCTTTCAGGTTGTTCCAAGATTGACGAACAGAGAACTCACCGGTACGCTACAAGAAGCAACAGTAAGAAGATCATGGATCAGGTACAATCTGAGATACAGGAGATCCGAGATAGGTTGGTCCAATTCATGCAGACTATGGAAGCTGTAGCCAAGGGCCAGGAACATCTTCAAACTCTGGTGCAACCGCTGCTGGCGCGAGCGGCTGGTAATACTGAATATAACTCTGCTCGTGTTGAGACCCCTCGTAGGGAGGAAGTGATACCAAATGCTGATGAGACTGGTACCGGCAATGGCAACGGAAACGCTGGTAACAGAAATGCTGATAATGGCAATGGGAACATGGAAACCAACAGGAATGTTGATATCAATATTGGTTTCGGTGACAACAATCAGGGTTTTGGCTTTGGCAATCAGGATGGCAATGATGGCTTTAATAATTAAGGCTTCGGCAACAGAGGGTTTGGTGATAACAATCAAGGTTATGGTAATAATGGCTACGACAATGCTGGGTTTGGCAATATGAATACCAACGGTGCTGGGATGGGTCCTTTCAATACTGGCTTTGGGACAGCGGCTGTTAATCAAGAGCTTGGCAATCTGAGGTATGACCCCAAGTTTTTCCAAAGTGGTCATGGTCATGGTCGTAATGTTGCTTATGACGAATATGGTAATGAGGGTCCGTACTGGAACAAAGATCGTCAGAAAGATGCCTTTTCTGGGCAGGGCATGGTGTTGCACCCCAAAATTTGACCAACTTTTCTTTACCTAGCTTGTGTTTCATTTCATTCACATTAGCATTATCGTTTGCATTTCATTGACATGTGTGATGGAGATCAAGAGGTATGATTACTAATCAAGGGCTACACAAGACTTTGAAGCTAGTTAAGAAGGCTTATTCAAGTGTTCAAGGGTTGATATCTTTGTCAGAGAAGTTAAAAGATCCTCAGAGAGAGTGATTGAAGCCAAGAGGGTGTGTCTCCTAACTTGAGAGTTGTGGGAAGTCATCAGATGATTCTGAAGCCATGAAGTTATACTTGAGGTCTTGAGAGAGCTCATGAGAAGTGTTGAAGATCACTTTGAGGCCTAGACAGGTCATTGTGCAAGATTAAGAAGACTCAGCCATGAGTGGTGCAGCTAGGGTTTGACTGGGTCAACCATAAGTCAACTGATGATTTGAAGCAGGTTGAGACCTAATTCAAGAGCCATGTGATCATGGATTGATACATTGAGATGTTATAAGAATGATTTCAAGGTTAACTCATCATGATTGAAGAGTTTGAGAAGTTTCAGGCTAGGGTTTCTAAGGCTTGACAGTGTAAAATCCCCTAGTTTGACCCCTATCTTCAAGAAAATTTAACTCAAGATATGATTGTCATATCATCTTGACCCCAACATGATTGTTGTAGAGCATGGTCTTAGCTTTAATTTGAGTACTATAAGTCCTTGATAGGATTTATAGAACCCAAGTTATGGCTTTGACAAGTTACAGGTCATCTGAGGCATGTGAATTTGGAGCTTGAACGTTACCCAACTTGCATGACAATTTTGCCCAAGAAGGATGATTCCTATGAAATTTTGGTCAACATGAATGTTGTTCCTTATTCTCTTATCTTTCCATAGAGTACTATAAGTCCTTGATAGGATTTGTAGAACTCAAGTTATGGCTTTGACAAGTCAAGGGTATTTTGGGAAGTTATGATTATAGGTCATTTTTGGTTATAGGTCAGTTTCACCAACTTAGACACTTCAAATTAACTTTTGTTCAACTTGAAAGTTGCTCAAAATGGGATTTTAACCTTGACCATGTACCAAGGAGACATTGAAATCGGTCAAGGAAGCACTTGGTTCAAGGAGTTGTGAAAAAGGAAGGATTAAATGACCAAAAATTGAAATAAATCATTTTGTGTCCAAACAAGGCAAAATTATAGGTTATTTTGAATGGAAAAATCATTTTAGAAACTTTTGCAATGTTATAATTTTGGTTTAAGGTCAAATTCATGCCATTTCATCTTTTTTCTTCATGATGAAGCAACATATCAAACTCACACCATTGGATTGTAAACAAGGAAATGAGCATAACCAATCAATCCAATATCTCATGAGATGAAAATTCCAAGTACTTTCATGCCCAAACAGAGTGCAAATCGTGACTATGCATAGGATATTTTGAGAGAGAAATTGAAATTGTAAAATCTCATTTGGGTGGTTACAGAACTTTCTAGATGATTCTAATGAGTTCTATATAAGATTTAGAGTCTATTCAGCCAGTTTTTTGGAAGCATTTGAAGCTGGTAGCAGAGAGAGCATTGGATTTTGAAGAGCTGCAACTCAAGATCGGGTTCTGAGATTGAAGAGAAATAAGAGCAAATCAAGGTGTGCAAAAGCTTTAGGAGTGAATTTGGAGTGATTCTGGACAAGCTTGAAGTAAGAATCGAGCAGAGATTGTACCTATTCTTCATCTGAAACCAGGTTTGTACAAATCAAAATTGTGCTTAATCTATGGAGAGATACCTAGAAACTTGCATGTGGTTAGGTTCTTAGCATGACATAGATGGATTTTGGTACAAGAATTTGAGGAATAGAGACACTTTAGGTCATGGATCATTTTCTGTTGAGCCTGATTTCTTGTGATTCTTGGTGGTATATTCATGATTGGATAGTGGAAATTGATCAGTGAAGAGTGTAGATTACATTAGAATCATTATCTTTGAGAATTGTGATGATCAAGAATTGGTGTGTTTCTGAAAATCCTATTGTGTTTTAAGTTAGAGAAAGAATTGGAGAATTTGGATGATGGATTCGTGTTCAGGAGGAAAAATTGAGTGAGATGATGATTTGTTTTGTTATTTTTGATGCACTGTGGACACCACTTCACCGGAGAAGACAGTGGAGCTGCAACTCAGGCCACCGTCTAGAGAATCCCCTCCATCAGTTTGAATTTGGGGACGATGCACATGAGCCACCAGATGAAGGTTTGACATTTGACTCAGGCGAGGAATGGATGGCCACGATTTGATTTCAAACTCTGAGAGACATTGAGATGAAACGCACCATTTCATTAATTGGAAAGTTTGGGGCTTAGTGCACTAAGTGATATCCACACCCCCGTTTGGCCCAAATTCTTGAAATAAACTGGAATAACTTGCTATTTGCCACGCAGGTTTTATGATTTTCATTTAATTTCTTTATTTTTCATCATTTCATATAGTTTAAACATTAATTCATAATAATTAGGAAAATAACTCACTTTGATCCAGGTTTTTTTTCCCCTGACTCATGAATGAGTCTAGAATTTTAGGAAATTGAGAGTTTAGGAATTCATGTATTTTTTTTTATTTTAATTGCATTTTTGTATTTTAATTGATATTAATTTCATTATGGTTGATACCTTGTCTTGTGAATTTTAGTATGATCACTTGGTGATGATGTTTGAGCTGATTTTTTGTGTGTAGCTAGTTTAGACATGCATGTTACCATAGTATTTTTCTCACATTTTTGTGATGAAATTAGATGAGGGTTTTAGATTGAAACTTTAGGTGCTCTAGTTTTAGGGTTTAACCTTAGTACCCCATGGTTTAGGATTTACTTCTAGGACTTATTGGATGATTTGATCTCTGGAATTAACATGATAAAGTCATGATTGACTTAGGTTCCCATAGTTATTTTTTTAGGATTTTACAATTGGTTTTAGTATTTTAGTTAGGACTAACTTTAGTACTAGGTTTTAGGTGATCCTAACTTGCTAATTCAACTAGAATGACTTTTTTAGTTCCCTTAGATTAGGGTTTTGCTTTGCTTGCTCTTGGCTGATGTTGAAGGCATGTGTGGGCTGCTGTGGAGTGCATGATGGAGCTTGGACTTGAAGTTTTCTCTCCCTTTGGTGTAGTTTGTTTAGGGTTAAGGATTAGGGTTTTTAGGGAGATCTCTTAGAATAGATTTTCTTCCTTCATGAAACATGGAAGATGTTGATCACTTCCATTCTTCCCTATGATGCAAGGTCCCATTGTGAAGGCCTAATCCCTCCTTTGGTAGGATGAATGGCTCCTCACAAATTGGTAGAACCTTTGAGGGTTCCTTTCCTTGATGGTGGAGTGCTTAGAGGTGACCTTTGGTCTTCACTTTGCTTTCCACTACCCACACCTTACTCTTGTTAGATGAATCTTTCTCCCTTGCTAGAGGATGGAGTTCCTTATTTGAAGATTGAAGATGCTAGAAGTTGCCACTTCCATTTGTTTGAAGATTTCCATTGGAGCTGAAGCTTGAAGATCAGGAAGCGCAAGTTGACACTTGTGTGAAGAGGATTTAAATTGGAACTGAGAGCTGAAGCTTGAAGGAGAAGAACACGTTGATACTTGTGTATTTAAAGCTTGAAGAAGCAAGTTGACACTTGCTACTGAAGATGATGGACTAGAAGAACATTTACAGACTGAGGACTGAGTTTCTGTCAGATGATTGCTTTGCTGTGAAGTTGTGGAAGCTGTTGATCTGCTTTCTTTCCTGTCTGTTTGCTTTCTGTGAAACTGTATTCATGTGACTTGTTTAATTTGCTTGATGCATTAGAATAAGTTCATGTTTAGATTGTATTAAGCTAGGAGCATGATGGCACTAGAGGTTGAGTTGCTCCCTCTGCTTGTATTGTTACTGTATGGCTTTGCTTGCGGGTATTCGGTAGAGCCCAGCTCCCTTGCCTATGTGGTTTGTGATTTGCTTGATAGCATGTTATTTCTTCTGTATGATTGCAATTATTCATATCTGGCTTGAGGTCGAGACGATCTTGTGGAGGCTGATGCCCCACACACATTTCCTCCCTCACTTGCGTTGCATGCATTTCATTTACAGCTTTCTTCTGTTTACTGTTTACTGTTCAAGCTGATGCTTTATCTATTTTTGTTTATCATTGACATGATCCCCTAGGATTCTCACTTCCTTTAATAAGGAAGTGATGATTAGAACTTTAGGTTGAAACCTATGCATGATAACTTCTAGGAGTTCCCTATTTCAAACTTCAACTATAGGATGAATCCTTGGCATGACAACATTAGGACTTGATAGTCTCCCCGTAGTTGTCCCTCTCTTTTCTCATCTTGAAACAACAGTAAAAAACATAATAAAGGCAAGTTAGTATAAGCGCGATACGAGCCTTAAGATACTTGGGTAATGATAATTGAGCGGCCTCCTCTCAATCGTCTAGAATGTTTAGTATACGTCCTTTGGACGATATGCGATGCATTCGTTCCCAGGTCATAGTCTCTAGTGCTGTACAAACTACAGACAACTAAAAAACAGTTCTTCCGTAAAAGACAAAAAACAAACTTCAAACTTTTTTCCCCGTGGGCCCATAATTCAAAGGAAGCTTTTCTGAAGAAAAGAGTGTCGTTAACTCCAAGTTCTACCGCAAACGGTAACGTCTAAGTCTCCAAGGGTCGAGCTGCGTACATCCAACTGCTGGAACAGTTTGTTAACCCTACTCGATAAAACAAATGAATCTGAACTCCCATAATCCATAGTATCCCGAACTACGTAAGCTCTGATCTCTCATACCTGTTGAGAGTACGTAGGCATAATACTTATGTATTGGCGAGACACCTTTCCCCGTAACCCGTAGTTAGCCGAACTACGTTGACTTTGATTTCTCATTCTCTGATGAGAATACGTAGGCATAAAGTGCGACGCTTTGCCGAGTCATTTTCTTTTTAAGCCAGCCTTGATAGGTAGATAGATAAAACCAACCCGTCAGATAAACACAACAAGCGTGGATCCCATCAAGTACGATGGACGTGAGGGGTGCTAATACCTTCCCCTTGGGTAACCGACTCCCGAACCCGGACAATGGTTGCGATGACCTTGTCTTATACCTTTTCGTCAGGTTTTTCCGATCGTTTCCTTTCCCGTTCTGAGGGATAAATAACGAAAGGTGGCGACTCTTCTGTTTTGCTGGCACCTTATTTTCGCGGGAGTGATAGCTGGCGACTCTGCTGGGGACTTGATAGTTTCCTGGGATCCAACATCCCTTATGCGAGTCAGTTTTGGGGATCTAACGTCCCCTGCGAGAGTCAATCCTGGCGCTTGAATGATTACTTATTGGGTTGTGTTTATTTATCGCACTTTATTTCCCGCACTTTACTTTCAGCATGGTATGATTATCTGTGCTGTTGTGGGAGGGGCATTCTGATGAGTGAGAAGCCAGAACCAGGGTTGAGAGCTACATAGTATTAGAGTGGGTTAGTGGAGAACGTGCTTGCTTTGCTTGCAGTTGTTCCCATGTAATCCACACTCAGAAGAGGTTCTCTTTGATGGCTTCCTTTCGGTCCTTTGGACTCGAGGGGTTGTTGGATCTGAGGATTGTCGACTCTGGGAACCGATCATTTGGAATTCAGCTAAGTGAGGCCGCTTCAAGAGATGATGATGCCACACCTCCTGGGTATCGTATCGTCATTTCTTGAAAGTCTGTGACGTTGATGGCCGCATAGGATGCCGAACCTCTTCCGTGATTAGGTCCATACCTGTGAGCAGGGTCGGGTTTGTTGCAGGAAACCTTAACCTTCAGACTACCTGGTTTTCTTGACAGTGAATCAGTTTTATTGGTGTCAGGGTTTCTTCTCATCAGATATATGGTTGTTCTTGACAGAGCAGAGTTATGGTCCGATATCAGAGGTTCCCATCATCAGATGGGTGTGTTCTTGACAGAGAAGAGTTATGGTCTGATATCAGAGGTTCGCATCATCAGATATGTGTTTGTTCTTGACAGAGCAGATTTTTGGTCTGGTATCAGGAGTTTCTTCTCATCAGAGATATGGTTGTTCTTGACAGAGCAGTATTGTGGTTTTGATGATACAAAATCTTCACCTTCTCAACAGCATAGCCGTCTTGATCTCCTGCTGCATGATTGCATTTTGCATTGTTTGCATCCTCATTTGCATGTCATTAACGTGTGTCTGTGTTGCAGGTGCATATTTCTCCCCTGGTTCTAGTGATCTTGATCCTCATGGCAGATATGGCATTTCTGAAGAAGACAGTGGCTTACAAGCTACCAACACCTGACATCCGAGAGTTGTGAGATTTGATTTCTTTGGCTGACAAGAAAGTGATGGAGAGTTTCAGACAGAGCTATGGGAGATTGCTGAGTATTGTGTATAAGCTTCCTACGTACGAGTTGAATGGCCTCTATGCTCTGCTGCAGTTTTACGACCCATAGCTCAGATGCTTTGTGTTTCCAGACTACGTCCTCGCCCCGACCTTGGAAGAGTACTCTGACCTGTTGGGGGTGCCTTTGATGAATCAAATGCCTTACTACCGTGTTGAGGGTGAACCCAAATTAAGTAAGCTGACTGACGCTCTTCATGTAGATGATTCTGAATTGGAAGGGATGGTATCCAGAAAGATTGGAGTTCATGGTTTCCTTTTGTCTTTCCTGATGGAAAAAGCCCGAAAGTTTGTCGAGAAGGATCGCTGGGATGTGTTCAATGCCTTCTTAGCCCTCTGCATCTATGGGATCATGCTATTCCCAAGTCACCCGGACTTCATAAGCATGGATGCTTGCCACATATTTTCCTCCGGGAATCCAGTACCTACTCTCCTCGGAGACGTCTACCATTCAGTTCACAGCAAGAATGAAAACAGAAAGGGAAAGAACGTGGCATGTTGTGCTCCTTTACTGTATAAGTGGTTTGCTAGCCATCTTCCTAAGTCGGGGCCGTTCATTGATTCTGCTGAGTCTTCACCTTGGTCTGTGCGTTTGATGGGTTTGACTGCTGACGATATCATCTTGTTTGATAGAGATCTGCTGGGCAAAGATATTGTGTATAGCTGCTGTGGCTTTCCGAACGTCCCCCTGGTCGGAAGGAATGGGTGTATCAACTACAATCCATCTCTGCTGGTACGACAATTTGGGTATGCACTACGAGGTCCTCCTGAAGAGGAAGAGATACGGGAATCTCTGTATCTCACAGGGTTGCTTGAGGGTGACACCTTGGTCAAGGTACAGAATGCTTGGAGCAAAATTCACTGAAAGGGGAAAGTCTTGCTAGGAAAAAGCAATAAGAAGGCCTTTGATCCGTACGTGACTTGAGTTCGAGAGAGTGCCGCCAAGTTTCTAATGTCGTTTCCTGCTGTGGAACCATTGTATCCTCTTGAGTACAAAGAGCCTACTACAGTTGATATCCAGAAATTCAACGAGGTACTCCAAGAGAAGGAAGAGCTACGAAAAGCCAACGAAGAGTTGGAGAAAGAGATTGCTCAACTTCGGAAAGAGAAAAGTGAAGTCGTTTATACCTGCAAGAAGCAGACTGAGATGATCAACCGGCTAGGCTCCAACCTGACCAAAGAAACTGATGCTAGGGAACGATTGGGGTTGGATCTGAAGTTAGTACATGGCGTGTTGACAACCAAGAAACAGGATCTGGACAGAGTGTACCGGAAGCTTACCCAGTACGAGAGGGTTTGGAGCAGTACCATAGCCAAGTACAAAGAGCGGGAAGAAAAGCTGAAGCAGCGAGTAGCCAAGCTGGAAGCTCAGATTATGGTGAAAGACGAGTGTACAGAGGCTGAAGCCTCCCTGCGACATGACGTCCAGTATAGATTGGCTGGGGCCAAGGCGAATTTGCAAGATTCTCAACTCCAGGCTGATGCTAAAAGGAGAAGAGTTGAGAACCATTCTGAAGAAGGTATTTCTAGGAGCATTGTCGTGAACCTCCCAAAGTCCATCAGTCAGAAGGACCTGCTGACCCAGGGTTTGCTTACTCAGTCAGATCACTCCACTACGAAGAAGTTGATGGAAGATTTTCGGGCCCGTGGCCGCACTTGATCTTTTGTATCTTTCTTTGTACATTTTTATGCATTGATATGTTGATCACCGCCAGGTCTGTTGGTTGGGGTCATGCATTATTGCTTCAGTTGTATGTGATTATAGTTGTACGCTACCCAAGCGGGCTTTTCAGATGAATATATGAGGATTTCTTTTCCATGATTGGATCATAGACTTTATTTGTCTCGGAAGCTAGGATCGGGGGGAATCTCCCCAAGGCACAGACACACGTTTGCATTTGCATGAAGCATTTGCATAACGAGCACCTTGTCGTTTTTTCTTCTAACCCTTTGTGTATGCAGGTTGTTCCAGGATTGATCGAAGACCGATCCACCGCTATCTGACCCGAGCAAATCAAGCTATAGCAATGGAACAAGTGCAGACTGACGTTTAGGAACTCCGAGAGAGGATGGACCGCTTCATGGAGCTCATGCAAGTGGTTGCCAACGGCCAAGACCAGCTCAGAACGTTGGTCTAGCCTCTGATCTCAAGGGTTGACAACAATGGTGTACTTCATGGAGGGAGCGTTCCAACCCCTCCACCTGTTGAAACTCCTCAGGGTGGCATCCCCGTGACCAGGGGGAATGGCAGTGGTAACAGCAATGTGATTGCTAACCTCGGGCTCAATGGTAATACGACTGGCGTCGGTAATGGAAACTTCGAGGCTAATGGCAATGCTGGACTGGGCAACGGCAACACAGGTGCTGGAAATCTGTATGGGCCTCAGCCTTGGCTGGAAGATCGTCAAGAAGATTTGTCTCTCAGAGGAGTGCTGAAGGAGAACTGACTGCTGAAGCACGTCTGATGTTTAAGGCACTCGAGGATAAAATGAGGAATTTCGAGAACCTGAACACTATAGGTGTCGACATGTCTAAATTGGGATTGATTTCTGATTTCAAGGTGCCTCCCAAGTTCAAGGTACCCGACTTTGAGAAATACAAGGGCACCACTTGCCCTCGCGTCCACTTAAGGTCATACTACCGAAAGATGTCCGCTCACTCTAAAGACGAGAAGCTGCTGATGCACTTCTTTCAGGATAGCTTGTCCTGGCCATCCCTAGAATGGTACATGAGTTTGGAACCCACCAGTGTGCGCACGTGGAAGGAACTTGCTGAGGCCTTCGTGCACCATTATCAGTATAACAATGACTTGGCTCCGAACCGGGTTCAATTGCAGAACTTGTCGCAGAGGAACAACGACGGGTTCAAAGAATATGCCCAACGGTGGCGTGAATTAGCAGCTAGAGTTCAGCCGCCGATGGTTGAACAAGAGCTTGTTGAAATGTTTGTAGCCACTCTCCCGGGGGATTATTATGAGAAACTGGTCAGTGGCATGTCAGGGAGTTTCTCAGATCTCATCATAACAGGTGAGCACGTTGAAAATGGGATCATGTTGGGAAAAATTCAAGGTGGTGATCTATCCTCAGCTGGAGGAGGAAAGAAACCGTATGGTAGCAAAAGGCGTGAAGGAGAGACGAGCGCCATGTCTAACGCTCGAAGGAAAGGTAAGGGCCAGCGCCAGCAGGTGGCTAGCATAACCATCCCTGCTGTCCAACAACCCCAGCCACAGCAACAGCAGCTAAATCAGCAAGGGTACAGAAAATATCAGAACATGGCACCTTTGTCAAGCCGTCACCTCGAGACACCGCCCATGTCTTATGCTCAGTTGTTACAAACTCTGCTTCAGTTACAACTAGTCTAGAAAAGAACCCTGGCTCCCTTGACAGGGGCACCTCCGCAGGGTTATGATGCGAATGTAACGTGTGAGTTTCACTCAGGGGCACCCAGCCACACGATAGAAAACTGCAAAGCCCTCAAGCACAAGGTGCAAGATATGGTGGATGCTAAGATCATCAATTTCTCAGATAATGTGCTGAATGTTACAAAGAACCCTATGCCGAATCATAGGGGAGGTGGGGTGAATGCCATTATTGAAGACGAGAACTTAGATGTGTTGACTGATGTCAAGGATCTGAAGACGCTGCTTAGCTTCGTTAAAGCCAAGCTGATGAAGAAAGGCTTCTTTCCGGGCTGTGGAGAATTGTGTATGGGTTGTGCGACTCGTCCTGATGGATGTGAACAGTTGATAGAGGGGATACAGAGTCTGATGATCAAAGGAATATTGCAGTTTAGCCGAAGGGCCGAAAGTAGATTTGGAGAGGTAATGCTGAAGCAGAATGATGAGGTTGCCACCATCACCATCCCTCGCCAAACAATAACCATTTCTGCGCCCAGGCCGCCCACGATTACCATCACAAAAGCTGGGTCGATACCTTTTGAAAGCACTAATGCTGACCCGTGGCACTATGGGGCAGACGTCTACTGTAACGGACAGAAGTTAGAATTGGAACCATCTAGGCAGTCTGTGGATAACCTAGTGGGAATTGGCGGAATCACGCGTAGCGGAAGAGTATTTGCTCCACCTGAGATTGTGGTGGACAAAGCGGACAAATCTGAGGAAACAAATAAGGGAAAGAGTAAAGTCGTTGAGGAAACCCCTCGTGGGGTAGAGAAGGACTTGCTTGTAAAGGACGCTGAAGAGTTCATGAGGTTGATCAAGAAGAGTGACTACAAGATCGTGGATCACCTCCATCAAACACCCTCGAAAATTTCCATCCTGAATTTGTTGCTGTGTTCGGAGTCACATTGCAACGCGCTGTTAAAGGTTTTGAATGCCACGTATGTACCTCAGGAAATCTCGGTCAACCAGTTGGAAGGGGTAGTAGCCCACGTGAATGCTGGAAACGGGTTAGGGTTCACTGACCTGGAGCTGACGCCGAAGGGAAGAAATCACAACAGCGCCTTGCACGTCTCGATAGAGTGTAGGGGAACGATTATGTCTCATGTGTTGGTGGACACTAGGTCGTCGCTCAATGTTCTTCCAAAGAAAGCATTGATGAAGTTAGATACTCGAGGATTGATTTGCACACCCAGTGATCTGGTTGTGAACGCTTTCGATGGAACCAAGCGTCGTGTCTTTGGAGAGGTAACTCTGCCAATCCAAGTTGGGCCGGAAACTTTCGACGTAGTCTTCTACATCATGGACATCATGCCCGCCTACAGCTGTCTCTTAGGCCGGCCATGGATCCATTCTGCGGGTGTCGGGACCTCCACGTTGCACCAGAAACTCAAGTATGCTATCGGAGGCAGCATCGTGACTGTATATGGCGAGGAAGATATAATGGTGAGCCATTTGTCGTCCTTCAAGTATGTTGAGATGGATGGGGAAATCCACGAAACCCTATGTCAGGCGTTCGAAGCAGTTAAAGTCAATGACGTAGCTCCAGTAATGACTGAAAAACCAGAGATGACTCTCTCTTCCTTCAAGGCAGCCCGGGCCGTTGTTCAAGCCGGATCTACCCCAGGCTGGGGGAAGGTTATAGAAATACCTAACAAACATGATAAGTTTGGGTTAGGATAGTCTCCTACGGCTGAAGCCTCCTCTTCTCACAGTGCATCGCGAGGTAAAGGGCCGATCCAGTTTACCAGTGGCAGGGTGATATTTGAAAGTGTCAGCGCAGTGTCTGAAGACGGCGAAGACAGCGATTGTGACCTAGACTCTTGGATCCAGCCAAGCAAACCAGGCCAGAGGCTCAACAACTGGTCCATTAGGGATACCATCCAAGTGACAGGCAAAGAGTAATGATTTACTCTCTCCAATTGTTGTATAACCCTATGTCCTACCCGGGGCATAGTGGTTTTATTGTCAGGGCCTTATTTGATTATGTACATGCATTTTACCAATAAATTAAAAGGCGTTTTTCTTCGCATTCAAATATTGTGATCTCTATTATTCCTGTTTTATATTTGTTTTGAAAAACAATAAAATGACAATAGGGTTTGTGCTAACCTGCATATCCATGTTTTAAGTTTAACCCTTGTTATTGCAGGATCCACATCGCAGATGACATCGACTCTGGACCTTCTTCGACTTTGATTGCCCGATCTATCAAGCTGAATAAGAGATTGATGAAGATGAAGACCTTCCCGAAGATTTGGTCCGCTTGTTGAAACAAGAAGAGAAAGTTATTCTGCCTCGCGAGGAAAAGATTGAGATTGTGAATCTGGGTTCTGAGGAACTTGTCAGGAACGTCAGGATAGGGGCTGCATTGCAGAGTGATGTCAAGCAGAGATTGGTCGAGATGCTGAGAGAGTATAGTGACATTTTTGCTTGGTCATACGAAGATATGCCCGGACTTGATACTGATATCGTGGTCCATCACTTGCCGCTGCGAGAAGATTTTCCTCCCGTTAAGCAGAAGCTTAGGAGGATACGACCAGACATGGCTGTTAAGATCAAAGAAGAAGTGCAGAAACAGCTTGATGCTGGCTTCTTAGCAGTCACTACTTACCCTCCGTGGGTCGCCAACATAGTACCTGTACCGAAGAAGGACGGTAAGGTGAGAATGTGCGTCGATTATCGGGATTTGAATAGGGCGAGACCTAAAGATGATTTCCCGCTCCCTCATATTGATGTGTTGGTCGACAATACAGCTCAGTTCTCCATATTTTCGTTCATGGATGGCTTCTCCGGCTACAATCAGATCAAGATGGTGCCGGAGGACATGGAGAAAAATACGTTTATCACACCCTGGGGAACATTTTGCTACAAGGTAATGCCTTTCGGTCTGAAGAACGCTGGGGCCACTTACCAGCGAGAAATGGTTACTTTGTTTCATGATATGATTCATCATGAGATTGAAGTCTATGTTGATGACATGATTGCGAAGTCCCAAACAGAGGAGGGACATCTGATCAATTTGCTGAAGCTTTTTGAGAGGCTTAGGAAATTCAGGTTGAGGCTGAATCCTAACAAGTGTACTTTCGGAGTACGGTCGGGAAAACTACTAGGGTTTATCGTGAGCGAAAGAGGCATTGAGGTTGATCCTGCGAAGATTAAAGCAATACAAGAAATGCCAACGCTGAAAACCGAGAAAGAAGTTTTTGGTTTCCTGGGCAGAATAAACTATATTGCAAGGTTTATCTCTCAGCTCACGGCCACGTGTGAACCGATGTTCAAACTACTAAAGAAAGATCAGGCGATTATCTGGATCGAGGATTTCCAGAAGGCATTTGATAAGATAAAACATTATCTACAAGAACCTCCGATCTTGATACCCCCAGTGGCCGGACGACCCTTAATCATGTACTTGACAGTTCTTGAGAATAGTATGGGGTGTGTTCTCGGTCAGCACGACGAGACGGGCAGAAAGCAGCATGCCATTTACTATTTGAGTAAAAAGTTCACAGATTGTGAATCTCGTTACTCAATGCTGGAGAAGACGTGTTGTGCACTAGCCTGGGCAACCAAACGTTTACGACAGTACATGCTCAATCACACAACCATGCTAATTTCGAAGATGGATCCGATCAAGTACGTCTTCGAGAAGCAAGCGCTTTCGGGCTGGATTGCCAGATGGCAAATGGTGTTGACGGAATACGATATTCAATACGTTTCCCAGAGGGCCACCAAGGGAAGCGTATTGTCTGAATACCTTGCCGAACAGCCGATCGAAGATTATCAGCCGATGAAATTTGAATTCCCTGATGAGGATATCATGTTTCTCAAGGTAAAAGATTACGATGAACCGTTGCCCGACGAGGGTCCAGATAGAAAATCCCAATGGAAATTGATATTCGACGGAGCGGTTAATTCCTACGGAAGTGGCATTGGGGCGATCATCACGACTCCCCATGGATCCCACACCCCGTTCACTGCTAGACTGACGTTTCCGGTCACCAATAACAAAGCGGAGTACGAAGCATGCATCATGGGTCTAGAAGAAGCAATTGATTTGAGAATCAAGAACCTAGATGTATATGGTGACTCGACACTTGTGATCAACCAAATTAAAGGGGAGTGGGAGACTCGTCAATTGAATTTGGTGTCGTACATGAACTATGCCAGAAGGTTGCTTCCGTTCTTTGATCGAGTGGAACTCCATCATGTGCCCAGAGCTGAAAATCAGATGGCTGATGCCTTAGCCACGTTGGCTTCGATGTATAAAGTCAATTTTTGGAATGAAGATCCAAGGATTGTCCTTTCTCGTCTTGATAGACCTGCGTTCGTCTTTGCGATCGAGGAAGCCTCCGATGGCAAACCATGGTTCCATGATATCCAGACTTTCCTTATGACTAAGGAGTATCCGGTGGGAGCGTCGACCCAGGATAAGAAGACTCTGAGGAGGCTGTCTGGAAATTTTTATCTCAATCCTGATGGAGTTTTGTATAAAAGAAACCACGATCTCGTGCTACTCAGATGTGTGGATGAGAAAGAAGCGAGTATGCTCATGGAAGAAGTCCATGAAGGCACATTTGGTACACACGTCGGCGGGCATGCTATGACGAGAAAAATCCTGAGAGCAGGATATTACTGGCTGACGATGGAGTTAGATTGCTTTAAATTCACGAAGAGGTGTCATAAATGCCAGATTTATGCTGATAAGATTCATGTGCCACCGTGCCTATTGAATGTCATGTCCTCCCCGTGGCCGTTCTCCATGTGGGGCATCGACATGATAGGCAAAATCGAGCCCACTGCATCTAACAGTCATTGCTTCATTCTAGTAGCTATCGACTACTTCACCAAGTGGGTGGAGGCAGCCTCGTATGCTAACGTAACCAAGCAGGTGGTGGCTAAATTCATAAAGAGGGACATCATCTGTCGATACGGAATTCCCGAGCGGATCATTACTGATAATGGTTCGAATCTGAATAACAAGATGATGAGAGTTGTGCCAGAGTTTCAAGATTGAACACCACAACTCATCTCCTTACCGGCCGAAGATGAATGGCGTCGTTGAAGCGGCCAATAAAAACATTAAGAAGATTGTGCAGAAGATGGTTGTGACCTATAAGGATTGGCACGAGATGTTGCCATTTGCATTGCACGGTTATCGTACGACGGTACGTACATCAACCGGGGCAACTCCTTTCTCACTGGTGTATGGTATGGAAGCTGTCCTACCGTTAGAAGTTGAGATTCCTTCTTTACGAGTTTTTATTGACGTAAAACTCGATGAGGCAGAATGGATTAAGAACCGACTAAACCAACTCAGCCTGATGGACGAGAAGAGGTTAGCATCGATTGCATATGGTCGTTTATACCAGAGCCGAATGAAGAAAGCCTATGACAAGAAGGTACGTCCTAGAAGCTTTCAGGCGGGTGATCTCGTCCTGAAGAAGATTCTTCCTCCACACTCCGATCACTGAGGCAAGTGGACTCCCAATTACGAAGGTCCGTACATCGTCAACAAGGTCTTCTCGGGAGGAGCCTTGTTGTTATCCACGATGGTTGGCGAAGATTTTGCATCCCCGGTGAACGCGGACGCAGTTAAAAAATACTCTGCTTAAAAAATGACCCGCTGGAAAGAAAAAGAATATCCAGGCAAAAATGGGGCATCCCAACGAACCATAAAAAAGGGAAAAAGGTTCGGGCAAAAATTAGGGATATAATGAAAAGAGTGTACACCCACAAAGTCGAAAACCCGGAAGGGAGACTTTGGCAAAAAAGGGTATCCCGGTGAATCGAAAACCCGGAAGGGCAATTCAGGCAAAAATTAGGGATTTGAAAAAGCAAATGACTGCGTTCCGCGTGTGGACTTTCATTGTTTAGTGGTTTGGAAGACCTGAGGGCCGTTTATCTGAATCAATCTCTTCTGAAGCTGAAGCGTCGGAGAAGTATCGAAGTCGAGTGGGTCATAGAGGGATCAACTCATGGTGTTCGTCTACGCCGCATTGCCGACATTTGTGTATATACTGATGTATATTTATGTTTTTATATTTGCGTAGCTTCCTCATTCCAGGGGCTTGCATCTGTTGTAAAACATTTTCACCCATTCAGAGGTTCATTATCAATGAAATACATACTACTCAGCAATTCGGTTTGTTTGTTTAACATCTATCTGTTTTGTTTGCGAAAAAGAACGCCGATGTTTTTGATAAAATGCGCATACATAAACTTACTGGCCTAGGCCACTGATTGTTGAAACAATGAATTACTTGAACATTGTCACAAGATGATAACCTTGATAGGTCCCTTTGAGAAGGGTATCTTGTCTATTTGTTTGTGTTGTTGTAGGTATGACATATTCCAGGCAGTACGTCGTATGCGTCCCCAAGCAGGATGATTCCTTCTTCTCCAGCAAGTTCAACAGCATCTCCCCACGGAGTCTGAACATGAGATTGTAAGCATTGATATGTCTCCCCAAGCAGAGAAGATTCTCTCCCCAACCGAATGTATCCTGAAGGAACGTCATCCCTCCCCAGCTGAGTAATACACTGAAGTGTACGTTCATTCCCCAGCACTAGGTCAAAGTCCAGTTTTCTTATAAGACTATTCGCAAGTATGCGGCGTGCAATAGTCCAAAACTGGGGTCTCCTGGAGAATTGAAATTCCCCACAGAATTGTACTCTCCCTAGTAAGCAGGATGATTCCTTCTACCCCAGCCGAGCTGGAAAATTCCCAAGAGAGTCGAGTCCTTGAAAGTCGTACGGGCCATGATTGGTTCTCCTCAGTAGAGTGTTGAATAGCAGATGCTGTATTTCCCCACCAGAGTCGTTATCTCCAGGAAAGTTTTACCGCGAAGCCGTGCAGTTTATTTCTGCAATTGACATCGTTTCCCTCAGCAGTTGTGTTTCGTACACCTGGTTGAGCGGGTTCAAGTTCTCAGAGAATTTTATTCCCCTGCAGCAGTCGACTGAAGTTCGTTTCCCCAGGAGGAGTCCAATTGAGATTGGTGTGACTTCTTCTCCTCGGAAGGATGAGTCCTTCCTCCACCAGAGTGGTTCTTTCTCCTTGACAAGAGGATCCTCCCTTCCGCATTTATTTTGCTGATGGGGTCATAGCATTTTGCATGATTGCATAGCATTTACCCTAAATGCGTAGCATTTCCACCGTGTGGAGCATTACGCCATTGTCAAAGCATATGCATACGAAACATGAGCTAGGGCGTTACCGTTCTTGTTTTGCAGATGTTCCTCCGCAGAATGGTTTACTCACGATGATTCTTGAATTCCCCCGTGAAGTTGATTGTTTAAGATGATTCTTAAAATCCCCAGTGAAGTCGCCAGAGTTGGTTGCTCAAGTTGATGCTTAGAGTCCCCGGCAGAGTGTTTGCTCAGGATGATTCCTGAAATTTCCAACAGAGTTATTGGTTCAGGATGATTCTTGAATTCCCCGGCGGAGTTATTTGTCCAAGATGATTCTTGTAGTCCTTAGCAGAGTTGATTCACCCAGAATGATTTCTGGATCCCCGAAGCAGAGTTACTTGATAGTTCTCCAGAATCCCCAACGGAGATGTGTCATCCCCATCAGTTTTTGAACAGAAAAGTTGAGATTTCCTTGAAGACTTAATGATTGAAGTCCGACAGTAGTGCCAAAACCCCATACTTACTGATGATGTCCAGCTGCGATGTCGAAGCAGTTTGCCTAGCTGACGCAAGGTGCCTGACGGCAAAAGATTGTATATCCTTAGCGGTTCCTGATTGATTAAGGATTCCATTTGAAGACTTATTGACAAATTCCAACTATGATGTCGAAGCATTTCTCCCAGCTGACGCGGAGTGCTCGACGGTGAAAGAATAGATATCCCTATTGGGTTCATGATTGACCAAGGATTCCATTCCCGACTTACTGACGAAGTCTGGCTGACGCCCGAGAATTTCTTTGACGCCCGATGGCATGATTACAGAGATTGTCAAAAGTTCCTAATGACCTGATGAGTCCCGAGGAATTCTTCTGCCGCAGTGTCGCAGAATGCCTGACGGCAATGTCAGCTATGTATCTCTGGTTACCGAGTGACTAGTGATCCATTGATGACTTGAGGAAGAAGCTGCAGCAAAATCTGATAATCATCCCGACGGAGATTTGAGAGTAGCCCTTCACTAGTTACTGAGTAACCGGTGATCCCTTATTGACTTACTGATGAAGTCCGACGAAGATCTTGTCGACGTGCCTAACGACACAATGAGTCTATAGGTGACGATAAGGAATTCTTCTGCAGTGGTGCAGAATGCCTGACGGCAGAATCAACCATCATTCACCAGTTACCGAGTAACTGGTGATCCCTTATTGACTTACTGATGAAGTCCGACAAAGATACTGTCGACGTACCTAGTGACATGATTAGTCCATAGGCGACGATAAGGAATTCTTCTGCTATGATGCAGAATGCCCGACGACATAATCGACCATTCATTACCAGTTACCACATAACTGGTGACCCCTTGATGACTTGAGGACGAATATCTATAGCAAAATCAGATGATCATTTTGACTGAGATTTGAGATTAGACCTTTTACCGGTTACCGTGTGACCAATTCCCCAGCAGAGTCGCCGTGCAACTGTCATGCTCAGCTTTTGAAGATGTTCCTAACAATCAGAGTACCGTTTACCCGTACGGTCGGCAAATCACCAGTTACCATGCAACCAATGATCCCTTGATGATTTGAGGACGCAATGATATCAGATAAATCAGAGAATCATCCTGAAGGAGGTTCAGATCAGTATTTCTCCAGCTAGTTGTCGTGCAGCTATTATTTCAGTTTCCGAAGATTTGTCCCCATCAGAGTACCGTGTACTTGTGCAGTTGGCAAATTTCCGGGTTTATTGGTATTCAACCGTCTCGTACCTTAATTGTTTGAGAGTCGTTCTCTTCCCACCCAGTCAAGTCCAAGCCGTTTGAATAGGGGCAGTTGTTGCACCCCAAAATTTGACAAACTTTTCTTTACCTAGCTTGTGTTTCATTTCATTCACATTAGCATTATCATTTGCATTTCATTGACATGTGTGCAGGAGATCAAGATGTATGATTACCAATCAAGGGCTACACAAGAGTTTGAAGCTAGTTAAGAAGGCTTATTCAAGTGTTCAAGGGTTGATATCTTTGTCAGAGAAGTTAAAAGATCCTCAGAGAGATTGATTGAAGCCAAGAGGGTGTGTCTCCTAACTTGAGAGTTGTGGGAAGTCATCAGATGATTCTGAAGCCACGAAGTTAGACTTGAGGTCTTGAGAGAGCTCATGAGAAGTGTTGAAGATCACTTTGAGGCCTAGACAGGTCATTGTGCAAGATTAAGAAAACTCAGCCATGAGTGGTGCAGCTAGGGTTTGACTGGGTCAACCCTAAGTCAATTGATGATTTGAAGCAGGTTGAGACCTAATTCAAGAGCCATGTGATCATGGATTGATACATTGATATGTTATAAGAATGATTTCAAGGTTAACTCATCATGATTGAAGAGTTTGAGAAGTTTCAGGCTAGGGTTTCTAAGGCTTGACAGTGTAAAATCCCCTAGTTTGACCCCTATCTTCAAGATAATTTAACTCAAGATATTATTGTCATCTCATCTTGACCCTAAAATGATTGTTGTAGAGAATGGTCTTAGCTTTAATTTTAGTACTAGAAGTCCTTGATAGGATTTGTAGAACCCAAGTTATGGCTTTGACAAGTTACAGGTCATCTGAGGCATGTGAATTTGGAGCTTGAAAGTTACCCAACTTGCATGACACTTTTTCCCAAGAAGGATGATTCCTATGAACTTTTGGTCAACATGAATGTTGTTCCTTATTCTCGTAGCTTTCCATAGAATACTAGAAGTCCTTTATAGGATTTTTAGAACTCAAGTTATGGCTTTGACAAGTCAAGGGTATTTTGGGAAGTTATGATTATAAGTCATTTTTGGTTATAGGTCATTTTCACCAACTTAGACACCTCAAATGAAATTTTGTTCAACTTGAAAGTTGGTCAAAATGGGATTTTAACCTTGACCATGTACCAAGGAGACATTGAAATGGCTTAAGGAAGGACTTGGTTCAAGGAGTTGTGAAAAAGGAAGGATTAAATGACCAAAAATTGAAATAAATCATTTTGTGTCCAAAAAAGGCAAAATTATAGGTCATTTTGAATGGAAAAATCATTTTAGAAACTTTGGCAATGTTAAAATTCTGGTTTGAGGTCAAATTCATGCCATTTCATCTTGTTGCTTCATGATGAAGCAACATATCAAACTCACACCATTGGATTGCAAACAAGGAAATGAGCATAACCAATCAATCCAATATCTCATGAGATGAAAATTCCAAGTGCTTTCATGCCCAAACAGAGTGCAAATCGTGACTGTGCATAGGAGATTTTGAGAGAGAATTGAAATTGTAAAATCTCATTTGGGTGGTTACAGAACTTTCTAGATGATTCTAATGAGTTCTATATAAGATTTAGAGTCTATTCAGCCAGTTTTTTTGGAAGCATTTGAAGTTGGTAGCAGAGAGAGCATTGGATTTTGCAGAGCTGCAACTCAAGATCGGGTTCTGAGATTGAAGAGAAATAAGAGCAAATCTAGGTGTGCAAAAGCTTTAGGAGTGAATTTGGAGTGATTCTGGACAAGCTTGGAGGGAGAATCCAGCAGAGATTGTACCTATTCTTCATCTGAAACCAGGTTTGTACAAATCAAAATTGTGCTTAATCTATGGAGAGATACCTAGAAACTTGCATGTGGTTAGGTTCTTAGCATGACATAGATGGATTTTGGTACAAGAATTTGAGGAATAGAGACACTTTAGGTCATGGATCATTTTCTGTTGAGCCTGATTTCTTGTGATTCTTGGTGGTATATTCATGATTGGATAGTGAAAATTGATCAGTGAAGAGTGTAGATTACATTAGGATCATTATCTTTGAGAATTGTGATGATCAAGAATTGGTGTGTTTCTGAAAATCCTATTGTGTTTTAAGTTAGAGAAAGAATTGGAGAATTTGGATGATGGATTCGTGTTCAGGAGGAAAAGTTGAGTGAGATGATGATTTGTTTTGTTATTTTGGATGCACTATGGACACCACTTCACCGGAGAAGACAGTGGCGCTGCAACTCAGGCCACCGTCTAGAGAATCCCCTCCATCAGTTTGAATTTGGGGACGATGCACATGAGCCACCAGATGAAGGTTTGACATTTGACTCAGGCGAGGAATGGATGGCCACGATTTGATTTCGAACTCTGAAGAGAGACATTGAGATGAAACGCACCGTTTCATTAATTGGAAAGTCTTGGGCTTAGTGCACTAAGTGATATCCACGCCCACGTTGGGCCCAAATTCTTGAAATAAACTGGAATAACTTGCTATTTGCCACGCAGGTTTTATGATTTTCATTTAATTTCTTTATTTTTCATCATTTCATATAGTTTAGAAATTAATTCATAATAATTAGGAAAATAACTCAATTTGATCCAGGTTTTTTTCCCCTGACTCATGAATGAGTCTAGAATTTAATGAAATTGAGAGTTTAGGAATTCATGCATTTTTTATTTTAATTGCATTTTTGTATTTTAATTGATATTAATTTCATTATGGTTGATACCTTGTCTTGTGAATTTTAGTATGGTCACTTGGTGATGATGTTTGAGCTGATTTTTTTGTGTGTAGCTAGTTTAGACATGTATGTTCCCATAGTATTTTTATCACATTTTTGTGATGAAATTAGATGAGGCTTTTAGATTGAAACTTTAGGCGCTCTAGTTTTAGGGTTTAACCTTAGTACCCCATGGTTTAGGATTTATTTCTAGGACTTATTGGATGATTTGATCTCTGGAATTATCATGATAGAGTCATGATTGACTTAGGTTCCCATAGTTATTTTTGTAGGATTTTACAATTGGTTTTAGTATTTTAGTTAGGACTGACTTTAGTACTAGGTTTTAGGTGATCCTAACTTGCTAATTCAACTAGAATGACTTCTTTAGTTCCCTTAGATCAGGGTTTTGCTTTGCTTGCTCTTGGATGATGTTGAAGGCATGTGTGGGCTGCTGTGGAGTGCATGATGGATCTTGGACATGAAATTTGCTCTCCCTTTGGTGTAGTTTGTTTAGGGTTAAGGATTAGGGTTTTTAGGGAGATCTCTTAGAATAGATTTTCTTCCTTCATGAAACATGGAAGATGTTGATCACTTCCATTCTTCCCTATGATGCAAGGTCCCATTGTGAAGGTCTCATCCCTCCTTTGGTAAGATGAATGGCTCCTCACAAATTGGTAGAACCTTTGAGGGTTCCTTTCCTTGATGGTGGAGTGCTTAGAGGTGACCTTTGGTCTTCACTTTGCTTTCCACTATCCACACCTTACTCTTGTTAGATGAATCTTTCTCCCTTGCTATAGGATGGCGTTCCTTGTTTGAAGATTAAAGATGCTAGAATTTTCCACTTCCATTTGTTTGAAGATTTCCATTGGAGCTGAAGCTTGAAGATCAGGAAGAACAAGTTGACACTTGTGTGAAGAGGATTCAAATTGGAACTGAGAGCTGAAGCTTGAAGGAGAAGAACAAGTTGATACTTGTGTATTGATAGCTTGAAGAAGCAAGTTGACACTTGCTATTGAAGATAATGGACTATAAGAACATTTTCAGACTGAGGACTGAGTTGCTGTCAGAGGATTGCTTTGCTATGAAGCTGTGGAAGCTGTTGATCTGCTTTCTTTCCTATCTGTTTGCTTTCTGTGCAACTGTATTGATGTGACTTATTTGATTTGCTTGATGCATTAGAATAAGTTCATGTTTAGATTGTATTAAGCTAGGAGCATGATTGCACTAGAGGTTGAGTTGCTCCCTCTGCTTGTATTATTACTGTATGGCTTTGCTTGCGGGTATTCGATAGAGCCCATCTCCCTTGCCTATGTGGTTTGTGATTTGCTTGATAGCATGTTATTTCTTCTGTATGATTGCAATTATTCATATCTGGCTTGAGGTCGAGACGAGCTTGTGGAGGCTGATGCCCCACACACATTTCCTCCCTCACTTGCATTGCATGCATTTCATTTACAGCTTTCTTCTGTTTACTGTTTACTGTTCAAGCTGATGCTTTATCTATTTCTGTTTATCATTGACATGATCCCCTAGGATTCTCACGTCCTTTGATAAGGAAGTGATGATTAGAACTTTAGGTTGAAACCTATGCATGATAACTTCTAGGAGTTCCCTGTTTCAAACTTCAACTATAGGATGAATCCTTGGCATGACAACATTAGGACTTGATAGTCTCCCCGTAGTTGTCCCTCTCTCTTCTCATCTTGAAACAACAGTAAAAAACGTAATAAAGGCAAGTTAGTATAAGCGCGATACGAGCCTTAAGCTACTTGGGTAATGATAATTGAGCGGCCTCCTCTCAATCGTCTAGATTGTTTAGTATACGTCCTTTGGACGATATGCGACGCATTCGTTCCCAGGTCATAGTCTCTAGTGCTGTACAAACTACAGACAACTAAAAAACAGTTCTTCCGTAAAAGACAGAAAACAAACTTCAAACTTTTTGCCCCATGGGCCCATAATTCAAAGGAAGATTTTCTGAATAAAAGAGTGTCGTTAACTCCCAGTTCTACCGCAAATGGTAACGCCTAAGTCTCTAAGGGTCGAGCTGCGTACATCTAACTGGTGGAACTGTTTGTTAACCCTACTCGATAAAACAGATGAATCTGAACTCCCGTAATCCATAGTATCCCGAACTACGTAAGCTCTGATCTCTCATACCTGTTGAGAGTACGTAGGCACAATACTGACGTATTGGCGAGCCACCTTCCCCCGTAACCCGTAGTTAGCCAAACTACGTTGACTCTGATTTCTCATTCTCTGATGAGAATACGTAGGCATAAAGTGCGACGCTTTGCCGAGTCATTTTCGTTTTAAGCCAGCCTTGATAGGTAGATAGATAAAACCAACCTGTCAGATAAACACAACAAGCATGGATCCCATCGAGTATGATGGACGTGAGGGGTGCTTGAAGGTGTGAAAAATACACAAGAAAGGGGGGGTTTGAATTGGGTATTTGGTTACTTAAAAACTTTTGGCATCTTCTTCTGAGTTGTTTCTAGATGTAGCAATGCGGAAGCATAAATAATAAACTAAACAAGTAAAGAACACAAGATATATCCTGGTTCACTTGAGCAACTCTCAAGCTAATCCAGTCCACCCTTCCAAGGTGATTTCGCCTTACTCACTGCAAGGACTTAATCCACTATAACCAAACTGATTACAGATGCACAAGCTAACTGCAAGTGACTAACAACTTGACAATGACACGTTCAGGGATCCCTAAGGATATAACGTTCATTGACACCTTAATAGAATCCGATCACTAAAGATCTCCTGTTAGGATTTCCACAAATGACTACTGTCACTTGTCATCTCAAGTATACTGATCTTCACAAGATCACTTGAGGAACCACTAATTCTAAAATAGAATATTGTGTTGCCGGAGATTACATAAGTGCTTCTCAAATAAGCAGATTACTCCTAATTAAGTTCCTAGCAAGTAATGAGCAACAACTCCTTGCTTTCTAATATAAAAACTAATTCTAATAATAACTCTCTAAGAGATTATTAAAACATAGATTTTATATTACTTAAGAGCTTTTCTTCATGGCAGCAGCAACGCAAGTAGCAAATATGAGCAACAGCTCCAGCCACTTAGTAACCACTTCAGCTCACCAACCAACTCTCTAAGCCACCTATGAATAATCAAATGATTCTGCCTTTATAGTGCTTCCAAGAGTGACGTTGAGAGGATAAGAATGTTCATTCAAATTCCAACGGTCATATTCCAACGGATAGATAAGCACATGTTGGATGACATCACTTTCTTGTCCTTTTCTTGCAACGGTAATATTTCATTTAACAGCTTGGACAAATTTGCTTCTGGCTTGGTTCTTCTGATGATGTTACAGATGAGTAGTTCAGAAACTACTTTGGTATAGATAGCATAGTAAACATCAGATTCTGACTTCAGAACTTTGTTCATCAGAGTTGATAGCAACAGCTCATCTGATTGAACACGTCTTGTCTAGTGAAGCTTCATAATCTTTCTTCTTCAGAGTCTGGTCTTCAGAGTCTTTTGCACTTGGTCTTCAGAGCCTTCAGCCTTCAGAACTTCAAGTCATCAGAGTCTTCAGCACAAACTTCTTCAGATGATTATATCTTCAGAGTCTTGACCTTCAGAACATGTCTTCAGAATCTTCAGAGTCTTGACCTTCAGAACATGTCTTCAGAGTCTTCAGAGTTTTGTCCTTCAGAACATGTCTTCAGAGTCTTGACGCACTTGGTCTTGAGAGCCTTCAGCCTTCAGAACTTCAAGTCATCAGATTCTTCAGCACTTCAGTTCTTTAGAGGGCTCACTCTTCAGAGACGCTCGTTAGCTTCCAGATCAGATGCACAACTCAGATCAGAATCCACAGATGCATTGCAACTGCAATATCCAGCATCCTTGATTCTTTATTGAACATGATCAGATGCAGAAACAAACTTGCTTCTTTACTGAGCTTCATTTGCTTTTAGATCAGATGCACTTCTTCAGATCATAAACCACAGGAGCATTGCAACTGCAATATACAGCATCCTTGGTTCCTTACTGATGGTGATCAGATACATAAGCAAACTAGCTTCTCCCAAGCGCTTCATGAAGTTACACATAGTAATTCCATATATTACTAGCTGCACACGTTGCTTTTGTTTGTTTGGTCTAATATATTTAATTTAATATGACCTGCACATAACAAACATTAAACCATAAAATGGTTCTTTCACAAATACTCAATTGTTATCATCAACACATAGAGATAATCCTGTAGAGACAAATCTTGCTCTTACAATCTCCCCCTTTTTGATGATGACAAAAACATGTATTTTGATAGAACATTTTATACAGGGTAATCACCAAGCATTAACCTATTCAGAGTTCTAAGCAACTGCTCCCCCTGAATGTGTTAATCTTAAAAACATTTTTATGCTTGTTCAGAGACATACTCTGATCCCAAGACTTACAAAATATAAATTTGATAAAACACAATCAAATAGAATAGAATAGAAGGAATACTTCCCTGTGATATAAGAGATCATAAGTCTTCAGCATCTGGACTAGTTCAGCAGAACTTCCATCTTCAAATCTTTAGAACATGTTTTCTCTAACCATCATATCAGAGTCATATAACTTCAGAATCTTTGTTCCTTCTTCACAGGATAAACTCCCCCTGAGTTTCAGACTGGGTGAAGATCAAATATACTGCCTTGTGAACCTTCCTGGGAGAACTCCCCCTGGCTACAATAGATCAGATATTTGGATCTTCTGAGCTTTATACAGTCTTGATTCTTGCTTTCTCAGATTTGCTTTCATCTCAGATTCTTGGTCTTATCAGAGCTCAATGCATTGATCAGATTCACTTCTTGATCTTTTGAAGCATAGTCTGATCCCAATTAGTAAGCTTCTGAATCTGATACCAATATTGGTTCTGAATCTGATATCAACTTATGATACTTGTGATTCTGAGTCTGAAACCAATTCTTGCTTCTATGAAGATTTCTGATTCTTATGCTCTGACTGTCATTTTCACAGACAGTTTACATCTTCTGAACATCATGATTCCAAATGACTTTAACTTTCAGATCTCTGAACAGTATTGGGTCCATCTGATTCTGAATCTATGTTCACGAAGTGTATAACTTCTATTATATGAACACCAGTTCATTTGAACTCAGATTTCTTTCATTTATCCTGTTTAGAATGTCTAGTGAACTTGTTCAGAGTTCCTTGGAAAACATCAAACAAATAATTAGTAATAAACGCAGTTTATATGTTTTTGCATTCTCTTTCAGGTTATAGAATATATCAAAGTTATATTCTATTTCTCAAAAACATTATCCATTTCTCCCCAAGTTATATTCTATTCTTCCAGATAATCTCAAAGTCATCTATCATTTCTCCCCCTTTTTGACATCATCAAAAAGTTTGAGTTATTAAAAAATTTCTCTTTTCAAAGTCAGAAATTAAAAAGATAAGAGTTGAGAGATAGCACCTGAGAACTTAATCATCTTTCATTTCTCCCCCTGAGAACTTAATTCTTACAGGTTGATACCAATTAAGGTAGGTTGATATCTTTTCTCAGATTTCATCTTCTATATCTCCCCCTGCTTCTTTGGAGAGTGACAATTCTTCAGATTTTGTAGAAGCATGCTCTGACAAGGATTGTTGACAGGTTTCTATTCAGCAGACCTTTCTCTGACAACTTGTTGTATATCCTTCATAGCTTGTTGATCTCCTCTAAACTTACTAATGTCACGTTCTCAACGTACAAAAGTAGTTTCACAAGAGAATCCAACTACAACATTTTGCTTAGTCTTCTTAGCATCTTTAGCTTCTTGTACTAATCTGGAAGTTTCTTTTCTGGAATCTTCCTCTGCTAGATTTAGACAAGAAGGTTGAAAATTCTTCTTCCTTCTAGCTTGATCTTGATGCCAATAATTCTAGTCCTTAGAACAACTTGAAATGCATCCAATTTCAGAGTCTAATTACTTCTGAAAAATATCTCAAGAAGTCTCAGGTTCCAGAGTTGAAGTGCTTGTTCTGGCCTTTGCTTTGATTCTTGATTCTGCGCCCAGAACCTTCTGTATCTTTACTCAAACATCTTCTGAAGTTTTGTTCAGAGTTATCTGACGCTTTGCTTCTGATTGGATGTCAGAGACATGATACCAATTTAAGATGTAAGATACCAATTGAAGATACCAACTGAAGGTGATTGAAGGTGTGAAAACAACTGAAGGTGTGAGAGATATCTTCTAATAGACTCTTTTATCCAGATCTCCAGATGATCCAAATCTTCTGATATTCTACGACTTCAGATTTGCTCAGATACTTAGATATCATCTGATATCAATTGAGGGTGATGTGTCATCTGATCCTTCAATCTTCTGTACATGAATGTCCTTCATTTGACACTTCATCCAGAGCATCTGATACTTCAATCAGCATCTGATGTATTTTGCTTCTTTAAGGGAGAGTGCTATCCAGAGGTACTTTTGCAACTAACTTTGACTTCAGTAACAACAGCATAACAGAAACCTACTAAAAATAGTTATCTTGTTTTCTGCAACACAGAGTCACGTTAGTAGTACCTTTCAGATACCTCAGAAATCTCTTAACAACTGTTAAATGAGATTCTTTAGGATCTGATTGGAATCAAGCACATATACATATACTGAAAAGAATGTCAGGACTAGAAACAGTAAAATACAGAAGAGTACAACTCATACCTTTGTAGAGCTTCTGATCTACCATTTTACTAACCTCTTTCGTTCTCAGAGTGTACATTGAATGCATGAGAGTCTTAGCTGGCTACTCTCTGACAGATTATTCTTCTGTCTGCTACATTCTTTATCTGATTCCTCTTTTGGTCTTCATCTTCTGATCATCCATCTTCTGATCATCCATCTTCTGATGACAATGATCATGCTTCTTTATCTTCAAGATGACTTGTTTCCAGATGAAAGCTATATCTTCTTGCACCAAGAATTTATCCTTTGGACAGACGTGGTTGATCATCATAAATTATCATCAAACCAAGATGAATTTCTTGAACTGATTTGAATGACAATCTTGTTCTTATCAATCAGTATCTGAGGGTGACTTCTTCTTCTAGAATTCTCGTACCAACTGAAGGTGTGAGAACTTCTGAGTACCAATAGAAGGAGTAGGATCTTCTGCTAAATCACCTTAGGTTTCTCCACCTTTGATTTCTGATTCCAAGCTTGTTATCAAAACTTGAATCTTAGCATCAGTGCTTCATTAGATAATACCTTATACCAATTGAGACAATGTTTCCTTTCTGAATTAGCTTCAAAAATCTTCAAAGCTTCTGCTCTAATCTTCTGAAGAGATTCTCTACACCAAACTTTCTAACCATAACTATTTCTGTTATGTTAGTAAGTTCTTCTGATCATCAACAATCAGCCTTTGCCCAAAAGCACTTAATCAACAGATGTTAGCTCAATTAATAACATCAAACCCAGAAGTGCTTCTTCAGAAGGTTGGAGACTGATAAGAGTCTGATACCAACTTTATGATATCCAAAGTAGACTTTTCTGACAGTGAAGTTGCAACCCAACTTATCTTGATCAGCATCTATTAAGTGAACAACTATGGAAATGATTCCTTGCATTAGATCCTCTGCTTCAGATCTATGCAGCTTAGCTCTAGAGAATGATTCAACCAACCGTTCATCCAGAGGTATGCTTCAGATCAAACCAGATCTTCATTCTTCAGGTGTCCTTATTATCCAGAAGTGAGCTATGTTGCTGACATATCAACCAACTGCTCAGAGTCTTTTATAGAGTTGCTTTTCAACAAACTTTCAGAATCTCCTGTTAGCGTTGCTTCATCAGATTCTTTTGTAATTTTGCCTCTGTAGATTTTCTTCTGAGTCTATACTGATACCAACTGAAGTGTCTTCAGTATCCTGCCTCAGTTGCTTTGCTTCTGATGCTTTGAACTATCTTCTATAGCTTTGCTTCAGAGTCACCAACAATTGAAGGAGAGATGTCTTGATTGACAGAGCCTCTACAAAATCAGTGTTACAGAACCTTCTGTACAGCTACTGATCTGACTTCACTAGCCTCTTCTAGAATGCTAGTTTTAGCTACTGCCTGCATACACTCAGCAAACTCCTTTCCAAGTGAAGTATATGGTTCTAAATAGAAGTATTATCAATGTAAATAAATCTGACAGATTTAAAATATCTTTCTTAATAGTCTTTAAGAAGAAGAGTAGTAACAACTTTACTTTTGACAAAATAATTTTCAAAAAGAAACCTGGGAAGTTGATAAACATATACTTCTTCTTCAATAAAACCATTTAAAAGTATTTTTAATATTCATCTGATTTATATTGATGTTATACTGATCAACGAACGAGATGAAAAGAATATGAATTCTAACCTTGTCACAAAAGCATATGTCTTCTGTATAGTCAAGAATTTCTTGCTGACAATCTTTGAGAAGAAAGAATCTTGTTCTTGTGGAATCATCCTTCTTTCCAATGAATGTCTCTTCTGGAAAAGAAGATTTGATTCTGGGGGAAACTTCTCAGAGCTGATTCTTCAGAAACAGCTAATTGAATAGCATCTGGAGTAGCTCCTGATTCTTCAGCTGGAACACATTCTGCTTCTGATTCTCCAACATCTTGTGAGACAAACCAGTAACAGCAACTAAAGTAGAATATTCTGAATAACTCTTCTTGAACAGATCTCAATTCCTTTATTAGCATTCTGCAGCATCTTCATCAACACAACAACATCCATTTGATTCTTGAGAGACATCCTCAGAGCACAGATAATCTGATCTTCATGTGTAGAGAGAATCTAGCTTCCATCAGGCTTTAACCTCTGAATTTGTCTGTTTGAAACAAATACAGATCCAAAACAAGATACACTTATCATCAAACTCAGATGTATCAAGAGACACAGTCTGACTGGCAATTTGCTCTTACAATGCTGAGCTAACTAGTAAATAGTTAGATCATCAGAGTTGACAGTACATCTACTCTTGAAAAAGAATGTCTAATGAATTATTCAGAATGAATAACACCAGAGACTTAAATCCTTTTTACATCAGACAGAGTGACTTTTGCCATTGTATCTTTCTTCATAAACTTGTTCCTCAAAACATTTATCAAGAATTTCTGAAAAATAATGCCTGAAAACATTTGACCAATATTAGTTTGTTCAACTGAGATAACATCTCAAGTTAATCAGAACTTAATTGTCCATTCTGCTTCAAATCAGATCTTCTGAATTTATCATATCCAGATGAGTTGATATAACAAATCATTTCTTCCAGATTTGAATATTTTTCTAAACTTACCCTTTTCTGCAGACTTCATTCTGGCGTTCTGATGAATAGGATTCATTAGCCAACAATATATCTTTTCTTACTTAAGATAAATCCCAATGAGTTGTCATGAGAAAGTCAAGTGTGGACTAATCCGTTTCTTGAAAACATCTCATACTCACCAGAATTAATCTTTAGAGATCAAGAATTATTGCTTGCAGAAGATTTATCTTTGAGCAAATATGTTGTAAATCCAAACGTATTTTCAGATCAGCATTCAACAGATATATCTTCTTATCTGATGAATCTATCCTATCAGCTGATTCTTCATTCTTCTTTCAGAATCTTCTGGAGGAGATTTGCTGTTGAAGGCTTCAACACTTCAAATTTCAAACTTTATAGAATCAGTGACTTGCTCAAGGTAACTCAATAGATTACAATTTTAGTACTCATTATCCTCAAAAACTGATATGAGACTGAAATTGTAAGAACGGTGAAATATCCCCAAAAGTATTTCTTCACACAGCCTATGGATCTTTATCTGACACTGTTAGGTGTTTGACATCCATCAATAACAGAACCAGGCTCTGATACCAATTGAAGGTGTGAAAAATACACAAGAAAGGGGGGGTTTGAATTGGGTATTTGGTTACTTAAAAACTTTTGGCATCTTCTTCTGAGTTGTTTCTAGATGTAGCAATGCGGAAGCATAAATAATAAACTAAACAAGTAAAGAACACAAGATATATCCTGGTTCACTTGAGCAACTCTCAAGCTAATCCAGTCCACCCTTCCAAGGTGATTTCGCCTTACTCACTGCAAGGACTTAATCCACTATAACCAAACTGATTACAGATGCACAAGCTAACTGCAAGTGACTAACAACTTGACAATGACACGTTCAGGGATCCCTAAGGATATAACGTTCATTGACACCTTAATAGAATCCGATCACTAAAGATCTCCTGTTAGGATTTCCACAAATGACTACTGTCACTTGTCATCTCAAGTATACTGATCTTCACAAGATCACTTGAGGAACCACTAATTCTAAAATAGAATATTGTGTTGCCGGAGATTACATAAGTGCTTCTCAAATAAGCAGATTACTCCTAATTAAGTTCCTAGCAAGTAATGAGCAACAACTCCTTGCTTTCTAATATAAAAACTAATTCTAATAATAACTCTCTAAGAGATTATTAAAACATAGATTTTATATTACTTAAGAGCTTTTCTTCATGGCAGCAGCAACGCAAGTAGCAAATATGAGCAACAGCTCCAGCCACTTAGTAACCACTTCAGCTCACCAACCAACTCTCTAAGCCACCTATGAATAATCAAATGATTCTGCCTTTATAGTGCTTCCAAGAGTGATGTTGAGAGGATAAGAATGTTCATTCAAATTCCAACGGTCATATTCCAACGGATAGATAAGCACATGTTGGATGACATCACTTTCTTGTCCTTTTCTTGCAACGGTAATATTTCATTTAACAGCTTGGACAAATTTGCTTCTGGCTTGGTTCTTCTGATGATGTTACAGATGAGTAGTTCAGAAACTACTTTGGTATAGATAGCATAGTAAACATCAGATTCTGACTTCAGAACTTTGTTCATCAGAGTTGATAGCAACAGCTCATCTGATTGAACACGTCTTGTCTAGTGAAGCTTCATAATCTTTCTTCTTCAGAGTCTGGTCTTCAGAGTCTTTTGCACTTGGTCTTCAGAGCCTTCAGCCTTCAGAACTTCAAGTCATCAGAGTCTTCAGCACAAACTTCTTCAGATGATTATATCTTCAGAGTCTTGACCTTCAGAACATGTCTTCAGAATCTTCAGAGTCTTGACCTTCAGAACATGTCTTCAGAGTCTTCAGAGTTTTGTCCTTCAGAACATGTCTTCAGAGTCTTGACGCACTTGGTCTTGAGAGCCTTCAGCCTTCAGAACTTCAAGTCATCAGATTCTTCAGCACTTCAGTTCTTTAGAGGGCTCACTCTTCAGAGACGCTCGTTAGCTTCCAGATCAGATGCACAACTCAGATCAGAATCCACAGATGCATTGCAACTGCAATATCCAGCATCCTTGATTCTTTATTGAACATGATCAGATGCAGAAACAAACTTGCTTCTTTACTGAGCTTCATTTGCTTTTAGATCAGATGCACTTCTTCAGATCATAAACCACAGGAGCATTGCAACTGCAATATACAGCATCCTTGGTTCCTTACTGATGGTGATCAGATACATAAGCAAACTAGCTTCTCCCAAGCGCTTCATGAAGTTACACATAGTAATTCCATATATTACTAGCTGCACACGTTGCTTTTGTTTGTTTGGTCTAATATATTTAATTTAATATGACCTGCACATAACAAACATTAAACCATAAAATGGTTCTTTCACAAATACTCAATTGTTATCATCAAAACATAGAGATAATCCTGTAGAGACAAATCTTGCTCTTACAGTGCTAATACCTTCCCCTTGCGTAACCGACTCCCGAACCTAGACAATGGTTGCGATGACCTTGTCTTATACCTTTTCATCAGGTTTTTCCGATCGTTTCCTTTCCCGTTCTGAGGGATAAATAAGGAAAGGTGGCGACTCTTCTGTTTTGCCAGCACCTTATTTTCGCGGGAGCGACACATGGGTTTTGAGGGTCCCGCTAATAATGATCGGAGGATTAAAATGCTGGAAGAGCAAATAATAGGTATAGCCAATCAAAATTCTGCAGGGTTGGACATGGCTACCATGGGGATGGTTCCTGGGCTGAGAGTGCCATTGAAGTTCAAAGCTCCCACTTTCGATAAATATAAAGGGGATACATGCCCACGAGTTCATGTGCATTCATATTACCGGAGGATGTCTGCTTACTCTGATGATGAGAAGATGCTTATGCATTTTTTCCAAGATAGTTTGTCGGGACCATCGCTGGAATGGTACATGGGACTAGAGCCTGCACAGATCGGAAGTTGGAAAGAATTGGCTGATGCTTTCGTCAGACACTACCAATACAATAGTGACCTTGCGCCAAATAGGGTCCAGCTTCAAAGTCTTTCACAAAAGAATGGGGAGAGTTTCAAGGAGTATGCCCAGCATTGGCGTGATCTGGCGGCAAGGGTCCAACCACCTATGGTTGAAAGGGAATTGATCAATATTTTTGTTGGAACATTCTCTGGATGTATTATGATAAATTTCTCAATTGCTCGATGGGTAGTTTCTCTGACATGATACTCATGGGAGAACGGATTGAAAATGGCATCAAAATTGCTAAGATTCAAGCCGGTGAATCGACCTCAGCAGGAGGTGCAAAAAAGGTCTTTGGTGGTAAAAGACAAGGAGACGCCAATGCAATGTATGGTGGTCGAGGACGAGGTAGAGGTAGGAATCAGTATATTCAACAATAGGTTGCTAGTGTCATGATCCTTATACCTCAACAACGACAACAACCACAACAACAACAACAACAACAAAGGCATAATCCTGCTCAGAGAAGGATTCAGAATGGGAAGCCAAAGAGGGTATTTGATACACCTCCGTTAACGTATGCAGAACTGCTTCAAACGCTGTTAAGTTTGAATCTGGTTGAAAAGAGAACGTTGGACCCGCCCACAGGAGCGCTTCCTTACGGGTATGATACCAGTAAGCATTGTGAATCTCATTTTGGGGCACCCGGACATGATATCGAGAGTTGTCATGCTTTTAAACACAAAGTCCAAGATTTGATTGATAGTAAAGTCATTAACTTCAGTCATGATGGTCCCAATATTGTACAACAACCAATGCCGAATCGTGGAGCGAATGCTATTCTGACAAAAGAAGATTTGGATTTGGTTATGGACGTAAATGATTTTAAGACACCTTTAAGCTATGTTAAAAGTAGATTGTTGAAAGGAGGGGTTTTCCCCGGATGTGATGAGTACTGTTTGGATTGTTGGACCCGACCAAAGGGCTGTATTGATTTGAAGAGAGATATTCATGCCATGATTGATGAGGGAACTTTACAATTCGACCGTACTGCTATTGAGGAGCCTGGTGAGGCAACATGTGAAAAGCAGGGTGAGGTAGCAACAATTACAATTCCACGAAAGACTATTACGATATCAGCACCCGTCAAGTGGCCAACTATCACGATAACGAAAGCAGGGCCCATTCCTTATGAAAGTACAAAAGCCATTCCATGGAATTACGGGTTGAAAGTTTTTTGCAACGGGGAAAAGATTAATGTGGATAGCCAACCGGCAGGGGCAGTGGGAAATCTTGTTGGAGCGGGAGGTATGACCCGGAGTGGTAGAATCTTCACTTCACCTGAAATTGAGGCTGAGAGGATTGCTAAAGGGAAAGCCAAAGTGAATGAAGGAGGACCTTCCCAGTCGAAAGAGAAAGAAACATCGATCAAGGATGTAGAAGAGTTTATGAGGTTGATTCGCAAAAACGACTATAGGATTGTGGAGCACTTGCACCAGACGCCCTCCAAAATTTCAATACTATCCTTGTTGCTCTGTTCCGAGGCCCATCGGAATGCCTTGTTGAAAATCTTGGGCACATCTTTTGTACCTCAGGAAGTAACTGTTAATCAGCTTGAGGGGGTACTGGTGCATGTGAATGCCAGACACAGCCTGGGATTTACTGACTTTGATTTGACGCCTAGAGGTCAGGATCATAATATGGCTTTGCACATTTCAGTGGAATGTCGGGGCACTGTTATGTCGCACGTTCTTGTAGACACCGGATCATCTTTGAATGTTTTGCCTAAGAAGGCTATGATGAAGCTAGATATCCGAGGAATCATATGCACGCCAAGTGACTTGGTCGTGAGGGCTTTTGATGGGACCAGAAGGTCGGTGTTTGGGTCCATAACGTTGCCACTCCAGGTTGGGCCAGAAGTGTTTGACACTGTGTTCTACATCATGGACATACATCCAGCTTATAGCTGTTTACTTGGGCGACCATGGATACATTCTGCAGGGGCTGTGACGTCCACGCTCAATCAGACGCTTAAATACATGGTCGGTGACAGTGTTGTTACTATTTGTGGAGAGGAGGACATTCTGGTTAGTCATCTTTCGTCATTCAAGTACGTCAAAGTGGATGGGGAGATCCATGAGACGCCATGCCAAGGCTTTGAGGGGTTGCAGATCAAGGACAAGTCTCATGTTCCCAGCAAAGGGCCAGAGGTGGCCATGTCTTCGTACGAAGATGCTCAGGCAGTGGTTCAGGCTTGGAAATTCCTGTCAAGATGGACAAGTTTGGGTTGGGGTATCGCCCGACGTCGTCATCTTCCACATCAGGCATGCCAAAGTTCAAAGGGCCAGTGGTGATCACTCCAGGTGGAGTCTGTTATGAAACGATCAATGTTGTTTCCAATGCTGAAGACGGAGATAGTGACTACGATATGGACTCGTGAATCAAGCCCGGTGTGTCAGGACAGAGCCTATGCAACTGGTCTATCCAGGAACTTGTCCAAGTGACTACAAAACAGTAATGATTTGTTTTCTCGATTATTGTATAATCCTGTGTCCTACCCGGGGCATAGTGATTCTGTTTTTGGGGCTACCTACTTATGTGTGTACTTTCTTTAATCATTAATAAAGGCGTTTTTCTCATGCAAATTTTGTGATCCTTGTTTTTCCTGTTTTTGTTTAACAATAAAATGGCAACGTGGTTATGTGCTTTGTTTGCATTATTTTAAACATTTAACCATTCTCATTGTAGGATTCATATTTCAGACGACACCAATCACAAACTTCATATGACTCGCTTCGACTTCGAGCACCCGATATTTCAAGCAGAAGAAGAGATTGTTGAGGATAATGACTTATCAGAAGAGCTGACTCGACTTTGGAAACAAGAAGAGAGAATCATTCTGCCTCATTAGGAGGAAATTGAAATTATCAACATGGGGTCCGAAGAGGTTGTCAGGAATATTCGGATAGGGGCTGCACTGTGAAGAGATGCTTCGAGAGCATAGTGATATCTTTGCTTGGTCTTACGAAGACATGCCTGGGTTGGATATTGATATGGTAGTTCACCGTTTGCCATTGCGTGAGGAATGTCCGCCGGTTAAGCAAAAACTCAGAAGAACTAGACCAAATATGGTCGTGAAAATTAAAGAGGAAGTTCAGAAACAGTGGGACGCCAGTTTTCTGGCTATCATAACTTATCCCTCATGGGTCGCCAATATAGTACCTGTACCAAAGAAAGATGGTAAGGTGCGGATGTGCGTGGACTATCGAGACTTGAATAGGGCGAGCCCAAAAGACGACTTTCCGCTTCATCAAATTGATGTGCTGGTCGACAACACCGCTCAATTCTCCGTGTTTTCCTTCATGGACGGCTTTTCGGGCTATAATCAGATAAAGATGGCGCCGGAAGATATGGAGAAAACAACTTTTATTACCCCGTGGGGAACGTTCTGCTACAAAGTGATGCCCTTTGGTTTGAAGAAAGTCGGGGCAACATATCAGCGAGCTATGACAACACTCTTTCATGACATGATGCATAAAGAGATCGAAGTCTATGTTGACGATATGATTGCCAAATCCCAGACGGAGGAAGAGCATCTGGTCAATCTTCTGAAATTGTTCAAGAGGATTAGGAAATTCAGGCTGAGGCTGAATCCTAACAAGTGCACCTTCGGGGTGAGATCTGGTAAGCTATTGGGGTTTATTGTGAGCGAAAAAGGAATTGAGGTTGATCCTGCTAAGATAAAAGCAATACAAGAAATGCCAACGCCGAAAACAGAAAAAGAGGTTCGTGGTTTTTTAGGGAGATTGAACTACATTGCTCGGTTCATATCTCATCTAACGGCCACGTGCGAGCCAGTATTCAATTTATTGAAAAAAGATCAGGCTGTGACCTGGAATGAAGATTGTCAAAAGGCGTTTGAAAAAATAAAAGAATATTTGCAGGAACCTCCAATATTGATACCCCTAGTAGCCGGGAGACCATTGATTATGTATTTGACGGTTCTTGAGAAAAGCATGGGTTGTGTTCTCGGTCAACATGACGAGACTGGATGTAAAGAGCATGCGATTTATTACTTGAGTAAAAAGTTCACAGATTGTGAGTCCCGTTACTCAATGCTCGAAAAGACGTGTTGTGCGCTAGCCTGGGCTACCAAACGTTTGAGGCAATACATGCTAAATCATACAACCATGCTAATTTCAAAGATGGATCCGATCAAATACGTGTTTGAAAAGCAAGCACTTTCCGGAAGGATTGCCCGATGGCAGATGGTATTGACAGAATATGATATTCAGTATGTTTCTCAAAAGGCTATTAAAGGTAGTGTTCTGTCGGAGTACCTAGCTGAGCAGCCAATTGATGATTACCAGCCGATGAGGTTTGATTTTCCTGACGAGGATATCATGTACTTAAAAATGAAGGACTGTGAGGAGCCGTTGCCTGATGAAGGTCCAGAGCTGGGTTCCAAATGGCAATTGATATTTGACGGTGCCGTCAATTCATATGGAAGTGGAATAGGGGCAATCATTACTACTCCCCATGGGTCGCACATCCCATTCACTGCCAGATTGACCTTTCCGGTTACCAACAATGAGGCCGAATATAAAGCGTGCATTATGGGGCTCGAAGAAGCTATTGACTTGAGAATTAAAAATCTTGATGTGTACGGAGACTCTGCTCTAGTTGTGAACCAGATCAAGGGAGAGTGGGAGACTCGTCAGCCCAATCTGATACCTTATATGAATTATGCAAGAAGGTTATTACCTTTTTTTGACAAGGTGGAATTGCACCATGTACCACGAGCAGAAAATCAGATGGCAGATGCTCTCGCGACTTTGTCTTCAATGTATAAAGTTAACTTCTGGAATGAGGCTCCCAGGATAGTTATCTCTCGCCTTGATAGGCCCACTTTCATATTCGCCATTGAGGAAGCTTCCGATGGCAAACCGTGGTATTATGATATCCAGAATTTCCTGAAGAACCAAGAGTATCCGGCTGGGGCATCCAGTCGTGATCAGAAGACTCTTAGGAGATTGGCTGGCAATTTCTATTTGAATCCGGACGGTGTTTTGTACAAGAGAAACCATGACTTGGTGTTGTTGCGGTGTATGGATGAGAAAGAGGCCAAGTTGCTCATGGAAGAGATCCACGAGGGTACATTTGGCACGCATGCTGGCGGACATGCAATGACGAGAAATTTATTACGAGCAGGGTACTATTGGCTGACAATGGAAACAAATTGTTTCAAGTTTGCAAAGAGGTGTCATAAATGCCATATTTATGCGGACAAGATACATGTGCCTCCGAGCCCTCTGAACATTATGTCATCACCTTGGCCTTTTTCCATGTGGGGAATTGATGTGATTGGAAAAATTGAGCCCATGGCATCCAACGAACCTCGTTTTATCTTGGTAGCTATTGATAACTTCACCAAATGGGTTGAAGCGGCATCGTATGCTAATGTTACCAAGCAGGTGGTAGCCAGATTTATCAAGAAGGATATTATCTGCAGATATGGAATCCCGGAGCGGATCATCACGGACAACGGTTCGAATTTGAATAACAAGATGATGAAGGAATTGTGCCAGAATTTCAAGATTGAACATCACAACTCTTCTCCTTATCGGCCCAAGATGAATGGCGCTGTTGAAGCGGCCAATAAAAACATAAAGAAAATCGTTCAGAAGATGGTTGTGACCTATAAGGACTGGCATGGGATGTTGCCTTTTGCTTTGCACGGTTATCGTACGACGGTATGCACATCAACCGGGGCAACTCCTTTTTCATTGGTATATGGTATGGAGGTTGTCCTACCATTAGAGGTTGAGATTCCTTCTTTGAGGGTTTTGCGTGATGTCCAACTTGATGAGGCAGAATGGGTGAAAGATAGATTGAATCAGCTCAGTTTAATGGATGAGAAGAGATTGGCTTCTCTAGCATATGGTCGGCTGTATCAGAGCCGAATGAAGAAAGCTTATGATATGAAGGTGTGTCCTCGAAGCTTTCAGACATGCGATCTTGTGCTGAAAGAGATTCTCCCACCACAATCAGATCACAGGGGCAAATGGACTCCCAACTATGAAGGTCCATATGTCGTTAGAAAGGTCTTCTCTGGAGGAGCCTTATTATTGTCCACCATGGATGGAGAAGATTTTTCATCCCTTGTGAATTCGGACGCAGTTAAAAAATACTTTGCTTAAAGAGACCTGCTGGACAGAAAAAAGAATATCCAGGCAAAAATGGGGTATCTTGGCGAACCATAAAAAAGGGAATAAAAGGTTTAGGCAAAATTTAGGGATAAAATTGAAAAAAGCGTACACCCGCGAAGTTGAAAACTTGAAAAGGGCGACTTCGGAAAAAAAGGGTATCCCGGTGAATTGAAAACCCGCAAAGGGAGGTTCACGCAAAAGTTAGGGATTTGAAAAAGCAAATGACTGCGGTCCGAGTTTGATACTACGTTGCTTAGTGGTTTGGGAGTACCTGAGGATCGTATATCTAAAACAATCTCTTCCAAAGATCGAGTATCGGGAAAGCGTCAGAGTCAGGTGAGTCATAGGAGGATCAGCTCATGGTGTTCGTCTGTACCACGTTGCCGACATGTATACAAATTTTCGTTGTATTTCTGTTATATTTGTATTTTGCTTGTGCGTAACTTCCTCTTTTCAGGAGTTCCATCTAGTGTACAAAATTTCGCCTATTTACAGGCCCGTTGTCAATAAAGAATGTTATTCAGTACTTGATGCTTGTTCTCTACTATTTTGTTTGTGAAAAACATCGATGTTTTTGATAAAATTGCATGTACATAAACTTGCTGGCCCTTGCCAATAATTGCTAAAACTTCGAATTGACTGAACGAATGTCGCGGATACTAACCGGGATAGATCTTGTTGCGTAGATTTGTTCTGTCTCGTTTGTGTTTTGCAGGGTTCTCACCTTTGAAGCAAACAGTCAAGAAATTTGTGTTTTCCCCAGCCAGAGTCCCGTGACAAAGTGATTATATCACTCCTCAGCAGATGGAAGTCACATTTTATCCCGGAGAGATTTGAGATGGTATTTATCCTTACTGGATGTGGGTTTGTCCTCCCCATAAGAGCATCCCCAAGAAAGCTGCTAAGAGAGTATCCCCAGTGGATCTGGATGTCCCCAATGGAAGGTGCATTCCCAGCAGTGAGTATGTACACACTCAATTCCCGCAGAACATAACCAAGTCATCTTTGGTTCAGAAGGATTATCCCCGCGCGGGACTGTTTTTCCTTCTCCCCAGCAGGTTGTTTTTCCTCCGACAGGATGAACATCATCAGTAGAGTTCGTAATTTCAAGCTTGTTGGCATCTTTGCATTTTGCATATATCATCATATTTGCATCTACCCAAATGCGTAGCATTTCCATGCCGTATGGAGCATTACGCCATTGTCAAACATACGCATTTTGAAACATAATCCGGGTGGGTTACCTCTTTGTTTTCAGGTGTTATTCCCTGTAGAGGAGTGAGATTCTTGCTCAGAAGGATTTCTGGATATTCAAATTCTCAGCGTGAGATATGTGATGATAACGTTCATCCCGTCATAGGTTCCCCTAACAGAGTTGCTTGGTTAAGTTTCTCTTTGTCCCCAGCAGATTTCTTCTCATGATTGCTGTTACGTCAGCGTTAAAAGATTTCATGGCTAAAACTTTCGAAGTTGTCACTAGTGATTTCCCCGGTGAAATTTTTTCCCACAGAGTTGTTTGGTTAAGTTTCTCGTATTCCCCAGCAAAGTATTCTTGGAACGGATCTGTGACTGACGGTGGTTGTTATCCGTGTTGACAGAATTGTACCTGTGTTGACAGTGATTGTTTCCTGTGATTGACAAAGATTGTTATCCGTGTTGACGAAATTGTACTTGTGTTGACAGTGATTGTTACCCGTGCTGACGGTGATTGTTATCCGTGTTGACGGAATTGTACCTGTGTCGACAGTGATTGTTGCCTGTGATTGACAGAGATTGCTATCCGTGTTGATGGAATTGTACCTGTGTTGACAGTGATCGCTACCCGTGTTGACGGAATCGTACCTGTGTTGGCAGTGATTGTTACCCGTGTTGACGGAGTCGTTACCCGTGATTGATGGAGTTGTCCCCAGTGAAGTCGCCAGTGATTATTATCCGTGTTGACGAAGTCGTTACCTGTGATTGACAGAGATTGTTATTCGTGTTGACGAATTTAGTCCAGTTGTGGACGGAGTTGTACCCATGGTGATGGAGTCTCTCCTCGTGTTGACGAAATTTAATCCAGTTATGGACGGAGTTGTTTCTTGCAAAGTTAATTCGATGCCTGTGGCGTCACACAGGGGGTTGATGTTGAAATCCGAAGTTTTATCAGATGATTGATTAGTTGTTGCCGTAACAACTAGGCTCGGTGTAATGGATGTTGTTCCCACAAGCAGTTTTCACAGCTTATTTCTGTGGTTGGCAAATTTCCGTGTTTCTTGGTATTCAACCGTCTTCTACCTCGATTGTTTGAAAGTCGTTCGCTCTTCACCCAGTCGGGTCCAAGCCGTTTGAATAGAGGCAGCTGTTGCACCCCAAAATTTGCTCAACCTTTTCTTACCTGGTTTATGTTTCATTGCATTAACATTTTCATAGTTAACATTTGCATATCATGATATAATTCATATGGAAGGGGATCAAGTGTGATTCTTATCAAGAGAAGCTTAGCAAGAGGTCTTATTCAATATTGAGAAGTTATCAAAGTCATCAGGAGGTGATTTGAATGCCTAAGAGTTTAGATTCTTGCATGTGGATTTTCTCCTAACTTGAGGATCAATTGAAGACCATCAGAGGGATGTAAGGTCATGAATATGAGAAGAGGATGTGTATGGAGCTCATAGAATGCCTAGAGGGCCATGGGAGAGCTCAATCAAGTCATTGTGTCAGATGCAAGAGCCACAGTTGAGGTGCAAGCAATTAGGGTTTCATCTAGGTCAATTATAGGTCAACTGTGCAATTGAAGAGTGTCAAAGCCTACTTTTATATCATGGAGTTCATGAAATGATATGATGATACATTTGTGGTGTTGTGCCAAGATCAAGTCAAGAAGAGTCAAGAGTGTGGGAAGTTGCTAAATTAGGGTTTCAGTGTAAAATTCCCTGTTTAGTGCCTAACTTCAAGACCACATAAGTCACGATTCAAGTTTCAAATGGATCTTTGGCCAACATGAAACTTGTAGAGAATCTCAATACCTTTAATTTGAGTACTAGAAGTCCCCAAAGGGATTTATAGAACTCATGTTATGGTCCAGACAAGTTACGAGTCCTCAAATGCCTCTGAAATTTGTCAGTGAAAATCATCTAACTTCAAAGCTATTTTTGACCTAGAAGGATGATTCACATGAACTTTTGGCCAAAATGAAAGTTGTTCCTAATGATCTTAGCTTTCTAAATTGTACTAGAAGTCTTCCATCTGATTTGTTGAAATCAAGTTATGAGGTTTACAAGTCAGGGGTATTTTGGGAAAGTGATATTATAGGTCATTTTCAATCATAGGTCAAAATCTTCAACTTGCACTTGTCAAATGGATTTTTGTTAAACATGAAACTTGCTCAAAATGTGGTTTTCAGTCTAACCAAGAGGTCATGATGGATTGATTGGGCTCATAGTAAGACTTGGTTTGAAATAGCTTGAAAAAGAAAGTTTTCAAAGGATTAAAAGTTGAAAAATCCAAATAATTGGTTAAGTGACCAAAACATGTCAAATAAGTACTCATTTTGATTGGAAATTTTATTTTAAACACAATGACATTGGTGGATTTTTGAGTTTAGGCCAATTTTCACAAATTACAATGGTGTTGCTTCATGTGCAAGTTACACATCCAAAACATTCACCAAGGCATTTCAAGTGTTCTTTTTGATTTGAATGCATTCACAAGGCAATTTTCAAGTGATTAGAAGATTCTAGAGCAAGCTACATGGCAAGAATACACGACTGTCACATGGCATTTGAAGGAAAAATCGGAATTTGTGAACTACTGAATTGGGCCTCATTCAAGCTTCAAAAGCCCACAAACTCACTATATATAAGCATATCATTGATTCCATACTCAGGTTGGAGCTTATTTCATGGTGGAAGCTGAGATTGCATTTGAAATTTCAAGAGAACAAGTGAGAATCAGGTTTTCATTTCCAAGCTAGTTCAGAGCAAATTGAAGGTTGAAGACTCTTTCTCTTGCATCACTGATCGTGTCTGGAGAGTTTTGAAGCAAGAAACAAGCTCTAGCTACCTCTGTTAGTGGATCTACACCTGGTATGTAACCTTCAAATTTCTCATAATTCTAGGGAGATGTAGATCAATTTGCATATATGGTTAGGATCTAGTTAAGGAATATGTCGTTTCTGGACAGAATTTTGGACAATTAGAGACAAACTTAGGTGACATGTGATTTGTATTTGAGCACAGTTTGAACTGATTTTAAGGCTAGAACACGATTTGGATAGATCAGAGTGATGTATGAAGCATGAGGAACATTTCTGTATGATTAGATTTAGGTTTGGTGATGATCAGAGTTGAGGTGACATTTGAGTTTTGGATCGGATTTTAAAATGCATGAGGATTCAGTTGATTCTAAGGTTATATTTGAACTTAGCGTGAAAAATTAAGTAAGATTGATATAAGGTTTGTGATGTTTTGGTTGCCTGCAATTGTTTCTCACCAGAGAAGACGGTGGCGCCACCGTCTGGGCCACCGTCTGAGTTTGAAGCTTCACCGGAGGTTGAAGGAAGAAGATGACTTGTATGCCATCAGATCAAGCTGGAAGTTGGACTTGGTATTGAGATCGTGTGGTTGAGATTTGAGCTAAGGATTTGCCTCCAACACAAAAACGATGCGTTTCATTAATCCCAGTCAGTGTGTGACTGGGATGCCTGCGTGGATGTGCTCTCTGCCTTTGGATCTGATTACCCAGTCCATTCATCCAACGCTCCATGTTATTTCCTGGTTTTTGTTTTCTTTTAATCATTTTTGATTTTATTTTAAATGCAAATTGATTCTAAAAATCACAATAAATCCATTTTTGATCTGAAAAATATTTTAAAAATATATCCATGCTCCTGATTAAATTTGTGATTTTATGGGATCAATAAATTGCATTTTCATGCATTTTTCAATTTTATTTGATTTTTCTCATTTTATTTATTTCTTTAATTTTTGCATAATTGACTATCTGCCTTGTTGATTTTGGTGTGACCTTTTGGTACTGAATCTAGCTGTGATTTTTGAATATGTTATAGGTTAGATGTGCATGCTCCCTTAGGATTTTTATTAGATTTTTTCAACAAATATAGGTTCTGTTTTAGGTGATATGTTTAGAGCCTTCCCAAACTTGTGGTTTACCTTGACATGCTTCAACTTAGGAATTGTTTAGTGGACCTAGAAGTTGATTTAGGCTTTGATATTTGAACTCTAGAATGTTAAAACATACATGTTCCCCTAGGAAATTTATTATATTTTTACAACTTAGTTTTCTATTTTAGGTAGAATTTGCAAGTTGGGTGTTGCTTGTGGTGTTCCATCTTTGGTGCCTTGCTTTGTTTGGTCTTGTTGGTGGCTTTGGAGCTTGAAGTGCTTGGATTCCTTTGTGGAGGAGCTTATGGATATCTTGTAGCTGTTGGGGCTTGGCTTGTGGAGCTTATATTTGGAGTTTTCTCTCTCTTTTAGGAGCTTTTTAGAAGCTTATGGGATTAGGGTTTTAGGAAGAGCCATTAGAACTAGTTTTTTCTTTCATCAAACATAGAATGCATTATTTGCTTCTATTCTATCCTATAATGCAAAGTCCTCTTAAGGAAGCTTCATCTCTCCTTTGGAGGGATGAGTGGAATGCCTTAATGAGTAGAACTTTTAAGGATGCATTTCTTTTCATGTTGGTTCCTGATGAATTCCTTTGGTTTTCATCAGGTTTCCTAACATTGTAGCTTGATCTTAATGATGATTTCTCTTCTTGTGGAGCTTGCTAGAGTTTGAAGATGAAGAATTGAAGAAGCTTGAAGATAGGAGATAGCTTGAAGATGAAGATTATTTGCTGTCAATTCAACTTTGCTGACCAGAGCTGCTATTGAAAGTTGAAGTTGCTGAAGATTGTTGTTGCTGCATGGGTTGCTTCCTCTGTTTTTCTTTTGTTGTATTGTATGTTTGCTTGTGTTGCTTACCTTTAGGTTTGAGGTGGAGGTTGTCTCCCCTTGCCTGTTGTTTTCTTAGGTTTGAGGTTGAGTCGGACTCCCTTGCCTCGCTTGTACTGTTGCATAGCATGCATTTTACTGTTTTCCATTTACTGCTTGTTTTCTTTTGCTGTTTTCCCCTAGGATCTCTGATTTCCTCTGTGCAAGAGGGAATTATGACAGACATTAGGTTTTTAAACCATGCATGATAAGTGTAGGTAGATTCCCTTTCAACCATAGTTTTAGGGTGTCTTTCTCTTCTCATCTCAAAACAATTCAAAAATACAGTAATAAGGTTAATTGAAGTCGTACGTTACGAGCCTTAAGGTATCTGGGAAAAGGTTGGTGGAGGGTCTCTCTCCAGTAATCTGGATGTTTAGTGTGGTACCCTTTGGGTGACATACGAGGCATTCACTCTTGGGTCATAGTCTCTAGTGCGATGGAGATTGCGAACATCCTAAAAAACAGTTCTTTCATAAAAGACTCAAACAAACATTCAAAATCTGTTTTTGTCCTCTTGGACCCTTAATCAGGAAAACCCTTTCATAAGGAGATAAAAAACTGTCAGACAAACTTGTGTCTTCCGTAGCCCGAACTACATTTGCTCTGATCTTTCATGCCGTATGAAAGTACGTAGGCACGAGATGCGATATCTCGGCGAGCAACCTTCCCCCATTAACCCGTAGTTAGGCGAACTACGTTGACCCTGATTTCTCGTTCCGGACAGGAATACGTAGGCATAAAGTGCGATACTTTGCCGAGTCATTTTCTTTTCTTTTTTAGACCAGACCTTTAGAGTAGATAGATAAACACAACCTTAGATAGAAAACAAGCGTGGATCTCGTCGAGTACGACGGACGTGAGGGGTGCTAATACCTTCCCCTTGCGTAACCGACTCCCGAATCCAGGATTTGGTTGCGACGACCATTCCTTTCCCTCTTTGAATTAGGTTTTCTCTGAGTGTTTCCTTTCCCTCTGTTGGGATAAATAACGCACGGTGGCGACTCTTCTGTCATAGCCGGCGCCGATTTTCGCAGTAGTGACAAGTGTGCGTAAAGGTGGCGCGGGACTGCAGCTCAGGTTGAGCCACCCCACAATGAAAAAGAGCTAGCAGACTGGTTTGTAGATATAGTATGACCGGAGTTCTATGAATGATTAATTAGTAGTGTTACTACCAACTTCCCCGATATCATCGCTGTAGGAGTGAAGGTTGAAGCAGGGCTGAAAAGTGGAAAAGTGACAACTTCAAGTGCCAATTCTAGCACCAGTGCTGCCAAAAATCCAACTAGTAACTTCCACAAGAAGAAGGAGGGCGAAGTGAGTGCTGTAACATATGGAGGAAGGGCTCAAAATTCAAAGAATCAACGACAACAGTATCATCAACCATCCTATGTAGCAGCAGTGATGCTTGTTTTTCAACATCAAACTCTTCAGGGTCCTCAACAAGGGGCATCTAATCAACATCAACAATACCACCAACAGGTCCAGCAGCCTCAGGCTCGACCTCAGAGGACTAATTACCAAAATAATATGCCAAAGATACAACCCATCCCTATGAGCTACATTGAATTGTTCCCTATGCTGATAGAGAGAGGACTTATCAAAACAAAGAAATTAGGCGTTCCGCCTAATCCTTTGCCATACTACTACAACGCCAATGCACACTGTCCATTCTATGAAAACACTCCCGGATATGACTTAGAAGGATGCTTCGCTCTCCAACACCTTGTTTGTGAACTGATTAAAAAGAAGATCCTGTCTTTTGAAGACAACCACCCGAATGTGAAAGATAACCCTCTACCGAACCATGGTGGAGTAAATGCTATCACCAAAGAAGGGGAAGGATCTGAAACCAAGACCGTTACCACTGTTGATGAAATCAAGGTACCGTTGGTAGAATTGCATAAACGTCTTGCTCAAGCTTGGATGCTCAAAACTTCTCATGAGAACTGTGAGCAATGTATGCTAAACCCACAAGGTTGTTACCTTGTACAAAGAGGCGTTCAAGCATTACTTGATCAACGAATGATAGAAATCGCCAGTAGGAAGAAAAAGGAAGACGTAGTGGTAATTGAACCTGTATTCAATATACCCGAAGAAGTCAGCAAGAAGGTCGTCTTCAGAGGATACAACAACAATACAACCAGAAACAGAGCAGTCCGGCCAGTATTCTGTGATGATGTAGCACCCAGATTTGGGAGAGATCAACCTAAGTTTGAACCAGGGAGAGGATCCAAACCTTACCCAAAGGCCGTAACACCAAAAGATGATTATTCATGGTGTGATGATATATTCAAAGAAAGAAAACAAGAAAATGTTGCCAACATTGCCGGTGGAAGTAGAATGACCCGAAGCGGTCGTGTGTATCAACCCCGAGCAAATACTGCAGTTCCTCCACCAACAGTTCCCACTCCAAAAACCGCTATTGCTAAGGATTCCTTTCTAAAAGAAGCTATTGCTAATGAACCTATCACCAGAGGAAAAGAACCCCTTAAGGATGATGAGGAAGAATTTCTGAGGATTATTCGTCAAAGCGACTACCGGGTGGTAGATCAGTTGAATCAGACACCGTCCAAGATTTCCATTATGTTACTGCTATTAAGCTCTCCAACACATCGCCAGGCGTTGCTGAAAATTCTGACACGAGCTCATGTGACGAAAGACATCACAGTGGGGCAATTCGATTGTGTTGTGGAAAACATCACATCATGTAATACTTTGAGTTTTGGTGATAACGATCTGACAGCCGAGAAGCACAAGCACAATCGTGCCTTGCATGTGTCGATCAAATGTGAGGAAGACACATTAACTAGGGTGCTCGTCGACACAGGATCCACGCTTAATGTAATGCCGAAGAGAACTTTGGCAAAGCTAGCTTATCAACGTGCTGACATGAGGCCCACATCTCTAATTGTGAAAGCTTTTGATGGTTCCAGAAGGACTGTGATAGGAGAGGTTGATCTTCCTATCATGATAGGTCCCCAAATCTTTGAGATCACTTTCCAGGTGATGGATATTAATCCAGTTTATAGCTGTCTATTGGGGAGGCCTTGGATACATGTGGCAAGCGATGTTACCTCCACTATACATCGAAAAATGAAATTCGTTGTCGACGACCAATTGGTCATCGTTCATGGAGAAGAAGAATTGATGGTGAGTAACCTGTCTTCTTTCCGATACATCGAAGAAAAAGAAGATTCACTTGAAACGACTTTCCAAGCACTGGAAATAGCCCATGATGTTCTGGTTGATGAGTCGACTATAACGTACGGTCAATCTTTCGCTTCTGTCCATAGCATCAAAGTTGCGCTGAAGACTGGAACCCCACTGGGATGGGGAGAAATTATTGAAGTCAACGCTTGAGCGAAGAATGATCAATAAGGGTTAAGTTACGAACCAACTCAAAGATGAGCTAGAGGAGGACGTCATAAAGAGGAAATCCATGAAAGAGATTTTCACCAGCAGCGGACTGCAAGTAAACGCCATCGTCACCGAAGAAGAAGATTGTGATCTTGATGGTCTCATAATTCAAGGTGGAGCAGCTCTGTGCAACTTGGAGACTGTGGAGATTCCTGTCTTTTTACCATTAGAGTAATGCATTTTTCTTGTTAGCTTTGTTTTCTTTAAAAAAATTTCTGGTCTTGCGCGAGACCTGTGAATCATTTTGTATGGGCCACTTTACAAATTGAAAAATCTATGAATGAAAAGTGTTTTTGTTAAAACTCTTGTTCTTTTTTGCTTATCATTTTCACTCTTTTTGTTAAAAGGAAAAATGGCAAATTTTTTGTGAAAACATAAAAACAACCCTTCATCTGCATGTCTGTGTGTGTGTGTGTCTGATCATTCCCAAAATTGTAAAAACATGCAGAACACCTCCAACCCCCACAAAATCCCATGATCCTTCAGTTCCTTCTACTAGTGGTTCATCTGTCTTCCAAGCAGAAGAAGAGAATGATGAAGACTCAAAGGTCCTAGAAGAATTGAAGAGGATGACTGGATATGAAGATGCCTATCTTTAGCCGTACAAGGAACATATTGACATCATCAACTTGTGGTCTGAGGAAGAGAAAAGACAAGTTAAGATTGGAGCATCGTTGGGACCGGAAGTCAAATGTAGGTTGACAACACTCCTCAAAGATTATGTTGACATATTCGCTTGGTCTTATCAAGATATGCCAGGGTTGGACACCGACATTGTTATGCACAAGCTCCCTCTGAAGCCAGAATGTCCTCCAGTTAAGCAGAAACTTCGAAGGTCAAGACCTGATATGGCTCTCAAGATCAGGGATGAAGTCAAGAAGCAGATCGATGCAGGCTTTTTAGCGGTATCAAAATATCCAGAATGGGTGGCTAACATTGTGCTAGTCCCTAAGAAAGATGGCAAAGTCAGGATGTGCATGGACTATAGTGATCTAAACAAAGCAAGTCCGAAGGACGATTTCCCTCTACCACATATCGACACCTTAGTGGACAATACAGCCAGTTTTGCTATATTTTTGATCATGGACGGATTTTCTGGCTACAATCAGATAAAGATGGATCCAACCGACATGGAGAAGACGACTTTCATTACACCCTAGGGCACCTATTGTTATAAGGTCATGCCTTTTGGTTTGAAGAATGCAAGAGCAACATATCAGAGGGCTATGGTCGCACTCTTCCATGATATGATACACAAAGAGACTGAAGTATATGTAGACGACATGATCGCAAAGTCTCAAAGCGAAGAAGACCATTTGGATCATCTGTTGAAGCTATTTGAGAGGCTCCAAAAGTATCAACTAAGGCTAAATCCAGCTAAATGCACCTTTTGTGTCTGTTCAAGAAAACTACTTGGTTTCATTGTTAGTCAATGCGGAATTGAAGTCAATCCCGATAAGGTCAGAGAAATCCAAGAGATGCCCGCTCCTAAAATAGAGAAACAGGTCAGAGGTTTTCTTGGACGTTTGAATTACATCTCCAGGTTCATCTCCAACCTAACATTGACCTATGCACCGATCTTCAAGTTGTTACGAAAAGATCAGATGTTGGTGTGGAACGAAAATTTCCAGTTGGCATTGAGAAAATCAAGCAGTATTTGCAAGAGCCTCCGGTATTGATTCCTCTAGTGTCCAAAAAATCGTTGTTCATGTACATGATAGTGTTAGAAGATTCAATGGGTTACATCTTGGGCCAAACTGACGAGTCAGGCAAGAAAGAGCATGCAATTTATTATCTAAGCAATAAGTTCACAGATTGCGAGAGTCGCTACTACCCGCTAGAGAAAGCCTGTTGTGCTTTAGTAAGGGCCTCCAAGCCTCAAAGACAATATATGATCTGCCATACCACAATGCTGATTTCTAAGATAGACCCAATAAAGTACATCTTTGAAAAGCTCGCTCAAACCGGAAGGTTGGTCAGATGGCATATGCTCTTGTCAGAGTATGATATTCAATATGTTGCTCAAAAGTCTATTAAAGGAAGTGTCTTGTTAGAACACCTTGCTGAGCATCCTGTGGAAGATTATCAGCCACTCAAGTTTGAGTTCCCTGATGAAGATGTGATGTACATTCAACGCATGAAGCTAGAACCTGGTCCTAAGGAAGGTCCTGAGCCTGGATCCCGCTGGGAGATGGTGTTTGATGGAGCATCAAACAAGAATGGTCATGGCATTGGAGCCGTTTTGAAAAATACAACCGGAGGATAGACTGCTGTCACAACCCGACTTTGTTTCTCTTGTACTAACAACATAGCAGAATACGAAGCGTGCATCTTAGGTCTGGAAGCTGCCATTGATCTCTGCATCAAAATCCTGGAAGTGATCGGTGATTCAGCTTTGGTGATCTATCAGCTTAAAGAGGAGTGGGAGACCCGAGACGAAAAGTTGATCCCTTACAAAACTCACATTCTAGAGATGGTCGAACATTTCGATGAAATTACTTTCAAGCATGTGATGTGGAAGGTCCAGTTCGTTAACGAGGCACCTCTAATCTACATTGAAAGAAGGACAGTACCAGCATATGTGATGGAAATAGAAGAAGAGTCTGATGAGAAACCTTGGTTCCATGACATTAAAATTTTTCTCCAAAATCAGGAATATCCAGCTGACGCATCCAGAATTGACAAAAGCGCCATACGAAGATGATAATGCAAAATCATATCGTTTATTTGGCTTGATTTACATGCATTTATTTGTGACTATTGTTAATTTATCTTGATTTATGTTCTATTATACGGTTAATTTACTATGTCTTGTAGATTGTGGAGAATTTGGATTAAAGAAAGAAAAGAAGGAAATGGAAGGAAAAGAAAGGAGAAAGAAAGAAATAGAGAAGAAAAACAGAAAAGGGAATTTTGTGAGTGTGACGGTCGTCACAAGACCATCACGGTCGTCACCTTCATCACGACCGTCACAAGGTCGTCACGGTCATCACCTTCATCACGACCATCACAAGACCATAACGACCCTCACGACCCCAAGTTCAGTAACGTGCAAAAACATAAGTGACCACAAGCATGTTCAACTTAATTTCTTCATACGCTTTCCTCCTTTTCTCCTACACTTTCTCCACTAACTGCCCACTACAGGAAGTTACTCCCACTTCCTCCATAACTCATGCATGATCTCTGGAAGTTGAGAAAGAAAATGCCTTCTATAAATAGGCCTGAGATTCACAACATTGGTGGGAGGCTTCGACGTATCGAAGTGCTGCCAAAATTTATATTGAAGCTATTTTATATCTTTTATTTCCTTTCCGTTTTCCCTTTAGTTCAGAGCATTATATTTCTGCAATTTTATTTCGCCAAAGTAGAATCTTGCTGACATTGTGGAGGACTATTCTTCAATTTCAGTACTACTATCCAAGTTCTTATTAATTGAATTATTATTTTATTTTCTGTCATAATGCATGTTTTATTATTATGCGGTTTATGTTTACTTCCGTTTGCATTAATTATCATGTCTAGATAAATTAGTTTTATCGGTATGTGATCAAATTAGTAGGATGGGATTCGATAATATCCGGTGCACCTTACCTTTTTACAAATAATCTTTCTGGCCGTAGTTTTTAATCAAAATCTTCTAAATAAACCTTCGTCGGGAAAGCGAGAAATTATTTACAGTAGTTTCGCCACGACAGTGGGAAATTCATTAAGGCACGAACCGGCACGTGAAAGCTGGGGTTCAAATCGGATAGTAAGAACTAGGCATTTATTTTAAATACAGTGAAAGCGCTTTAAAAGAAATCAGAACTTACTTATTTTCAAAGATTAATTTAAACCCCGAATGGGACTGCGAGAGCGTATATTCCGCCTTAGAATTATGACCCGATTCAACAACCATCGTGAGACAAAGGTCTTTAAACGGGTATTTTCTCCCGAAAATCATTTGCAGAAACTGTAAAGCACCGGTGACCTGTCAAATCCCTGATAACTAAGGCATTGCATATCAATATCCCTTATTAATATATTTCTAAAACTAAAAATATTTATTTCTTTTATTTTTAATTTCGTTCGCATTTAACTTTCCAAATTCCATTAGCCTTAACTTTACATCGTAACAATAGATAACGGTAGGTTGACATTGATCTCTGTGGGTTCGGCAATCTTTTATATTACTTCGATATTTCCGTGCACTTGCGGATGCATCAAGTTTTTGGCGCCGTTTCCGGGGACCAACAGTCAATATTGTGATTCTGTTGTTGCATAGTATAGACTAAGGCACTCTTATCTAAATCACTATGTATAACCCATATTTCCTTTATAACTACCACCACCAATATTATAACTACACCCCTATTATTTTGAGAAACCACAAGATCCGCTTAAATCTTACCTCGAAATGTTATTAGAAGATTTCAGTACGACGCATTCTCACCCAACTTCCCTCTACGATGACCACTCCCAATATTGTGAGGAACTGCAAGATTTCGATACTTCCAACCTCGAACTATTACTAGAAGAATTTGATGCGACACTTACTCACTCTAGGATAGAATCTATGATGGAGCGCTTTGTGGAGACACAAACTCTCCAAAATAAAGATTTTAGAAAACAACATCTCTAAATTAATGACAATATAAAGCAGATGAGCATTATGGTCGATTCCCTCGCGATTCACAGCAAGGCTTTGGAGACTCAAACCTCCCTTCTTAGACAAACACCTCTAGGACCCTTCCCAGAAGGACATGTGAATGTTGTAACAACCATTAACAAAGAACAAATAGAAAATCCTAGGGAGAGAGATCATGAGTCAGAGGAGTGTTTTGGTGAGAAAAGCATACATATTGAGAAAAATCCACCGACACCACCCGAAAGGGAGGTTGTCAAAGAGGTAGAGAAGGAAGCACTTATTGTTGACCCTCCTCCCTATACCCCACCTATTTCTTTCCCACAAAGGGCTGTGGAAGCTAAGGTAGACTCCCAATCCAAAACATATGTGGAGGTATTGGAAAATATCCACACCAATGCACCTTTGTCTAAGGCCCTTCATAAGAAAAGAAAATTCGAGGACCATGAAACTAGGGTCATCATTACTGTTAAAAGGGTAAGATCAACGTTTGAGGTGCTGGATGAAATAACTAAGCCCAAATTTGAAAAACTGATACTCAGGATAGATCCAGAACCACCACCACAAGTTCAAAACAATGAACCACCCTACAAAAGAAAGAAAAGAAAAGGTGAGGGATATGAGAGATGGCTTGATAAGTGGCCATGGAAACCGAAGCCTATTCAAAGTTCGATCGAGGAACCATTCTTGAAAGAACCACCATGAGTACTTGCACTTCTTAGCCGTCGAGCTATCGACGTTAAACAAAGCGTCGTGTGGGAGGCAACCCACAAGGTCTTTATTTTAATTTGTTTGTTTAAATTTGTAGAAAATAAAGAAATGTATCGCTTGTTACGCTTTAGCCATATCTAGGCGAAACCTCTCTAGATGACGATCTGAGAAGATGAGCTATGCCCGCAGACATTCCTATGAGTGTCGCTACTAGTGGGGACACGAATGATGAGTACACCTCTAGAAGCGAGCAACATGATGAGCTGATTCGAGAATTACACAAACGTAGGTATCTCAAACTGCCCGTCGCCAAAGTAGAAGTGATCAACAAAGACAAGGATAGCAAGAGTAGGATCATAGAGGATTTGGCACGCAGTAGCATTCATACATGTTCTATCTTTCCTTTTTCCACCTTTTTCTAAAACATTGAGGACAATGTTTGGTTTAAGTGTGGGGGAGGAACTCTACCGCTTTCATTTTATCGCTTTTTAGTTTGAATTATTGTTTTATTTCATACTTTTTGGAATTTTATCTATTTTTAACATTATGTCAAAGTCTTTGCATGTGCTGTCAAGTCTTTATGCGTGATTTTCGCTTGTTATTCAAATTTCCCCATAATTTTAGTTTTCGCTTGTTATTCAAATTTCCCCAAAATTTCAAAATTTCAAAATTTTAACCTCCAACAAATTTTTGCTTCGATTCATGACATGGTACTCTAAGAGTATATAAGCTGTTCGTGCTATGTTAGAAAAAATTGGGAAAGTTTCGATAAAATTGATATCATTCTGACACCCTTAACCCCCTAAGTATGCAAAATCAATTTGAGTAACCATTATGCCGAGACCTTAAAGCTCCAAAATTTTTAGTAATCCCTAAGTAGTTTATCTAAACAGTCAACACCATCCTAAACACGCTAAGTAAAAATCAATACAAATAAGTGTATGATCTCTGGTTTAAAATGAGAAATTAAGAAGAAAAAAAAATTTGTTCCTTCTAAGTTAGGTGCTCCTCACCCGATCACTTAGCCCAATGGTACAAACTCTTTAAGTTCAATTAATGCTTAAGCATATTTGTAGAGAAAAATGAATAACAATGAGATCATAGTCACTAACAAGTTTACTTTCCATGAATGTGTATGGGATAACGGGCTTCATGTGATTGCACTATAATGAAATGGAGAAAGAAAGGAGAAAGAAAGAAATAGAGAAGAAAAACAGAAAAGGGAATTTTGTGAGTGTGACGATCGTGACATGACCATCACGATCGTCACCTTCATCACGACTGTCACAAAACCGTCACGGTCGTCACCTTCATCACGACCGTCATAAGACCATAACGAACGTCACGACCCCAAGTTCAGTAACGTGCAAAAACAGAAGTGACCACGAGCACGTTCAACTTAATTTCTTCATACGCTTTCCTCTTTTTCTTCTACACTTTCTCCACTAATTGCCCACTACAGAAGGTTACTCCCACTTCCTCCATAACTCATGCATGATCTCTGGATGTTGAGAAAGAAAATACCTCTTATAAATAGGCCTGAGATTCACAGCATTGGGTGGAGGCTTTGACGTATCGAAGTGCTGCCAAAATTTATACTGAAGCTATTTTATTTCTTTTATTTCCTTTTCGTTTTCCCTTTAGTTCATAGCATTGTATTTCTGCAATTTTATTTCGCCAAAGTAGAATCCTGCCGACATTGTGGAGGACTACTCTTCAATTTCAGTACTACTTTCCAGGTTCTTATTAATTAAATTATTATTTTATTTTCTGTCATAATGCATGTTTTATTATTTTGCGGTTTATGTTTACTTCTGTTTGCATTAATTATTATGTCTAGATAAATTAGTTTTATCGGTATGTGATCGACCTAGTAGGATGGGATTCGATAATATCCGGTGCACCTTACCTTTTTACAAACAATCTTTCTGGCCGTAGTTTTTAATCAAAATCTTCTAAGCAAACCTTCATCGCGAAAGCGAGGAATTATTTACAGTAGTTTCACCACGACAGTGGGAAATTCATTAAGGCACGAACCGGCACGCGAAAGTTGGGGTTCAAACCGGATAGTAAAAACTAGGCATTTATTTTAAATACAACGAAAGCACTTTAAAAGAAATCAGAACTTACTTATTTTCAAAGAGTAATTTTAACCCCGAATGGGACTGCGAGAGCGTACATTCCGCCTTAGAATTATGACTCGAGTCAACAACCATCGTGAGGAAAAGGTCTTTAAACGGGTATTTTCTCCTGAAAATCATTTGCAAAAACTGTAAAGCACCGGCGACCTGTCGAATCTCCGGTAATTAAGGCAATGCATACCGATATCCCTTATTAATATATTTCTAAAACTAAAAATGTTTATTTCTTTTGTTTTTAATTTCGTTCGCATTTAACTTTCCAAATTCCGTTAGCCTTAGCTTTACGTCGTAACAATAGATAACGGTAAGTTGACATTGGTCTCTGTGGGTTCGACAATCTTTTATATTACTTCAATATTTTTGTGCACTTGTGGACGCATCAGAAGACTGTCATCTAAGTTTTTCATCAGCAATGGCATCTCATACAAGAGAAACCACGACATGGTTTTACTCAGATGTGTTGATAAAAAAGAAGCAAGTCCGCTGATGACCGAAGTGCACGAAGGAACGTTTAGTACTCATGCCAACGGTCACGCCATGGCTAAAAAGATTTTAAGAGCTGGATATTTTTGGTTGACTTTAGAGACGGATTGCATCCTCTTCGCTCGAAAGTGCCACAAATGCCAAGTCTATGCTGACAAAGTGCATGTTCCTCCACATCCTCTCAACGTAATGACATCACCATGGCCATTCGCAATATGGGGCATAGACATGATTGGGGAGATAGAACCAAAGGCTTCCAACGGCCATCGTTTCGTCCTCGTTGCAATTGATTACTTTACCAAATGGGTAGAAGCAGCATCGCATGAGAACGTAACAAAGCAAGTGGTCGCCCGCTTCATCAAGAAGGAAATCATCTGCCGGTATGGTATCCTTGACCAGATCATCACCGACAATGGATAAAATCTAAACAACAAAACAATGAAGGAACTTTGTGATGACTTCAAAATCAAGCATCACAATTCGTCTCTGTAAAGACCAAAGATGAATGGCGTTGTCGAAGCTACAAACAATAATATCAAGAAGATAATACAGAAGACGGTCGTAACCTACAAAGATTGGCATGAGATGTTACCATTTGCTTTACATGGGTACAAAACATCAGTACGAACTTTGACAGGGGCAACCCCCTTTTCCTTGGTATATGGGATGGATGCCGTGCTACCCATCGAGGTCAAGATACCTTCTTTGAAGATATTACTGGAAGCGGAGCTCGAAGAAGACAAATGGATAAAAGAAAGGTTTAATTCATTGAATCTCATTGATGAAAAAAGGATGACAACCATGTGTCATAGCCAAATCTATCAACAAAGGATGATAAGAGCGTTCGACAGAAAAATTCGTCTCAAGGAGTATAAGGAAGGAGAGCTTGTGTTCAGAAAAATCCTGCCAAGTCAGAAAGACAAGCATGGGAAATGGATGCTCAATTACGATGGCCCTTTCGTTGTAAAGACTATTTTCTCCGGAGGATCTTTGATTCTTGAGACCATGGATGGCGAACAACTAAAGTACCCTATCAACTCAGATGCAGTAAGGAAGTACTACGCTTGAGAAGGAAAGCCTAGAAAGGTGGATCAACACTTCAGCAAGGCAGAAGCCTGAAGAACAAAAGCCGACAAATGCAGGGGCAAAGTCTTGTCCAAAGAGTTGAAAGAAAATCAATGATTGTCATTCTCGTCGGAAGCAACGAAGCACATGGACTACTAGTTAGTAGGACTGGATCATTATGGGATTATGTAACCCTTTTGTTGACATATTTCAAAATGTACTTTGTTCCCGAGACTTTACCCTTTGTAAAGTTTTCGTCTATTAATGAAATCAGATTTTTGGACAATCATTGTTATGATCTTCTGTTTTTTGTTATGCAATTTCGCTTATTTGTTAATAGAGGTTTTCCGAAAAGCAAAGTATTTTGAAAAATTAAAATTTTGTTTTAAAGAAGGACGATTTAATAAAGCATGACGAAATGCTCTAGAGGTAACCTGACGGTGTTACACTACTCTCAGAACCATAAGAGTTTTACTGCTTCCTCCAACCAAAGGACGCATCCAACAGCAATCCCCGCTCTTAAGCCAGGATTTCTCCCCTGCAGGTTTGCAAGAGTATTGATTACATCGGAAAATTGTTATTTCCTCGAAAGAAGTGCCATCCAACTTGAAACATCGAGACTCAGCATGATGGACTCCCTCTTTGTGTTCCTTGTTTTGCTCTTTCCTTCTCCCTCGTGGGTCGGTCTGCATTTTTGCATTCGCATCATATCAGCATACGCATTTGTTTGCATTTTCTTTGGGTATCTGTCTGTCTAGCTGTTGCCTTTGAGATCCTTTGGTTGTTACTACTCTCTTTAATTTGTTTGCCACGGTTTTGCTTTGTGGTTATTACCCCAATTTTTATCGGTAATCTTAGGATTACCCGTTTCCTTCCTGGGGGCTAGTTGTGACTAGCAATATCGGATATTATCAAGATAATCAGTTATTACTAATATTTGATTTTGATTTGGTCATCACCGATAATCGTTGAAAGTCTAGTGATTACTAGCGTTGTTTAAATCCAATTGTTATTTGGTACCTCAATTTGGTCATCACCAATTATTCCAAAAAATCCAGTGATCACTGGCTCTGTTTAAAACCAATTGTTATTAGAACCCCTTTAACCCGGTTATTACCAATCTTCGTTGAAATCTAGTAGTTACTAGTATTACTTTAAATCTAATGGTTATTGGTATTAAAAGTCGGTTGTTACCATTTTCCCCGTATAAATCCAGCAGTTGCTGGCATTGCTTAAAACCGTTTGTAATCATTTAGGAGTTATTGGTTTGATACTAACTTCTCCCCAGTTGGAGTCCAGTGATCACTAACACCTTTAAATCCAATTGTTATTGGTACCTTTTAAACTCGGTTGTCACTACTCATTCCAAGTCTAGTAGTTACTAGCATCATTTAAAGATCCATTGGTTATTGGTACTTGATTTAGTTGTTACTAATTTCCTCAGAAAGTCCAATAGTGACTAGTTTGGCTAAAACCAGTTGTTATTGGTTTACCTTCGATTCGGTTGTCACCAGTCTTTCTAAGTCCAGTGTTCACTAACATCGGTGGTTTAAAACTAATTATTATTGGTACCACGAGTTGGTTGTTACCAATTTTCCCAGCGAAGCTTTAGTTTCCCGGTTCGAGTCTCGGAGATCCAGGAGTTACTAGTATCCCCGACACATTTAGTCTTGTTTCTAGTCTTTTCCTGAAGAACCCGTTCGAACTCTTCGTTATAGGAGATTCCTCATTGTGGCTTATCCCCAGTGAGGATTGTGTCTCTAGTCTTTCGTCTCTCTGTTGGAGTTTCGTTTTCCCCAGTGGAGTTCTCTCTTTTTCCCAAGTGAAAATATGTCTTCCCCGATGGAGTTTGTGTCCATGTGTGAAAGATCTCTGGGAAGTACCATCATTAGTCTTTTTTGAACTATTGATTGTTATGCCTTGGATCTTTCTCTAGTATGTCGGGTCCCTAGTGAGTGGTTACTCGTTGTCTTGTCATTCTTTTATTTCTGCTCGCATGTTTGCATTTGTCTGGCGTCTGTCGCAACTGTGAAAAACAACTGGTGGAAAAACAGAAGAGTCGCCACCTTTCGTTATTTATCCCAAAGAGAGGGAAAGGAAACGATCGGAAAAACCTGACGAAAAGGGAAAGACAAGGTCATCGCAACCAAGTCCTGGGTTCGGGAGTCGGTTACGCAAGGGGAAGGTATTAGCACCCCTCACGTCCGTCGTACTCGACGGGATCCACGCTTGTTTGCTATAAAAAAGGGTTGTTTATCTATTTATGCTACAGGCTTGCGGGACAAAAAGGAAAGAAAAGAGAGACTCGGCAGAGCGTCGCTGCTTTGTGCCTATGTATTCCCTCGTGCAATGGGAAATTCATAGTCAACGTAGTTCGGCTAACTACGAGACAAGGGGGGAGGTTGCTCGCCAAGACGTCGCGTCTCGTGTCTAATTACTTTCATCTGGCATGAAAGATCAGAGCGAACATAGTTCGGGAGGACACGAAACCACGGGTTGATTAAGTGTTTTAATCGAGTAAAGTTAAACATCTATTCCAGCAGTTAGGGGAAAAGCCTATTTACGGTAGAATCGAAGTTTAACAACACTCTTTTCTGAAAAAAGAAGTTCTGATTAATCCCGAAGGAAAAAGGTTTGAATTTGTTTTGTGTTTTTTATCGGAGAAGAAGTGTTTTGAATTTGAGTGTTTATAATGTATGTTGTACTAAAGTCTAGAACCTAGGATCGAATGCGTTGCATATCGTCCTAAGGACGTATACTAAACACTCTAGGTAATTGAGGAGAAGCCCCTCAATCACCATTTCCCAAGTACAAGGCTCATGGCACAACATCCACTGTCTTTATTAAGTGTGTTAAGATGGTATGAAGATGAGAAGAGAAGACGCACAGAAGGTCTAAGGGAAACTCGGCCCTAACGTTGTCATGCAAAGTGATCCTAGAGTTCGGATGAAAAGGGGAAACATCTACCCTAATGTTAGCATACTTGGATTGAACGCCTAATGTCTCTCCTACTCCCATCCTAAACGGAGGGACTAGGAATCCTATGGGGATCATGGCAAGAAAGCTCAAGAAGAACAAAGGAAGAATCAATCACAAGTAGAGAAAATGCAAACACGAAAATGCACAATTAGAATGGTGGGAGGGAGGAAAAGTGTGTGGGGCAGCAGCCGCCACAAGCGCGTCTCGACCTCAACAGCGATGCAAGAATGATGCAAACATGTGGGGAAAAGCGAGAAATGAAAGCAACTAAACATGCAAACGAATGATCAATTCGAACCACATACACGAGCATGCAAACAATTGGAAAACGATCATACAAGGCAACAACATCATGATTAATCAACCACAAACAGTGGCAAACATCCAAAACAATTCAATCCTAATGCATCACACTGATCTATGATGATTCGGATCGAACCGATATGCGAACATGCAATTAAAACAGCAAATATGGCATTCTGGTACAGTGTTAATTGGTTAACACACACTGTTAATCGATTAACCTGTGTAAAACAAGTGAAAATCTGGAAATTCGTAGGTGTTAATCGGTTAACACCAGGCGTTAACCGGCTAACACCAGGCGTTAACCGGTTAACACCCTGAAATATTTGAAAATTTTGAATATTTGAATTGGTTAACCGGTTAACCATATACGTTAACCGGTTAACACTGTACTAGAAGTGAAAAACAGCAACAGAAAAAGCACTTAATGCACAAAATCACTTAATCAAGTGATCCAACAAATCAACTTATCAAATAAGCACGAAATTACACCTACAAACAGAAAACCAATAGACATGCAAACATGTCTACAAGGCACAATCGCAATTCACACGGATCGGAATTCACACAAATTCAATCGAATATGAAAATCATCATGAAAATGCCAATAAGCTCAAAAATGTTAAGGATCTAGAATCTCCAACCTTCGAAGCGGATATTTGATCCGGTAATTGTTGATCTTACTATAATTGAGTAGATCAAACAATAGAAACCCGAAAAACTTAGAGATCCAAGCCAATTATAGTTGTACGAACGAAGATCCATCAAATTCGAGTTGAAACGCTTCGAATAATCACTTCCAACTCAAGCTCCAAAATCAGATCTCAATTTGCATGAAAATTGATGATGAAAATGGATTCAAGGATGAGGATGGATGAAGGTTTATGCTCAAGAATCCATTAATTTCAATGAAAAATCAATGAATCTTAATGAAAAAGAGCTTTGAGTGAGTTTTGGAAATGGAGGGAATTGAGAGAATTTCAGAGAGAATTCTTGATCAATTCTGAAAAGTGAATGTGAGAAATGAGAATTGGCTCCTTTTGGTTTGGAGTAGATCACTTAAATACCATCTAGGTTTGGATCCCAAAGGTGAGGCTTGGACTTTGGATTGGAAAGTTAGTTTGGAGCTAGGCATGGGAATTTGGAGGGAAATTGAAATAACCAACATTCAAGAACATTCTAGATCCTTCCTTTTGGTGAAAATGAGCTTCAAGGTGATCAAAATTGGACCCCAAGTGTAAATGGCTTGCAAAATCACGTACGGGGCAAAATCTGATATGGTTAACCGGTTAACCATATGCGTTAACCGGTTAACCGGTTAACCATATGCGTTAACCGGTTAACACTGTTAAAATTTCAAATCTGAGCTGATTCACCAATGGTTAATCGATTAACCACACGTGTTAACCGATTAACACCTTCAAAAATTTGAATTTGGCGCCTTTTGGAGGGAAACCTGCCCGTTTGCCTGTTTCTCGCCGTTTCGAGCTCTACTAAGCTTTTGACACTTACTCTTGAATATTGTGACTATGATAATGTTGGATATAGATTGAATGTTGTCCCCTGATCTGAGCATAACCTGTAAAATAAAATCGGCCGCTCGACCGCAGGGCAAAATAAATGCAGTCTCTGATGCTTCCTGCTCAATTGCTTGCACAGGAAAGAAACCTGAGTCACAGGAACCTTGATCCCCTGCCTCGAGAACCAATGCTATGCAAAATTCTGATACAATACGGAATGCAAAATGAAAACGAAACACAAGCCAAGCACGAGAATCGGTTAGTAAAATTTTGCGGTGCAACAACGTCCAAGCATCATAAAGCATCATGTAGAATTCATTGCACCTTAACATTTCTCTTTTTGCATATCATCAGATCTAAGGGATAAAATTTCTAGTTTGCTATATTTAATTACCTTTCATTATGATTCTATGAGGATTGTCATCTCTCATTGCCATCTAGTGAATATATTTAAATAGGGGCAACTGTTGCACCCCAAGTTTTGACCCCTTAGTTCTTCATCATCGTTCTAGGATCATTTTCACTTGTTTATCTAATTATAACCTATTTCAAGATTGTCTTTGTCAAGATACAGGAATAAGGGTTCCGTACAGTCGAGAATCGAGGTTTTGATGGTCTGATCAGTCAACATCTTGGGTTGATTCTCTGTGAAACAAGTCTCTACATCATCAAGTATACTACATTAGGTCAAGTATGAATCCAATTTGAAGTTTTCACTCAAATATCAAGAACAGTGCAGTTCAGGACCCCCGATTAGGGTTTCTGATCAGGAAATGTCAATTGTAGTTTGACTTTTGATTTAAAAGGTGTTCCAATGATGGAATAATGGTCTATCAAGTTCATATGGCTTAGTGAAGTCCACCCAAGAAGTTTCAAGATTTCAAAAGACTCAGAACATCATCAGTCGATCCAGTAGTTATCAATGGATCGTTTCGTTTGACTGAAATGTCATCTCGTTAACCATAAGAAATCTGACCTCAAAGTTTGAAGCAAATATGTTCCTAATAACATATTACACCTATCCATGATGTTTAATGACCATTGGATCAAGGATTGAGGAGTAATCGAAAAAGTCGGGAATTAGGGTTTTGAAAGGGGCAAGACCATAACTTCCTAACCACACATCCAAATGAGGTGGTTCAAAGCTTGTTGGGAAGGTCTTGACAAGCCTTACAAAAGTGTAAAGCTGATCTATGGGAAAAAAATGCATAGATTTGGAGTTATAGTCAAAATCATCACAAGAGGGAGAAAAAACTTAGAAAAATTCTAAGTTTTTGCCATTTTCAGACATGTTTTCAGCCAACTTTGTGGGTTTTTTTTACCTAGGTCCACTTGGAATCTGAAGATTCAGTAAACATGAAAGTTGTAGAGCTCCATGAGGGATTTCCAAAAAGTACAAGAACTCCTCCATAGCCCTTGTGAGCTGAGAGTTTCGAATTGAGCAAGTTGGGCATGAACACTAGTTTTTCATCTTGTCAAAACTAAACATAGACTTGGTTTCCAACTAATTACTTCATTTTTAACCATGAGAAAGCATTTGATGTGATTTTTTAGAGGTAACCTTGAACTAGATCAGAAGGAAATCAAAGCAAAGCCAAGAATCCTTCCATAATCCCTTTGTTTAATATAAAAAGTACAAAAGTGTACATGAGAGAGTGTGTTGGTTTTGCTAGCTTGCCTTAGTACCTCTACATCCCCTACATACCAGCTTAAAGGCAGCTGTTTAGTAAGGTTATTAACTGATGGAAGCAAGCTAAAACCAGCAGATGGAAATCATCATTTCCCACCAAAACGTAATTTGCTTGGCCAAATACCAATTCTTCCCCAACCATCACTTGGCCTATAAATAGAGGAGCCATTCCACTCTCCATTTCACACCAGAGCTCTCTAAAACACAATAGAAATCACAGCTCTCCTTCTTACCATCTTTGCTTGTAAGTGAAGAAAAACACCAAAATTGCTTATTTGCAATTTCCACTCCAGCACCACTTCTAAACATAAAACCACTTCAAAAACTACACACACACACACACACACACACACACATACACACACACACACAAAATGGTCATTTGAAGTTGTTCCCACCATTACTTTCATCAAAATAAACCTAGAACAAAAAGTCAACCTTCATACAACTTTAATTTGACTTTTGTGCAAGTTTCTTACAAGATCACTACACAAACCATTTTCCATCATCATAACAATTGGAATACCTTATATTTATCATATACTAGCTGTTCATAGCCTCAAACAACAGCTGTAGTTTCATTTAGTTCAACTATCCATAAGTTTGTATTATTACTTCAAGAGGAAGCAACTACACAAGCTCGTTCAAAGGAGGGAAGGATCTTTTGCTTTTTGCTGCTAGCTTGCTGTGAGAAGTCTACAAGAGGTTGGTGCCTTTAAACTCTCTCTTTTATATGCGTAAGTGTCTGTAAAACATGATTGAGTTTTGCTTATTAGCTTGTATTTAAAATATTGATTTATTATGGTAATGATAAATCTGTTGTTACTGAATGAGCAACATTGTTATGTTGGCTTCTGCAAGGTTATAACCATATGGAAAGCATACTTTGAGTGTGTTGATACTTGACCTTAGTAGTGTTGATTTAGGATAGTTTGCATAGGTGTTGCTTTGGTAATAGTTGTGATTATGTTGTTAACCTATAGTTGAATTAGTACTTTGTCTACATTAAACAAGTGTTTGCATTGTGATGACAATTTATGTGTTTGTTTCTGTCTCCAAACCAACTTTTTGAATCTTTATGTTAGAAACTTCTAACTATGCTGTTTTAAGTGTGCTATTGGAATTGGGGATGTCTGTTTGTTCTTTGTAAAGACATTGGCTTGTGGTGTGATGATTGGAGCATGAATGCCCTGTTGCTGCCAAAACTTGTTCTTCATGTTTGAACTTGTCTGTGTGGCTGCCAATTTAGGTCATGGATGTATGCTCATTCTTTGTAAAGATTTTGTTGCTACAAATGATCTTTGGTTCAAATTAACATTGTAATGTTTAGTCTACACTATCTTGGTTGAGTCTGTTTTCAGGTTAGTTTGTCCAATCTTTATTTGTCTGCATTTGGTTATTTACTAACTCTCATTAGAGTTTGCATTGGGCCTGTCATTTGTTGGGTTGCATTGTGAATGTCTTTAAGGTCCTATGCTAGGGTTTGTTTGGCACTAGTTAGGTTGAAATAACTCACACAAGGTTTGTTGAAACATGCCTAGACCTTTGAGGATCAACAATGCCATATTTAATGTTTGTGTGTGCTTGTTGAAGTTTTAGAGAGGACATTAGTTTGAGGCATGATGATTGAAACAAGAATGCCTTGTTGCTGCTAAACTAATTGTTTGAATTCTGATAGGTTGCTGTCATTAGAGCATTAAAGGGGTTACTGTTAAAAGTTATGTTGAGCACCAGTCAACCTTTGAGGGCATGTTTAGAATTGTTGTTTGTGTTTACTAAAACCTTGACTTGGCACTGTTGATTTCTGTTTTTTTTTTTATTATTTTAGTTTCTCTATTTTGACTAAATTGATTTGTAACCTAAAGCTTTAGTTTGATAGAATGATTTGGCAATCATTTGGATTAAAACCATATTGTCAATGACTGTCCTTGAGGTTTGAAGTTGTCATCTCAATCATACCTATTTGTGGTTTAATGTTAGTTTCTCACCATTTAAAAGAGTGGCCTTTCTATGATTTTCAGTTGAAAGGATTTACAATGAATTGCTGATGATCAGCATAGGCTTATTTTTAAACTGTTTTTGAAGTTGGTTGTGAACAAACTTTGTCTTTTGTTATTAACCAATGTGTTTGACTTAATATGATGTTTGAGAACTGTTGTTTGAACTTTGAATTGTGTCAAGAATTTCTAGTGTGTAACATATTCTAGTTAGAATATGTAGTTGTTATTGAAGCATTTGATGATCAATTTTTTTGTCTTGTCTATGTGACTGTCAAAGTCTAGTTTTCTGGCTTTTGTTTATGTAAATTAGAAAAAAGTGGTTGCCTTTTCAAAATGTAAACATTGGTTTTAATTGTTGAGGGTTGTTAACCCTTTGTCTTAAGAAAACCTTAGGTTGGCCTGAGGGTTTGTGATTAAGTGTAGGATGTATTGTTGATAGATGCTAGCATCATACTAGAATTCATAGTGGAGTTGTCAAATTTGTTGCCAATTCATGAACAGCTGTTGATATAACCTATCACCTATAACCATGTCAAGTGTTGCCCTTTTTGCTGATTGGTAACAAAGTACCTTGTTTGACTGATGCTGATTAAGTCTTGGCTTGAGTTTGCTGTCAAGAATTCATCTTTGTAAAGGCTTGATTTTGAATTCATCTATGATGTTTGTTGGAAGCCATGGCTGTCAAGGTTCTGTTGTACTTCTTGATAACTTCTGTTGTTGTCAAATCAACTTGGCAAGTCCACGACATGATGAGGTTTAGGTCTGTAATTTGTGGCCTTAGTCTTTTGCTCTAACTTTCAAGTTTTACACAAAGTTGTTTTAAGCCATTGCATTTTGAACTTACAACTAGAAGGTCACTTTGTGATTCAGTGAGAGATTGACCTTATCTCTTTGAGAATCATCATAGGCAATGCATTTAAAAAGTGAGCAGGCCCTCATTTGTGTGTATTTATGCCTGGTGTGATCCATTGACTCAAAAGTGCATTTCAAAGTTTTATATTGCATGTTCGATCATGTTTTCAGTTGGGAGCATCATTTTAAAACATGGTTGATACCATTGCAATCCTCGTGAGATTTCAAGCAGTTTTGACCAAAATTTCATGAAAAATGATTGAAATTTGAGTGACATTGAATCAAATCGTTTTTGGCATTTTGACTTGTCTAGCCTTGCATCTTGCCCATATTTTTTTCTTTGTCAGTATATATTTCAATGGGGCGGCTGGATACAATGGATGTATCGCCACCCCAGTGGTTGTCACCTTGCCCATAAGAACTTGCCATGTCATGTGAACCGAGTTCGACCCTCAGCTAGGGCACTTTTTAATCATTTTTATGATTTTCATGGTTTTTACCTTTTTTTCTTCCATTTCCATTGATATTCACATGCATGAATTTGTAGATATGGCATTGTTTTGAGTCCATGACCCCAAGGTCTTGGGTTCATGCCTTGGGTGAGACATTTCCCTATTTTTAATCATTTGTTTATTTGATTTTTATTAAATTTTGAAATTAGCATACCTTTCTCAATTTTAATCATTTTTTAATGATTCTTGTTGCTAAATTCTTGTATTAATGTATATTTTCATATTATTATTAAAGAATTATAAAATTCCTATTTTAGAAACACTTTACATTGTGAGAGAATTGTAATACATTTTAGGGTTTTCACCCTCCTATCCCTCATTCTTCATTTCAAACTTTGATTTCATTCCATTTGAGTTTAATTTGAAATTGATATGAGCTAGGCTTGTTATCTTCCTTATGTACTTGAGTTTGAATTACAAATTTTACTTATAAACATCTAGATGGTTCATCTTTAAACCTTTTAACTGTCCCCATGAAATATTAAACATCTTACTTACATTATTGTGATTAGTGTTTGATTGTCCATACTTGATTGTCATCAAATGTATGATGTTTGCTTATGTGGTTACATATGACATCCTTTAACCTAAAATTCATCATCTTTGTTAAGATATACCCTCTTCTTTGTTAAGATGTGCCTTTATATCTGTTAAGATATTGTCATTTGGTTTTTATCTCTTATGTTGAGTCTTTGTTCCCCTTGAAAATCAGAAAACAACCGCTGATCTTCCAAATCTAACTTTGGTGACTCACAGGATCGATTAGATTGATCCTAGGACATGTGCTAAAGGTTCTTTATTTTGGGAATCTATCTAAATCTCACACTTAGGCAGTATTGGGGTAAAAGAATCTAAAGAAACATCTTGTTCGACTACGGAATAATTCAAAAGACGAAATAAAGCTTTTAATAAAAGAAAGAAAGAAGTTTGTTTGGAGAAGGAAGATTAGATTAAGGATGAAGAGAAAGGAATTGCATAAAAAAAGAAGAAAGAGAGAAAGCAAGGAATAAGGGTGCAAAGGAAGTAAAAGACTTTGTAAAGTTAAAAGCAAGTAAAGCAAATTTCATTAAAATAAAAGATGGTGTGTTTTCATCACGTACATTCTCTATAATACTCGCTTTCTCTACGCTCTTATACTTGGAGTAATTCTAAGAGTAATTTGTACAATGTAAAATTACAACACACCTCTTGTTTATGTCTAAGACATCCTGTTTATAATAGTAAAAAATAACTTCTAATAACCTCCAACATCACCACCTCTCGCCACTTGTCACAATGCATGGATCTACTACTCATAAAGTGCCACGTGTCCTCTTAAGCATTTTGGAAAACAAAATCGTTCCCTCCAAAACTTTTAAATTTCAAACCTTCGACAAACCACCAACAGCAACAAAACGGTCGAAGTCCTTGTTTTTCTTTTAATCTTGGTGAGTTCTTTGAATCCTTCCTTTAGATGCCTTACACTTTTCGACCAACTTTTGTTCTCAACTTGTTTTTGTCATTTCATCTTGAATTCCTTTCTTTTGCAAGAGGCGTCGAATTTAGAAGCTAACAAATTTCCCCCAAAAAATGTCTTTTCGACTTCTGATGTGGAAAAGCACATTTTTTGACAGGGTCTGATTTTGACGCCGCTTGTCCTCCTCATACGTGTCATCTGATGTTCTTTCACCCAATACAAGTCTGGGAAGGTGAAAGGGAAGAAAGAGAAAAAAAAGAAAATAGAGGGGAACACGCAAGATACTGTTCTGCCACCTTGATGCACGTTCCTGATGTCACGTTTCATCATGGCGATTTTCTCGGGAACAACCAAAATCGTAGGCCATCATCACCTTTTCAGCCTAGGGGACATGAATTGCAACTACTATATCTGCCACCCTACTCCAGGCGCACACGTGGCCCACTAACTCTAGCCCCTTAATGATGAAAACTTTCAATCTTCCATACACTATATAAGTAATTCTCCTCTGATATTTTCATTTTTTCCAACTTCTCTGACTCCTAACAATACTCTTGCATTTCTCTTCCTCTAATTTTCTGTTCTCCAAACCAACAAACTTCTTACTACTTTCAACAATGGCTGATCACCAAAAGAAGAAAATGTAACTCAAAGGACAAGCTTCTGTATCAACTCTCCCACCCTTTGCTAGCTTAAGCGGTCCTAAGGTATTGAAGAAACAACAATTCATTCGTGAACCCTTGTCAGAAGAAAAACGCCACATTTATGAATCGCAGGTAATCATCCCAGTTACTGTTGCAGGTAAACCTTTACCCATATCTGGCCCTTTACCTCCTCTAGGTCTTGATTATTCTGCCATTAGAGACTTATTTCCCTCCTACAGAGTCACTAAACCTTTAGGGCAAAAAAATTCTAGCAAAGTCTCCGCTGATGGCCCTGATAACCTAACCCTCTTCGACGTAGATCTTAGGTATCTCCACGATGGAGCCAGATTATTTAGGGCTACCCCCTACTTTAAATAGAGAAAGTGAAAGCCCAAGATTGGAAGGACACTGGGATTTATGATCTGATAATGATGTCGAAGGTAGGCCCTACTTGTACAAGCACATTTCAATCTCAAAGGTTTTGATGATGTCAACAAAGACTCAAGCTCATTCCATGATTGCAAGCAAAAAATCAAAGCTTTCAAGCAATCAAGCCATATGTACTGAGAAGCTACTTGCACTATATACCCGTGGGGGTATATGTACTGAGAAGCTACTTGCACTATATACTTGTGGGGATATATTCACTGAAGATAAAAACAGAAGCATATCATCTATGGAATGTTGTCAAGCAATCAAGCCATCATGTGCAAATTTTCTATAGCTTTCAAGATTTGGACTCAAGCTTCGGTATATCAATATTCACTCCTTTAATTGATTAAATAATTTAACATATTAACATTTTGCATTTGCATGTTTTAAAAATCATTTGGATTTGGTATAACACTTTTAACTCAAGAATTTTTCTGAGATTTAATAGTGTTAACCGATTAACCATATGGGTTAATCGGTTAACAGCCTTAATTTTTGAATTCTCTGGGCCAACATTCAAGTGTTAACCGATTAACCTATAGGGTTAACCGATTAACACTGAGCGAATTTTGAAAAAATGTTGCTGTTAAAATTCAAATGTTGTTTGAATATTATACCTTTTCATGTTTTGATTCATACTCAATTATACCTTTTTGAAATGGTGTTTTGACTTATATAAATTCAGAATATTTCAAATTGAAAAACAAGCTCCAATAATTTTCAAAATATTCATTGAATCAAATTCACTACTTTTCAAATATTTTCAAAAAGTATTCATATTGTTCATACATTTCATATCCTGAATTTTGAACACTTATGTTGATATTGAAGAGTGGATTTTGATCAAAAGGAGAAGATCAATCATTAGATTGATATTATCATTGTAATCACTTTTGAATTACAAAAATACAAGTTATTTCTATCGTGACTTGTGATCCAGGATTGTTGGACACAAGGGTTACTGTTTGCAAGAGGATTGTTCTTGTACACTAGTTGTTGATTAGTTGTTAGATTGTAGGCCTCACCGGTTGATGGTGTGATAGGTTGTACTTTCTAAAACTATAGTGAAAACTCTATTTCGTGTGGAAAGGGGAGTGGAGTACCTTCAGATTATGAAGGGAACCACTATAAATATCCGTGTTCATTTTTCTTTCTGCTTTTACTGCTTTCATCACCAAGAACTTAAAGAAAAAAAATTCAAGAATATCGAAAAACCGGAAAAAGTTTCTAAAGCCTAATTCACCCCCCCCCCTCTTAGGCATACTCTGAACTTACAATTGGCATCAGAGCAGGTTAAGGTAACCTGTTCCTAAAGATTCAGTATGGCTTCCGCTAGCACCAACCCGGCTTTCAAAGACGGTGGAAGTAGTAATAAACCACCACTGTTTTCTAGAGAGTATTTCGATTTTTGGAAAATCAGAATGAAGGCGCATCTTGAAGCCCAAGGAGAAGGTATATGGGAAGCAATCGAAGAAGGACCAAACAATCCAATAAATGTGGTAAATGGCGTTGGAACCGCAAAGTTGAAAAGCACGTATGATGAAAATGATAAGAAAAAGATTCTTGATGAGAAGAAAGCAATCAACATACTCCAAAGCGCTCTTAGTATGGACGAATTCTTCTGTGTATCACAGTGTAGATCGACAAAAGAGATTTGTGACACCTTGGTGGAAACGCATGAAGGAACTGTAGAAGTTAAAAGATCAAGGCTCAACACTTTAAGCCAAGAATATGAGATGTTCCGTATGCAGCCCGGTGAATCTATTGTTGCCTTACAAAAGAGATTCGTTCATCTAACAAATCATTTGATTACTCTCGGGAAGACCTTCACCAATGATGATCTCAACCTGAAAGTCCTAATATCCTTGACAAGAGAATGGCAACCAAAGGTGACCGCTATTTCGGAAAAGAAAAGTCTCTCAATGATGACATCTGCATCCTTATTTGGAAAACTTCAAGAGCATGAATTGGAACTTGGAAGACTCGAGAAGCACGAAAGTCAAGAAAAGAAGTCCAAAGGAATTGCCTTGAAGATTGACATAAAGGATGACAAAGACGATGAGACTTTCGAAGATGAAAATTTCATGCTTCTGGTAAAGAAGCTTGGTAAGTTTTTTATTAATAATAATAAAAATTCCTCTTTTCCTAAAGAGAATAGACATTTTCAGGAAAAAAGATGCTTCCACATCGAACCAAGAAGTCACCTGCTACGAATGTGGGAAACAAGGTCACATAAAGCCGGATTGCCCGAAACTTGCAAAGAAAGGAGGATTCAAAGGCAAGAAGGATTTCAAAAATAAAAAGGCTTATGTTGCCTGGGACGATAACGAGATAAGTTCATCACCGGAGTCGGAAAGCGATGAATGTGCAAATATGACTCTTATGGCGTCACATCATTCCGATGAAGAAATTGATGAGGTTAGTAACGATTTTTCTATTTATGATAATGATGCACAAGAAGTCATAGATGAACTTCTAAAAGAATGCAAGACTTTGTGTAAAAGCATCTCATCCCAAAAGAAAAGAATTTCATTTTTAGAAGAACAAAATACTGCTTTTATAAAAATATTGAAAATGAAAAACAAAAATTGGTGGATGAAAAACAAAGTCTTGTATGCAAAAATTGTGAATCCTTATCTTTTCAAATTGTTCATCTTAAAAGAGTTTTAGAAAGATATGAAAAAGGTCAAATTGGCTTGGAGGAAATTCTTAGGCACCAAAGATATTCTAATGATAAAAGTGGATTAGGATATTCTAATTTTTCCAAACCAAGCACAAATGAAACCATTTTTGTAAAAGCAAGTGAACAAGTTGTTAAAGAAAAGGAAAAAAATTCTAAAATTATGCATCAAATTCATAAAAAGAAAAGAATTGTGAAGAAAAAGAATTATGTTCCTAGATATAGAAGTCATTTTCAACCTACTTGTTTTTATTGTGGAATCAAAGACCATACACCTAATGATTTCTATGTGCGCAACATTGGTGTTGCTAAAAGGCATTATGTGTGGGTTGAAAAGGGTAGTAACTATCAAGAACCCAAAGCAATTTGGGTACCTAACACTACTTGATTTTTTGTTGTAGGTATGCTTGAAGACAACTTCTAATCAATGGTATCTTGATAGTGGTTATTCTAAGCATATGACGGGAGACATAAACAAATTTTCAAGTCTATCATTAAAGGCCAAAGGATACGTTACTTACGGTGATGATAATAAAGGAAAAATTCTTGGAGTTGGAACCGTTGGTACACCTCCATGTACAATCGTCGAAGACGTTCTTTATGTGGAAGGCCTTAAACACAACCTACGTAGCATAAGTCAATTGTGTGACAAAGGATTCCGAATCAACTTCACAAAGGATGAATGTTTGATAGAACATGAAGTTACCCATGACATCTTGCAAAAAGGTAAAAGATTTAATAATATTTTATGATCTCTTTTGATGACTCTTCCTTGAAGGTAAAATGTCTTATGGCGAACAACAACGAGGCGTGGCTTTGGCATAAAAGATTTGCTCACATTCACATGGAGCATTTAAACAAGTTGATAAAGCATGATCTAGTTGTTGGTCTTCCAAAGATAAAATTCATCAAGGATAAGTTATGCGATGCATGTCAAAAAGGGAAACACGCCAAGACAACTTTCAAATCCAAGCAAGTGGTTTCTACATCAAGACCACTTCAATTGTTGCACATGGATCTTTTTGGTCCATCGAGAATGAAAAGCTTCGGAGGTAGCCTTTATGCTTTAGTTATTGTTGATGATTTCTCTCGATACACATGGACATTGTTTTTAGTGCAGAAAAATGTTGCGTTCAAAGCATTCAAGAAGTATGCGAAGCAAATTCAAAAAGAAAAATCACTCACTATAGACTCCATAAGAAGCGACCATGGTGGAGAATTCCAAAATTCAGATTTTGAACATTTTTGCAAAGAGCATGGAATTTCTCATAATTTTTCCGCACCAAGGACTCCTCAACAGAACGGTTTCTTAGAACGGAAGAATAGGTCACTGGTGGAGCTTGCTCGAACAATGCTTAGCGACTCGAATCTTCCTAAATATTTCTGGGCAGAGGCGGTTAGCACGACATGTTTCGTAAGCAACCGTGTCAATATTCGACCAATTCTCAAGAAGACTCCGTAGGAGCTGTTCAAGGGTAGGAAACCAAACATATCATTTTTCCACATATTCGGATGCAAATGTTTTGTTCTCAACAACAATAAGGACAATCTCGGTAAGTTTGATGAGAAGTCCAACGAAGGTATATTTCTTGGTTACTCTCTTTCTAGTAGAGCTTTTAGAATTTTTAATAAAAGAACTCTTACTATTGAAGAATCCATTCATGTTTCTTTTGATGAGACTAACCCCTCGAAAGAGGATAATATTATTGTGGATGATGATGATGATATAGTAGGATCTTCACAACAACAAGAAGAGACTTCAAAGAATCAAGCAATACCATAAGTAGATGTCACTCAAATCATCGAAGAACATCAAGATCTTCCGAAGGAATAGAGAACGCATAGAGATCACCCGATAGATAAAGTTATTGGTGATATTAGCCAAGGCGTTGCAACTCGACTAAATCTTAAGGATGCTTGTCTCAACATGTCTTTTGTATTTCAAATTGAACCAACCAAGATTGATGAAGCCTTAGGCGACGACCAATGGATTGTAGCGATGCAAGAAGAACTCAATCAATTCGAAAGGAATCAAGTTTGGAGTCTTGTACCAAGACCGGACCATAAGCACATCATATGAACGAGATGGGTGTTCAAGAACAAACTTGACGAGGATGGAATCATAGTTCGTAACAAAGCGAGATTAGTCACACAAGGCTACAACCAGGAGGAAGGAATTGATTTTGATGAAACGTTCGCTCAGGTAGCAAGGTTAGAAGCAATTCGATTATTACTTGCTTACGTTTGTTCTATGAATTTTCAGTTGTTCCAGATGGATGTCAAAAGCGCTTTCCTGAATGGATATATCAATGAAGAAGTCTACGTCAAACAACCTCTGGGTTTTGAAGACTTCAAGAATCCCTCGCATGTTTACAAACTGAAAAAGGCACTCTACGGACTGAAACAAGCACCAAGAGCATGGTATGACCGCCTTAGAAATTTATTATGTGAAAAGGGATTTAAAAAAGGAAAGGTTGACAAGACGCTGTTCATAAAGAAGATCAAGGGTAACACCTTATTGGCCCAAGTCTATGTCGACGACATCATCTTCGGATCAACAAATAAAGAGCTTTGCGAAGAATTTTCACTTATGATGCAAGGAGAATTCGAGATGTCCATGATGGGAAAATTGAACTATTTTCTGGGACTACAAATCAAGCAAACAAAGGATGGCATATTCCTTAACCAATACAAGTACTGCAGGGAATTGTTGAAGAAATTCGATATGGATAGTTGCAAGGTGGTGTCCACTCCTATGGGATCCGAAACGTACGTTGATCAAGATGAATCCGGTACTCCAATTGATATTACAAAATATCGAGGTATGATCGGTTAATTATTATATTTGACGGCAAGCCGTCCTGACATTATGTTTAGCGTTTTTTTGTGTGCACCCGATCAAACAAGTCCAAAGGAATCACATCTCACTGCCGTGAAGAGAATCATAAAGTATCTTAAAGGAACAACAAACGTCGGATTATGGTATCCAAAAGGTAGTACTTGTTCTTTAATTTGTTATTCTCACGCTGATTATGCAGGATGTAAGACCGACAGAAAAAGCACGAGTGGTACGTGTCACATTCTTGGGAATGCACTAGTGTCATGGGCCTGCAAGAAGCAAGCATGTGTGGCCCTCAGTACAGCCGAAGCGAAATATATTGCAGCAGGAAGTTGCTGTGCACAAATTCTGTGGCTCAAGCAACAACTCCTCGATTACGGTATAGATCTCGGTTGCATTCCTCTACGATGTGATAATACAAGTGCCATCAATATTACAAAGAACCCGATCATGCATTCAAGGACAAAGCATATAGATATCCGACATCACTTCCTTCGAGATCACATACTAAATGGAGATGTAGATGTTACTTTCATCGATACACACAATCAACTCGCCGACATCTTCACCAAACCATTGGCGAAAGAACCGTTCTTCAAAATTCGACGAGAACTTGGGGTTCTCGATGAAGGTGATATCTGATCTTTTCTCTGGTTTATGTATGCATAATATATGTTTTCCAATGTTTGTGCATTCTGTTTTAAGCATTTTTCCAAAATTCGCGTGTGTTAACCGATTAACCTATATGGTTAACCGATTAACATTGTTAATTTTTCACTTCTGTCTTAATTTTTTAATGTGTTAACCGATTAACCTATAAGGTTAACCGATTAACACTGATACTTTTTATTTTGGAAATTAAATTTTTAATGTGTTAAACAATTAACCTATATGGTTAACCGATTAACACTGTTAAAAATTTTCAAAAATCAGAAACGAAAAATTAATTCAAATTTTGGAAAATGTGTGTGTTAAATGTTGTTTTTAATATTTTTCTTTCAGATTTTGTTTGAGTTTTTAAGTTTTTAAGTTGTAATCGTACACTATTTGCTGCATTGTTTATGTGCTGCTTTTTTACCTTTCGGTCTATTTTGTTGTGCTTGATTATATGTTGTCTTGTATGCCGATATTGCTTTTTTGTTTTGAAAGCTCCTTCCTTTTTGTTAATGACAAAGGGGGAGAAGAGCTTGCTGTCTAATATCTCTCTATGCAGAATTTTTTGCCTCTGTTTAGATAGGGGGAGTTGCTGGACATAGGGGGAGAAACAAGAAACAAGCCTCGATCGAACATCGTCAAAAGATATCGCACAAGACACACTTGTTTGTCATCATCAAAAAGGGGGAGAATGTAGAAGCACATTTCAATCTCAAAGGTTTTGAGGATATCAAAAAAGACTCAAGCTCATTCCATGATTGCAAGAAAAAAGTCAAAGCTTTCAAACTGATCAAGATCAAGTTTTTTACACTATATACCCGTGGGGGTATATGTACTGAGAAGCTACTTGCACTATATACCCGTGGGGGTATATACACTGAAGATAAAACCAGAAGCATATCATCTATGGAATGTTGTCAAGCAATCAAGCCATCATGTGCAAATGTTCTACAACTTTCAAGATTTGGACTCAAGCTTCGATATATCAATATTCACTCCTTTAATTGATTAAATAATTTAACATATTAACATTTTGCATTTGCATGTTTTAAAAATCATTTGGATTTGGTATAACACTTTTAACTCAAGCATTTTTCTGAGTTTTAACAGTGTTAACCGATTAACCATATGGGTTATTCGGTTAACGGCCTTAATTTTTGAATTCTCTGGGCCAACGTTCAAGTGTTAGCCGATTAACCTATAGGGTTAACCGATTAACACTGAACGAATTTTGAAAAATTGTTGCTGTTAAAATTCAAATGTTTGAAATTATACCTTTTCATGTTTTGATTCATACTCAATTATACCTTTTTGAAATGGTGTTTTGACTTATATAAATTCAGAATATTTCAAATTGAAAAACAACCTCCAATAATTTTCAAAATATTCATTGAATCAAATTCACTACTTTTCAAATATTTTCAAATATTTTCAAAAAGTGTTCATATTGTTCATTCATTTCATATCCTAAATTTTGAACATTTGTGTTGATATTGAAGAGTGGATTTTGTTCAAAAGGAGAAGATCAATAATTAGATTGATATTATCATTGTAATCACTTTCAAATTACAAAAATAAAAGTTATTTCTATTGTGACTTGTGATCCAGGATTGTTGGACACAAGGGTTAGTGTTTGCAAGAGGATTGTTCTTGCACACTAGTTGTTGATTAGTTGTTAGATTGTAGGCCTCACCGGTTGATGGTGTGATAGGTTGTACTTTCTAAAACTATAGTGAAAACTCTCTTTCTTGTGGAAAGGGGAGTGGAGTAACTTCAGATTGTGAATGGAACCACTATAAATATTCGTGTTCATTTTTCTTTCTGCTTTTACTGCTTTATCACCAAGAACTTAAAGAAGAAAAATTCAAGAATATCGAAAAACTGGAAAAAGTTTCTAAAGCCTAATTCACCCCCCCCCCCCCCCTCTTAGGCATACTCTGAACTTACAATTGGCATCAGAGTAGGTTAAGGTAACATGTTCCTAAAGATTCAGTATGGCTTCCGCTAGCACCAACTCGGATTTCAAAGACGGTGGAAGTAGTAATAAACCACCACTATTTTCTAGAGAGTATTTCGATTTCTGGAAAATCAGAATGAAGGCGCATCTTGAAGCCCAAGGAGAAGGTATATGGGAAGCAATCGAAGAAGGACAACACAATCCAGTAAATGTGGTCAATGGCGTTGGAACCGCAAAGTTGAAAAGCACGTATGATGAAAATGATAAGAAAAAGATTCTTGATAAGAAGAAAGCAATCAACATACTCCAAAGCGCTCTTAGTATGGATGAATTCTTCTGTGTATCACAGTGTAGATCGACAAAAGAGATTTGTGACACCTTGGTGGAAACGCATGAAGGAACTGCAGAAGTTAAAAGATCAAGGCTCAACACTTTAAGCCAAGAATATGAGATGTTCCGTATGCAGCCCGGTGAATCTATTGTTGCCTTAAAAAGAGATTCGTTCATCTAATAAATCATTTGATTGCTCTTGGGAAGACCTTCACCAATGATGATCTCAACCTGAAAGTCCTAATATTCTTGACAAGAGAATGGCAACCAAAGGTGACCGCTATTTCGGAAAAGAAAAGTCTCTCAATGATGACATCTGCATCCTTATTCTAAAACTATAGTGAAAACTCTCTTTCATGTGGAAAGGTGAGTGGAGTACCTTCGGATTGTGAAGGGAACCACTATAAATCTCCGCGTGCATTTTTCTTTCTGCTTTTATTGCTTTCATCACTAAGAACTTAAAGAAGAAAAATTCAAGAATATCCTAAAACCGGAAAAAGTTTCTAAAGCATAATTCACCCCCCTCTTAGGCATACTCTGAACTTACACTACTTACTGCACCCTTATTCTAGCTTCTTCCTTGTTTTTCTGGGACAGTACTCATAACACTTTCCACCTCCCTTGTGGGATGATGACACCCACATTGCTTGATGTAGCTGCCATTGTGGGCCTAAAACCCCACAGCCTTGTCTACGACACTGAAATTGATAGCCAATACATTATAGGATTCGCCAACACCAAACACACTTACACAACCTTTGTTCAACACTATCATAATAAAACCACCACCTCTGTCGATAACGAGGAACATATAGCCTTTATGGCCATGTGGTTATCTCATTGCGTATTTTGTACAAAGTCTCTGCAGGTGGCACAAAAATATCTTGTTCTGGCCAACCAACTGCACTTGAAGAGAGGGATCTGCCTGAGTGAGATGATTCTGGCCAGTCTCTATGAGGCCCTGGGCGAAGGTGCTGCTAAATTGAAAGACCCTGAAAGCCATGGCAACTTACTGTTATCAGGCCCCTTTTGGCTCCTCCAGTTATGGCTTAATGCCACTTTTGAACATAACCTCCCCAACAGAGGCGAATTCGATGAAGGTTCGTCTTCAGTTTCTGAGAGACGAGTCGAATGGCCTCGCTTGGTCCAGCTTACTCCTAGCGAAGAAGGACACATCCTTCAATCCAACTTATCCAACTCCATTCACATGTTCGCAAAACGGTACGAGTTCACCTCGAAGATGGCTCCCTTTGCAGAACGAAGATGCGGCCCAGAGTGGTTCACCAGGTCCTTCCCTGCTCCATTAAAGAAACAAGAAGAGGAATCGAAGCTGATTTGGGAACGATTCCTCATACCTCGACTGCTGGTTCATAAATTAAACCTTGTTAGAGGTTAGGCCAGCTTAGTAACCTACCAACCAAATTTGGTGTCCAGGAAATTTGGGTTGATACAGACTTTGCCCAAGTGCCTATATGACAAGAAATCACATATCATACTTCCTCTTGTGATGCTATCTCCCCTTGACTGTTCGACTAATTGGCGCGCCATGCCCATAAATCCTTCCTTACGCCTATCCATTTTGAACCTTCTTATTTCTGCTCCTAAGATTTCTACGACTGGTGGTCAAAACATTATACCGTAGAGTTTCTTGACGCTTCGAGTTTTGCTCGCTTGATTGACCAAGCTTTCGTTGATGTGCAGAAGAAGATCAAGAAAGGTACGTCTACCCATATCAAAGAGATTCAAGCCTTCCATAAGTAATTCGAAACTACCTATCGACCAGATGATGTTAGTCGAACCATCTGTGAGGCTGCTGTTACTTTGAAAGAAAAGTTTTCTAAAAAATTGGATAGTTTAAAGATTGCCTCTTATGTTCCTCGTGAGAAATGGTATGAGGTTGCCTTTAAACTTTTTCCCCGAAAAGTCCCACGACTACCAACTGTTGGTTTTGGCGTGGCTCTTGCCCCTCCATTCCCAGATTGGTTTATTTGTGGAGACGCCATAAAAATCCTTCGACAGCAGTCGAAGCCCAAAGTGCAGCGGGTGGTTCCAACTAAACATACGCTCGATACGTTTAAAGGGAACCTTCATGTTAGTATCGAAGATGTTCGCATCGAATCCGACATTCTTGAAGGTTCATCCCCCTTCGATTTGGACTTTCCTCCCTGAGCTTTATTGTTGCTAACTAGCATTGGTATTATTTATTTTTTAGCTGCTCCAAAACGTGTTGCCCCAGTAACCAAAACTGAAGGCAAGTTCGAAGACCACAAGGTAATCCTCCACAACTTTCTACTATTTCGACTTCCTTAATTACCCTTAACACTTTATGTTGCTTTCAGGCTAGTCGAAAACCACCCACCCCACAAAAGAGGCTGAAAAGGGCTTCTGCCCAGATTATCATTGATTCTGATGACGAAGATGGATCTCCTCACGGGAGTCTTCAAGTAAAGAGAAAACGAAAGATCACCCACGATGTGGATACTCCCAATGACTGGTACAATATTTACCAACCATTTTAACATACCTGGTCGTACGGATGAACTTGCATCGGAGGAGTCTTTCGATTTCTTCCTTTATCTTTGAGAGGAATTCAGGAGCGAAAAATCTTGGGTTCTGTTTGACTGGCCTTTTGCCAGGCTTGATTGGCAGTCTATGCTCGACTAGATCTTTCTTTATACCTGGCATTTCGTCGTAATCCCAAGCAAAACAATCCTTATACTCTCGCAGCAACTGGATGGTCTCGACCCTAAGTTGGGGGTCGAGATTGGCACTGATATACGTCGGCCTTTTGATTACTCCATCTCCCAAATACACTTCCTGTAATGGATCTTGCGCCATCATTTTAACATCGTTGGCCAAGGGATCTTTTTCAAAACCCAGAGGTTCATCGTCATAAATGGCGTCGAGTCTTTGTCCTTCGTACTGAATCTTGTCAGGAGGCTTAGGGTCGAAACGCCCACATGAGCCTATTTGTTCAGATTCTTCATTGGCTCTCTCAGCCATTTTGTTGTTGGAAGCCTCCAAGGCCGTTTGTAGTTTAGTTTCGGCCACATAGGCCGAAATCCTTTGAAGCGCCATGGCTTCAGTCATAATCACTAAATTCACTTCCCCGCCCAGTGGGGTCTATAGGAAGTGTGCCAAGGTATGTGAGCCTCTCACCTGGCACTTCCTTATCCCATCGGAAACCGTCGATGGGATACAGATAAAGTGAGCAATACACTTCATCATTTGGTACAAATTTGAAATCTGCAGGCTCGCATGGACCTATGCTGGCCAAATGTTTGTCAAACTGCCTTCTATCAACATGGTTTATAGGTGCCTTGAAATATCCTTGATCTTCTTCAATGTTTTCGAAAATGCCATTTGGTCTCCAGATGGCGATCCTTTGATGCATCGAAGATGGCACTGCCCCCACTCCATGAATCCTTTCTCTTCCAAGCAACAACTTATAGTTGGCAGTGGTTTCTACCACCATGAAGACAGTTGGGCGAGTAATGGTTCCAACCATGACATTCACTTGTATGACCCCCATGGTCAAACCCACTTTACCTTCATAGTTTGATAATACCATGTTGTGCGGCTTGGTATCCGTCTCATCTTTTCCGATCTTGTTCAACAGAAAATGCAGCATTAGGTTTACCGTAGCGCCGCAATCTACCAAGATCTTGTTAACTGGGACCTTCTCTATTTGTGTCGTAATGTAAAGAGGTTTCAAATGATTCTTCATCGCCTCCGTGGGTCGTTCGAAGAACGCGTTTTTCTCCTCGACGCAACCATTATTCATCACATAGTAATATACTGGCTTATGAGCCGCCATCTCCTAGTCCGTATAGGTGTCCAAGTTTTCAACCACGGAAATCCTGTCAAATTCCCTAGGCATCACTGATACAACATTAACCAAAATATCCAGAGTATCGTCAGAGTCTTCATCAAAATTATCGGTCATTTCGTCATCGACCCCGACCAGTTTCCTCTGCTCTTCGACCTGTGTCGGAAACAACTTTCGTCTTACAGGTGACTTCCCAAATGCTTTCGTTCGTCCTCCATTTTTGACAGGAACATTGGTACTGAATTCTGGCTGGCCCTTTTGTGAACTTTCCCTGAGTGCTTTTCTTTTACGCTGTTCTCGTCTCCATTGCAATCGAGAGATGTGATTTTTCCCTTTATAGTTTTCAGATACATGGGCAGCCTTTGAAGACTGAAACTCCTTTCGATAGCTTAATGAAGACCCTCGTTGCACCTCAAAGTTCTTCCACCTCTGTTGCCCCTGCTGCCTATTCTCATTGAGCTTTGTTCACTTTCCATTAGTGGCCTCAGCGTTAGGCTTAAAACAAGTGGGTTTGTTTGTAGGAGGCCTTATGTGGGGGTCATATATTTTTTGAAGACTTCTTCGAGGGTCGAATCTGGGCCTTTCGTTATCTTGCCTTAGCCTCCATGTTCCCTCTAGCTTCTGTGCGGCCTTTTTGTCAAATATGGTGCTGCATCGGGGAGAAAGCATCACACTAGATCCTCTCTCTTGGCAATGGTGGAGGAAAGCAACGATCAATTCTTCCTACTCTGGGTACGGTTCCCTAGTGTGTGCCCCCTGGTAATTTGATTCACTATCTGCTACATCTTCATGTTGAGTGATCTCTACCATGTTAATCTCAACTTCTTCGACCAGATTAAGCTTCCTCAGGCCTAGCTCCATTCCTTTAGTGGCTTGATCAATTCTGACGAAGTTATAAGCAGTTTCTTTGGTCACCATCTCCCAACTTGGATTGCTCTTGTTATTTGAACTTATGGCTGAAAATCTGAGTTTCAAACATCATTCAATAAGGTTGGTCAACAGAAGGACCAGTGTGGAAAGCAACTTGGGCCATCTGATTAAATGGTAATCATATCATGTGGATTAAAAATTGCCAGCGCATTAATGAGATATTCAAACGTGATTAAGTGTTATGTGGTCAAACGAGTGCACGATGTTTCTTAATCCCAAGCGTTAACATCGCGAGTAACCAAATCGTGGGGTCACCAGGTCATCTTCTCCACTGAGAAGTCAACACAAGCCATGGAAAACAGACGGTGGTCGGAGATCCCTTCCAGTCATCTTCTCCGGCCACAGAACCACCGTGAATAGTAACAACAAATACACAGTCATCAATACTTCACCAAAAATGACAAACTAATAGTCAAAATTCATCCTCTCCTCACGAGGAACCCAAATCCAACCTTGGTTTTCATTTTTGAGCAACACACAGAGCAAATCGAGACAAATAGAAAATGTGCACAAACTCTAAAACTCAAAATCAACCACCAAAAGTGCCCAGAATTCATCTACACCTCATGTAGAGTTCAAATCCACAGTCCATTTACTCTAAAACCTCAAGAACAGGCCAAAATGCAAACAACGAGTTTTGTGCTCCAAACAAAAATCAACTCAAATGCCAGTTCATTTTACTTGTTACTGGTCTACATGATTCCTATGTCTCAAATATGCAAAAATGGAAAAGAATCGTGGCATAAATAGAGAGATATGGTGATTTCAAGATTACCTAGTGGATAACCTCCACTGAATCTTGTCTTTGGCTGAAACTTCAAGCAAATCACCTAGAATCGTTCCAAACACTTGAATGAAGCTCTTGGTATGCTTAGCTTCACTTGAGAATGGCCAAATCTCCAAAACCGAATTTCACTTTTCTCTCACTTTTTCAAGTTGCTATTTCTGGAATTTCACCACCAAATCGTGCTCTGAGGGTTTGTGAAGTTTTCTAACCTTTTATGTGTTGGATTCAGATGAAAATGGAGCCCTATTTCATGCCATAAAGCCCAATTGCCAATACAAATTTTTCTTCACTTTTTTGCTTCCCATACTCGTGTTCTATCCACTGCACCAACCTCAAATTTATTCCAAATCATTTGCACATGGCCTGAGTTGATCAAAGGGCCAGCAATTGGTCCTTGTTTTGATTATATGGTGGATTTCCCAGTTGTCACTTCATGGTGAAGAAACCATGGAAATAACCAACTAAATGACCTCAAATTTCAAAACTAAACTTGGCATTGTATTTAGAACATCATTTGCACTCAAAATATGAATAAATTTGCCTTGAAATAGTTCCAAATGAATTAATTCCAATTTTCTCATTTTAAGCTTTTTTCATGAAAAATTCAAACACCAATTCTTCACTCCAAGCTCCAACCATGACAAGAGAACATTTGGTAATGCAAATGTCCCTATTTGGAGAAAGTTTCATGTTGGAAATATTTTCATTTGAAGTATGCAAGTTGGTGAACTGGACCTGTAATTTTATGACCTATAATCTCACTTTCCCAAAATACCCCTGACTTGCAAGCCTCATAACTTGAGTTCTACAAATAAGATGAATGACTTCTAGTACTCTTTAGAAAGATAAGACCATAAGGAACAACTTTCATTTTCACCAAAAAGTTGAGGAGAAACATCCTTCTAGGTCAAAAATGGCTTGGAAGTTGGTTGACTTTTGTTGACCAAAAATAACATTCATCTGAGGACCTGTAACTTGTCTGCATCATAACTTGAGTTCTATAAATCCAATCAAGGACTTCTAGTACTCATAAGAAAGCTAAGAAGATGATCTACAAGTTTCATGTTGGTCAAAAGTTTAGATGAAACTTGTATCTTGAGGTAGGTGGTCTTGAAGTTGGGGACTAAATAGGGGACTTTACACTGAGAACCTTAATTTAGTAACTTCTCACACTCTTGATCCTTGATGAATTGATCTTAAAATGATATATTAGACATCTCAACACAACATCCCATGACCATAGAGACTTGGAATTGAGTTGTAACCTCCTTCAATTTCACAATTAACTGAGAATTTACCAGATGAAAACCCTAGATGCAACATTCTTGACTGTGGCTTCTTCCACCTCACACAACTTGAATAAACTCCAAATGGCTCTCAAAGCACTCAACGAGCTCTCTCGACATCTTATATCCATAATTATGAATTCAAAATCCTCTGATGCTCTTCAACTGGCCTCCAAGTTAGGAGCTGACCTACATACATCCATCCATCCTTTCACAAGACTATTGACCACCTCTAGATGGCCTGATGACCATCCATGCTTGAGTAACACCCCTTGGAAATGCTATAACAAAATGAAATGAAGCATAAACCAAGTTAAGAAAAGGTTGGGTAAATTTTGGGGTACAACATCTTCTGGCCCCATATTCTGAGCACAAGCAACCCAAGTTCACTTGGCTCAAGACTTAAAATGTAGCCAACTCGTGTGCTACACCATAATGCGCTACTTTCTTCACCTTTTGGACAAAAGAAACAATCCAAGTTTTCTTAACTTGAAAAGCCTTCTGGCTATTCAAAAAAGGATCAAAGAGGAGAACAAATACACACAATATATAGAAAGAGAGAGCAAGAGAGAAAGAGAGACCAGAACCCCTGAAACTCCACTTTTACTCAAAAACTCAAAGCTTATGAATCTCTTTATTTTGAACATTTCTCTGGTTTCGCTTGACTCCATCATCTTTTTGAATGAACAAGGAAGCAATTAGGATCATTTAGAGAAGCATTGGAAGCATAACTCAAGCTGAGAAGGAGCTCACAATTTGGTAAATTTCCTTATATCATTTCATATTATTTCTACGTGTAAATCTCTTTGTCTTGTATGTGTTTAAGGGTATGAGGAATAGAGGGTTTTTCTGGGTGGTTTGATTTAGGTTTCATGAGTTTCCAGTTTGTGTACCTAACTTTCGTGGTCTTTTTTCTTAGGGTTAGAGGTCTATATTGGTAGTGTTGCACCCCAAAATTTGACCAACAATTATTTACCCATTAAGTGTTTGAAAGTTGATACCTTCATCAGAAAGTTCAGAAGAATTGGTTGAAACCAAAGTTGTGTGCTTCATAGCTTGAGAGTTGTGGGTGCCCCTAAAATGATTGTGAGACTTTGAGAATGAATTTGATGCTTTGAGAAAGCCTATGAGATGTCTTGATAGCCATCATGAAGCCCAGAGAAGTCATTGTGCAAGGATTCAGAAGATTCAACCATGAATGGTAGAATTAGGGTTTTGACTGGGTCAACCCTAGGATAACTAAAGATTTTGAGAAGGTTGATACCTAATCCAAGGGCCATGAGATCATGGAATGATGTATGGAGATGTTATAAAGATGATTCCTAGGCCAAATCATCATGATTGAGGAGTTTGAGAAGTTTTGAGTTAGGGTTTCTGAGGATTGTCAGTGAAAAAACCCTAATTTGATCCCTATCTTCCAGGCAGTTTTAGCTCAAGATGTGATTGATATCTCATCTTCCCCACAACATGAATGTTGTAGAGCTTGTTCTTATCTTTAATTTGAGTGGTGGAAGTCCTTGATAGGAGTTGCAGAGCTCAAGTTATGGTTTGGACAAATTACAGGTCAGCTGAGGTGTGTGAATCTGGGTCCTTGAAAGTCACCCAACTTGCAGACAACTTTTGCCCTAGTAGGATGATTCCTATGATTTCTTGGTCAACATTAATGTTGAATAGCATCTTCTTAGCTTTCTAGAGAGTACTAGAAGTCCTTGATAGGACTTGTAGAACTCAACTTATGGATTGAGCAAGACAGGGGTATTTTGGTCATTTGGAAGTTATAGGTCATTTTAAGCAAAGGCCATATCTCCTATTTCCAAGCCTCAAATGGAAAAACTCAAAACATGAAAGTTGTTCAAAATGGGATTATAAGTCTAGAAAAGTGGTCATGAGTTATTGGAAGAGCTTGTAGCAAGGATTTACAAGATGGGGTGAAAATGACCTAAAAATGGCTTATAAGTTGAAAAAGTTGAAATTTAATTTTGGTTTAGGAGATGTACAAATCCAAAATGGGTCATCCAATATGTCATTTTGACTCCAAACAATATTTTAAAAACAATGGTTCAAGTATAATTTTGATTTGAAGCTTAGAAATGGGGGTTACTTTGTAATTCTCATTCTTGCATAATAAGGCAACTTGATAAAGCTTCACCAAAGGCAAGGAAATGCATGTTTTGCACTCATTCTTTCTCAATATCTCTTGTAAGGAGATTTTAAAGTCAATTTGGCAAGGCTAAGGCATGAGATAATGGATATCCAATGTATCATTCCATGAGAAGTTCTAAAACTTTCTAGCATTTTCCACAAGTTTCTAGATGTATCTAGATCATTCTTTTGATTGCTATAAGAAGGGTGAAACTCAATGAGGCCAGGGTTGGTGATAATTGTTGGTGAGTGGTGAGATTAGAGTGTGAAAAAGTGAGATTCTTCCATTTGCAATGTCACATCAAACCTTCATTCTCTTCCATCTTCATTCATTTCTCCTCCACAAACACACTACTCTGATCCTTGTGATTGATTGCATACTGAGGTAGAGGAAGATCCAAGGAGGTTTGAAGCTGTTTTGAAGAATTTGCAAGAAGTGCATATTGAGATCAAACACAAGATTCAAGCCTTGTTCATCCATCTTGTTGCATACAGAGTCCATATCTGCCATTGGAGATCAATCAGGGAAAGTTGCATACATTGGATTGGGGTGGAACCACATCCACCATTAAAGTTTGACAGGTTGGTAATCTTGCTCGTATCACCTAATTTATGTGCATTCCACCATAGTTTTAGGTTTAGACTGGTTAAGCTAGGGTAGAGGACCATATTTTGAGGAGTTGAGGAAGTTTTGTGAAGTTCCATGGCAGACACCAATTTCTTTCAGTTGCAAGAACAAGCTGTTCAGTGAGTGTTAGCATGCATGGTATAGTTCAGAATGATTAGGGTATCGTGTAGAACAAGATTATATCAATGGATTTGAGTTGCATTAAGATTGATAGCAGAGGAAAGAATTGAAACCCTAATGTTGGAGCCCTCTGTTAGGATGATTCAAGAGGTTTCAGGGACAATTATTGATAGCATCGTGTTCTGGGTGACTAATAGTACAACTTTGCTTTTGGAAGCTTGTGAATTCATGGAGAAATGGAGGAGAACGATCGAGTGGAAATCCTTGCATGAAGTTAGGGTTTCTGAAAACCCTAGGGTTGAGTTGGAGACGATGAAGCTCCATCGTTGGATCGTCCAGAATGTTTGACTAGTTCAGTTCATCGCACGGCCAGAATTCAATCTCAGAAATGGAGGGAAGACTGAAGCGCATCAAAACGCAGCGCACAACTAAACCAAATGCACCGTTTTGGTTCATTGATGAAACTGGGCCTCAACAAATGTTTCTATCCACACCTCCCAGGATTTTGGCCCATCATGAAAACAACTGGGGCGTGTTACTTTTGATACCCCCTCCCATTTATTTCTTATTCTTTTATTTTTATTTCTTTTAATTTCCTTGCATTTTAATAAATTCATATAAAATCCAAAAATCAGTATTTTTCATTTCTTATTTTTTTCACATAACCATGATTTTGTCTAGAAAATTAATAAAAAAAAAATTCCATTTTATTTTTAGTTTAGTATTTTTAGCATATTATTTTTGTAAATAGTATTGTTAATTGATTTTAGTTGGCACTTGATTTTGTACAATTTGTTTTAGGACTTTCCCTTAGGGTTTTTGAGCCATTCTTTTTGGCATAGTTAGGTATTGAACCCTAGTTTCATATAGGATTTAATTCTCAATTTGTAGATTAAAATTTGATGTAGTTTGATTGTTAGACATTTAGGTGTTCTAATTAGGGTTTTAGGTTGTATAAGTAGACTTGAACAATTTTGTTTTGGGGTTTATAGGCCAAGTTAGTGTATGGGGAATATATGGGTTAAGGGTAAGTATGTATAGAACCCCCTAGAATTTTACTAGAATATTGTATGGTGTTTTAGTATTCTTAATTGATTTTTGAATGTATGGATAGTATGTGTGTTGCTTAAAGGCATAAGTTGTATTGTTGTGTTTGTTTTTCTTCTCCTTTGAGTGTGTGAGCTTTGAAGATTGAGTTGAAGACCTTATGGATCATCATTGAAGCTTTGAAGACCTTGCAGAGGAGTTTAGCATAGCTTTTGTTTGTTTGTTTATAGGTTTACAGGTGCATAGGCAGAGCCCTAGATAGGATACTTCCATTCAATAAACAAGGAGTGTTTTTGTTCACCTCCTTCCTTCTCTGTGACATAGAGTCCCTTAAGGGTATGCACCTCTCTCCTTTGGAGGGATTAGTGACCTTACCCTTTGAGGTAGAACTTTGAGAGAGCCTTCCCTTTGATGTTAAGTCCTCAATGGCATCCTTTGGAAGTCAGTGAGCACTGTAACATCCTCACCTCATCTTGTTGACTGAATCTTGTTTGCTAGAGCAGTTGAGCCCTTGAAGATGGAAGCTGAAGCTTTGAAGAGGATGATTCCTTGAAGATTGTTGAAGTCTGAAGACTTTGTGAAGATCAAGTTGATGCCTGGAGATCCCTGAAGATAGTGAAGCCTGAAGGTGGAGTTGATCAAAGAAGCTGAAGCTCAAGGGAGAAGATGAGTTGATGCTCATGTTGTAGGGTTGATACCTGGAAAGCAGGTGATCTTTGAAGTCTGAAGACTGAGTTGCTGCTGGAGGAGCTGAAGCTTTCTTCTGTTTTCTTTGATGTATTGTTTGTTTTGTCTGATCTGTATGTTGCATTAGACTAAGTTCATTTAGAATAAGTTCAGTCTAAGAGCATGAGTGCATCTGCTTGTATTGTTACTGTGTGGCTTTGCTTGCGGGTATTCGGTAGAGCCCAGCTCCCTTGCCCATGTGTTTATTTTGCTTGATAGCATATTTTCATTTCTTTTATCTGTATGATTGCAGTTTACTGTCTATTGCTTGATAGCATGTTGTTTATTTCTCAGTATGATTACTGTTATTTCATGACTGGCTTGAGGTCGAGACGAGCTTGTGGAGGCTGAAGCCCCACACACATTTCCTCCCTCACTTGCATTGCATGCATTTTACTGTAAAGCTGATGCTTTTGTCTGTTTTGGTGTATCATTGACATGATCCCTTAGGACTCTCATTTCCTTTGATAAGGATTTGGTGATAGAACTTTAGGTTGAAACCTATGCATGACAACATCTAGGAGTTCCCTGTTCAAACCTCAACCATAGGATGAATCCATGGCATGACAGCAGTAGGACTTGATAGTCTCCCTCCTAGTTGGGCCTGTTCTCTTCTCATCTCAAAACAGTTTAAGATACAGTAATCAGGAATGATTTCTTTCGT